>CM055894.1:31034131-32234131 GCA_029582155.1 Panopea generosa | reverse complement strand
AAACAAAGACCTACATAAAGTAAAAAAAAATCTGATAAACAAGGCAAAATCAGGGTTATATATACATATGTATCATAGGTAGGGCATCTGAGATTTTATTACGTAAAAACGTAGGATATATGTGCACCGACGTCACCATGTTGACTAAAATGGCGTGTGCGTAGATATTGGGCTTAATTCGTTAGATATTATTGTGTACATGTGTATGTTGTCGTGGAGGAAAATATTGCACTACGGTTTCTTCTGAAAACAAGCTAAATATTCCAAAGTATGCCATTATAATGTCGGTTATATGACATCTGTTGTAACACAGTTGTTTATGTATATCATTATTGGGAGTAATTCTCGCATATGCGTATTCTTACACTACCGCATACTATTTGAAACGATTTACGAGCTAAAAATGAAAATTAAGATAGTGATATTATCCTGTTTTAAGTAAACTTTGACACTGACTATAATTATGATATGCATTTTATTTCTGTTTTATATTGCAATCATTGTGTTTTAATAGCTAATGTGTTTTTTTTTTATCATACCACAAATTGGAAATACTAAAATGCTTTGTTTTTCTTTACTCTTTTTCCCCAAACTACATGATGCCGATTACTATGGTTTGTGCAGTCTGTTTACATATTCATACAATCAGACATTTGCATTACATATCATAAGTTTGCACCAATACTAAGCAAGGTAATATTTATTTTGATCTACTGATTAGAAATGATACAATACTCGGATCATGAGTCAGATGCTTTACCACTCAACCACGCACTCCACAATTCTTAGTCCAGCGATCTTATACTTAAGGTTTTCAAAATAAATCTTGAAATTCCCTCGAGTGTTTTATTTTAAACTTTTTGTGTCAAGACCTTAGGACATTCTTATTAGTGTTATAGGTTCGTTGTTCTATTTGTTCTCTTGGAGCATCAAAGAAAAACTCACCAAGTTTAAAATAATTGTAAATATATATACCTATTATTTATATGATTTTACAATTATTTAAGCAATGGTGAAACGTCTGATGACAAAGCTTCTTACGGAACAGATGCCAGGTAATATATTTATTTATATATGTTTTTAAATGATTTTTCATTTGATAATGCATTTGAGTTTATATTTGAAATGACGTTTTGTTTTGTTTTAATTGCGAAATTTGTGAGTAATTAAATATTTCCAGAAAATGAAAACATTGATATTTTATTTTTTATTCTTATTTTCCCAAAATAAACATTTAAATATACTCGGTTGATACCACGAATATTATCAAGTGACAATAAAGTCAACAGTGTGAATGCATATTGTCAATGTTTTGAGTGGTATCGTAAAGAAGGCAACATGCTTCTGCAGCGAATCATCATTACGGATGAAAATTGGTTGCTTTTATATGATCCAAAAACGAATAAACATTCAATGCAGTGGAAGACTCCGGCATCGCCTCCACCTAAGAAGATTCCTGTCGCCAAGTCAGTGGGATAACAGATTTTCATCTTTACCGCAGACATTCATGGGATGATAGATCTATTACAAGATGCCATACCAAGCAGGAAAAATATTGAAATGTAACATGTTTGACTCATTCAAAAAACTTTCATATGCAGCAAAAAACGTTGCATCTGATCGAGATTCATGGTGTACTAAGACATGTATAGACAAGGGATCTAATACACCTGCAATGTATCTCCTATCACGGAAATATTTTAGAGAGACGTTGACGTGCTAAAATTGACGTCGCTCGACGTTAGTGTCAATATTTCGCTGTCCCGCTGCGACGATATGTACCTGGAGGTGTAAAAAATTGAATACAAGAACTTGAAAATATCAATATTAAAATCATTTTTGTTTTTCTTTATTGTAAACTATGTATACGAGCAACATACTTATAGTTATATCTACAATCTGTAGTATATTTTGGACTGGCTTTTATGTGATTATTTGTACTAATTTGAATTGTTTATGAAAATGAACGACATAGTGTGTTTGTTAACGATATGTAAGCACACTGTATTATTAACTTGATGACGATTTATAGTTTTGGTTTATTTTACTATTAATATCACCCCTCCATCATCACTAAAAAAACAAAGACCTACATAAAGAAAATAAATCTGGTAAAGAAAGTGTCCTCGAGTGTTTTATTTTAAACTTTTTGTGTCAAGACCTTAGGACATACTTAGTAGTGTTATAGGTTCGTTGTTCTATTTGTTCTCTTGGGGCATTAAGGAAAACTCACCAAATTTAAAACAAATTGTAAATATATATACCTAATATTTATATGATCATACAATTATTTAAGCAATGGTGAAACGTCTGATGACAGCGCTTCTTATGGAGCAGATGCCAGGTAATATATTTATGTATATGTTTTTTAATGATTTTTTCATTATATATTGCATTTTAGTTTCTATTTGAAATGGCTCTTTGTTTCGTTTTAATAGCGAAATTTGTGAGTAATTAAATCGTTCCAGAAAATGAAAACATTGATATTCTATTTTTTATTCTTATTTTCCCAAAATAAAATCCTCAAACGCTGGGTATTGACATTTGTAAAAAACGTTACAGGTGAGCTTGTTGTGTAATAACCAGTTTACAGTGTGTGTAGTGTTTTTTTTTATTAAGTCTCCTTCTTACGGTTAAGTGCATCACCATATACTAGTAACTGGCATCCTCTCGCTGTAGTTTAAGATGCAGGGTACATATGAACATATTAAAAACAGGTTAAATCATCGCTTTTGGCATTCTATTCGTGGAGGATCTGACGTTATCCCAGATTTGAATGCGTCGATAATGCTCTCTGGAAGCTGGTTTCACAAATGAATACCAGACGGGATGAAGGACTTTCAATGTAGCTGTCATGCTGTATTGAATCGAAACAAATGTATTGTTAAACTTAATGTATGGAGGTGAGGATATGAAAGAATAGCTACCAGTGAATTGACTACCCAGTACACCATAACTGTTTAGTCTGATGACGGCTCTGCTGGATATGATCCCACTCAAGAGCTCTCATCTTTCAGTTTAATTTCTCGATAAAGTCTGTTTTAAATATAAATATAAAATATTATATTAAATTATATAAAATACCTTTGTTGTGGTTTTATAATTTTTGTAATGCAATTTACCGTACTAATAAATATGTTATTCATTACAAAAAGCTCGTCGTTTAAAAGGAATGTATCAGGAAACGCTACAAATGTCTTATTATTAATAAATACATTTTGAATGGTCAACCAAAAGGTGACAAAATCGATATTTAATTTGAAGTGGTAATCTTGAAACGAAATTTCCCCACCCCCGAAATTGACGATGATTCTACTGAAAAAGCATGTGTGCCCGCCTAGACCTTTTTCAATTATCTCTACTATTATACGTCAATCACTTAATTTGCATTAGTCTTTTTGCATTTTATTATTTACCAATAAGTAAACATTTACTGAGAATTTAATTATGTGTTGTAATTTAATGTGAAATGAGTATAATAAGCATTGCGTATTTTAGTGAGAAAAGTCTCAGCTGGAGATGTTTAGCGAAATCAACCACACCGTAGTCAATTTTTGCAAACCATATCACTATATATATGCATGCACAGGTCTCAGAAAATTCTCATTTTCTATTTATGATATTTCAGCACTAGTCACGATGGTATAAAAGAAGATTCATAAAGATAACCATAGATCAATGAAGAATGAAGAAAGATATGCAAATTGATCCTAATGTTTGTAACACTAATTACTGAAGCAACTTAACATAACGTTGCGGATAATATTTATCACGAGGGTGTCAACTCAGAAGGTATCAGTAAACCATTCCAGCACTTTGTCAAAACTAATCTCTTACATTGTCATGTGTACCAGATGCGCATGCGTTTATTAAACACTGTGTTAAAATGTTAATTTGCTCAGTATATAAAGCGATCTCAAAGTTTAAGAAAATAACATTTTAAATGTTAATTGTGAAATTTAAATAATTGTGTACTATTCGGAAAGAAAAGAACACAAAGTAAGTACATGTTTAATAAAAATGTTCATCCTCTTCTTCTTATATTATTTTGACATTAATATTTAAAATAAAATAAATATTTAATACATATCAAACTGCAATGGTATATAAAGGTACTAATGGTGTATTTAACGATATAGTTTACGTGATATTATGAATTAAATATATTATGACAATGAATTTACGTACAAATCTGAAATAAAATATCTGTTCTGTTCTGTTAACGGTAATATTAATTGACGTTTACTTCGGAAACATTAACAGAACAAGCCTTTCGTGCCATAACCGATAAAAATGTGATTCGTTGTGAGTGTTTTTCGTTGAAGACGTCAACGTTACCGACTCTATATAGAATTGTGTACCTTGTATCTTGTATCATGTGAATTTATATTACAAACAATTTCATCTAGTCTTTTATCTTAATTATAAGATGTTAATTTTGTCCATGGTGAACTATGAACGGACGCTATTAATAAACAGGGGCTCCTGGTATACACACCTGTAGCAATAGGCTAGTCATATTATCATAGCACATGTAAAACAAATCTATAAAATAAGTTAATCAGCACGTATAACACTGAATTATGACACTGCATCATAATTATCAAAATTCAAATTATACATAAAAATAACTGTTTTTTCCATCCCGTTCCTCATGAAGTTAAATGCTCGTTAACATTATCCTTACTTTTAATTGTGATAACGGTTGATTTTATATAAGAAAGCTATGAAATATACAACCGGTACATAATTATGTTTATGACACTGATTCTTCATTTATTTCTTATTAAAACGTTGAAAAGGCGCTGAAATTCATTTTCACGAATTAAAACATGAACCGATTATAAGACTTGCGAACTTAGTCAAACACATACGCAAATATATTTTGTATAACATCTTAATCTGCAAAAATTGGAAAGTATTCATATTTGATGTAACTTACCGTGCCAGTCGCCTGACGTTAAGTTGCATTTGACCTCTAGTCGCGTTCATGCTTATTTAACATATATATATATGTATCATTGAGCTCGTTGGTACTCGCTTATCTTAATCTAAATATTTCATGTATATCTGCTTTTGACATGTACAGTAACACGAGTTGACATATTCTAGATACAAGATACAAAATTTCACTCATAGTCGGCATAAGATATAACATATTAGCTATGTTAAGCTATTGACCGGCATTTACATGAATAAGCTAATTATTAAAACATTATATATATCATTTGATGGGTATCCACATAAAGCTACCAGTTCATATTACGTATATTGTCCTAACGGTCAAAATCTGTTCCATGTAAAACCGATTTATGTAAGTCATGGTTGACACCAATTCTATTGAGTTTGTTGATACAATTATGATCTTGTGTCTATGGTTTGCATTGTACATATTCACGCTCACCATAGTCTGGTCTGAATACTTATGTCAGATTGTTCTCAAATAATTATCTCCATATATATATATATATATATCATACATTGTGAACTTGCGTCTTATAACGATCCCCTTAGGATATTCCATTGTTGTGAGATGTTAGCTCCCTTTATGAAGTAATACAATTACTGTGATTTCACTGAATCTCTATAATGCAACGTGTTTCTTTATCTGTCATTTATATTGCATGTGAGTAGTAATGAATCCTTAACTGGACCCTACTCATGTAAAGCTATCAACTCATTTGTGTAAATCGTCCTAACAGTCCAGTGTGTTGCATGTAAAAGCATCGTATATATAAGTCATGTTTGACACAAAGTATATTGAGTTTGTTGATGACATAATCTTACTATTGTTTGAATTTAGCTAGGCGCGCTTGCCGTAGTCTGATATGTACATATATGTCTGGTTGCTCACAAATAGTTATTTCCATATATATATTCATTATTACCTCCAGTATCGGAGAGCAGATTTCATAATAGTATTACATAATAAACATAAAAATGAGCAACGCATGGTATACAATAGATGGTAAAGGTAAGATGGTAATTCGTTAAATATGCGCTATATACTGAAATATTCTGTATTACATTCGTTGAAGACTTCGTTTCACCTTAACAGTACTATTTCGTGTGATTTCATTGTACATCAACATACATTACATACATGCATTGCATATATATATATATATATATATATAAAGTATGTTTCGTGTAAAATCTTAGTTAAAGAAACAGTGTAGTTATGTATTACAATATGAATGTATGTATTGTGTTGTCAACGCATTTGTCTACATGCATTTAATCGTCTGAGTTATACCATATCAGCATTTTATAGCGTTTATATTAGAAGAAACATATGCTAATTTTGTTTAAAATGCAACTTCACATCCGGCATGGTTTATGTTAAATACTAAATATACTTAAATTGGCCACCTGACTATGTCATGTTAATTGCATTACTTTACTATATTTAGGGTACGTCCATGTAGTTGTAATTTGTGACATACCTCGAGATTTTCTTGTCTTTCAACCGGATCCATCCAGATTATTGACTAACATGACTTCGGTATTTGATGTGTGTTTCACTTTAGTACTAAGAAAATTGGGTCATTTAGTGTTTCGCTTACAACAGTTTACAAACTTTCGAATGGCTTATGAATATTATCATTTTTAAAATTTGTAAACATACTGTGTAAATCGAGCGTTACAGGGTGTCGCATTTAGTTCTTACGAAAATCTTACGGGCTTTCGTTAGTTAAACGGATCCAATACTGGTTTAACTCGTGTTACTTACAGTATCCTAACAAGACATTTGGAATATGCAACCGAGCATAATTACCAAACATGTATTGATGATATGTCAACGATGATTGAAACAAAGTATCTAAACCATTAGAAAAGGATATATACGCATTCAAATAAATACATAACGCAGGCACAATCATAAAACTAAAATAAGAATATTTAAGACGTTTATGAAAACATGCATCAACGAAAATATACATCCTCATTTTCATATATGGTCCTTCAAATTACTTAAATTTAAAGAAACATGGACATGCTGATATATGTTACTTCCTTTAAAGTATAACGTTACGTTTTCAAAGTAGTGTTTAATATGTAACCATTGTAGTTAGATTTTGTAGTTTAAACATTTTTGCAGTTATAACCAAAAAATATGAATAAGTATAGTTTATTTTTATTAATGATAAAAGTATATAATTCACTTGGATTGTTCAGACGACGAAATAATAGCAGCGATAAATTTGAAACATATTTCTACAAGTCCTCTTTTATCAATGACATTTCTGACAAAGAATAGAACTTGTTTATTGAAGCGCATATATATATGATACCTTAATGTCATGTGATATCGTCATAAATATCCCGCATCTGATTTGAAGAATGATATAAGCAATTACAAATGAACGTTGTAATCTAAATGTGCATTATATATAATTGCAGAGCCTCGCATAATATATTGTTGTCAACTCGTTTATAAATGCAATAATAAATAAGCAATCATGTAAGATCCTCTATTTAAGGTGTTCTTATAGTATTGTTATAATATATTTCACTGCTGCGTTTTACTTTTCTGATGAATAACAACGTTTGTGTCTTATTCTTTGTTTTATTTCAACAAAAGACAAAAGAGTTTTGAATGTATTTAAGGTATAATTTAGATTGTGTGTAAACTGATATAAATCTTTGATGTTTGTATTATCTTTTAATATGGAATATTGTATGTATTGCGTGCTAACAATTTTAATGTTTTATTTATATCTAACCATGTCGATACATCAAGCGTGTTATTGTATTATGGTAAAATAATGATTATTTATAATTTAGTTAATAAATGAATGTATATGCTATATGCAGTGAATTATATTCTTTATTCGCATTATAAATTTAATTTTTATAATCGATCAGAATAAAACACACTTTATAGTATGTGGAGTTGAGTTTCTTTTTCAAAACCAATTTATATCAGTTTTCAGCCTAAGTATTTAGTGGTGACACTGTGCTGAATGATATATATGATAATATCGCATATCTATGATATACTATTACATATTATTTTTCTTCAGTGGTATGATCCAATATTTATTTTGCAAAATTTAATGTAAACGAAATTTTAATTTGTGAAACCCAGTCTTTACTTTAATTTTATTATGTATGCTAACCGGCTACAGCTTAAGGATAACGTCCATACCACTCATTATTTTATATCAATGTTTTTACTTAACGGATCAGTCTACAACCTGATAACGTGCATATCTAACATATTATTATTCTACTTAAAAACGTATATACCTAACGTATCAGTCTACAACTTAAGATAAAAGTATATACCTAACGGATCAGTCTACAACTGAAGATAAATGTATATACCAAACGAACCAGTATATAAATTAACATAAATGTATATACCTAACCGACCAGTCTATAACTTAAAGCTAACGTACATATCTAACATTATTATAAAACTTAATAATGTACTTTCCTTACATCATTCTACAGATTTAATTTTACGTACAGACCTCACATTTTTCTACATCTTCAGTAAAATATACATCTCTATCATTAGTATACATTTCAGTATAATGTATATGCTTAACATTAGTGTACAACTTACGGATAACGTAAAAAAACTAACATTATTTTAAAACTGAAGGATACTGCTCATACCTTACATTATTTTTTGCTAAAGCATAATGTACTTACATAGCATTATTTACCTACTTAAATGAAATTGTTGCACAACTTCAGAATAATGTAAATACCTAATTGTAATCTACATTTAAGTCTTATATACATACGTAGCTTTAGTCACAACTTAAGGATATTGTTCATGCGTAGCCTGTTCCTACACTGAAGTAAGTTGTGAATATCTAACACTATTACATATTGAAGTATAATGTACTCATAGATTTTTTTCTATAGTTTAAATATGATTTACACACCTAATAGAAGTCTACATTTGATATAATATACACACCTAACACAATTCTTCATCCTAAACATAATGTACTTACCTAAAATTATTCTAGCCTAGGTATAATATACATTCCTAACATTTTATACACTGAACTATACTTTACATACCTACCATTTACTACAACTTTAGTATGATATACATACCTAACATACGTATACATATAAGTGTCTTGATATACTTAGTATTATTGCAGAACTTAATTATACTGTATATACCTCACACAAGTCTACGTACAGGTATAGTTTACATATCTAGCATTATTGAACAATTTAAATATAATGTACATACCTACCAAAGGTCTACAAACGAGGTATATCCCAAAAGTAATGGGACGCATTTGGAAATATACCTTTTAGTGTTTCATTTCAAACAAAACTTGGCATGAATAATTTTCCATATTTAAACTATAAGCAGGCAAAATTCCAATATCATACACCACCATTTAACATTAATTCTGACTAGTCAAAATGTATATGTTACAAGGTACGGGGGAGTTTGACGTTATTTGCGCAACGTCAAGTTGACATTCAAATGAAAGTCATTCTTTTTTCGAAGTGTCAACCGCTGTGCAAAACACTATTTTTGTAGTACTGCACCCACTTTTGGTACATGTCACGATAATATGATGACACATAGATCTTTACCACAGAATGTACACTCAGACACATGGCTCGGAGGTACTAAAAGCGCTTTTCACGAAGATCTAACTTGAATCCCAGGAAAACCACACAAGATTTCGGTAGTCCAGATCGCTGATGGTCAGTTACTTTCGTCTCTCTATTGGAAACCTGTTTTTATCACCAAAAGATAATATAGTATGCTTTATGCTAAAGAGTTGTGTGAAATAAACTTCAGAGTATCCTGTGAGGTCATATTACACCCAACACAAACATTTACCACTCTCCAAATTTCCACTCTAGCCGTGATGTCGTCAAATTATTTTACTATTTAAATTCGCACTTGTCATTTCAAAAGTGCGCATAATATTCAAATGTTATAAGGGGGGGGGGGGGAGGGGGGGGGCGTACAGCACTAAATCCGCCATTGATACAGGCTAACACATATAGTGTTTTTTTTTTCATCTTCAAAAGGGTCCGAATGACGTCGAGCAATATTTAAGTGATGTCTATTTTTTTCAAAATGGGAATTTTGTTTCAAGTTTACCGCTTCAATTTAAAAATCCATTTTGTCAAGTTTTGATGGATTTGAAATACAAAACCATTCGGATGTAATTCATTCTACAACTTAAGTATATTGTTTATACTTAACATGATTATACATTTATATATATCGTGCATACCTAACATAATTCTACACTTTAGGATAACGTACACATATCTTACAGGATTCTACACTTAATTATTACGTCCACAAACCTAATTTTATTCTACAAGTTAGGATAACGTATACATAGCTAACCTGGTTTTACACTTAATTATAACGTTCACAAGCCTAACTTTATTCTACATTTTAGAATAACTTATACATAGCTAACCTGATTCTACACTTGATTATAACGTTCACAAAACTAACTTTATTCTACACTTTAGGATAACGTATACATAGCTAACAGGATTATACACGTAACTATTACGTCCACAAACCTAACTTTGTTCTACAACTAAGATTAACGTTCACATATCTAACAGGATTCACACTTAATTACAACGTCTATAACTTTAACTTTATTATACACTACATTAGAAAGTCCACAAGCCTAACATTATTCTCCACTACGGATAGCGTACACATTGCTAACACGATTCTTCACTTAACTATAATGTCCACAAGCCTAACATTATTCTCCACTACGGATAACGTACACATTGCTAACACGATTCTTCACTCAACTATAATGTCCACAAGCCTAACATTATTCTCCACTACGGATAACGTACACATTGCTAACACGATTCTTCACTTAACTATAACGTCCACAAACCTAACATTGTTCTCCACTACGGATAACGTACACATTGCTAACACGATTCTTCACTTAACTATAACGTCCACAAACCTCATATTTTCTACTGTTAAAGATAACGTCAACATAGCAAACAGGATTCTACATTTAACTATAGGCATAGTACCACCTTCGGAAACAGGACAGGTTGTTAATAATTCTTGTTTCATTCTTGATGTCATTTGAACAGTTTTAAAGCATTGTCAAGTTTTTTTTGTGAATTTAGGGGAGGGGAATGATGGTTGGAAATTCGGGTAAGAATATATTATTTCGGAAGTCTAATTTCACTCTGACAATAGTGTACAGAACTCTGAACAGAAAACAATCTTGTATATGACACATGACCCCCCCCCCCCCCCCCTATTTCTCCCGGAATATTGTGGTAGTGTAGAGATTGACCACCAATGAAATGTTTCACTTCATTTTATTTGGGCCTCTCTATGACCTACAAACCTTTATAATAAAGAACAAAAATTAATTGTGGGCATAGGTATAATGTTTGTAACTCTTTATTTTTGACTGGGGTTTAACGCCATATTCAACACATTTCAGGTTATATATGGCATATCCAGTTGTACTGGTGGAGGAAGACCTCTGTCTGAGTCAGACTGAGAAGAACCACCGTCATTCTGCAAGTAATCTTTCTCACATAAATGTTCAATAATATTGTTTACTGTATTATGAAGTACATACGTAACGTTTTTATTAGGCGCCGTCATGAGACTGGGCCAAGTAGAGATGCTTCTAGAATTTGAGCATGGGGTTTCGTAATCGTATTGGGGAGGCATTTGTACGAATTTTTTAACTAGGATATACAAAATGTAGTATTATAAATTTCGTGGAAAATTTCCAAGTACCTTTACAGTATATTTTGTATTTTCAGTTGTATGCAGGAAACCTTGATTTTTTTAATTGTTTATGTTTAAGGTAGAATATTGAGATCAAAAATGTATTCGCTTAAATTACTGGTTAGAACATAATGCGTTAATTGTTACTACATATTGTAGTCGTATTTGAAACAAAAATAACAACGCAAGTATTATTATATATTTGTACTCCAAATATCTGGAAAAAGTCAGTATGCTAGCTAGTTCCAACACATTTGCACGAAACTTGAAGCAATCAATCAAAGGTGATGACCTCGTCATGTGATGTTTATATTCATGCATGCGGGTTCCAAAACACACAGTGGTATTTCGATCAGCAAAATATATGTGCTTATCTTGTCACGTGATGTTTTCATTTTTTGCATACGGGTTCTTCGAAGCACGCTAGTAGGCAGACGCACGGAAAGGAAAGCAAAGATGGTTAAAGGCAATTTTCATCAAGGGTGTATTATTTTCGCCTGTGAATTGATTGCAATGAACAGCTATGTCGTAAATTGCGCTGCTTGCCTTTTTTCAGTTCGGTAATGTCGATATAGCAAACATTTCGCCATTCAATGTACCAGCATTGTTTATGATGGGAACATTTATTTTCTGAAATCATCCTTTGGATGCGTATGTTATTTGACCCTTGCCGATTTGCCCAGCACCGCCACGTTTGGTGGAAATAATGACAACATCAATCAAATCAAATGGGGTCACCGTTGCATAGCATATTAATTCAAGTACAAACATCAATCAAATGAAATGGGGTCACCGTTGCATAGCATATCAATTCAAGTACAAACATCAATCAAATGAAATGGGGTCACCGTTGCATAGCATATCAGTTCAAGTACAAACATCAATCAAATGAAATGGGGTCACCGTTGCATTGCATATCAATTCAAGTACAAACATCAATCAAATGAAATGGGGTCACCGTTGCATAGTATATCAATTCAAGTACAAACATCAATCAAATGAAATGGGATCACCGTTGCATAGCATATCAATTCAAGTACAAACAGGTATGTGTTGTTTGATTCACATGAACGTAATTTAGATGATGTTCACCGGGAAAATGGAGCATCTGATATTTTGAATTTTTCTTCGTTTGATAAACTTGTGTAATTTATCTTCACATAAAACTCATGCTATACATATGAATTGACACCAATGTATAACTATATCTGGTCAAACTTTGCATGGAACATGTAATGGATTGAGACGTAATTTTGCGGTAGTGAATGGAAGTTTTTGGTCAAAGTCACAGGAATTTGATTTTACCTGAAAATGTTGCTAGTAAAGCAACTGATCGAGATTAAGTTGCACATACAAAATCATACTTACTTCGGACATGTAAAATCGGGTCACCAAGTGAAAGTTCACATGCTATATTGAATATGATGACTGATGAAACCATTTCGATCTTGGTTTCGTCTGTGATATACTCACATCCAATGATCTAAATTTCATCAATTACGCAAGTTACCAAAACCATGTGCATGATAATATAAATAGTATACGGAAGAAACCCAGCAGCTTTTGTCATTCATGCAAGCAGTTTTTATATCCAGATCAGGTCAACAGATATTACAGTAATAAAATTGGCTTTGGAAATGCCTTGTGATGTATTCAACTTGTTATCCATGTTTGAGAAAAGGTATCAAACATCACACAATCCTTGAAGTGAAGACTTTTCCTTTTTTATGCTCTGGTAAATCGACAAAACTCATTTATCATTCAGTTATATATTTTTGGCTTTCCTACTTCTCCAATATTTTACATAGATCAAGCTAGCCTTACATGTTCAAAACTATTGTTTTGTCTCTCGATAACATTTACACTAATCGGTCATTCTCTGTTGGTACATATTCACAAAATAAACATACAAAGCAAACACAGTGTAGTTTCTTAAAATTAAACTTGCGGCGCCATTGCTGCTTTGTATAAATCTTTGTTTTGTACAATGTAAGGATAACGTCAATATCTGGATGCTGATGATTTCTTGACTGCCTGAGTTGATATAGCATCTGTCCAGTTTGATGCGTTTATATTTTCACGTCACACACATATTTCTGTAGTTTTATTAGAGTGTTTGTAATGTATTTAACCTGAAGGTTTACTAGAGTAAATTTGAGTAGAACTACCGTCCTTCTTGAGGTAAACGACGAACATTCTCATATTAAGTGTTTGTACCGATCTGGACTCGAATCCAAATACATCAGCGTGTGAGGCAAGTGGTCATTAGACGCATTTGAACACTCGGTCGAGGATGAACCTTATTGCAATGATGTATTTGTCGAATTTAAAAACAATTGATAGAAACTCGATTAATATCGATTTACTAAACATAGGAATAAGTTCAGTTTTATTATATTTTCACTGTGAATGTTATCTCAGGTCAATGTTTACAGTGTGTAAGTTTTTGTATGTAATTGACTAAAGAAACATTCAAATATTACGTTTTCAATTATGGTAAAATAAATGCGAACATTTCATGGATTGTTGCTGTATTGGACGCACGGGCTGTAGTATGGACTTAGCATAGCTGATGCTGTTCGACTTTTAAGTAGAAACACATCTAAGGTTGCTTGCTTCATTCAAAAGTAGGGTTCAGTAGCCGTTGGTTACGATTCAGCGAGGCAGACTTTGTGATAAGGAAATCGGAGGAAAGTTACACCGTGTGTATGTATCATTAATATGTCACTGTAAAATGTACAATTAAAATTTGTTTATGTGTATTATATTTTGTGTATTTCTAATAATTACCATACCAAATTGTAAACAAGTATAATCCTTTAAAGTCGAATGTGGATTCTTCTTGGTTGCATTCCGTACTCTCAATGAATCATTTTATCAAATATTCCTAGTATATAGAAGGTGTTCGGAATAATATTTATTTCCATCTCCTTCTGGATATATGAAGTCATTCGCATGATTCATTATTGGATATGTAACGTTTGCATTTATTTTGCATGCCGTTCCTATAGAATGAAATAAAAGTAAGAATACAACAATTATAGAATCTGAAAATAAGGTTAATTAATAATCCACATTTTCATTTTTCATAACATATCCATCATTAGTATTCCCAAAATGTGAATTATGTCTCAACCGCTGTTTCAGGTAAAATCTGAAAATATCCATCATAGAAACAATGTGAGTTTAGTTTTGACGGTGTTTCAAAATGGAAATTGGAATAAATAGTGTTTTCAATTGATATTGTCCCAATATTATACATTTAAACATACGTCTGCGACATCGTTTATTAAAAAACAAATGAACAAAATCGGGCTACTAACACCCTCTTGTCGGGTTCCCTGCTTAACCTCTACCCAATCTGACATAAAATTTCCGGAAACCGACTGTACTTTTATACTTGTTTACATATTAACCAAGGCCTTGTATATAGTTGTATCCATTTAAAATTTTCTAAGTTTTTAAAACAGACCATCGTGACACACACGGCCGAAAATATTACTTTTATATCCTTTGTGTATAAATAGACATTCACGAAATGCAAATGACGTCATTAGGCACCCCATATTTTGTAGAAATTCTCGTTGCAGTTTAATACATGTTAACCGTTCGTTTATTTTTAAATGCGATACTATAATCTTTTCATAGAACTTGAGGAACACCGACGATAGTGTTATAGCTCTACAGTTGTTTGGGTCTTTACAATTTTTCTTGCCGCCTTTGTACAGTGTTATAAATATTCAATGTTTCATATTTCCGGGAGTATACGACAATGTTAGTATTGTAATAAAGAGCTTCGCCATTAGGCAATTAATTACGTTACTACCGTATATCAAATGTTCTTACCAGACAGAGTTTATGCCACATGCTTTGTTCCTGTTAGCTTTACTAAAAAAAATGTTCAATATCATCAGGTGCTACAGGCTCTACAGTTTCGTTGTTTTAAGCAAACATACTTTCATATACTGTCTAATATCTTCTTCAACCATTGATTTAAATGCGGCATCGTATTCTGGATTATCTAATGGGGAACATAAATTTGACAAATATTGTTTCAATTTATCCCATATCTCTTTTGGATTTCTGTATGTTATTCCATCAAATATTAGTTCCGAACCTGGACTTTTACATGATTTTTGTCTTTTATTTTAACTAGACTCGAATATGTCTTGGTCAAACTCCGCCGCGTCATCTATTCCTTGATTCATTTTATGTAGGTAAGCAGCAACAGTACATCTTTGTTTAAGTCTAAATATACGTTTCGACTCTTAGTAAGTATAGTATTCATCGGATGAGATCGAACACTATATATCAACGAAATTCGTTTGAATTTCATGTTATTATGCTGTATTGTAAGTGATTTGTTTACGTTTTAATTAATTGGCAAAATCGAAGTAAAATACATAAGTTTTAACTAACAGTATTTACATATGCTGCCCGAGTTATACATGCGTATATTACTTCAGTACAAGTTTTATTTACAGTTACGATTATACATTGTACATACATTAAACTATTGGTTCAATATATTCAAGTTAAAACCGTCGTTTTTCCAAGTTTTAAAACTGTTTAAACTTGCGTTTAAAGCATCGGCCTTGGAATTTATTTTAAGATATCCAAGTTTTTCATATACTTTGCTGCACAATGAATCGATGGATTTAATGCTTTCTATTGGCAGGAGACTGCGCCAGGACGAATTGAAAGCATTGTTTGGACCTTCTGTTGGACCGGATGGAAGATGAAGGAACGACAACATTCTTGTCCTCGATTTCTGATCAGTTGTCAGTAAATCCTCATACCGAACAAACATGAACCTTTCTGGATATGCTTGTAATAGTCCGGTCCCGGTTTCGTAATCTCGCAGCATTTTATCACACAGTGATTTTGTATTGTCGGCTATAGTTGGCTGTGTAGGTTTCTTTTCCAGTGGGTAAAATGCGTTTTGTATCTCCGCGATGTTATTATCCCCCTTGGGTCCCTGAAAAGATGCACCACTGATAGTTGATGGTCCTCTTCCATTAAACGTCCAATAGTGTCCAAACTTGCACGAAGAACCGTTGATTTAAAATAAAAAATATATTTACTACTAGATTAATATGTAATTAGTATACAGCAGTGAAACATATATAATTATCCTGAACAAGATTGCAACTTCACGCCTTCATCAGATCAGAGCACGAACTATAACGACATACAAAGCAAGCTATTTTCTATCTATAAAATAATTCAATGATTGACTGATGGTAGTACTCCAGACAGACTGATGAAACTTACTTTAATACTAGAAACTAAAATTGACTATAAAACACTACAATTGGTTGCGAATAGGCGCCCATATCCCATATAATTTTAAATATGTATTGTTATTACTTGCTCATACCTTTTATGAACAATAAAGACCAGACTGCAGCGAATTATTACACTTTTTTTAATATCCTTTGGTCCTGTGTAAACAGTTTCGGAATGTACGATTAAATGCATAAATATGCGTACGTTTTAACGAAACATTTGTCAAATTACCTTAAATGATAAATATTTTATTTTATTTTGAAAATGTTTACATTTGACAAGTCCAGACACTAATTGTGTTGTCTTTATATATACATCTGTCCTTTATATAGTATGTGAGTAGTCATGAATCCTTAACTGGATCCTACTCATATAAAGCTATCAGTTCATGTATGTAAATTGTCCGTCCCGCCCAGATGTGTTGCATGTAAATCCGTAGTATATAAGTCATGGTCGACACCAAATTTATTGGTTTGTCAGAGGCCTTGATATTGTATCTATTGTTTGCATTGTAGCTAGGCGCGCTTGCCGTAATCTGGTCTGTATATTTATGTCTTGGTTATTCACAAATAATTATCTCCATATTTATATATATATTGTTTATATCTGGTTTATATCTGGTTTATACAAAAATTGCATTGTGAAAGAAAATTATATATCATTATGCAATAATTACAACATATAGTAATTTTTTATTTGTATTGGTTGGTCGAAGACTTGCTTTGCATTCAGATCTCTATACGCATTTAGAAAGAAACACTAATAGAAACACTAATAGAGACAGTAATTTTTCATATATTTACACAACCGGCCAAAAAAACACACAATTTGCTCAGTTGGAAAGAGAACTTAATTTCACTTAAGCTTACCACAAACTGCTATTTTGCTTGACTAGAAAATGATGCCAAAAATTGAAGAAAATGCCATCGTTCGTTAATATAATTGTTTGATCTTGTGATAGTTTATTTCGTACGTGTTTTGAAAAGAAAATTCTGTGTCCATAAAAAGGAATCATTGAAATTTAAAACATATAGTGATGCAAGAGCCAAAATCACTTTCAATCCACCGAAACAATGTTGTTCATGATACTGAAGATGGTGTTTAAAGGCTCGGTCGGTTGGTCGGTCGGCTGGACGGACCGACAGACGGACATATAAACAGACGGACAGAGACAGACATACACATACATTTATATACCTTTGTTATTCGTATCGGCTGAGATCTACATCTTTTCTGCAGTTCCGGTAAACATATTGTTTTATTACGTTTGGTACCCAAACAGCTTCTGAACTTTCTAAAACTCGACCCTGGATAAAGAATGTACTCTTATATCAACACTAACATGTAATAGTTTAACTCATTATTTCTGTTGTTGAAGAAGTTTATGTCTCTATAGCTTATAATTGTCTGTCTGTCTGTCTGTCTGTCTGTCTGTCTGTCTCTGTCTGTCTGTCTGTCTGTCTGTCTGTCTGTCTGTCTGTCTGTCTGTCTGTCTGTCTGTCTGTCTGTCTGTCTGTCTGTCTGTCTGTCTGTCTGTCTGTCTGTCTGTCTGTCTGTCTGTCTGTCTTCATGTGCGACAGTTTGCCAGTTAAGGTGATTCTTCTCATTCTGAGCTATTTCCCTTAATTGGACAATTTAGTATATTCAAACTTTTGTTTGGGCAAAAAAATCAAATGTTGGCTATAGTTTGTTTTTTTTACATCGATTGTGAAAGCAGTTTTTGCAACTAAAACATACAATGGAACTGCTTCTAAGAGAATTATCATTGTCAGTAACGCAGTACATGAACAAGGGGGGGGGGGGGGGGGGGGGGGGTCCCGAATCAGATAACCTAGCACTTTACCGTGTGCTCCTCTGGTGGATTTCTAATTGCAAATGAATACATTTACCTGCATATGCCGAAGATATACTGGGTACAATGTTCACTTCAAAGTTTCTGTCAAAGTTGCAGCTGTAAATATTTCGTAAAACTCTTCTGGCGGTCATTATTGGATACTCTCCTCTAAAATGTACAATACTTTTATTTTAACGGGTCCTTCGTGTGACCGAGAGTATGAGGCCAATCTTACCTCTCACCGCGGAGGTTTGGCGTTCGAGCCGAGTTTGGTCCAGACATGTGAAAAAGTTTGTCAGGTACTTGCAGAACGACAGTAGTTCTTTTCAGATTTATTCTAAGGTTTTCCACTACCAGTACAACTTAATCGGCATATATATAATTCTCATTTTGTGTTGAAAATGCCGTTAAATAACTTTAAAACACTTCTTTTATTGAAAAGTCACTTTCTACAATCGAAACAATTAATCACTTTAGTGCACGTATCAAACTTTAAAGAAAATCATTTGTTTTGTCATGCTTTTAGGTAAAATAAAAAGAATTGTCAGTCACGGTTATCTATGTAAATACAATTGTTAGAATTGTGAATATAATTATAATAAGTAAGTTAATTGTTTAAATCGTAAATTAAAACAATATCTTTATATTTATTTCAGTTAAATATCAATTAAACCCACTGTTAGCACCGACGTTGACATAAAAGTAGTAACTTAGCAACCCACAACCACAACACGTGGGTGTTTACTCGATATAATACAAATAATATTTCGCTTAAACTAGTAAATTCTATATTTCTAAGGTAATATTGTCTAATGCTGTTAACCATGACATGCCTATGTCATGTGCTTTTCGTTCCAGGTAAGAAACCACCATTGCGTTTTCAATAAATGTATATGTGACCGTATTGTCATTCAGGGACGAAGACACGAATTTGACATTGATTTTACAAAACGTTTAATGTTGTAAACATTCCAGTGGTGGCAGTCAACAAATGCCATCATCGTCTAAATTTAAGATATTTATAAAACAAGAAAAAATATTGAAACTTATGGGTGAGGCATACAAGATGAATGTAAGAAATTGGAAATTAGTTAAAAAATGTAGAATAGAATTGGCGCGACATGCCGCAGCAATAACAACCATTTGTGCGGCAATGCTGCACCATGCAGCACCCGTGTCTACGCCCATGTCGTTATTTGTAAGTATTTGTGTGTTTTGCGTATTTAGCTACTTTCATATATTACATGTATGTATTATCAATATATATATATATATATTACCTCCTTGCATATTCACCATGTAGTTTATCATCATCTGACCGAGTTTGGTTGGTTGGTCTGCGAAGTTAAAGATATAATAATATAGTTCACTCTTCAACAATCACAACATATTGGTCGCTATCTTATCTAACACTAGTCGTGATCATCTGCGACACTTACGTTTCTAAAAGACAATAGTCTAGATCATCTGCGATACTTGCTTATTTAAAAGACAATATTCTAGATCATCTGCGACACTTTCTTTTCTAAAAGCAATAGTCTAGCTTAACTGTGACACTTGCTTTTCTAAAAGCAATAGTCTAAGTCATCCACGATACTTGCTTTTCTAAAAGCAATAGTCTAGGTCAACCGAGATACTTGCTTTTCTAAAAGCAATAGTCTAGCTCAACTGCGACACTTGCTTTTCTAAAAGCAATATTCTAGATCATCTGCGACACTTGCTTTTCTAAAAGACAATATTCTAGATCATCTGCAACACTTGCTTTTCTAAAAGCAATAGTCAAGCTCAACTGCGACACTTGCTTTTCTAAAAGAAATAGTCTAAGTCATCTGCGATACTTGTTTTTCTAACAGACAATAGGTTTAGACACTTGGTTTACTACAAGACAGTAGTCCAGAGCATCTGCGAAACTTGGTTTATAAAAATCAATTGTTTAGCTTTTTTTAAAATACAATAGTCCAGATGATATGCGACACTTGGTTTACTTAAAACCAATAATCTAGCTCATCTGCGACACTTGCTGTTCTGAAAGACAATAGTCTAGATCATCTGCGACGCTTGCTTTTCTAAAATACAATATTCTAGATCATCTGCGATACTTGCTTTTCTACAAGCAATAGTCTAGCTCAACTGCGACACTTGCTTTTCTAAAAGAAGTAGTCTAAGTCATCTGCGATACTTGTTTTTCTAACAGACAATAGGTTTAGACACTTGGTTTACTACAAGACAATAGTCCTGAGCATCTGCGAAACTTGGTTTATAAAAATCAATAGTTTAGCTTTTTTAAAATGCAAAAGTCTAGATGATATGCGACACTTGGTTTACTTAAAACCAATAGTCTAGCTCATCTGCGACACTTGCTGTTCTGAAAGACAATAGTCTAGATCATTTGCAACACTTGTTTTACTAAAAGACAATAGTCTAGATCAACTACGACACTTGCTTTTCTAAAAGCAATATTCTAGATCATCTTCAACACTTGGTACACTAAATGACAATAGCCTAGATCATCTTCGACACTTGCTTATCTATAAGACAATAGTCTAAATCATTTGCGACACTTGGTTTACTAAAAGACAATAGTCTAGATCATCTGCGACACTTGTTTTTCTTACAGAGAATAGTCGAAATCATCTGTGACACTTGCTTTTCTGAAAGACAATAGTCTAGATCATCTGCGACCCTTGGTTTACAAAAAAACAATAGTCGAGATCATCTGCGACATTTGGTTTACTAAAAGACAATAGTCTAGATCATTTGCAACAGTTGCTTTTCTAAAAGACAGTAGTCTAGATCATCTGTGACACTTGCTTTTCTAAAAGCAATATTCTAGATCATCTGCGACACTTGCTTTCTCAAAGACAACAGTCTAAATTATCTACGACACTTGCTTTTCTAAAAGCAATATTTAAGATTATCTGCGACTCTTGGTTTACTAAAAGACAGTAGTCTATATCATCTGCAACACTTGCTTTTCTAAAAGACAATAGTTCAGATCATCTGCGGCACTTGCTTTACTAAATACAACAGTTTAGATCATCTGTGACACTTGCTTTTCTAAAAGACAATAGTCTAGATAATCTGCGTCACTTGGTTTACTAAAACCAACAGTCTAGATCATCTGCGACTCTTGCTTCTCTAAAACACAATATTCTAGATCATCTGCGACATTTGTTTTTTTTTTCCATTGTTCTTTTAGAAAATCAAACGTCGCAGATAATCAAGATTAAAAAGGCAAACGTCTCGATAAGTTGTCCAGAAGAAACGCTTGGATGTATCATCTGATTGGCTGAAACAAACACATCTCTACGATGGTTATGTTTTTTATAAAATTTAAAATTATTTCCTTTTGTGCTATAAATTGTTTTATTCATTTACTACATTTGTTTTTGAATATAAAATAATTAGCTCTTAAAAATAAATGTCTTCATGTTTTCTTTTTAAGTTTCAATAATTCAAAAGCTCACAGTTCTCAAATCCAAATTTATATTTACATTTATTGTGCTGAAAAGGTTCGTAACTCTGACCAAAAATGTTGAGCATGCATACATTCCCAGAAGACATGGTTGAAACATTCAACATCATGGTACAAAACTTACAAAGGTTTGGGCAGACTAAGCTGCATTTTAATAATGATTGATTAGTAGGTATAATTCTCATATATTTATATTGGAAATTTCTGAGTTTTATATTAATGGTTGATTTGATAGGCATAATATAGTTTGTTCCATTCTATTTCTGAAAACATTGCTTCCTACTTAGGTTGTGTTTATTATATAAAATATTATTTGATATTATCGATTGGAGAACTTTATTTAAAATCATTTATTTCTATACTTTCATTGGTATTTTCATGTTTTAACTTAGCCTTCCAATCTTTGGGTATACTTGACACTAGTGATGAATATTGTACAACAATCCTTCTTTGAAATTTCATATAATGCACATAACTCATGACATTTATAAAAAATCTTTGTTTTCTGTAATCAAAAATGTGTTCTAGAATTAGGTTAGAATTATTCCAAATGAGCTTAGATTTTTACTGCAGGGGTTCCCTTTTATGTCACGCCATGATATCAACACGTCTATCATGAACTTGAAATAATGTATCTATTTATTTAAATTATAATTATAAACAAGTTGTTTTTCTTTTTTGTCTTATTTAGCTGTGTAAAATTGTTTCCATTTACCATTATTACCTGTTTGCAATATACGTTTTATCAAGTTTGATTTTAATGAGTTCAGAAACATATGTAAAGTAATCATTTTGATACCTCCACTTTAATGGTCTTGAATAATCGTCTTCCTTTTTATTTTATCGGGGGTGTTATCCAGTTAAAATGAGGACATACTATCGTTTATTAATTTAATAGTTTCTTTTGTTGGATTCTGAAGTACCAACAACGGGTAAACTAGCTTTGTATATTCTGTAATAATTTATTCATATCCGGTTTAAGGACATTCCAAAACACGACTAGGTGACCATATACTTCATAACGCTACATGACGGTGACAACTGTCTGTCCACTTTAAGTTATGTTTTGCAAAACATAGAAAGAAAATGGTTTATTTATGATTTTCTGCGAAGACATATTCTGTGTGCCTCTCGGAACCTAGAACCTTTGAAAAGAGAGAACATTTGATAGTAGGGTACAAAAAATGCATGTTTATTGCAAGTAGGCAAACTCTCCCAATGTGCACTGCGCCACGCTTCACTAAGGTCCAAGCCCACCATTGATTATTGGTCTTCATTCCATATTAAATAAAAAAAACTTTATATGCTTGTTATTCATAGACAGACTCAAATGAAAGAAGTGAAACGTACATTTTATTGTTTGTCAATCACTGCACTACCATATTATCATGAGAAATGTATAAGCAATGCATCAGACAAGATATTTTCAGTTTAGTGTGTACACTGTTGACAAAGTGAAAGTATACTTCCAAAATCATGTATTCATACTCCAATTTCTAATCATATGTTTTTCTAAATTCACAATTTCAAACATGATAATGCTTTCAAGATGTTCAGAGTACATCAATTATGCCATTCAAATTAAAAAAAAATAGCATTAAAATGAGGGAAATGCATCTTTAAAGAAGAAACAATGATTATTGATAATCGCCGTTATGCGACTACCCCACGGAAGCATCTACCTCACGGAAGCATGTCCTGTTTCTCAAATAATGGTGATACTATGTTTTAACCTTTGTCATTGTCTCAATTTTAGAAAGATTCTTGCATTATGAAATGTACTCACACAATAATAGACGTATGGCATTGTAGTTTTCATAATTTTGTTCATTGTGAAATATATTTAATTTGAATGGAATATACAAATGTTAAAATTATTTATTATTACATGTACAATATGCAATGGTAGACATGGTATGAATCTTAAACGTACCTGCAGATAGGGAACAGTGTATCACATATTTGATTATCAGCCGTGTAGTAACCGTATCTCGTCATATGCCACAGAGGCTCGTAGTAAAAGAACGTATTTGGTTTAGTGGCAAGCATTCGGGCCGTAAAGGAAGACCCAGACCGCATATATGAGTTGAGCAGTATGTGAACGGATTTGTCGTTGGGATCTTAAAAATATGAACACATAACATATCTTTAGTGGAGATAGTGTTGATAGCTTTTAACACTAAAGCATCTGTTACAGCGTCCCAGTGACCGATCTAGTCTCCCGTAGTTGTCTCATAGCTTTTCATCTAGCTCACCATGTAAACATGATCTTTGGTCCAGCGATTATAAGTTAGCAATTAATTTACTTCCAGTAGAAGTGTAATTATTTGACGTTTACCTCCGGAAGACATATGAGTTTACCATCTATTCAACATTGACTTCAAATAGACGTATTAATCTACCAGCGAGACGGTTTGATATTTATTTCCGATCGACGTGTATTTTAACATGTAAGATGGTTTGGCATTTACCAACTTCTACTCTGATTCATAAAAATGTCTTTGATACTTACTTCCAATAAATGTGAAATTCCACAAGGACTGGTAAGAATAGGCACGAGGGAATTATTCATTTGTCTCTGGTATGTATAAATACATAGATGTGTTGAAGTTTCAGTCAATTATACAATTCTGTTATTTTACTAAAACACGTGAAAAATTAAATTTTCAATCTAGTTGATCATTTTCCCCCAAAATTTGGATCCATGCACTGTGCGTGCATATCTTACTATATAACAGTTAAGCTTTAAAAGTAGCTTTAGATTATATAAATACAATATTTACATATTCAATGTAGAATTGTTAGTTCGGGTATTATTTCATATAAATTCTTGGGTTTATCTTTGTTGGTGACTTACCTTTTACTGCTGTACTTGGAGAGGCAATGATTCTTAACGTTTCTTTCCTTGTGTGTGTGGCAAACTTGTAACCTCCAGTATCCTGTTTTGGTTGATGGTTACGTACAATACTGTTTGACACATTTGATTCGAGGAATGGAACGAGTCCTGTTTAAATTGAATTGACAACATGGCGTGTTATTTCATTAACTTAAGAAAATTAAATATATATTCCATCCATAACAATTATTATTTAAAATCCGACTTAAGATATATATACTTATATACTTATATATATATATAACGGGAGATAATTAAATTCACAACAACGGAGTTTCCGATTTTTGGGATATATATATATATATATATGTCACAATATCCTTGTCTATAAGTCAAACAATGCTAGGTAAACCAGTTAGATTTATAACTATTAAAACTCATATATTCTACAACAGACACTCGAGAACCAAAACAAAATATAAATATTAGTGAATTAAAGTATGATAAGATACAACGCTGAGAACATTGAAATATTATAAAATGTTCTATTTTAAGAGGAATTTATATTTACAGTTAAATGACTGAACCTTAGATACTGATCTTATATAAACTGGAATATTATTCTATACATTTCTATTAAAATAAGAAAACGGATTTATAATAATTAGTACGAGGTTTTGTTTGCAAAACAAGATAATTGTGCATTGATGATCGAAGATAATATTTTTCATTTTTGGAAAATGTTAATATGTTCAACATGTATATCGTAGCCATATTGCTCATTGCTTTATATTCCTGCAGTATGATGTTTGCATCTATCGGTAAAAGAGAGCCAATTTAATTGTTTAAATAATCCTGCTGTTGGTGATATCATCGAATAATTTGAAATGATTTTGAAACACTTTTTGTAACATATTTATTTTGTTAATGTAGCTTTTGTTATCTTTCATCGCAATATATTTATTCAATTAAAAAAAAGGAATCCCTTCAAAATGAATGTTCAATTGAAAGTTTTCTGATTAGTATAAGTCTAAGTCTATATATATACAAGCAGGTAAGAAATAAATATAACTCTACGAGTCTCTATGTAGATCCTTTATGTTCTTTCTATATTGGAAAGGGACATAACTGTGTTATCTGTTGTTCAAAGGCATCCTATTCAAGTCCATCGACTAAGAAAAAGACTATTTCGTCAGTTTTGTTTTTTTTATATCAAATGATGTCATTTTGATGACATCGACGACTAACAAACGATCAGTTAATCGATGTTTCCTGTGATCCAGGAAGATTAACCAGTATTCAAACACACTAGTTTCCGTAAGTAATCACCATTTTATAAAATTACTAAATTTCACAGACATTTCAGGTTTCAAAGATAATTGTACTCGATAATTATTGTATTATTGTTGTGTCCAAGGAATCATTTTCATTCATTTTTGCAGTGCTTGGTTACATTCTTTTGTTTGCTTTACAGGCCTTTCCTTGACTTATCTCAAATGATTCATTATTTTGAGAGCGTTTTTGCGCTAGTCACAGCAGTCATTCCTTTGTATAAACGGTAAAGTGAAATACAACGTAATCAGAATATATTGCCGTTTTCAAGTGCAAGTTGCCTATCAAGTTGTCTCAATTCCATTAAAAAAAAAAAAAAAAAAAAAAAAAATTTCATTGGTATTAATGGTGACATGGAACGTATAACGATTTCAGATAAAATCGTAATAGTTATTACATTGATTGATGTTGAATATTCAACATGATCATACAGTTATATTTTTCATCAATTTGACCTAACCGATCCAGATCCATATACTCCAGTAGTTCTGGTAATACATCTGTACATACAACAATATCTTTACCTAACCGATCCAGATCCATCCATATACTCCAGCAGTTCATGTAATGCATATGAACATACAACAATATCTTTACCTAACCGATCCAGATCCATATACTCCAGCAGTTCAAGTAATGCATATGTACATACAACAATACCTTCAGCTAACCGATCCAGATCCATATACTCTAGCAGTTCTGGTAATACATATGTATATAAAATAATATCTTTACCTAACCGATCCAGATCCATATACTCCAGCAGTTCAGGTAATGCATATGTACATACAAAAATATCTTTACATAACCGATCCAGATCCAAATACTCCAGCAGTTCAAGTAATGCATATGTACATACAACAATACCTTCAGCTAACCGATCCAGATCCATATACTCTAGCAGTTCTGGTAATACATATGTATATAAAACAATATCTTTACCTATCCGATCCAAATCCATATACTCCAGCAGTTCATGTAATGCATATGTACATACAACAATATCTTCAGCTAACAGATCCAGATCCATATACTCCAGCAGTTCTGATAATACATATGTACATACAACAATATCTTTACATAACCGATCGAGATCCATATACTCCAACAGTTCAGGTAATGCATATGTACATACAACAATATCTTTACCCAACCGATCCAGATCCATATACTCCAACAGTTCAGGTGTTGCATATGTACATACAACTATATCTTTACTTAACCGATCCAGATCCATATACTCCAGCAGTTCATATAATGCATATATACATACAACAATAACTTTAGCTAACCGATCCAGATCCATATACTCCAACAGTTCAGGTAATGCATATGTACATACAACTATATCTTTACCTAACCAATCGAGATCCATATACTCCAACAGATGAGGTAATGCATATGTATATTAAATTACATCTTTACCTAACCAATCCAGATCCATATACTCCAACAGTTCAGGTAATGCATATGTACATACAACAATATCTTTACCTAACTGATCAAGATCCATATACTCCAGCAGTTCAGGTAATGCATATGCTCATACAACATCACCTTTACCTAACCGATCCAGATCCACATACTCCAGCAGTTCGGGTAATACATAGGCACATAAAACAATATCTTTACCTAACCGATCCAGATCCACATAGTCCAGCAGTTCGGGTAATGCATATGTACATACAACATCATCTTTACCTAACCGATCAAGGTCCACATAGTCCAGCAGTTCGAGTAATGCATATGTACATACAACAATATCTTTACCTAACCGATCCAGATCAATATACTCCAACAGTTCAGGTAATGCAAATGTATGTACTACAATATATTTACCTTACCGATCAAGATCCATATACTCCAGCAGTTCAGGGAATTCATATGTACATACAACAATATGTTTACGTAACCGATCCAGATCCATATACTCTAGCAGTTGAGGGAATGCTTATGTACATACTACAATATCTTTACCTAACCGATCCAGATCCATATACTCCAACAGTAAAGGTAATTCATCTGTTCATACTACAATATCTTTACCTTACCGATCCAGATCCATATACTCCAGCAGTTCGGATAATGCATATGTACATATATCAAAATCTTTACCTTACCGATCCAGATCCATATACTCCAGCAGTTCAGGGAATTCATCTGTACATACAACAATATCTTTACGTAACCGATCCAGATCCATATATTCCAGCAGTTAAGGGAATGCATATGTACATACTACAATATCTTTACCTAACTGATCCAGATCCATATACTCCAGCAGTTAACGTTATGCATATGTACATACAACAATATATTTACCTAACCGATCCAGAGCCATATACTCCAGCAGTTAACGTAATGCATGTGTACATACTACAATATCTTTACCTAACCGATCCAGATCCATATACTCCAGCAGTTCGGATAATGCATATGTACATACAGCATTATCTTTACCTAACCGATCCAGATCAATATACTCCAGCAGTTAAGGGAAGGCATATGTACATACAACATCATCTTTACGTAACCGATCCAGATCCATATACTCCAGCAGTTAAGGGAATGCATATGTACATACTACAATATCTTTACCTAACCGATCCAGATCAATATACTCCAGCAGTTAAGGGAATGCATATGTACATACAACATCATCTTTACCTAACCGATCCAGATCCATATACTCCAGCAGTTCGGGTAATGCATATGTACATACAGCATTATCTTTACCTAACCGATCAAGACCATATACTCCAACAGTTCAAGCAATGCATATAACCAGTCCAGATCCATATACTCCAACAGTTCAGGTAATGCATATGCACATTCAACAATATCTTTACCTAACCGATCCAGATCCATATACTCCAACAGTTCAAGCAATGCATATGTACATACAACAATATATTTACCTAACCGATCCAGACCATATACTCCAACAGTTCAATCAATGCATATAACCAATACAGATCCATATACTCTAGCAGTTCAGGTAATGCATATGTACATACAACAATATCTTTACCTAACCGATCCAGACCATATACTCCAGCAGTTCATGTGTTGAATATGTACATACAACAATATTTTTACCTAACCGATCCAGATCCATATACTCCAGCAGTTCGGGTAATGCATATGTACATACAACATCATCTTTACCTAACCGATCCAGATCCATATACCCCAACTGTTCAGGTAATGCATATGTACATACAACACTTTCTTTACCTAACCGATCCAGATCCATATACTCCAGCAGTTCAGGTAATGCATATGCACATACAACATCATCTTTACCTAACCGATCCAGATCCATATACTCCAACAGTTCAAGTAATGCATACATTCATACAACAATATCTTTACCTAACCGATCCAGATCAATATACTCCAGCAGTTAAGGGAATGCATATGTACATACAACATCATCTTTACGTAACCGATCCAGATCCATATACTCCAGCAGTTCAGGTAATGCATATGTACATACTACATCATCCTTACCTAATCGATCCAGATCCATATACTCCAGAAGTTCGGGTAATGCATTTGTACATACAACAATATCTTTACTTTACCGATCCAGATCCATATACTCAAGCAGTTCAGGTAATGCATATGTACATACAACATCATCTTTACCTAACCGATCAAGATCCATATACCCCAACTGTTCAGGTAATGCATATGTACATACAACACTTTCTTTACCTAACCGATCCAGATCCATATACTCCAGCAGTTCAGGTAATGCATATGCACATACAACATCATCTTTACCTAACCGATCCAGATCCATATACTCCAACAGTTCAAGTAATGCAATTGTACATACAACAATTTCTTTACCTAACCGATCCAGATCCATATACTCCAACAGTTCAGGTAATGCATATGTACATACAACAATTTCTTTACCTAACCGATCCAGATCCATATACTCCAACAGTTCATGTAATGCATATTTACATACAACAATTTCTTTACCTAACCGATCCAGATCCATATACTCCAGCAGTTCAAGTAATGCATATGTACATACAACAATATCTTTACCGAACCGATCCAGATCCATATACTCCAGCAAATCAGGTAATGCATATGTACATACAACAATATCTTTACCTAACCGATCCAGATACATTTACTCCAGCAGTTCAGGTAATGCATATGTACATACAACAATATCTTTATCTAACCGATCCAGACCATATACTCCAGCAGTTCAGGTGTTGCATATGTACATACAACAATATCTTTACCTAACCGATCCAGATCCATATACTCCAGCAGTTCAGGTAAAGCATATGTACATACAACAATATTTTTACCTAACCGATTCAGATCCATATACTCCAGCAGTTCAGGTAATGCATATGTACATACAACAATTTCTTTACCTAACCGATCCAGATCCATATACTCCAGCAGTTCAGGTAATGCATATGTACATACAACAATATCTTTACCTAACCGATCCTGATCCATATACTCCAGCAGTTCAGGTAATGCATATGTACATACAACAATATCTTTACCTAACCGATCCAGATCCCTATACTCCAGCAGTTCAGGTAATGCATATGTACATACAACAATATCTTTACCTAACCGATCCAGACCATATACTCCAGCAGTTCAGGTGTTGCATATGTACATACAACAATATCTTTACCTAACCGATCCAGATCCATATACTCAAGCAGTTCATGTAATGCATATATACATACAACAATATCTTTACCTAACCGATCCAGATCCATATACCCTAACTGTTCAGGTAATGCATATGTACATACAACAATATCTTTACCTAACCGATCCAGATCCATATACTCCAGCAGTTAACGTTATGCATATGTACATACAACATCATCTTTATCTTGTATTACAGCTTGAGAAAGTTTCACTAATATCAATAATATCATTGACCCGTCTATGAATTCTGATTCGATGAGAAAAAGTTATATCCTTTGGAATCATTATTCCCACAAAGGAGAGTATGTATATGGCATGCCAAACGTTGCAATATTCAATATTTTTATATTTAATATTTATACATTTCTATTGAACACTATTGCATTTGTATTCTATAGCTGTTCATTTGTATTATTTGTTTTTATTTGAAGTGTATATTGTATTAGAATACAAATGAAACACTACAATATCAATCAAAAGTTATTAAAAACAAATAAGAAAAGAAATACATACAATTATAACAATATACAACAGAAATATATGTGGTGGTGGTGAAAGTTATGGTAGTTGTGGTTGTGGTGTAGTGGTAGTGGTAGTGATGGTAGTTCTGGTGGTGGTGGTGGTAGTGGTGGTGGTGGTAGTAGTGGTAGTGGTAGTAGTGGTGGTGGTAGTAGTAGTGGTAGTGGTAGTGGTAGTGGAAGTGGTAGTGGTGGTGGTAGTTTTAGTTATAATGGTGGAAGTGGTAGTGGTAGTGGTAGTGGTGGTAGTAGTAGTTGTGGTAGTGGTGGTGGTAGTGGTAATGGTGGTAGTGGTAGTGGTTATGGTGGTAGTGGTAGTGGTAGTGAAATTGGTGATGGGGTAGTGTTGGTGGTAGTGGTAATGGTGGTAGCAGTGGTAGCAGTGGTAGTGGTAGTAGTAGCGGTAGCGATGTAGTGGTGGTGGTAGTGGTGGTGTCAGAGGTAGTGGTGGTAGTAGTGTTGTTAGTGGTGGTGATAGTAATGGTAGTGATAGTGGTTGTGATGGTGATAGTAGTGGTTGTATTGGTGGTGGTAGTAGTGGTGGTGGTGATAGTGGTGGTGGGGATGGTAGTATTGGTGGTGGTAGTGGTGGTGTTGGTGGTAGTAGTGGTAGTGGTGATAGTTGTGGTTGTAGTGGTGGTGTTGTCGGTAGTAGTAGTAGGGGTACTGCTGGTGGTGGTAATGGTATTGGTAATGGTGGTGGTGTATTGGCAGTATAGTAGTGGTAGTAGCAATGTTATAGTGGTGGTGGTGGTGGTGGTGGTGGTGGTGGTGGTGGTAGTAGTGTTGATGGTATTAGTTGTAGTGGTGGTGGTGGTTGTGGTGGTGTTGGTGGTAGTGGTGGTAGTAGTGGTGGTGGTGTTGATTGTAGTGGTGGTTGGGGTGTTGATTGTATTTTATGCTATGCTTAGTTCGGCATTGCATCTCACAAAGATAGAAGTTTTAAATTATGTGTAGCTAATTATAGCTAATTATATATTAAGTACATTATTTAAGTTGTTTTAGCTTAATCATAATATGTTTCTATTTCATATTTTAGCGTTGTTATAGGCCAACTATTCTTAAGACTATATATCCTATCGGTATATTATATTCATTATTGTACCATAGTTCTTAAGAAGCACTGTTAAATTAAATGTTGGGGTTACAATTCAATAAAGCTATTGATGGAAACTTAATCAATGCAGTCAGTATTGAATACATGCTTAGTTACAAAATCAATTGAACACATTGAACGTTATTTCCCTTAATTATATGTCTGCCATTTACTACGTTGTATGGAGAAAAATATTTCAAGTGCGACATGTTCGAAACAAAGCTGTTTATGTAAATCCAACAAGTTGTTGAAATAAATTCATTATGTAGTTGTTTGCGTTAAAATATATATAAGTGACAATAACCGGTTCCTTGCATTGCATTGTGTGTTTAATGACCCACCAGGCATGGTTGGTAAATAATTTCTATATGTTTAGACTGAGACAAGAAATATTGAGGGGAAATTCTCTGCTACTGCAAATAAACATACGTAATAGCATAAAATATAGTCATATCTTCATCGAATTTCGAACTCTGTATTATATGTCAAAAGATATCTGAGGAACTAAAGAAAGCAGTTTTACGACCATACTTGAAACAGCATAATCGAAAAATAATGAAGTTTCTAAACCTCTAGAAAATTATTTATTTTCCTAGTCAGTAAATTATGGCAGTTATTCTATTGGCATGAAAAAGGGACAAGTTAAGAAATAAAAAAAAAAGGAAAGTCGTCACCGTCGACTTTCGGGGATAACTTTGTCTACTCTTATTACAAATAAACATACAGCTGCTGATCTTATATTAATGTAAAAAGCGATGTGTTGGAAACTTCTCTTACCAGAATTTAGGATTACAATGTGACATTGCCTGCAGATGTAGTAGAAATCCGTTACTTGTGCACATGTCCAGTTCTCACAGGACACCAATTTAACAGTTCATTATTCATTTTAACTTAATTAAATACAGTTACGGAAAAATATGATAAGTCACAAGTCTCTTTTAACAATTAGATAACAGTCATCTTAAAAAATTGCATTTTGGTTTCTGTTAAAGATATTTGTTATATATGTAAATATGAATTACGTAAAATAAAACAGAAAAGAAGAATCAGTTTACAGTATAAGCCTCTACATATTGTTGAGTAAAACCGTTTACTTTAAGATGGCAAGGACAATTTTGTAACTTTACATATAATGATGATGAGGACACCAAGGCAACACATGTCTTAAAGAACCATTTAATCATTTTTAAATTATGTCATTCTCATGTATGGTCAAGTGAAATATCGTGAGGTTGAATCCGGACTAACATGTAAATTGAACTTATTGAAAATGTAGATAGCTGTCGAAACAACATATACCTGTGCATTTTTAAGATATATCAAGAGATACTTCCAGCCATGAAGTTTGGTTGAAATACAAAATTATAAGGTTTGTTATGGACACATGGGTACCTGTTAATTTTAATAAAGATAGCCCAATATCATATTACTTCAAAGGTAAAACAAATATTTTAAACTGATAAAAAGCATCTAATTATTATAACTTAAAAAAATAAGAATTGTTTGATATATCAAAACATGACAAAATCAATATCTAAATCGGAGTGGTAAACTTGAAACAAAATCCCTATTCTAAAAATAAACAACACTTAAATATTGCTTGACGACCTTCACATCGTCATTCTGACTCTTTCTAAGATGAAACACATTTTACAACGTGTACACCTGCATGAAGGATCAAACTGAAATGAAATGAAATCACGTGGTTCATTTACTATGTCACAAAATTGTTGCAATTTTTAGCGGGAAGTCTATTTCAGTTTAACCTAGGCGCATAGCCCAAATTAAGAAATCCATTATCAACATATTATTTTGGCATGTTTAAATAAATATCCTTTTCGCAATATGGGGTCAATAAGTATATATAGCCGTGATATATAGGCATGATATGTTGGTGGGGCAAGGGATTATTTTAGCCAATTTTAAATTTTTTAAAAATTCTGATTTACTCCCTTTAAATACCTGTATAGGGTATTTTATTTCACTATATATAAATATTTAATGTTTACTTATACTTAAATGGAAGCACAAGTATGTTTAATATTTAAAAAATATTGAATCACATTGGAAATGGCATTAATCACCATACTCGAGCCATTTATCGGTATTATTTCTAGTGTACAGTTTAACGGAAAAACTTTCAAGTCAACACTCGTTTTGTATGAGTTACATTGCTAAATAATTAAATCATATTTGTTTAGGTTGTATTGGAGTTCATCGAATACGATATGAATATTTTCATTTAAACCTTTCATAGCAACTATGTTGTAAAAACTCCATAATATCTAAATCCAGTTTTCGAAAGTACTTTTGATGCTTTGATTTTTTTCGTTTTGTTCAGATATCCCTATTTAAAGATAACTTTGCAATATTATGGTATATAAAATAAGCAAATATATGTATTCCATTGAAATTAATACTCAAATGCATACTCTAGTGTTTGAGTATATCAGAAACATCGAGACATTCAAAATGTTACCCTAAATATTGCATTTATAATACAACTTTTTTCTTAGCAAGCAATGAAATATGGTCAAGTATAGTCAAAAGTCACTTTCTATTAAAACATACTTCCATGAACATTCCGTACCTCATGCGATGTTTTTTGAAAAAAAAATCTTGCAAGACTATGATTCTTCTCAATGTAAAATAGCGACTCATATACACCAAGTTCTATATTTCTGGCATCGATTACTGATTTTTCGTTAGTCATCTATATCATTTCGATCCTAGACAAAGTTTCGCTTTGGAAATATATTATCCTATACAAATATCGGATAGTTGGGTAGTTGGTCCACTGAACCGGGTGTATGTTTAAAAATGCAAAACGTATTTAATTGTTTTGTTGTATAATATATAATTATTATACACATGTCACTAAAATAAACTATAATTTACAGTTCATTTAAAAAAGAGGTTGCCACTTACCTGATATCAGAAGAAAACATAGTATAACCAGAAAAATAAAGAATCTAATTTTCTTAAATGGTGACATTATTGGTATAAAAACATTGTATAAAGAAAAATACTGACATTGTGTCGTATTATTTGCAATGCTTCGATAAATATCGCTTAGCCGAGAGCCAATCAAAAAGTTGATTATGTGTGATTCGCAAATTAATTATCTTTTTCCGATAAACACCTTCGGCAGAAAACACGTCGGTCGGTAATATATGATCAATTCACCTCAAAACATAGTATGGGGAACTGTAGGAGATGCAGTTAAAATTAAATAACCGCTAGCGGTTAGATAGTTTTTAAGGACACCCAATCCCATCTATTCCACTCAGAGTAAATAATGAATTGGAACCCACGAGCTAATGTATTGTACAAATCGTTCATATAAAATTAAAAATACAATAACTTTTTTAACAACTGTACTGAACAAACCACCCGTGGTAGCCTCTTAACATTGACTGCGATGGAGTGATTTGTGACGCAAGAGTTACAAGACCAAACTAGTATTCCGTTCTCATTGTTTTTTCAGTGCGTATAAATAATATAATGCGTATTACGTTCGATATAGTTTTATTGCAGACATCAATATATAATTTAAAAAAAAGAAAACCCAATAACAATACATAATATTAGTGAAGCCATGACTTTTCTAATCTTGTTAATGGACCCCTAATCTCACGGTCTTAATCCGCACACTACCACTGCAGTATTCATTTGTGTACTTCCAAACACTGGCGGAGGTACAATCGAAAAGCAACTGAGTCATTACGGAATTATAAAAATGTAACCAAAAGTTAAAAACTCAGTTCGCTCGTCTAAGAAATACACATTTCGATCGAAGTTATTTTTTTCTCGCTTTTTAAAAACAGTCACTTAGGGGTCTACAGGAATGGTTTTAGCAATACTATAAACACATTAAATTACAATCATTTTTGTTATTATGAAAAGTGTGCAATTCGGAAGTTTAATGATACTTGAAGACATCTTTACGCAATTTGTTGTTGGTTTGATAATCTTTTTTCGTCTATAGATAATTATCTATGCCACGTGACTAAAATCTGGGACTATATAAATTTTTATAATCTATCCAAAGACTCTACTGGACACGATACTCTACCGCCAGGGGATATGTTCCACATAATAACTGGCATAGACAGAAATCGAAAAATGTAAGAGCAAGGAACAAGAGGGATATCTTATAATGTCAATCGGTAACGGGGACGTTGCATACGAGAACTTACGAGTATGACCGTTACGTGTCATGTAGTACACGTTTGCTTCACAGGCTAGAATGGGACTTCTCCAAATCAGTGCCATGCACTGGCAGATTAAAGGGGACCTATTTCAGAGAATATATTGATAAACATATATTGACCGATTCCTGCTAGCTCATCAGCCTCTGGAATAATAAAGTAGCCTACACCCAGTCAAATGGAGTATTGTATTATAATTATAAGATAAAAAAGCAATACATTGCAGTGAATTGCAAAACCTTATATTGTTTATGTCTTTTCTGGTTTTCTATCAGTTACTTGAAATTATTAATCTGTTTTTTATATAATATAATAGTAAAATAACTGCATATTATATCATATCAGCTCGTAAGTTGGGATAATTTCCAAATGTCACACAAGTTAAAATTATTATGCAATATATTAAAACCATATAAAGTTTCATCAATATGACAGTTAGTAAATATTCTTTTATTTTCAAACTCAACAATACATTTATTTATTATTCTTTTCCACATTAGCTTAGATGGAAATTGACCTGATTTTGTATACTTTTCAAGATAAAATGATAATTCATACTTTCTACATACCGAATATATATCACTAATAAAACCTTTTACTTTCAACGGATTGTTTTGATAATCAAACAGTCTATATGTAAACAATTGTTTTGCATAACATTTTGGGTGCAATCGACATAACTGCCCAAGAAATGTTAATTTTCTTTTGTCTATTTCTGCTTCTACTGAAAAACAACCTAATAAACTAAGTGCTATATCAGTTCTTGAATATTTAGAGATAGATTGCATAAACTTTATACAAAATCTATGAGAACGCTCTAGTTTTAACATATTGCTTTTGTTGATAGGTCCCCAAAGCTCACAACCATATAACACTTTGGGCAGTACAACTGTCTTATATATTGTTTTAGAGGATGCTGGATGTATTCCACCAGAGTAAATACCGCAGTTTATTATGCTTAAAAATGTAGATCTAAACTTTGAACATGCTTCGTTTATAGTATAACTTAAATTATTAAATTTATCAAATAAAATACCAAGATGTTTATACTGAACTTCTTCTTCAATAACATCACAACCAAGAAACCATGAACGATTCCTGGATTTATCCCTATATGCAGATTCATTTGTAACAATAATTGAACATTTTGAGGAGTTATAAAAATAGTGATTGTTAATACCATACTGGTAACATAACTCTATCATATGCTTTAAACCGTTGTTTGATAATGATAAAAGAACCATATCATCCGCTGAGGTAGGACATGAACAATTTAACCCATAAGCATAAAGGCCTAACTTTGAAGAATTTAAAGTATTCATGAGTTCATTTATAAAGACAATATACAGAAATGGGCTAAGCACACCCCCTTGTCTTGTTCCTTGAAGGACATCGAACCAATTTGAATAATGACATTGGTTTCGAACACAACTTGTCATGCCCTGATATAAATCTATAATTATTTTTATTATATACTTATTAAGGCCAATCCTAGATAACATGATTATTAGTGAAATGTGCCAAACAGTATCGAACGCACGGCGCACATTGAGAAAAGCAATATTTAAAGAACTGCCATTTTCAGCAGTAAAATTATAAAATTCTCTAAAGCTAAATGAGGTCATACTGCAACCTATGCCCCTTCTGAAACCCGCCCTGCAGCAGATTAATATTTTTATATATACCATCATTTTCAATTCGATTAAGTATTATAGATTCATATAATTTTAATAAAACAGAAGACAGTGTTATAGCACGATAACTGTTAGGATCATCTTTAGTCTTATTGCCACCTTTATACAATGTTATGATTATTCCTTTTTTCATTGAATTAGGAGTATATCCATATTTAATCATATGGGTAAATAGTTTTGCAAGTAAAGCATACAGTATACCTCCACCATAGATGATATTTCATAATATATATTATCATATCCGCAAGCTTTATTACGCTTAGCACGTTTACATGCAGATATAATCTCAACAGTGCTTACATCTGGTAAATCATTATAAGAAATGTTTATTAATGACGTCTGAATTTTTTCATATTCACGAATCTTGTATTCAGAATTAGTTTCAGAATATAATGGACAATTACTTGGAGTATATATATCTTTAAAATAAGACCCCCATTGTTCCGCTTTATCTTTAGAATCACGATATGTAACTCCATTAAATTTTATTTCGCAACCTGGAGATTAATTCGAAGGACGTTTCCTTTGATTTACTAACTTCCAAAAGTATGCACAATCAATTTCAGCAGCTTGGTCAATTTCTGCATTTACATCATTTAAATAATGTTCAACCTTTAAACGATGAAGTTTTTATAAATGCACATTTAGCGGATTTATAATCCTTATAAGATTTAAAAATATCGCCTCTCGGCTTACCATCAGATAACCAAACTCTGCGTTTATAGTTCATGCATTTGTGAGCATCTGTAAGCTCTTTATTCCAATACGATTTTAAAAAATGTTTAAATTTAGACTTGGGAATACATTTATCAGTTATTTGTCTTGTTGATGAAACAATAGCATCGTAAAAGGTACATTTTACGAACATTACGCCAATTTATACTACAAGAACTTTTAAAATTAACTCGTACAATTGGTAATTTTAACGTGCATATAATTGGTCTATGGTTAGACACATTTAATGAATTATCATCTAGTATGGAACACTCTGTCACTAAATCGACTTTCTCCACTGGAAGAATAATATGATCAATCAAAGATTCTGATTGACCGTTATAATTAACATGTGATGCAGATGCCCCTGAACAAATATCCATAGTATTTATTGAACACATATTAAATTCTGTTAAAAAAATTTGATAGATAAAACAATCTACCATTTGAAATACTTTGAAGATGATATACTTCAGAGTTCATGTCGCCCATTATAATAACAGTGCCCGACATTAAAGTTTATCAGATATTCTTCCATGTCTACCAAATGGAACGTTTGACTACAAGAACAGACACATTGGGTGCTGTTTTTACACACGAATCTTGATTACTACCGTCATCATTTGATACAGACTGGTGACCTGATGTATATACATTGTCAATCAAGCCGCATGAGGTTACTTCCAGCACATCTTGACCACCAATGTCCGGAGAATCTCTTGTCACACTATTGATAGGACTTTCCCGTATATTGCTTAAAGAAGCATCTGGAAGAGAGCTAGAAATGTTAACAACCAATTTATCACAGAGATACTTGTGACTGCACAAGTTGCTAAAATACAGCACTTTTTCCTGCACAAAGGTTATACTGTTGCCCATTTCAATCATTTTACATTTCAGATTAAAAATATCTTGACCTGACAAACAATTAGACTTATCAAAACTACTTTTCAATTCTACAATGTGTTTATCTGTGTTTGACCTAAGTTTTGAAATATCACTATGGATGCACATCAATGAGTTCTTAAGTTCACACATCTGAGCAGACCTGGACACTTCCAATGCTGCCTGTCGTTGTTTCATCAGAAGCATATCAAGCTTGTAACTGAGACACAGTGTTATTTAAGACACTTGTATCGGCTTTACACGTACATTCATGGTTTCGCAGTACGGACGTATTAGTACCACTACTGACGCTTGATGAACTGGGAGTGTTAATACAACATGATATATCAGGCACACGGATACACTTATTGCCATTGGATTTGTGCGGTGCGGATGCCGACAGAGATCGCATTCTAGATGAAAAATCAGTACCACGAACAGCACCGCTGGGAGTCGAACTATTACTCGGACACAGAGTTCTTCAGTGGGTTCTACCACGACTGGAACTTAAAATTTCCTTGACAAGGGAGACGTCGTCACTGCCTTCAATGACTCGTAACAGTACATGAATATCATTGGTTAGTTTCACCGGAACTGCCTCTCCCTTATGTGTAGATACGCGTCTTTTAAGTTCAGATTGCAGACTGAAAGGAAAGTCATCGTCCTCACGTATAATATCGAACAGCATGGCGCGGATGCGCTCGAGATCAGTTTTACTTGATGAGTCAATAAATAAAACACGAGGCAATTCTCGAAATAGAGCTTCTAATGTTTGATACTCCTTCAGATCATTGACAGCATTACACTTATTGCCATGAGTGTCTATATGTGGAGATATTAGAACTTTCAGTTCAGTGTTGTCATTTATACTAGTTGGTTCGAATTTAACTACTGTATTGTCTTTGCACACTTCATTTTGACGAATATGGGTCAGTGTTTACGACACACATAAATTATATATTGACAATACTACACTGTCATAAATACTGTTGCCGATATTTGGCTGAACACTTAGTCTCTGGCCGGTATAGCTACCGGCTTATTTGGATAACAAGGGTCCACGGCAATATAATTGCTGGCTATTGTAATTAACTAGCTTCTCAATTGACCGTTTTTACCGTTATACCCCAAGGGCATTTACATATAAACTGAACGTGAACCTTCCACTTTGCAATGTTTGATATGTTTTGACTTCAACAATTTAAATCTTTATACACAATGAAACAAAGAAATGGAAATTGTCCTGTTTATATCTACGAAAGGAAACATTTATAAGTCACGTAATTTACACAGAAATGTGAAGAAATAACTTATCTTGCTTTTCCTATACTTTAACACACTGTAGGTCCATTATCACACATTAAATTCTGATATAAGTATTGGAACCGTCAGAGTTTTCAATTTCTCAGGTTGGTTCTGTAATGACATTTGTTAGATTGTTAGTAAGATTATTTTTAAGATGAGTATTATTGATATTTTATTTTGACAAATACCAAAATACTACATGTATGCTCGGGGAACGGTTTACGCTGCACATAAAAAAACTGTTCCTATTGTGCTTAACTTCAACCCAAACAAAATCAATTAACGGACATTTTAAGTCTATTCTTCTGTTTGAAACGAGATGGTTTGAAACATAGATTAAAATAACATTAGAATGAGCGGTGTCGTCTTTACAAAATGTGCCAGAGAAACCATCTTATTTAATATCTACATTTGCAATTTCATCTGTTAGGTGAGTTTCAGTAAAAAAAATAGTATATCAAAATCCATAAAATCATTTTTATGTAATTAAACTTGTTTCGAATACTTCACATGAAGATGTGACATATAGTGTGCGTTCTTATTTTCTAATAAAGGACTTGGAGTCTCGGCAATATCCCAAGACAAGAGCACTAACAACACAATAACGATGGTAAATACTAAGTTTGGAACACTGTCCAATAAAAAAACAACATATTTGACATGAATGGCTTCAATGACGTCATGCTTAAGTAACTTTAAACAACATCAAGAAATACAAATACAAAGGAATGGTTTTAAATACACATGGCCTTGTTTTTTAAAGACACTCATTAATTATTGTATTTACTAGTTTAATTACGATATAATTGAGTCATGATAACAATACTAATTTTGAGATATTTCCTAGTCAGGCAAACACAAATAGTCACTATAGTATTTGATAGGTCTGTACCTATCTAACTTGGCATATTTTTTAAATGTAACGGCCAAACATCTAATGATTAATCACCTGTCAAGAGATTAGCATGTGAAAAGGCTTATATAGCAACAAGCTGTCCAGCATAGCCACCTTATAACAATTAAGTACAAAATATATGTTGATAAATGTGACCTTTGTATATTAATGAGGGGTGACTCTATGATAACAAAACTAGAATGGTACGAATGGCGATTGGTTGGTAAAAGCTGATAGTAACAGAACTGTGCAGTTTTATGTTCAGTTGGATCGGACAGTCTAAGCTAGGCCAGTTTTTGGGTTCGGTAGTAACAGGAGGTTGTTTTGGGGTTTGGTTTTGAAGATCGTGGGATCCAGTCTGAACTATGTTTTGAAGCGTATATGTGTGTTTGGTAGTGATCATTAAAGTTTAAACGAACGATGTTGCGTAAATGAGAACTAGTCTCAGTCTCAGTTTAGGTTTAGGCTTGAGAGAGAGGTACAATAATATAGGAATAAAGATGTACCAAAGAACGCTGCTTTCTGTGTTAGTTTTGTGTTTATGCTGGAACACAGGACACTGAATGTGTTAAGTTGTAGTGACTCTCCAAGTGTTTATTTCATTACCCATTAGGTAAAATTATAGGAAACACAAATCAGAACAGCTATCTTCTACTAAAACATAAAATCGACATAAAGAAATATAAGGAAGAAATTTTCAATGTCCATTAACGTATTACACATGCATGCACACATATACATATACAAAAGCTTGCGCAACTAGTATAAATTACTCGTACACACATTCCGACACAATAATGTACATAGGCTTGCACAACTAGTATATATTACTCATACACACATTCCAACAAAATTGGGTACAAGAGCTTGCACAGATACGAGAATGAGAGAAATTCAAGAGAGAGAGAGAGAGAGAGAGAGAGAGAGAGAGAGAGAGAGAGAGTAATTAAACATCACAAAGCGATGTTATATAATATTAAGTTCAGTAATGTTATGTGGACGGTACTGCAAAATGAGCAACATTGCCAACTAGGCATTGTTAACACCCATGTCATTCTTATAAACTGTTTATTTTATACACTTGTACGAGATTTGTCCCAAAAGTAATAGGACGCATTTAGAAATATGCATTTTTGTGTTTCAATTACAACAAGACATGGCATGAATACATTGCCATATTTAAACTATATGCATGCAAAATTTCATTATTAAACACCAACATTTAACATTAAATTTGACAAGTCAAAACTTACATGTTACGAAGTAAGGGGAAGATTGACGATATTATACGATGTCAAGTTCAAATGAAAGTCATTCTTTGAAGTGTGAACAGCTGTGAAAAACAAAATTCTTGTTGTACTGCATCCATTTTTGGTATATGTCAAAATACTATGATGACTCATACTTCCTAACCACAGAATGTACACTCCGGCACATGGCCTGGGGGTCCTAAAAGAGCTTTTGACGAAGATCTGACTAGAGTAACAGGAAAACCACATCAGATTGCGGACGTCAATATCACCGACGGTCAGGTCACTCTCGTCTCACCATTGGAAACTGATAGATAAGACTTCAAGTTATACCACGTTGAAAATTTATGTGAAACAAACTTCAAAGTATCTTGTAGGGTCATATTACACCCAATACAAAATTGTATCACACTCCAAAATACCACTCTAGGAGTGACGCCGCCAATTTTGGTCACTATTCAAATTCTCACTTGTTATTTCAAAAATGCGCATAATATTCAAATGTATGTCGATAACGTCGGTTGTTTAAAGAATGTTCGCATATAATCTTTAATTACGTCTGCTGTTATTTCATATCGTTTGGCACCATATTGAGGAAACTGTCTGCTTTCGAATGCAATGTTGTTGTTTTAAACGGCGTTTAATTTCAAAGCCCCCCCCCCCCCCCGTATTTCTAAACTTGCGTTACTATGGTGATTTTCCATGGACCAAATGGTGACTGAAAGTTTATTTGATGTTTTATGAAATAGAAGATGTATCCATTGATACCACTGGTTTGCATTTGACGCCCTAAATACGAAAATGGCAGGGTATTACTTTTGGACATACCTCGTATATATTCTGTAATCTGTGTTTTCCTGAATAAAGAAAATGTTCTGTTTTGTTCTGTTTAAGTGTGTGTACAAGGGTAACACATGAGTTGTGGAAAGATTATGACCATGTAACATATTACTTTTATAGTTTGGTCGCTAAATGCGACACATTGATCATTTGGATATTATTAGACGAATATCTGTATTTTCGCAGATATTGATGTTGTAGGTCTATTATGAATGTTTTTTATAAATAATGTTTTGATTCTGTTCTGTATTGGTAGTAAACCTGAAATGTTCACTCCTGCTGGCGTCATATGTGTAAAATGTGTTGATACGCCGTAAAACCCTATGCATTTATCGTTTATCATTCTGTTGTACATAGCATATGTGCATCGTTTGTAGTTTACATCGTTCAAAACATTGTGGGAGTTCTACACCTGTGCAGAAAAACAAATCTTAATTCAACGAGACTTTATGTTAGATGCACGTGCTATTCTGCAAACCATATTTCAGCTTAATATGCATGCTATGTGATATGCAGTATATATTATTATTATTACCATTAGTTTTGGCGGAGCGGTAGTACAGTGGATCTACTGTTTTAGGCGGGATGGTAGTGCAGTAGATATACTGTTTTAGGCGGGGTGGTAGTACAGTGGATATACTGTTCTAGGCGGGGCGGTAGTACAGTGGATCTACTCTTTTGGCGGGTTTGTAGTGCAGTGGATATACTGTTTTAGGCGGGATGGTAGTGCAGTTGATATACTGTTTTAGGCGGGGTGGTAGTACAGTGGATATACTGTTTTAGGCGGGATGGTAGTGCAGTTGATATACAGTTTTAGGCGGGGTGGTAGTACAGTTGATATACTGTTTTAAGCGGGGTGGTAGTACAGTGGATATACTGTTTTAGGCGGGCTGGTAGTACAGTGGATAAACTGTTCTAGGCGGGGCAGTAGTACAGTGGATCTACTCTTTTGGCGGGTTGGTAGTGCAGTGGATATACTGTTTTAGGCAGGTTGGCAGTGCAGTGGATAACTGTTTTAGGCGGGTTGGTAGTGTAATGGATATACTGTTTTAGGCGGGGTGCTAGTGCAGTGGATATATTGTTTTAGGCGGGGTGATAGTGCAGTGGATATACAGTTTTGGCGGAGCGGTAGTACAGTGGATCTACTGTTTTAGGCGGGATGGTAGTGCAGTAGATATACTGTTTTAGGCGGGGTGGTAGTACAGTGGATATACTGTTCTAGGCGGGGCGGTAGTACAGTGGATCTACTCTTTTGGCGGGTTTGTAGTGCAGTGGATATACTGTTTTAGGCGGGATGGTAGTGCAGTTGATATACTGTTTTAGGCGGGGTGGTAGTACAGTGGATATACTGTTTTAGGCGGGATGGTAGTGCAGTTGATATACAGTTTTAGGCGGGGTGGTAGTACAGTTGATATACTGTTTTAAGCGGGGTGGTAGTACAGTGGATATACTGTTTTAGGCGGGCTGGTAGTACAGTGGATAAACTGTTCTAGGCGGGGCAGTGGATCTACTCTTTTGGCGGGTTGGTAGTGCAGTGGATATACTGTTTTAGGCAGGTTGGCAGTGCAGTGGATAACTGTTTTAGGCGGGTTGGTAGTGTAATGGATATACTGTTTTAGGCGGGGTGCTAGTGCAGTGGATATATTGTTTTAGGCGGGGTGATAGTGCAGTGGATATACAGTTTTGGCGGAGCGATAGTACAGTGGATCTAATGATTTAGATGGGATGGTAGTGCAGTAGATATACTGTTTCGGCAGGGTGGTAGTACAGTGAATATACTGTTTTAGGCGGGGCGGTAGTGCAGTGGGTCTACTCTTTTGGCGGGTTGGTAGTGCAGTGGATATACTTTTTTAGGCGGAGTTGTAGTACGGTGGATATATTGTTTTAGGCAGGGTGGTAGTGCAGTGGATGTACTGTTTTAGGCGGGGCGGTAGTGCAGTGGATGTGCTGTTTAGAGGGGGCGGTAGTGCAGTGGATAAACTGTTTTAGGCGGGTTAGTTGTGCTGTGAATATACTGCTTTAGGCAGGGCGGTACTACAGTGGATATACTGTTTTAGGCGGGGCGGTAGTGCAGTGGCAACACTGTTTTAGGCAGGGATGTAGTGCAGTGGATATACTGTTTTAGGCGGGCAGGTAGTGAAGTGGAAATACTGTTTAGGCGGGATGGTAGTGCAGTGGATATACTGTTTTAGGCGGGATGGTTGTTCAGTGGATATACTGCTTTAGGCAGAGCGGTATAACAGTGGATATAATGCTTTAGGCGGGGCGGTAGTGCAGTTGATCACCTGTTTTAGGCGGGCATTAGTGCAGTTGATGACCTGTTTTACGCGGAGCGGTAGTGCAGTGGATCTTCTGTTTAAAGCGGAGCGGTAATGCAGTGGAAATACTGTTTTATTCACTCACAAACCCAGCTCGGTCAGATGGCCTCCCAAAAACAACACTCATAACTAGTTCTCGAGAACGGATCATTTAAGCTCTGAACTTTCTTTGCAGTCAAACTCAAATAAATAAGTATATTCTAAACTATTATAACCAAACTAAACTGGCCTAAATGAACGATAAACGTGGTAATTTTTCCTCTTAAGTAGGCTCTTTATAATTAATATTTTGTATTAGGTATTTTGTGTGTTGATTTGCACTTTGTGTGTTCTATTTTGTCCAAACTCTCACAGCAGAAGTTTCACAATCACAACGTCTCTGACAAGTCCTTAAATTGGCCGGAAACTAAATGTCTTAGTTTGATCGTAAACTATATATAACTATAGAAAAATATGTAAATCAGTAAACCACAGCGGTGGTCTAATGGAAGAGCGTCCGTCTTGAATGCGGAAGGTCGTGTTTTCAGGCGATACCCGGCCTGACCATACCAAATACTTGAACAAATACACTTGAATCTTCTTCACTTGGGCTCAGCATTTAGATGAAAGTTCAAGGTCTAGTCGACCCGGTGTCAGTATAACGTGACTGGGTGGGGTAGTATACCGTGTGTCTGCGGCAAGGTATTCCGGTGTTGCAACGCTTAGAATATTATTTAAAGCCGACAACGTCATGATATGACGAAAACATTGTTAAACGCGACGTTAAACACAACACATCCGGTGTTTAATGTTGGAGAACACAGGAATAATCACTTATCACACTAATTATGTATATTAAAACAGCTGTATTGTCTCAGAACATACACAGTGGTTACTTAATATCATAAAGTCCAGATACTGGTTTGAATGGGTCGAAATAGATAATGCATGCCTGTGTTGTGACCCACAAAATATCAAATATCACTTTATTTTGATATGGTAACCTCCAAGCCACAATGAGTGTAACCCAAAACATTAAATTATAACAGAAATAAATAAATAATTAAACAAAACATGTTAGCTTTTTTAATTGTTACCTATACATACTTTTTTATTATTATTATTATTATTATTATTATTATTATTATTATTATTATTATTATTATTATTATTATTATTATTATATAGTGTGGTGAGCATTTTAAATTAGTAGTTACTTTCTTATAATTGAATAGTAAACAATTTGTTAGTAAAAACTATGCGCTGTAATAAATAATCCATTTCGTAAGGTATAGGAAAATATAACCAATACAACCACTATGCAATGTGTCTACTCAGTTGTGTCCCTTCGTTATCATTAACTATATTATCAATAGATGTGCTTATTGTAGTATTAGTATTAAACCATAAGATAAACTAAAATATAAGAGCCCACGATGCACAAAAATATTTTAGACAACCACCCGACTTGTAACAGCATCTATTATCTCCTTTTTTTCGACAGGCAAATACACAAAAGGCGCGTGTTTTTTTCTTCAAACCTTTGAGAAAATGCTTTAATTATTCTGTAGCTGTAAAGTAGCTCTATGACTATAACACAATTAGGTACACTTATAAAACGTACCTAATTATGGCTGCACACACTTGTAGAGTAGGATGTAAGGGCAATGGATATAGTGTTGGTGCTCACGTAGAGTATGCGGGTTCGATCCCCTCCTTAATCTGATGGCCTCTCAAAACATCAGCCAGTCCTTTTTTCAATAAAAACGAAACAAGAAAGCGGCTCGAATTTTGCATCGCAATGGAAATAAATTATTAAGCGTAAACTAACCAATTTCTATTTTTCTCGATATAAATATGTTCCACTACAACTTGCCGAATACAAGTATATGATATTTATTCATAGATGTGTAGTTAGTATTTCTTATTTATTATAGATATTTATGGGTGGAATATAAGTAAGTGGTTATATATATATATGTTATTCACCAATAGTGCAACAATCGAAAACATTATGAAATATTAATCAAATATATATATGATACATGAATATTGTTCATTGAAAGCAAATGGACAAAAGGCCATTTGTCAATATTGGACAACCTCTATTTTTTTTCACGTTGATTCAGTTCTGTACAAATTGGCCAAAATAAAATGTGATTTTAGTTATTTTATAATATACATGCATACTATATGGTGTTTTGTTGGCATTAGATACTTAAACGATGGACACATGGATAAAGTTGCTACCTACAATACACAGACTGTCCAAACAATAAATTTTACACTATCTAAGTATCCAGTGCTGGGTATGATAGTCTTGATAGAGTAATGTATTTGTAAATGAATTAATTATTACGATTTACATATTTTAGGTGCATAATTAGTATTCTTATAACAATTAATAAACATATTGTGTCCATACTTCCTTAATATCACAATTAAAGGTAAAACAAATGTGCAGTTTGGAGCTTTTGGTATGACGAAGTAGTATTAATAAACTATCTATTCTACGTAAATGAGGTCAGTTTACAATCAACCAAATTCGATATATAATACATATAAAATGAAAACGTTATACTAATATATTTACCAGTCGACACTTAAAAATCGGAAAAAGTGAAAACAAACAGAATATAAATGCACTGATTAAATAAATATGTTAATTGCCTTTCAACAAACTGATTTAAAGTCAGTTCAACACAACACTTGACAGATTAAATGTCAGGAATTGTTGGTGGAGAAATATTCCGAATGAATCTGATAGAACCACCATTCACACGAAAGTAAATGGCAAACTGGTTGTTATAAATGGTTTGAACCGAGCTAAACTCGAACCTATGACCTCAGCGATTGGAGACATGTAATCGTTAGATTACCCGCCTTGGACCATTTGGCCACAGAGGACCTCGTACGTTGTTCCTATAATGTCGTTTAAAACTATTCACCTAAGTATTGTTTAGATTGCATTTCAAACAGAAACCGTTTAGTTATTACGAGTTCCTCACAGAAAAAAAAATCACAGAAAACACAGCTTAGCCTCAACTTAGAGGTCATAGTAAACTTTCCTTCTGTATTGTGTAGTGGTCATCTCCAGAAAAATGTTTTAACTCATTTGTCTTATCACAGATTGTGTTCCTTGACAGCGTATATCGGTCTTTCAAAGAACTCCCATTTGACCAAGAATATGACATATCACGGAAACATTCCTTATGTCTTGTAAATGTGTCGTTCAAAAAATTAAAAACGATTGAGCTGGATATCACTGTAATAATGTGTCTCTTACCGGCAGCTTTTTATAAGTGAACATATTCATACATATTGCAGAAGTTGCATCAAAGAATTCACGTCAATGTTCATTTCAATTGATATAATCGATGTTGCAATTGTTAAAAATTTCATCACGTCAAATTATCAAAATAATTAAGAAAGGCAAAACAATTTCTTTACAAACCAATTTTATTTCTGTATGCATACGTTTACAATGCTTCGAAAACAATACTGAAATATGCCGGTGTAATTATTTGTACTTGATCAGTAGAAACGAAGTTGACACTAGGGGCAATTAGGCAGAGAGTGTTCTAGATAATATTGGATAGCAATGGTAGTATTGACACAGTTTCCATAGAAATGCTTGTAGTGAAGTTCATCCCTAGTGAGAGCCTTCAAGAATGCCATACTTTGACAACTGCATTCAATCGGAGAATTTGAAACGTCAATGCTAAAGTATTTATTAGAATGTAAAATCGCTGCAGGAATTGATGTAAGGCTTGTATGTGAGGCGTAAATATTTCTCAAAGAGAGAGCAATTGAAAACGCATGTGGGTCGACAACTTTCAAGGGGTTGTTGCTGATAGTAAGTTGACGGAATTGTGCCAGAGATGAAAATACATATGGATCCACGTAAGTCACGTGATTGTCACTTATTGTCAGCGTGATTAAATCCGCCATTTTGGAAATTGCGGCTGGGATTGTTTTGAATTGATTGTAGGACAAATAAAGATAGTAAAGCTTGCAGTATTGAGGTATACTTAAAGAGTCAATCGCATCTAAATTGTTAAAGTTTAGGCTAAGCGTCAACAGACGAGGGAATACCACGAACACGTTGCTCGGAAATGTGTATAAATCGTTTTTATCAAGATTAACTAATGTGGCTGATCTCGATGGGTTGTGGCAGCTTGGAAACAAATGTGGAATACTGTTCGGTAGGTTATGATTTCCGGTAAATTTGAATTGTGATAAATTAGGTAAATTACATACCACATCAGGGACCTTCGTTAGTTTGGAATTTGTTACAGTTAAGTAGGACAATCTGTCAAGACCATTAAAAGAATAAGATGGTAAATCGTGAAAGGGAATTTGGTCCAGCGTTAAGTCTTCGAGCGCTTCTAGAGAGGACAGTTCTAACGGCCAAATCGCAAACAAATGCATGTCCAACTGTAGTTCGTTTAGAGATTTCGACATGCCCGATAAAAGCGTCTTATTTAGAAATATGATCTGATTTCCAAGTAAATGCAGATTTTGTACATTGTTTAGATGTAAAAATGCCTCGGGTAATGCGGTCATATTGTTGTCTTCCAGGTCCAATGTAAGGCTGACGTTTTCCAGGTGTGCAAAGGCATTTGAATGTATCATGTGTATGTGATTTTCGTTTAGTTTCAAAGTGAGGATCTTAGCTCCTGTTTGCTGGATGTTATCAAAGGCATTATCGGGAATGCTTGTGAAACTGTTCCTATGTAGATCAATAGTCAGAGAAGTATGGTGGGTTGCGTTTGTGAAGTTAAATGTCGGGAAGGTTTTTAAGCCTAGGTATCTGCAATTTATCGTGGAGCCGTAACATCTACAGGGCGATTGCGCGGGACACGGTCCGTCCATGATGAAACATCGTACGGCGCCGGCCAAAACCATTAACCAGATCTGAAATATAAAAGCAAAAATGCATCATGTACAGTTGTTTCTTTAATACATTTTACATATTTTGTCACACCTTGATGGTGTTTTTTAATCGTTATATCAATCGGTTCTAAATCAAAATTATGTTTAAGGTATTACTATTTATGGTATAGAGATATAAATGAAAGCTTTTGTAGATAATGCAACATTAATGATAGGTGGGTCGAAAGGAATTTAATATAGAAAATTGATAGTAAAATATCTGGGCTTCGTTTCTAAAATAACTTACGATAAAAATAGACATAATTGAATTTGACAATTACATGGTGTTTGTTTAAATTTTGATTCAAAATGTATTTTCAGAAACTATAATATAATTTTCTGCATGGTTTTAGCAATTTTTTATTCATTTCGATGAATATTAAAAGTAATATGTATAAGTGTTGGTTTACGTTTACATTTTTGTGAAACACACCCCTGGTCTAAAAAACACTTTACACCCTTTTTTCATAAATAACTCGATTCAAACGTTAAGTAAACATAACAAAATGACATGGACATCTGAGAGTTCAGTTACATTAACATTATCTTTGTAAATGATAAGAAAGTATGTTACGTACACTATATATAATTGGTGAAATTGCAATGATTAAAACGTTTGCATTTTCAAAACTGATATATCCTTAAACTATTGCAGAACTTATATCAACAGACCATTTTAATAGTTTGAATAAAAGCATGTTTGACTGTGTACGGGATGATAACCCCGTAAAAAAGGTAGAAAAACGAGCACTATACTGAACGGAACAGCTAACCCGCTACTTTTGTATATCCATTATGTTCGTCAAAATATGGAGTGACGCCATTAAAATTTGTAAAGGACATTAAGTATGTTAATGTCTTTTTACATAGTCTAAATATTTTTACTTGTTCAAATCCAAATATCAAAGAAATCGCTTTGATACGTTTTGGGATTACATAAACTGTCCGGTTTATAAATGTCAGGTGGAAGATTAGCTTCCCGTTCAGTAAAGTACATGTTGACTTCATTCTTGTTGTTTTCATCTTGAACCCTTCTGAACCAGATGACCTTAGTAATAAAGAGCTTGATTGTAATTTTAAATGGGAAATGTTTTAAGTTCAAAGAGATTTTACTTACAGCTAATTGTTTTGATAATATTCTATATTAAGCCTATTTCTAAACTAAATAATAAAAAATTATTCAAATATTGATATTCAATTTTCTCAACCCATGGATAATTTACTTCTTATTCTACTTTTACATTTACTTTACCTCAAAAATATATTTTTATGATATGCAGTTAAAATGCTTTTGTTACAAATTATTTCGTAAATGATTGCATCACTTTTCGTATACAAACAATTACAGTTCAATAATTGATAACTATAAATTATCAACATTTTTTCTTCTCTTGTTATGTATATATTTATATTTACCAGATGCTGTAACCCCATTGTTGTGATACCACCTTACCTGAAATAATACACTTTCGATGTTAACTTTGTTCGTTATATGTAACAAGACTGACGATAAATGTCGCAGCAAACGTTATATGTAACAAGACTGACGATAAATGTCGCAACCAACGTTATATGTAACAAGACTGACGATAAATGTCGCAGCAAACGTTATATGTAACAAGACTGACGATAAATGTCGCAACCAACGTTATATGTAACAAGACTGACGATAAATGTCACAGCCAACGTTATATGTAACAAGACTGACGATAAATGTCGCAGCCAACATTATATGTAACAAGACTGACGATAAATGTCACAGCCAACGTTATATGTAACAAAACTGACGATAAATGTCGCAGCAAACATTATATGTAACAAGACTGACGATAAATGTCACAGCCAACGTTATATGTAACAAGACTGACGATAAATGTCGCAACCAACGTTATATGTAACAAGACTGACGATAAATGTCGCAACCAACGTAATATGTAACAAGACTGACGATAAATGTCGCAGCAAACGTTATATGTAACAAGACTGACGATAAATGTCGCAACCAACGTTATATGTAACAAGACTGACGATAAATGTCGCAGCAAACGTTATATGTAACAAGACTGACGATAAATGTCGCAACCAACGTTATATGTAACAAGATTGACGATAAAAGTCGCAGCAAACGTTATATGTAACAAGACTGACGATAAATGTCGCAACCAACGTTATATGTAACAAGACTGACGATAAATGTCGCAACCAACGTTATATCTAACAAGACTGGCGATAAATGTCGCAGCAAACGTTATATGTAACAAGACTGACGATAAATGTCGCAACCAACGTTATATGTAACAAGACTGACGATAAATGTCGCAGCCAAAGTTATATGTAACAAGACTGACGATAAATGTCGCAACCAACGTTATATGTAACAAGACTGACGATAAATGTCACAGCCAACGTTATATGTAACAAGACTGACGATAAATGTCGCAACCAACGTTATATGTAACAAGACTGACGATAAATGTCGCAGCAAACGTTATATGTAACAAGACTGACGATAAATGTCGCAGCCAACGTTATATGTAACAAGATTGACAATAAATGTCACAGCCAACGTTATATGTAACAAGACTGACGATAAATGTCGCAACCAACGTTATATGTAACAAGACTGACGATAAATGTCGCAGCAAACGTTATATGTAACAAGACTGACGATAAATGTCGCAACCAACGTTATATGTAACAAGACTGACGATAAATGTCGCAGCAAACGTTATATGTAACAAGACTGACGATAAATGTCACAGCCAACGTTATATGTAACAAGACTGACGATAAATGTCGCAACCAACGTTATATGTAACAAGACTGACGATAAATGTCGCAACCAACGTTATATGTAACAAGACTGACGATAAATGTCGCAACCAACGTTATATGTAACAAGACTGACGATAAATGTCGCAGCAAACGTTATATGTAACAAGACTGACGATAAATGTCGCAGCAAACGTTATATGTAACAAGACTGACAATAAATGTCGCAACCAACGTTATATGTAACAAGACTGACGATAAATGTCGCAACCAACGTTATATGTAACAAGACTGACGATAAATGTCGCAGCAAACGTTATATGTAACAAGACTGACGATAAATGTCGCAACCAACGTTATATGTAACAAGACTGACGATAAATGTCGCAACAAACGTTATATGTAACAAGACTGACGATAAATGTCGCAGCAAACGTTATATGTAACAAGACTGACGATAAATGTCGCAACCAACGTTATATGTAACAAGACTGACGATAAATGTCGCAGCAAACGTTATATGTAACAAGACTGACGATAAATGTCGCAGCAAACGTTATATGTAACAAGACTGACGATAAATGTCGCAACCAACGTTATATGTAACAAGACTGACGATAAATGTCACAGCCAACGTTATATGTAACAAGACTAACGATAAATGTCGCAACCAACGTTATATGTAACAAGACTGACGATAAATGTCGCAACCAACGTTATATGTAACAAGACTGACGATAAATGTCGCAACCAACGTTATATGTAACAAGACTGACGATAAATGTCTTAACCAACGTTATATGTAACAAGACTGACGATAAATGTCACAGCCAACGTTATATGTAACAAGACTGACAATAAATGTCGCAACCAACGTTATATATAACAAGACTGACGATAAATGTCGCAGCCAACGTTATATGTAACAAGACTGACAATAAATGTCGCAACCAACGTTATATGTAACAAGACTGACGATAAATGTCACAGCCAACATTATATGTAACAAGACTGACGATAAATGTCGCAGCCAACGTTATATGTAACAAGACTGACAATAAATGTCGCAACCAACGCTAAATGTCGCCAATCCATTTGCCGCTTTATGTCGCACCTTAAAAGCTAAATATCGATTTATACCACCGATATATGTCGCAAATCCAACGATAAATGTCAGAAGATTTGTACCAACGGCATATGTCGCAAACCCAACGATAAATGTCACAAGATTTGTACCACCGGTAAATGTCGCAAACCCAACGATAAAAGTCGCAAGATTTGTACCACCGTTATTTGTCGCAAACCCAACGCTAAATATCGCAAGATTTGTACAACCGGTTTATGTCGCAAACCAAACACGCTAAATGTCACAAGATTTGAACAACCGGTATATGTTGCAAAACCAACGATAAATGGCGCACTGTTTTATCAGCGCAAAAAAAAACGTGTATAGTTAAGTATTATACTCTTTATCAAATTCGTTAGTTATCACCATCACTGACAATGAAGTTGGTGCATGTGTTCGGGTGAGTGTGTGGGGGTGGGGTTGGGGTGTATGGAGGTGGAGTGTAGGTTCATTAGCCTTCAATGGAAACCCGGTATAGTCCTAATTCATGACACTTGATATTTCTTTAATACTTTGATTATTTCCCACAGTACTAAAATTATTAACAGTCTTTCGGATGAGATGTTCCGTGCATCGATGCTGTACACCGGGCATGTAAAAGAACTAGAGATGCTTCTGGATTGAAGTGTGTTCAGTATCGTGCTCTTTCTTCCAAAAACCTTAAATAACTAACAGTCTTTTGAAGGCCTCTCCCATATAGGTAACAGGTGGCGACGATTAATACGGAATGAAAGATGCATTGCGTGATAAGAAAAAAGTTTATTATGCAAGGTGCATGGTGTTTATTTCGGGATACCCAATGGACTTAATTAGATTCACGCAAACCACCTGTTATTCTATTGATCTTATCTGTATCATACTAAGCAAATTTATGACAGGGTGTTCCAACATCACACACACACATTAACATAAAACGTAGTTCCTTTTATAGATATATTTATTTCTACATTATTCCATCTTTCATTTAAACTGTACGTGTCACTACTTAAACACGATATACGCTTGTAAACATTGTTCAGACAAGCCCCCCCCCCCCCCCTCCCCCTCACCTCCCCCCCCCCCCCCCCCCCCCCCCCCATCTTAGAACGTGACCCAGACATTCCTGGCCTTCATTATACATTTTTGGAAGTAACTATATGAATTAGATATAAATAGTCATGCAATTCAGATAATATATGAGTACCCTCACCCATACGCACATATGCATCAACTTCATTGATAAAGATTATAATACTTAACTATACATGTTTTTGCCATTTTGCGTTGGGTTTGTGACATATACCCATATACCTGTGATACAAATCTTGTTGCGACATTTAGCGTTAAAGGTGCGACATATTGCGGCAGATGGTTTTGCTTTGGTAACGACATTTAACATCAGACTTGCGACATATAACGCTAATTGCGATATTTAACGCTGCACAACCATGTTATGGTTCAATTTCTCAACACATTCGTCTATGTTCAAATAACAAGTAAGATTTCAACAAACAGAATGTCGGTTGAATGCCTTTGGCTATCAGCTATTATCAATATCACTAGCCACTGTCCAATATGTTCTACTAATATATGCAAACATATTAAATATAGTACGCCTTGCATAACTGCATGTATTTCCATTTTAAGTGAGATAAACCAAGAGTTGGTCTACGTGACGATAGTGTTCTGTAGCACTGACAGTGTTCTATCTATGTGACGTCCATTGTGGAATGGAATAGTTTTAATGTACATGAAATATATTGTACGGGCATTGAAGAATTGCGAAAAATTGCTTATTGGCAGCTAAAACTTTCCAGAGCAAGGCCTGTACACGATGACTTGTAAGATATCCGGTTGCACTGGCTTATCTTGTCTTGACGCGGGATGCTTTGGCGGTGGAGCTTTGATGTCAAAAGACTGGAGAATAATCAAATCAAAATGGTCAAAACAGTGCATAATCGCTTTGGTGTTTTTTTTTGTTTTTTTTTGTTTTTTTTTAATGTAAAGATCCTGATATATACAATAGTTAATTATGTTTTTTTATATACCATCATGGATGGCAAAACTGTCATGAATGGTATTATTTATTTCTTATAGAGAAGAAGGTAATACTTTTAAGAATGCATACGTAAGGTTTAGCGTAAGTTCAACACATGGCTGTTATAATATATAGCATCGGGTTATGGTGGTGAGGATAAAAGCAAAATAAATTTGAATAAATATTGTCATGATAGGTCATTGTGGAACAGACATTGTATTATGATTGATGAGATCTTATGAACTTTATACATAATACAGTCAACCCTGTTTTAAGCAGCAAGTCAAGGGAAGGAACAAAGCTGGCTCTTTAAGACAGAGTGTTGCTTAATACAAGTTAATTTGCCCTGAAAGCATCAAAATGGCTGCTTAATAAATGTGACCGTTAACACAGATTTGACTGTATAAAAAGTATGTTCATTCATTGATTTATCAAAAACAAACAGTAAATAACTTACAGTGATCCCTTGGTACTCTTATCAAACGTAACACCACTTATAACAACTCTATGTCTTTGTCCGCCAATGCTCTAGTTATGATCTAAAACTAGCAGGACCGTCTTATCTTCAACTATACCAATACAAACTTTTGTGCATGCGCATCGGCATGTCTCAACTTTTGATATTTCATCAATGAATCGAAAAAGTCGATAACCTTGGATTGGTGTAAGAGAATCAGTTCAACATATTGAAGGAAGGATATTCTTAATTTAAACTTTTATACTACAATGTTCAATCGTACACTTTCGGCCAAATTATGTTATCGTTCACCATAGTACTGATGATACCATGTGAAATCCGAATGATATTAAATTAAAATTGCCAGGCTTTGGGTGCAAGATATGGCGCTTGTCGTTCACTGATGGCTTGGCGGCCATGATCTGATGAGTGTCGTTCACTTATAGCTTGGCGAGCATGATCTGAAGCGTACCGTTCAATGATAATTGGCGAGTATGATCTGACGCGTGCCGTTCACTGATAGCTTGACGAACATGATCTGAAGCGTGCCGTTCACTAATGGCTATGGAAGCTTGATCTGACGTGTGTCATTCACTAATGGTTTTGGAAGCATGATCTGGTGCGTGCTGTTCACTGATTACTTTAGAAGCATGATCTAGCGCGTTACGTTTACGTATGGCTTGACAAACATGAACTGACGCGTTCCGTTCAATGATGATTTGGGAAGCATGATCGGACGCGTGGCGTTCACTGATGGCTTTAGAAGCATGATCTGACTCGTGCAGTTTACTGACGGCTTTGGAACATGATCTGATGCGTGCCTTAATAATGGTTTGGGGAGCATGATCTGACGCTTGCTGCTCACTGATAAATTTGGGAGCATGATCACTAATTGTTTGGCGAGTATAATTGGACGCTTGTCGTTCAGTGAAAGCTTGGCGGGCATGATTGTATTTGTACCTTTCACAAATGGCTTGGCGAGCATGATCGGAGGCGTATTGTTCACTTATTGCTCGGCGACCATGATCTGAGGCGTTCCGTTCACTAATGGCTTTGGAAGCATGATCTGACGCGTGCCGTTCGCTGACGGCTTTGGGAGCATGATCTGATGCGTGCCGTTCACTTTGGAAGGTTGATTTGACGCGTGCCGTTCATTGATGGCTTGACGAGCATCATCTGACGCGTGTCGTTCACTAATGGCTTTGGAAGCATGAAAAGGTACCAAACACTTATATACATGTATATATTTTGACGACTCATATGTCAAAGATAGCATTCGTTTTATCAAGATCCAATATGTATTAAGAAGTTTTATCTAAAGCATGACCTATTTAATACGCCTTGTTTATCAAGTTAGAGTGTCGAACGTTTATGACCTTTTTTATGTTGAAAATTTCTGGGAACAGCGAGCCAAATCACTCGATATAAACAGACTTAGACTGATTTATTATGATTTTTGATTGACAGGGCCGGACCCGATTAGCTCAGTCGGTTACGCGTCTGAATATCAATCCAGGGGTCGTGAGTTCGAATCCCCCGCCCGGCAACAGTCTCCGTAATGATTGATATACGACATTGTGTCTCATTATCATTCACCTCTCACCACTGACTCAAGTGGAAAAGCTACCAGTTACTTGCGAAAATGGGTGTGCTCGAGTACTGGTTAATCCCAGGAAACAGTGGTTAGGTTAACTGATCGTCTGTTTACCCTGGCATAAAATGATGCTAAATATTCAATCAATCTATCAATTGATAGACAGGTTTGACAACTGAATCAGCCAATCGAGTGTCAGAATTTGTAAAAACAAACTCGTACAATCACGTACAAAGTTCCCTTTGTCAGCAGCGTTGTTTAAAATGACATAAAAGTTTGTTTATAACTTGTTCTGGAAGGCACAGTAACAATAACAACAAACACACTGGTTCGCCACTCTTGTATAAGTTTGACTACCACCATTGCATTTTCCGTAGACTTTCATTTTAACGTTTGACCAAGGTTTGACTGTTTTATAACATTCGCGGACCGAAACGATAGATATCGTATTGAAGTACTTCCCTAGACTTAAATGAAAATGTTAAAAAATGAGGTCAAAAAACCTTTCAGTATAAAATAAAAATAATAAGTTCACCAATTTTACTTCCCATACAGTTTCTTAATAAAATGAACTTATTCAGTCATAGACACAAACATAATAAACTTAAATATTATTATGAGCATTTGCCAGTTTGACATTTTTTATCCGACCAGCTTACTATTAAAACATATGCCCTGAACATTCCTATACTGTTTTAGCCAATCAGAGAACTCATCTCAGTTCTGGTAGCTGACCATATGCTGAAAACTCTTCAACTGCTTCAACATTTCTAGTGGTGAATTAAACATTGCAGTTAATGAAAATATCCCAAAGCATCGGTCTGCTTTTATTCTAAAATAGTAAAACATAATGAGTTCTAAATTAACCGTGTTACATGGTATTGCAGCTGAGGGTAATGTTTTAGCAGATAACAGTGTTTAAACTGTATTTTCTTAATGATATGAGAATCTAGAATAACATGATTCTGGGTCGTACATATGTCCTGTTACTACATATATTATATGGGTATTCGCAAATCCTTCTGATATCCATCGCATCGTGACGGTTTCCACTCTAATATCCGAATTACAGGTGTAATAACGTCCAGAAGTCTTTGTTTGGATAAATAGATTGTTTTCCAGAACATTGGCATACTTTCACAACTTTAAAATATACAAGTGACCAACATTTGTAAACATGACCTCATTCCATAATCACTAGTACACAATAATCAAAAACACTTAATACCACATGTGTAAACATTACGTATTATCAATACTACATATATGTGATATATACAGTTAGATATACAGATCCAGATATATTTAAAAATGTGTGGAATATAACGAACAGAAAACGAAATTGTATTTCAATTTAATATAATTTATTTAAACATGATTCTAACAAGATTATTGATGAATTCCCTTAGTTACACACCACTATTAATAAAAGTACAAATAATATATATAGTATAAATGTATTATTAAAAGGACATATGTAATATGTATGATATATACGTATATGAAATCATTTTTTATGGATAAATTTTGTGTGTTTCAAATCAATTTAACATCTATGAATGTAGATTTATCTCCAAGTACTTCACATTGAGACTAGTATTAACAGTTCGGTGTCCTCGATTACAGAATTTGCGAGCATAAAAACCTCATATACAGTGGAGAATTTCAAATTACAATACACTTAACCCCATTCTAATACATATATACGTTTTATCCTTAACATTCTCACGCTGAACCATGTTACATGTACTCGAGTGACAAGTGTTTCAATCGAACTCACCGTTTCGCCGAATGACGCATATCAGCAATTGAAACTCAGTAAAAGTAGTTCCTAGTAAAAGTCAATCTAAACTGTCAAACTGTCCAGTTTATTTAATACATTTTTATATTTTACAAATAAATAGTAAATTTAATTCGACATTCACATTTGGTTATCTATTTATTTAAACTATTGTTTACGGTCGCGTTCCTTTGTAAACATATGACGTTGTAATACATATAAGCAAAAACGTTTTAGTTTTACCAACCGTATATGCTGTTTTTGATATCCGCAAATCTAAGAGCACCAACCAATGAAATCTCAGGAACTTTCTGAAGGGTGTTAAAATATAATTAGTGACGTCACTCTAGCTATGAAAATGAATAAACTTATGTAAACACAAATTAAACTCATTGAAGTTTTATTCTTTCAAACAGATAAAGCTGAGGAAATTATAGCACATTTTATTGTTTTTTTATCATAGCTGATTTTTACCTATAAGTTATGTCCCTTATCATACTTATAACAAAACACACTAGGGTACTTTATACTTATTAAACAACAGTATTAAAGGAAAAAATAGCAAAAATATTTCTTGTCCCTTGAAGGGGGTATATATGGTTTATCGAGATTTTTCAAAATTTAAAAACTGGCTAGAAACATTTTTTTCCCAAATGTCATGCCTATATATACTCACTTACCCCGTATTGTCATAAGTCTATCTATTTAAATTGTATATTGTAAACGGATTTTCTAAGGTTACACTGAAATAGATTTTCAGCTTAGTATTTTGACGTTTCAATTGCATTTTGATTTCGATTTAATCCGTCATCCTGCGTCTGTTCAGAATTTCTTTCATCTGAAAAACATATGAACAGACGATATAAAGGTCGCAAAGTATACTATTTATATGCTTTCTGTTTCAAAAATGGGGATTTCGTTTACCACGCAGATTAAAAAATCGATTTTGTCAAGTTTTGGTTGATAATTATGATATACTAAACAATTCGGATTTCATTTATTTATGATAATGAAATGCTTTATACCCATATTAAAAACACTTTTATATTTATATAATTTCTAACCGGCTAAGATATCAATCTACGTTCTCGTTGTGGAGCAGCCCGTGTGGTTCCGGCTAAGAATAGAATTACTGTCGATCTCTGCAGAGGGGTAGGAATCCTCCGAATGGGTGTCATGTTCATTTTATCATTTTTTGTCATGTTCACTATTGTGGTTAAATTATCAACCCCTGTGTGGTTCCAGGGAGCCATGAGTGATGGCAAGAATAGGATCACTGTGGCTTATGCATGTCGTAAGAAGCGACAAATTGAGTAATACGATATAATTTGCTGGAAATCTGCAGTTCTGCAGGTAGCAAGGTTCTATGTTCATTCTGCATATTTATTTGTTGATGTATTTTTTTTAATACATGTATGTATGTTAATTTGTTGTTTTTGTACATGTAGAGTGAAACTGGAATCCATCTTCCTGTTGGCGTCGAACAACCTATAATGTGTTGGTACTCCGTAAAACCCTATTCATTCATTCATTCATTCATTCATTCATTCATTCATTCATTCATTCGTTGTGGAGCGCGTGGTCTAGTGATAGAGTACCAGGTTGGAGGGTATGTTCGATCATCCGCTACGGCTAAGTGTGTTGTGTCCTTCAGCAAGACACGTTTACCGCATATGCATAGTACTGATTTTAAACAGGAAGACTTCGCGTTGTAGTTGTAAGAAGTTTCACAATCGAAGTAAGATAAATAAGTTTAAACTACTTTCTCGTTCTTAGAGAGAGTTCATTGGCTGAGAAAGTAAGCCAACATTTACTGACGGTCAGGACATATTATGTAAAATACAAAGCTCTATTTTGAAATATCTGAGCGATTTTGTTCATTGAGAAAATAAGCCAACATCTTATGTAAAAATGAAAATCTCCAGTTTGTCTGAAGTTTCTACACATGCGCTATGTAAGACATTTCTAAGATTCATAAATTATTCGTAAAAAATATCCTATAAATATGCAGCTTACAAACAAGCCCCGGTTTCATGACAATACGTATGTACGTTGTTTTACTAAGACTTAATATTGTGCTCAATTCAATACTAAAACTGAGCACTTTATTTTAGATTATTAATAAGTAAAATAATGGACTTTTGTGAAATCGGGGCCGGATTATTTGTGAAATGGTCATTAATTAAAAGAAAAGTGCACATTTAACATTACTGTAAATTATTAATGCACAATTATCGCACGGTAATGAGGTCAATATCGAAATGTGTTTGACATGCACATTATAGCTAGTCCATACTAATAAATATCAACAAACAGTAAGTGTTTCATTATTAAGACTTGCACATTTGTGTTGTATTACTAAAACGATGTGACCAGGTGACGTCGTATCAAGATGATGTTGTTAACAAGCTTATTTTTCAAAGCCACCGGTTTTCCGTATGGGCGATGCCTCCAGAACAGTGTTAGTATTTTTTAGGTTTGTAGGGAATAGTGCCGGATACAGATAGAAACAATTCGAAGCTTCTTTAGGTACATTGAAAACCTGCAGCCGAACTATCGCCTTTACCAACGCTTTGATTGGACACGCCATCAAGTGCTACATATGCTTGTCCGAATAATTGTTCTCGTGACAAAACAAACGTTTGTTTGATTTGGACTATACCACATTTTCAGCTGACTACCACTTTCTATGAGTTGACACGTGATCGAGTTATTGTAAAGGCGGAAATTTATAACTCATATAATATGTAACAAGCTATATTGTACTAAAATTTAATAAATATAAACTCAATACCACATTAAGTTCTAATAGCCCCAATGGTTCTGTTAATTAATAAAGACGGTCGTCCATATATAAACGTAAATGTAAATAAGGAGTTGTCACGCAGCAAACACATATGTCTAACTAAGTAACTAACTACACGCCGCAAACACATATGTCTAACTAAGTAACTAACTACACACCGCAAACACATATGTTTAACTAAGTAACAAACACATATGTCTAACTTAGTAACTAACTACACGCCGCAAACACATATGTCTAACTAAGTAACTAACTACAAGCCGCAAACACATATGTCTAACTAAGTAACTAACTACATAATCAAATACTTAAAAGTACTGATAGTCGGTCTTTTTTAATAAATATTCATATGCCTCCCTAATTTGATTGATGACTTTTAAAATGTCCACACTATATTTGTACTGTTTGGATTGTTTCTATTTGCTTATATCAAATACATCACAAAACGAAATTAGAGGAATAAAAAGTAGTCCATGTCGCTTATGAACATTACGGCGGTGATCAAAAGTTTTGCAAAGTTTGATCATGACGACATGAGTAAGGCTATTCTTTTGGCATAAAGTCCGGCTTAAATGGAAGCACAGTGAGTCATGTTATATTTGCATATCAATCCACACAATGGAAGGTAGACAATAAAATACAATATAACAAAACATCGATGTTGCTCCTCCCGCAATAGCTGTCATCTAATCGATTCCTTTGTGATATTTTCGTAGATTTCTTTTCTGTGCGACACAGGTAGACATTTATCATAACCAATACATTCATTAATAGCATCTTTACATACACTTCTCCATCCGTCTTTTTTTCATTCGCTTCGATCTTCAGCATTACTGAAAGATAAATATAACATGTATGTTGAAAGCTTTGGAGAACCGTACGGCTTGGTCTTAAGATAACATGGTAAAGTCAGGTTCTGTTTTACCGTCATTGTCTTAGTTTTACATAAATACTAAAAACTTAATTTGGCTTCTTTCTTTGATATTCTTTAATTAATGTCAAAGAAATCAATGCTATTCTTCTAGAACTAATCTAAAAACAGGATTACTTGGATGCTTTGATATCTAATGGTGAATTGAGGTAAAAATAAACAAAATATGTAAATGTATAAAATAAAAAGAAAATGTCTTTGTCTTGGTGTAAGATCAAATGATATTTCATCTCTTGATTCCCTAAATTATATTCTTACTCGAAGCAAGCCACTCGTGAGAATATGATATTTGGTGATCACTTGATGGAATATAAATCGATCTTACACCAAAACAAACAAATATCCTCTAGTCAACATATTCCTTAAGACAGGATTAAATTAATATTAAGTAGTCGCCCAATTTCACATTTAGATCGGTTTCATTTTATTCTGTATGTTGTTTACATATTTTTAAAAACAAAGTGTGTGCATCAATAATGTAATTATTGACAGCGATATTGTAAAACGAATTAGAAATGAAAATTTTAATTTAAGTTAATGCATGCTTACGTTAAGATGTTATATGAATGTATGGGTATCGCCTTCTTTTACGTTTACGTACACTCTCAGATGAATGCTTACCTCGGGCTGCAAGAGACTGTGCCAGTTTTGCAAGGTATTTTGCAAATTTTGTAGAGAATCCCAATAAAGACAAGAGCTCCTACTAACAAACATGTTGGAACTGCAAAGTGTAATTAATAGCTACCATACAACATGTAAAGCATGTGATAAAAATATGTACATGCGGGGACAACATTTAAAATAGTATGCAATTGTAAATCCAGTTTGCTGCTTAAGCGTTACTTTCAATTGCTTAGTCATATCGCGACGGTGTCTATCTGAGACAGAATTCATAGCGCTGCTTCAATGGGATATCATGCCACAGTCACGTTATACTGATACCAGACCGACCAGACCTAGAAGCATTGACTTAATACCATTGACATGTCACTGCTATAACTATTTTTTAATGCTGAGAGCCAGGCAATTTTTTACACTCTTTTCTAAATCTTTGGTATGACCTGGGCCGACATGGGATGATATTTTATCTAGTCAGTAACGTTGCCTACCTCTGCATGTCCAGCCGATAACGATTAATTAGTTCGGTATTCGATCTTCTTGGAATATTATCAACACTATGACGTACATCTTAGTTTAAACAATATTTCATTCACATAAGTACATATATTTAGAATACATTTAACAATGAAGAAGTTAAGTCATACATCTAACACATTATGTGGAAAGGGTGCATCTTGTTAAAACATTCTCATGAATTGTCTGAAATTACTTACCCACATCAAGGAATTTTATAGATATAAGTCATTATCAACATGTTGAGTAAGAATTGATCTGACGATACGCCCGCTGTCCACGTGACATTGTTTGTCCAAGTAAATACAATGTTCGTAGTGTTTACTTGGATATAGTCAGCATCGCTGATTGGATTATCGGCGTGTTTGATCGACAGCACGCGTCAGGGCAATTGTTTGCATTGAAGACTAAATAATTACCTGTAACGGCGATGATGATGATGATGATGATGAAGGTGTTTGATATGCCCCCTGAAGTAATATGAAAGAAAAAAATCATTACAATATATGTTGTTCAGTTATAAATTCCAATTCAATATGCTTTCGATTGATTCAATTGTTGACTTTAAATTTAGAATGTTTTCTTGTGTATTGATTTTGACGAAACTTTCAAATTCAAAGCTTAATATAAGGTCCTATAATAACGGTAATAAAAGTTTACTAATATACGAAATATGCTTGCCTATGCATGCTCTTATAAAATTGACGGTGTTACAACAAAAACATTAAAATCTCCAAAATGTTATATACCGATATTTGGATAAAATCTATATGAGTATACAATAAAATACCTTAGAAAATACCATTGAAAACTATAATTTGACCTCTAATTAGGTGTTTTTTTATTAATTATTATTAAATGATTTAAATTAATAACACATATGCACGTAATTTGCTTTAACTTTCTTTCACACAAAAGAATGAAATAAATATATAAGCGTACACCAAAAATAAGCGCATATAAACAAGCGTATGCGCTTAATTTAGTGTAAGCTTATAATCAAGTATTCGTATATTTACCAATATTTTAAAGGAACTTTTTCTGGATTTTTCAAAATTGGCTAAAAATAGATTTCTCTTATATATCATTCTTATATCTACTCACTGGCACAGTATTGATAAAGAATATCTATTTTAACATGCCAAAAAAAAATATATTTAAAAAAGTGATTTCCTAACTTGGACTGCTCGCCATGGATAGACTAAAATAGATTTCCAGCTTAAAATTGCAACATATTTTTTTATGAATCATATGAGTCACTTATTTTTTATTTTAATTTCAATTTGATCTGTTTTAAAGGATTACGAGTAGCAAACATTGTCTCATCTTAAATATAGTCCGCATTACGATGCGAAAGTCGTCAAACAATATTTAAGTGCTGTCTATTTTCAGAATGGGGATTTTGTTTAGAGTTTACCACTCCGATTCAAATATAGATTTTGTCACGTTTTTGTGGATTTGACATGCCAAACCATTCGGATTTAATTTATTAATGGATAAAGAGAATCTGATGCTTTTTATCCATTTTAGTAATGATTTAATTTAAAAACATTTATAGCGGTTTTTTTCTGATATACTACCTTTAATGTGTTGTAACATATACATACTTATTCACCTTTTCTAATTGCTTAATGTTTTTTTCAAATATTTATTTAAACAATAACTTCAATAATTTCGAAAGTTTATATATAATACTAATGTGTATTTTCATCGAAAATGTATATCTAATACTCATGTGTATTTTCATCGAAACTTCATCGAAAGTTTATATCTAATACTCATGTGTAATTTCATCGAAAGTTTATATCTAATTTTCATGTGTATTTACATCAATGATCTAATACCAACGTGAATTTTCATCGAAACTTCATTGAAAGTTTATATCTAATACTCATGTGTAGTTTCATCGAAATTTCATTGGAAGTCAATATTTGATGCTCATTTCTATTTTCATCGAAACTTCATCGAAAGTTTATATCTAATACTCATGTGTATTTTCATCGAAACTTCATCGAAAGCTTATATCTAATACTAATGTGTATTTTCATCGTAAACGACATCGTAAGTTTAAATCTTATGTCCATGTGTATTTTCATCGCCTCATCGAAAATTTATATCCAATAATCATGTGTATTTCCATCGAAACTGTATCAAAAAATTAAATATAATGCTTATGTGTAGTTTAATCGAAACCACATAGAAAGTTTATATCTAAAAAGTCCAGCATAATCGGCGTGAATCAAAGCATGTTTCCTTTCTGATCATACCAGCGTGTAATTGGTAACGAATAGTTTCACTATATCTCCACAGCGCTTGGTATTGAAATCCACAGCAGAAATGCAAAAGAAAATAGTACGGACCATTCTTTGACTTACCAGAACTTCCACTAGGAGAGGTTTGGTCCGTTTCACTTCCTGTAAAGATGTATCGAAAACACATGAGAAGGACCGTGTCAGTGTAATAACAAAGAGATGAAGAAATAATTTACTAGTTTGTAGTTTACACACATATCAAGTGAAACTGTTGTATAAGCAATGCACATATCAATGTGATAACAACCTGGTGTAAAAAAATGTACTACTATTTTGTAGTTAACACAATTATCAATATGAAAACAAACTGTTAGAAAAATGTACCACTATTTTATAGTTAACACACTTATTATTATGAAAACAAACTGTTAGAAAAATGTACCACTATTTTATAGTTAACACACTTATTAATATGAAAACAAACTGTTAGAAAAAATGTACCACTATTTTATAGTTAACACAATTATCAATGTGATATCAAACTTGTGGAGAAACAATATTACTGTTTAATAGCTAACACATATGTTAATATTATAACAAACGAATGTACATATTAATGTGATGACGAAAGAATGGACATACAATTTTAATATCGTGTTGTTTATTTGCAGATCAACATATCAATTGATTGTTTATAAATAATTTTATTACAAGTTGAATAAACTAGAAATTCTATAAGTGGGCACTCTCATTAGTTTATCCAGTTATTTGTACAGCGAACCAGCTATCTGAACAACTTCTATCAGACGTCTATTGATCTACAAATATGTTTAAAAACGTTATAGAAGTTTGAATTGTTTAAGTATATTTTCTGTTAAATTAATGAGTTATGTGCTCATTGTGTCCTAATCGGATTACTTTGATGGACAGTTTCCATCCCAATTGGACACAAAGTGTTAAGACAGTATCCAGTAAAATCCGCTTATTTCAAAGCAAGTGTTTCGACAATGTCAGCATGCCAGTGTCACTATATCTCCACAGTATCGAATATTACTGCCAACGGTCAGCAAGAAAAAGGCAGAAATTCTACTAGTTCATTTGACTTTTGGAGAAATGGTAATACCATTTTCATATATAAGTGGTAACAAAAGAATTGAAAATGATACATTGAAAGTGATAAAACAAATGATTGTTTAAAAACAAGAATAAGGGACACTATTTGATTATAATGCTTTATCTTTTACTGTAGCATAAGTTTGCTGTTTACATTTGAAAGCCTTATGGAATATTGATCTGGTCAAATATGTCAATCCGTCAAATAAAGAGTTATGCCACCTTAAGATATCCGAATCATATTTCTTTTGTAGACAGTTTCCAAACTAAGTCGACATAAAGCATTCAGACTGCGTCCAACATAATTGACAGATATTACATAATTTCATTTTTGATTTTGATCATACCATTGTGTCAGTTTTAAAAAGTATTTTACGATAAATATCCATATCGTTCTGTATTGAATATCATAGTAGAAGTGCAATAAGAAATACTCACCAGAATTTCCGCTAGCAGTGGTTTGGTTCATTTGACTTCCTGAAATGATGTATCGAAATCATACCAAAAGTCTTTTTAAGTATCAAGTATGCGATACAATCGAATTTGCAACTGTTTTATCAATACCATTTTAACAACTGTGTGCATGGTATGATATTATCTATGATGTAAATAGACAGAGACTCTCGCATGAGTACCTACTTCATATTGAATTTATGAAATTCATTAGGCTATTTATCACACAACTCACATTTGATAGAGATAAAGACTTCAAAAAGACGACTTGGCTACCTAGTAGACAACATGAAGTAGGTGTAATTCGGTCACTATTCATTGAAATACATGCAACAAAAGTAGTCTATAAATGAATTTTATTTCATATTTTTTTTTTCTCTCAGATGTTTATACTTGTTATTGATTTAACCAGCAACAAAACACCACATTATAGCAATAATCGTACGGATATCCGAAAATATCATACAGTGCTTACGTCATAGTTCATCCTTCAATGTGAGGGTGAGTCCTGATTTATTGCAAGAGTCAGTGTAACTGTCAATAATGAGTTGAATTTCCTTTCTAATTTGTTGCTATGGTGGAGAGCTGCTTTTAACATGTTCATTGAATGAACACCGCCGTGGATTTGAGCACCGAAAATGCTTGAATTACACCTGTCGCGTTGACATGAGCTGGCGATATCATATTCACAGAGTTCGAGTTGACCTGTGGATAGTATGTGTACTGTTGAATATTTGGAGCATGTGGACTTGGCGTATTTGTGCCGTTTGTTTGTAAAATGTTGGATTCTCGTTGATGTGACAGTAGTTATTCACAGAGGATATGTTTAAGTAACCGGATATTTGCATGATGTGATTTTGCAGGAGCATTGTTGTCATTCAATTTCTAAAGCAAATATATTTTGGCACTGTGGTGTATCAGTTTCTTGTCTGTTGCGATACCTGCATATTTAGTCATGTTTGTTGTTATAGGTGTATCACGTATTCGATACAAACCAATACTTTATAGATACAATTTGTATTCGATACAAACAAATACTATATAAATACAATTTCAACAACTGCGCGTATGGTATGGAATTTTTAAGTGGTAAATAGAAAATCTTTTTACATAAAATTCCACAGAACAAACAAGCAAATTGGAAATGAAACTTATTATTATACTTATTATAATTACAAACAATTAAGATGATATGATATTATCATTTTTGAAGTTAATACATATATCAATATGATAATAAACAGATGGAGATATGATATTTCTATTTTATAGTGAACACACATATCAATTGTTTATCAAAAGAGTGGGTAAGAAAAACGAATTCATTTTATAGTTAACATCAATATTAATGTGATACCGGAACGACGGAGATGTGCTTATACGATAATAACTGCATACAAACATATAAATTGATTGTTTAAACTTAAGGAATAAAAGAAAATACTTTATTATAATACCGAACCTTTTACTGTAGGAGTTACAGATGTTGACGATGTTGATAGAGTTGTTGTTGATGTCGCTAATATGGAAAAGGAATAATATAGCATAACATATTATAAAAATAAGGAAACGTTCGCAGTTATTTGTAGTGGTGATTTTATGAATCGATTAAACGAATCCTTTGATCTACATTGTATGGTAGATAAAGATTTAAAAGTAAAAAACAAGGTTAGGTATTATTATTTTAATTATTAATTACTCCTACATGGAAAGTAAACTTACATATTAACAGTTTTTATAATGCATTTTTTAACTTTAATAACACAATACAGCTAGCTAGCTAACTGCTACTAGCATAACATTTCCCAAGCTTTATTATGCTAGTAGCCAGATCTACTTTCCCCATCTATTTTAAGTCTAGAGTAAATGCTGTATTTGAAATAATATTGTGTGGCTGAATGATTAGGTAAAATATATATTTCAGGTTAGCAAATCAAAATCGCAGTAATATTTGGTTCGATTATCGAACTATGTCTTTGCTGTAGGTGGTACGCCAGCACGCGATGTCGGGCTTAAAATTCATCCGCTAACAGCCGTGTTTTGTGCAATGACAAGATTTTAATTATTTCCACCTTTAAAATGGAAAGCGGTGATATCAAATAGTGTTTCCTGATAAATAATCGCCAATTACCCGCGTTTATTACTATTCTTACACTCGTCAAATAACAGCTGACATTCTTAGCTACTAACCAAAATATACTGAACAAAACTTCTAAGTAGACTGTTTTTTATTTAACTTTTCAATACATGCCACACGACTTAAGTATTTACAACACAATATTCTTGACCTTGCATTGTGTAATTATTAGAAGAAAAACTTGTTTTACCACGTTCACATTACTGGCCATGAAATACACGCGCTTTTTATAATAAATCACCCTGCACGCTTTTTGCAAGATGAAATATTGTTTGGAAATTCAAACATTATAGCCAGACGATAAATCTTTATAAAAAAACAAATAAAAAACAATTTAATATAACAAGACTAAGTACAGAAGAAAGTGTGAGAGCAATAGGCAGGATCCATGCCAGGACGTCACCTTTTCAGGTACCCTTATTATCTTAGCCACATTAATGTTATGTTATTGAGTTTTGAAATTATAAATTGAAATCGAGAATGGCAAAACGTCACTCAAACAATCAATAAGACCATACAGTCAGTCCATGCGTTACAAAAGTGTTGCTGTGCTTTGAACCAACGGTGGCCATACAATGTATTGACTTCTGTAACTTTTAGATCGAAGGGTTGGTCTACGCAAATTGTCAAATTGACGTCAATTTTAGAGGAAATTTATTGAAATCTAGCAATACCATGCTTTACATATTGATATGTGTCAAATGTCAAATAAATTGGTATATTAATAAAGTTTATATAGCCAATTTGTCAGGGGTCTAGTTAGAACTTTTGTTCAGTATGTATAACACAAATATTAATCTAAATGATAACAATAATCAATAATTCTAAATAAATAATGCTTTAGCTGTTATTATTTAAATATGTAAAACATGCATTACACACTGAGAGTCATGTTTAAAATAGAATTATAAATAGATATCAATCACGTGTTTACAATGAACGCTACTAGGTCCAAACACCCAGTCTTGTTTAAAAGCAAGAACTTGGCAATAAAGCAATATTAATCACAATATGTTATACAACCAAATATATACAAAATATGTTTATACCTTCATATTTAACTAAAGGAAACAACATAATGGCATAAAATTATTCTTATTATTCTTGTAATAATTAGGAAATATGACAATAATAAAAACTCCGTTAAATAATAAAACAACACTATAAATAATGTTCAACATTGATTCTATCGTTTATTCCAAAATGTACAGAGAATAATTATATAGTTAAAAGATATTTGTTTACATGATCATCCCGCCTCCTGAGAAAACAGCTGCATTTCGAATAAATATTGATTATAAATGCATAATTTGAAAATAAACCAAATATCATTGGTCCGTTTTCCCCTTGATTGTGGGGCAGCAAAATATGGTTTGTACTGTTTCGATTATACTAATGTAATTTATCATGATTGCAAAGAAAGATCATAATTATATCAACCATTCTCGAGTCTACTTATTGTGTACAGCCAGTGCTGAATATTTTTATTTTTTTTAGAAACATCGGCACAAACTGGGGATCGAACCCAGAACCTCTGACGTTAGCGGCCAATTCTCTATTTACTACACTACCACCCGCGCTGTACTGTTTTGGACAGAACTAACTGAATATTACCAGGAGAGATAAAACATGCCACTTACCGAGCGTCAATTCTCACTTACCACTACACACTGGGTTGGCTCCATCCGGAACCCAGGAACCATTAGCCGTACACACACTAATATTGGCACCATTTAACACAAATCCGTTAGCACATTTGACGTCAGCGGTGTCCGCAATATGACTGCTGTTAGTATACCCATTGGTTATCTGTACGTTGTCTTTAGAGCAGTTTTCTACATAGAAATATTATAAAGTGACAATGAATCAGCTCTGTTGCACACACAGTGACACCAATAATGATAGTCTGTCCCAGAACCTGATATCTCCCGAATCACATCTATCAACCTCCGATGAAAAAGCGGGGAATTTCATGCATGTACCACAATTCGAAGCAATTGAACGCTTACTAAACTTTGACGTCATTCAAACTTTCGGTTAAAACAATTGACCAATCAACGTGCTCAAATATGGCTTTTTCAACATTGATATTTACCTGACCCAATCGGGAGAATTTGTCAGATCTACAGACAACTAATAATGATATATTGTGATTGTAATCTTTGACACCGCTGAGTTTTCTCTTCAATAAGATTTGTTTATAAATAAATCATATGAAACAAGTTTCAGTTATTATATTTCATTTATTGTCGATTTGGCAAAGCTATATTATCCGAGGCTCAGTCGAGATTTGGAAATTATCTTTTGCCAACGAGTTATTGCATTGTATTAATTAATACGAACATGGCATATTGCGCTTTTCTATGTATATCATTGTAAAATGTATATGGCGCATACATTGCCATATATATTAGGTCATCTCTAGTGAAGGAGAAATATTAGTTTTTTCCTAAATGCTATAAATAACACTATACCTATATTAGTTTCAGTTAGCCATTGTTTGACATCTTTAAAATTATTACAATTAAAGTCGGTAAAACAGAAAGTGATATTACAGAGGTTTTCAAACATTATATGTTGCTAGCACAGAAGTTGACAAACATCATATGTTGTTAGTACAGAGTTTGACAAACATCATATTTTGGTAGTTCAGAGGTTGACAAGCATCATTATGTTGACTGTGCAGAGGTTGACAAACATCATATGTTGGTAGTGCAGAGGTTGATAAACATCATTATGTTGGTAGTGCAGAGGTTGACAAACATCATATGTTGGTAGTGCAGAGGTTGACAAACATCATTATGTTGGTAGTGCAGAGGTTGACAAACATCATTGTGTTGGCAGTGCAGAGGTTGACAAACATCATAGTTTGGTAGTGCAGAGGTTGACAAACATCATATGTTGGTAGTATTGACAAACATCATATGTTGTTAGTATTGACAAACATCATAAGTTGGTAGTACAGAGGTTGATAAGCATCACATGCTGGTAGTACAGATGGTGACAAACATCATATGTTGGCAGTACAGAGGTTAACAAATGGTGGCAGTGCATAGGTTGACAAACATCTAATGAGGGTAATGCAGATGTTGACAAACATCATATGTTGGTAGTGCAGTGATTGACAAACGTCATAAAAAAATTATATAGGTAGTACAGTAGATGACAAACATCATAATTATGTTGGTAGTTCAGAGGTTGACAAACATCATATGCTTGTAGTGCAGAGGTTTATAAACATTAAAATTTAAGTTTCACTTCTTTCGTTTGTGTCTTTCATTAAATGACAAGCATTCAAACAGTTTTATTTACTATAGAACAAAGAACAGATATCAATGGTTGGCTTAAAAGCTGCATAAATGAAATGAAAGAACCGAGTTTTACGAACAACAGCGAACAGTATATGAAATGGCCTCATTTTAGATAAACATTGAATGCCTATTTTTCATTTCCAGGACCATCATTTGGAGGAGGTCACGTACATTAACGTAATAAACGTAATTTTATATTTCGTAGTACAGGATCGTATGAAGCTATTATGAATAAATATTTCACTTACTTGGCGGAGCGTTCCTACCGAATGCCCCTATCCAATTTTCAGCATGCGTGATGCAAGGTAGTGGTTTCTGGGGCGCCAATGAGTAATAAGGCGATTGACTAGGACATAAATTCAATGCATCATACCAAGTTGTTTTAGTTGCCAAACGAAGGCAACCAATATCTGTAAATTAAATTATAATCTCGTTTTGTTTTTAAGGATAATACTACGAATGTGTTCTGTATTTGTATTTATTTATTTTACTTCAAATGCAAAACATGTTCTTACAACTTAGGCAAATCTCGCTCGAAGTGTTCCTGGTAAGAACCAGTACTGAGCACATGGAAAAGTATCTTGCTCAAGGACACCACATATAGCCGATTGTATTGTCTACAGAATAATGTTTGTGGATTAAAAGCATAGAGGCCTTTCTTTGGAGACTTGACATTTATAAACAACTACAGTGGGGGTGGGGGTCTCAGTGGTATGTTTCGAGCTGAGAGAACTAGGTTACATTTTTATGATAGAACAATTTGAGAGAGTTAATTAATATCGCCGAACGTTATTATTATTAGCGACTACAGTAAATGGGCGTTTGTGGAAATACTGGCACTGTTCGGCGGTGACCAATAAGCTTGGTAAGTGTAGAACACATGGTTCAGTAATAGAGCATCGGATCCAAGATCAGGTGTGAGTCGTGGGTTCGATCTTTGCCACGGTTATATGTGATGTCCTTGAGCAAGTCGCTTTATCTGTATGTGTTCAGTACTGGTACTACCAAGAAAAACTTAAAGCGTGATTTGTCCAAGTTGTAAGAACTTAAGTAAGTTAAAAATAATAACGTAACTGTATATCTAATGATCATCGTGTTTATTTAAAACTATTACTAACCCTTAATATCGCAATGTTGTCTTCCATAGGAATGTAGATGACAGCATAATTATAAAAAAAATATTTTCTAAAAACATTTTTTTTATCTTTCGTTATTTTTATTTACAAAGTGCCGCAGTTCACAAAAAGGTAACTAAACGCATTATAAGATGCCGATTTAAAATTATATTTCCTTATTTTCTGGCTCTTCTCAACTCCCAAATTATTTTCAATAGCTACACAATTAATATGTGTTTTCCATGTATAGGCTAGATGCTACATTCTAATTCTTGTGGTCCAAGAAAGGTGTGTAAAATGCACCAAAACTTCTACATAAATGATATTTGCCTAATGATCTGGTCAATTATGTGTATTATAGTCAGTCACTCAGAAATTATAGATTTTTTTAGTTTGATAACGTAGAATTTAAACCCAATATAATACTCGTGTGGGATATTCTATAGGTAAGGCGAAATGCATTTAGTCATTAATCTGGGAGGTCTAAATTAGTTAAGATGCTGGGTTTGATTGATATGATGGTTTGGTTTTAAGTAGGAACAGTGATACTGAGATTAGGGTTTGTTTGAACTATGTTTAGAAGCGTGCATATGTGTTAATAAATGTATTAAAGTTTAAATGACAGCTGTAATAATGTAAGAAATAAATGTATATGGAAAGTTCTGCTTTCTATGTTAATTTGTGTGTGATGTTGGAACATATGGTAGTGTACATATCAAATGATCGCTAATGGTGATAAAGGCCCTTTTGGGAGTAACATCTTCATAACTGATCAAAGATATATATTCAATAATTCCATAAAACATATCATTGTTAGTTTTCCTATTGACAACATGAGATTGTCGCACATGTGGATGTTTATTCACACACATAGTCAAGGTTTGTTACTCGATATTGACGCTTAATGTAATGTTGAAATCCATACACGTTCTGGGTTATTTAATAATCTAGAATGAAATCCTTTTTGTTTTCCTATTTACCACATGGTCTGGTCGTACAAGATATTAAAGATCAATGTCAATTTATGGGCATTGTGCTACAACTAGGCTGGGTTTTCGCACTGACCTGTATCCAAACGCCTGAACTCTGGGATTTGCTTTCGTTAAAGCTTTTTTTTTTATATAGATCTTTTCCATAGCATGTTAGGAGAACCGCGATGAGTACCGTCTCCGAAACAAACTTCTGGCACTTTATTTATTCTAATTTTACTTCTAATTAATCCAAGAGATTTCGTATCAAACCTGACATCGTCAACAATATTTCCGGTACGTAAATGGTACAGGACGAAGTTTAAATGTGTTTTTATTAATATCGTGGTTCGTGATATAGTTGAGCTATATAAATCTTTATTCAAAATATTTATGTCAATTAATTAACTTTTTTTTCAAGAAAAGATGAAATCAAAGACAATCTATGAGCAAAATTCCTTTAAGATAGTCCATGCCTTTTAGTTTATACTTATCTATTGTAGTCCGATTGCAATGAAAGATCAGAGCTTATGAATCGCTCATGGGTCTGCTTCCTAGGTAGAACTAGTACTGAGTGTTGTTACGTTATGATAATAAAGAACAACCAGAATAGTTAATTTATTATTAAAAATGCTCAGTGCAATATTTTAGAGAAACTTCGTAATCGGTAACTTATGCACGTGTTACTAAATATAGTAACGTATTTAGAACAGGTTTTATTTAGTATCACTAATAAAATGATTACATAATGACATGCCTCGTATAATTCCGATCAACAGGGTACTATCCCTGCACGGATTTCATTTAGGCAGGCCATTATCATCACCCAGAACCATTATTTTGATACCAGCCCCAAATGTCAATATCATGGAGATAGACTGTGCACACGAAAATAGTTCGTCATATCCAATTGAAAGAACACGTTTGCAATATTACATCTGGAGTTATGTGTAGAAATGTAGAAATTAACAAGTCAGTAATATTACATCAGGAGTCGTGTTTAGAGATGGCTAAATGAAACAAGTCCGTAATATGATATCTGGAGTCACGTGTATAAAGATCTAAATGAAACAAATTGGCAATATTACATCTGGAGTCATGTGTAGAAATTTCTAAATGAAACAAGTTGGCAATATTACATCTGGAGTCATGTGTATAAAGGTCTAAATGAAACAAGTTGGTAATATTACATCTGGAGTCATGTCTAGAGATGGCTAAATGAAACAAGTCGGTAATATGACATCTTGAGTCACGTGTATAAATGTCTAAATAAAACAATTCGGCAATATTACAACTGGAGTTATGTGTATAAATGTCAAAATGAAACAAGTTGGTAATATTACATCTGGAGTCATGAGTAGAAATGTCTCAATGAAACAAGTTGGCAATATTACATCTGGAGTCATGTGTATAAATGTCTTAATGAAACAAGTTGGTAATATTACATCTGGAGTCATGTCTACAGATGGCTAAATGAAACAAGTTGGTAATATGACATCTTGAGTCACGTGTATAAATGTCTCTATAAAACAAGTTGGCAATATTACAACTGGAGTTATGTGTATAAATGTCAAAACGAAACAAGTTGGTAATATTACATCTGGAGTTATGTGTATAAATGTCTAAATGAAACATGTCGGTAATATGACAACTGGAGTCACGTGTATTAATGTCTAAATGAAACAAGTTGGTAATATTACATCTGAAGTCATGTCTAGAGATGGCTAAATGAAACAAGTCGGTAATATGACATCTGGAGTCACGTGAATAAATGTCTAAATGAAACGAGTTTGTAATATTACATCTGGAGTTATGTGTATAAATGTCTAAATGAAACAAGTCGGCAATATTACATCTGGAGTAATGTGTATCAATGTCTAAGTGACACAAGTTGGCAATATTACATCTGGAGTCATGTGTATAAATGTCTAAATGAAACAAGTTGGCAATATTAAATCTGGAGTTATGTGTTTAAATATCTAAATGAAACAAGTCGGCAATATTACATCTGGAGTTATGTGTATAAATGTCTAAACGAAACAAGTTGGCAATATTACATCTGGAGTCATGTGTATAAAGGTCTTACTGAAACAAGTTGGTAATATTACATCTGGAGTCATGTCTAGAGATGGCTAAATGAAATAAGTCGGTAATATGACATCTGGAGTCACGTGTATGAATGTCTAAATGAAATAAATTGGCAATATTACATCTGGAGTCATGTGTAGAAATGTCTCAATGAAACAAGTTGGCAATATTACATCTGGAGTCATGTGTATAAATGTCTAAATGAAATAAGTTGGTAATATTACATCTGGAGTCATGTCTAGAGATGGCTAAATGAAACAAGTCGGTAATATGACATCTGGAGTCATGTGTATAAATGTCTAAATGAAACAAGTTGGCAATATTACAACTGGAGTTATGTGTATAAATGTCAAAATGAAACAAGTTGGTAATATTACATATGAAGTTATGTGTATAAATGTGTAAATGAAACAAGACGGTAATATGACGTCTGGAGTCACGTGTATTAATATCTAAATGAAACAAGTTGGTAATATTACATCTGGAGTCATGTCTAGAGATGGCTAAATGAAACAAGTCGGTAATATGACATCTGGAGTCACGTGAATAAATGTTTAAATGAAACGAGTTTGAAATATTACATCTGGAGTTATGTGTATAAATGTCTAAATGAAACAAGTCGGCAATATTACATCTGGAGTAATGTGTATAAATGTCTAAATGACACAAGTCGGCAATATTACATCTGGAGTAATGTGTATAAATGTCTAAATGACACAAGTTGGCAATATTACATCTGGAGTCATGTGTATATTTGTCTAAATGAAACAAGTTGGCAATATTAAATCTGGAGTTATGTGTATAAATGTCTAAATGAAACAAGTCGGCAATATTACATCTGGAGTTATGAGTATAAATGTCTAAACGAAACAAGTTGGCAATATTACATCTGGAGTCATGTGTATCAATGTCTAAATGAAACAAGTTGGCAATATTAAATCTGGAGTCATGTGTATAAATGTCTTAATGAAACAAGTTGGTAATATTACATATGGACTCATGTGTATAAATGTATAAATGAAACAAACTGGTACTATTACATATGGAGTCATATGTATAAATGTCTAAATGAAACAACATGGCAATATTACATCTGGAGTTATGTGTAGAAATGTAGAAATAAACAAGTCGGTAAAATTACATCTGGAGTCATGTGTTTAAATGTCTAAATGAAACAAGTTGGTAATATTACATCTGGAATCATGTGTAGAAATGTCTAAATGAAACAAGTTGGCAATATTACATCTGGAGTTATGTGTAGAAATGTAGAAATAAACAAGTCGGTAATATTACATTTGGAGTCATGTGTATAAATGTCTAAATGAAACAAGTTGGTAATATTACATCTCGAGTCATGTGTATAAATGTCTTAATGAAACAAGATGGTAATATTACATCTGGAGTCACGTGTATAAATATCTAAATGAGACAAGTTGGTAATATTACATTTGGAGTCATGTGTATAAATGTCTAAATGAAAAAAGTTGGTAATATTACATCTGGGGTTTTATTGACATTTGGGAGAAATTGAAATTAAATTATAAGTATCAATTATATTTTATCAAGATTTCATTTTAATTTTGATTACATAAACTAACTTGATTTTTCAACAAAGAAACCGCATCAATTTGGTAGCATACGCTATAATAATATCATTCGACACAAAAAGAGTTGCTTATTATTTAGAACGATTGGTTATCGGCAAAATACTTACGTGATGCGGGTATAGAACGATTGGTAATCGGCAAAATACTTACGTGATGCGGGTAAAGAACGATTGGTTATCGGCAAAATACTTACGTGATGCGGGTATAGAACGATTGGTTATCGGTAAAATACTTACGTGATGCGGGTATAGAACGATTGGTTATCGGTAAAATACTTACGTGATGCGGGTATAGAACGATTGGTTATCGGTAAAATACTTACGTGATGCGGGTATAGAACGATTGGTTATCGGCAAAATACTTACGTGATGCGGGTATAGAACGATTGGTAATCGGCAAAATACTTACGTGATGCGGATATAGAACGATTGGTAATCGGCAAAATACTTACGTGATACGGGTATAGAACGATTGGTAATCGGCAAAATACTTACTTGATGCGGGTATAGAACGATTGGTTATCGGTAAAATACTTACGTGATGCGGGTATAGAACGATTGGTTATCGTCAAAATACTTACGTGATGCGGGTATAGAACGATTGATTATCGGCAAAATACTTACGTGATGCGGGTATAGAACGATTGGTTATCGGCAAAATACTTACTTGCGGGTATACAAAAAACTTTGTATGATACATTGCATGCTCCTACATCTAAAGATCCATTAGGAAAAACATATACACATTTACTGTCAGAATTACTAACACTTGATGTTTTATCTGAAAAGGAATACAAATAACATAACTATGCTGTAGACAATGACAAAAAGTTTAAAACATTAACCAAATGTATTGTCCGTAATGTTTGAACTGGCACTCATTAATCTTCGCCAATAGATTCGGCCCTTTTCTTTGTTATTATTATCGGTAACTTTATTGAAAAATATTGATACTAACTAAAACAACTAATTAAGTCAACCAATGACGCGGTGGTTTAGTGGTTATATCTCTAAATCGTACCTCAGATTCATTTTCAATAGGTTCGAGTTCAGTTTAGTACATATTTTTGATATGTATGTTTAATGTAATAAAATGTATATTTCTTCTTATTTATATTAGTTACCTGATTTCATGTAATTTAGTTCACTTTTCTTCAAAATACTTGGATACGCGTGCAATAAGTAGTTATCTTTAGTAGTTTAACTAAGATGTTTAAATATTTTTTGTTCAACATTTTCTTCAGCGATTAGCATGTACATAGAAACATGTTAAATACTCGTACATGTATATTTCTTTCAATAAATGAACCTTCAGTAAGTTGTAAAGATAAAATTTTAAAAAATATACTAACGGCCAGGCGTCGGATCGAACCAACAACTTCAAAACTTGAAAATAAACGCCTTAACCACAGAGCTATTCGTGAATGCGATTTGATGTCGATTTCGTATTATAATAGTATTGGTTTGTCAACTAATATCGTTATTTACGTTCAGAAACCAACATACACGTAATATTCATGAGTGTCAGTTCAATCCTTACAGACAATAATATTTATTTTTATACCAAACAAAATAATTATGTACTACTATTTCATAATGTCATAATAAGTATTTGAATTCACGTATTCAATACTCTCCTTTTACTCCTTGCAATGCGATAAGTCTCCGATCGAATATTCAGATTGAAAAACATGTACCTCCCTTGTTCACTTTTCAATTTAAAAGAATAAGTACAGATAGTTTTTACAATAACAAAAGTTACAACTTTACCGGTCAAAATCGATAATTTTTCTGCATCTTAGTTATTTCAAAGAGCATTTTAAACAACATGTAGTTTTTATGGAATATGTAATCGAAATGCCAAATCAAACCAAAAGGAATTCGCAAGTGCCGACAGCGTCTTCGGCAACTTGATCATTGGTTGACGGTAGCAGACAAATGGATAATTAAGACGACGGGGAAACATTGTTCTATCTGCTGATCTGCGGCGATTTAACATCAATTAGTGTTTAGCGGATGTATACTAGATCTTAATGTAAGTTAGGATTGTATCAATAGAGAAAACATTAGTTTCATCACTTCGTTTTCATAAACATGTTTGCTTTACATCATAAATATAAATACATGTTAAATTAAAGTCTGCAAATGTTTTTCATTTGTTTTTTTATACGTATATACGGTTGCCTCTAGAACAACAAAAACTCTTGCAGGATTGTCTTGGGCGAAAATGAGAATGTTCACATCGCACAAATCTCTGAATACTCCGGGGAAATGAATAATAAAGCATGTGTGTTCTATTGGTACAGCGGGTACAGAGTTGATAACTCAGGTCAGAGTTCGCAGGTTTAACCCTGGTACAGAGGGTACAGAGTTGATAATTCAGGTCAGAGTTCGCAGGTTAAACCCTGATACAGTGGGTACAGAGTCGATAACTCAGGTCAGAGTTCGCAGGTTTAACCCTGGTACAGAGGGTACAGAGTTGATAATTCAGGTCAGAGTTCGCAGGTTAAACCCTGATACAGTGGGTACAGAGTCGATAACTCAGGTCAGAGTTCGCAGAGTTCGCAGGTTTAACCCTGGTACAGTGGGTACAGAGTTGATAACTCAGGTCAGAGTTCGCAGGTTTAACCCTGGTACAGAGGGTGCAAAGTCGATAACTCAGGTCAGAGTTCGCAGGTTTAACCCTGGTACAGTGGGTACAGAGTTGATAACTCAGGTCAGAGTTCGCAGGTTTAACCCTGGTACAGAGGGTACAGAGTTGATAACTCAGGTCAGAGTTCGCAGGTTAAACTCTGATACAGTGGGTACAGAGTCGATAACTCAGGTCAGAGTTCGCAGGTTTAACCCTGGTACGGTGGGTACAGAGTCGATAACTCAGGTCAGAGTTCGCAAGTTTAACCCTGGAACAGTGGGTACAAAGTCGATAACTCAGATAAGAGTTCGCGGGCTTAACCCTATGGTCCCTCAATAACAACACTCAGTACTAGTTATTTTCAAAAAACGAAATTGGGAGCAAAACATATAAGTTCTGAACCTATTTCGCAATCGAGCTAAGATAAATTAGTACAGACTAGTGCAGACTAGTACAGACTAGTGCATGCATGAGATGTTTTTGTATGATATATATGACTAAGATTGTAATAAAAACATATCAAAGTATTATGTCTTTGCGAACAATGTCAGAAACAAATCGTAATAAATGATTTATTTTTATCATTAAAATGTTTACCTATTTTATACAGAGAATACAAATTATCCATAATACTGCCGCAGAAATGGTTACCATGGCCCGGGCATGACAAGCTGCAGCCGTTGGATAACGTATCAGGAACTTTTCCCATTATGCACCTGCAAGAAGTCCCCTGTAACAAAAATACTGTAATAGTTGTTTTGTTTGGTACATTGTACATGGACACAAGTCAGGAGATAAAACATTAGATATCTGTTCATTTTGAAAATAAAACAATGGTTTGTCCTTCTAGACATATATTTTCACTGTTCAATATACACGTGTAAGTTATTCTAGGTATATGTGATGGATACATGTGTTAGTTATATGTATGTTTGCTATATGTTTAAGTTATATGTATATTATGTATTTGTGATGGATACATGTGTTAGTTATATGTATATTTGATACATGTTTTAGTTATATGTATATTCGGTATTTGTGATGGATATATGTGTTAGTTATATGTATATTCGGTATTTGTTATGGATATATGTGTTAGTTATATGTATAGTTGATACATGTTTTAGTTATATGTATATTCGGTATTGTGATGGATACATGTGTTAGTTATATGTATAGTTGATACATGTTTTAGTTATATGTATATTCGGTATTTGTGATGGATATATGTGTTAGTTATATGTATAGTTGATACATGTTTTAGTTATATGTATATTCGGTATTTGTGATGGATATATGTGTTAGTTATATGTATATTCGGTATTTGTTATGGATACATGTGTTAGTTATATGTATATTCGGTTTATGCAATAGATACAAGTTTTAGTTATATGTATATATATATGCAATGGATACATGTGTAAATTATATGTATATTCGGTATATTTGGGAACACTGAACACATTACCAATAGTTCCAAAAGGATCTTGTTTCCAGAATAAGCTACAGTCAAACCTCTCTTAAGCAGCCAGTCAAGGGAATGAGTAAAATGACCTTTTAAGACAGGTTGTTGCTTAATACAGGTAAATTTGCTCTGAAAGCATAGCCATGGGAAATAGCTAATGTGGCTGCTTAAGACAACTGACTGCTTAATAGAGGTGACCGCTTACACAGGTTTGAATGTATATGTATATTCGGTATATGCGATGGATACTTGTATGAGTTGTATGTATAATCGGTATATGCGAAAGATAATTGTGTTAGCTATATATATATGCTCTATATGCAATGGATACATGTGTTACTTATATGTATATTCGGTATATGTTTTCATACATGTGTTAGTTATATGTCTAATCGGTATATGTTTTGATACATGTGTTAGTTATATGTATATTCGGTATATGTTATTGATACATTTGTAAGTTATATGTATATTCGGTATATGTTATTGATACATGTGTTAGTTATATGTATATTCGGTATATGTTATTGATACATGTGTTAGTTATATGTATAATCGGTATATGTTATTGATATATGTGTTAGTTATATGTATATTCGGTATATGTTATTGATACATGTGTTAGTTATATGTCTAATCGGTATATGTTTTGATACATGTGTTAGTTATATGTATATTCGGTATATGTTATTGATACATTTGTAAGTTATATGTATATTCGGTATATGTTATTGATACATGTGTTAGTTATATGTATATTCGGTATATGTTATTGATACATGTGTTAGTTATATGTATAATCGGTATATGTTATTGATATATGTGTTAGTTATATGTATATTCGGTATATGTTATTGATACATGTGTTAGTTATATGTATATTCGGTATATGTTATTGATACATGTGTTAGTTATATGTATATTCGGTATATGTTATTGATACATGTGTAAGTTATATGTATAATCGGTATATGTTATTGATACATGTGTTAGTTATATGTATATTCGGTATATGTTTTCATACATGTGTTAGTTATATGTATATTCGGTATATGTTATTGATACAAGTGTAAGTTATATGTATATTCGGTATATGTTATTGATACATGTGTAAGTTATATGTATATTCAGTATATGTTATTGATACATGTGTTAGTTATATGTATATTCGGTATATGTTATTGATACATGTGTTAGTTATATGTATATTCAGTATATGTGATAAATATATGTGTTAGTTATATGTACATTCAGTATATATGATTGATACATGTGTTAGTTATATGTATACTCGGTATATGTTATTGATACATGTGTTAGTTATATGTATACTCGGTATATGTTATTGATACATGTGTTAGTTATATGTATAATCGGTTTATTTTGGGACACTGAACACATTTCCAATAGTTCCTAAAGTGTCTGGTTCCCAGAGACCTCTGATGGTCAACATATGCAGATAAAAAGTTATGTGAACCAAATTGCTTTTTCCCAATTACGATAGTTTAATGACTCCCCTCATGAAAATATGCTACTGTTATCATAATATGATCATTGATGCATTTTCAACAAAAATAATGCCTAACCGAATATCACAGCTATAATTTCTTGAGCGCAATACTCTTGCTACCGTCACTCAGTGAAAATAATTGTTAAGTGAGACCTAAAATATATACCTTGACGATGTATTGGATAAATCTACGGATTACGAATGAACTCTTGGCGTATTTTCAGCAGTTTTGATTTCCAATATTTACTGCCATGTTGCTCCATGTCTTAAGGAATTTAAGAAACAAATATGCAGGGTATTTTTTTAATGAAACCAAACATTTGCACAACGGCTAAATGATACTAAAATGTATTAATTTCGTTGTAGCCACGATCTTCTTTTGTGTGTGGAAATCACATTATCGCATCAATTTCTTTCGTAAATTTACATAAACGTACCTAATTAAGTAGTTAAAGTCGGTAGGTAGTTTGCAGTTGGTAGTTTGATATTCAGTACCCTTTATGAACAAACTTAATGAAATCGAATCGACTGATTTCTTGTTTTGTTCCGTATTTCCACAGTCTTTTTATCGGACATTAATGGCGATTTATAGTTGATATACCGTTATGATCTGATAGATTTAAGAAATGACCGTTGATGCATTGAATCAACAGTTAGTATTTATGTCAGATAAAAATGAATTTAGGTATATGTTTCATGTTTTATGAAAATGTTGTGAAATATAGCATGATTTTAAAACAATACGTCTCTCTTCTCTTTATATGTAAATAAAAAATGTATATCTTATATTGATTTCAACACGCTATCAACTCGACATCGCTTGATGGAGTAAATTGTGAAATTAATTATGTAGTTTTCAATAATTAAGGCAACAAGGCAGCCAGATCATATCAAGTCATGTTATAGATCTAGGGAAATGTATTGGTTAAAGTTGAATTCCACTGTAGTGGAGTTTGGGTATAAATAATAGTGCCACTAAACACTAAACTCATTCAGCAGCAAAAATAAGACAATGTATGTCCAACAGAGGCTTATTGGCCAAAGCGCGCAGTTAACACAACACAGATTAAATCACCATATCTTTTATATCATCTGTCTATGTGTAGAATTACTATAAGCACTACGATTCAAATATAGACGATTGGCACAAGGGGTCACCAGGGGTCACCAAGGGTCACAGCTATAGAATGATATGTAGCAATATCGCCCTTTGTGAGCCTAAACCTGGTTAACGGATGCACCCAACCTGGCTGTTTTACCTGTACTCAAATCACAAAACGAAACATCATAAATAAAGATAGCTCCAAAATAATATGAAATAATAGTAACTTTAAAGCAATATGAAAGCGTAACCAACCTGTAAAGCTATATATGATATAGTTCCGTTATTTTTCTTGCAATGATCCAGACACGTCCCGGGGTAGTTGTTCGTCACGGTAAAATTAATACGAGTGTTTTTGTGTAATAAAGTTGCGTTTTTGCATCCTGCAATTACAAAAAACAAATCGCATTTTCATTTGCGCTTTTAATTTAGGACCGAAAAAATTACTATTAGCATTTCAATTTATACAACAGTTGAATCTCAAAATCAAACTCTAACTCAAAATAAGACATTTTGAAATTTTCGTTAAAAAAATTGGAAGAAAGAATCAACATTGTCTGGCAAAAACAGTTAATTTCACAGTTACAGTATCAATAAATATCCAAACAAAATACGTTTTATAACCAAATTTTTGCTAGTAAATGTTATTTAAAAGTCGTGTTTGCGTTTGAGTCTAAGATTTTATACTCAAATGTTTATGAGTTTAAGCCCAGCATATGATAGACATTTTCTAACTCAGCGTAGAGAAAGAAACCATGAGCGGGCTCTGCTGAGTCCTTTTTTTTTGTGGAACCTGATAAAGATGATAATATTAGACACTGACGTGGTATTCTATTTATCATGCCAATATTTTTAGTTCGTTGTTATTTATTTAAAGTGAAGTTAAAAGTAGCTCCGTCAAGGTCAAAATGTATAATTACACAAAATGACGCCATGTGCCTGATAAACGTACATGTTTATCAGGCAGGCAATTTATCAACAGAAATGAATGCATTGACATGATAAAATGTTCCCTGTGAAACAAAGTACGGTGATCATATCAAACATTTATAATTATACAATATTTGAAACGGAAAATAAGTGTTTAGTATACTAGTATAAAACATGTTTGATACATATGTATCCTTTAAGATTTGAGCCACCCTGGTCCTATAGTATACCAACAAGCCGTTGAGCCACTGCACTATCAAGCGGTGTAAAACATTATCTTCCCTAACATCAGAACGCACGTTGGAATTTTATGCGCATGTCAGACAGGAAGGCACTGCTATGACAGCCATGATCAGGTGGTGATAGAGTGATAACCCGATGATGATGACGCGATGTTACGATAACAGTATGGTGATGGATTCATTCCTCTATTGTCTTCATTGAATACCCCTGGAGTTTAGATGAGGGTCAAGAAAACATGTTTTCTCGTATAATTAGAGATCTTGAACCAGTGAAGAATTTGAGCACAGACACATGCGGCAGATTTTGTTTTCACTGTGTTTTTTTTGTATAAATGTTACAATGGAATCCTTTGGGAAATGTAATGGGACATGAGGCTATAATTAACAGAATCTGACAGATATCCATGATGCAGAATTAGTGGATGCTTATTTATTTTAAAAAAGAATGTATTTAACTATAGTTTGGTCATTTTATGAATAGTTGAACACAATCTTAGTTTTTTAAGGACGACTGCTACTGTTTTTCATGCACACCAGCTCTGCACACAAAGGGAAGCAATTTTGCCGAGACCTGCCAGAGTCACTACATATCGCTATACGACAACTGACCCTATTTCGGCACAATCATTTACGGATACGACTAAAATTGGTCTCTGATATTGTGTTCAATATATGAAATGTGCATACTAGTGTTAAATAATTGCTTATAGCGATTCAACCTGAATAAGTTTTATAACAGAAATCTTAATATTTATACAAATATGCTCAAATAATATAAAAACGTTAATTTTGCAACTGCAGTTTATTTAACGATGGCATAATTTAAGAGCTATTTTTTCTCAAATTACCAGGTAAAGTGTATTTTTTATTTCGATTGTCATTAGAATAGGTATCAGCGAGTATTTTGTGAGGTTTTAAGCAAATTTTATCCATACACTATATCAAAATATATAAAAGCAATTGACATATTGATATATGCAGAATCTTAAATTGAATGGCATGTATGTATTATCTAATGGACCGCTGTTGCCCTTTCTATATTGGAAATGATGTGTACACAGCGAAAAGGGATACTTTTGTATGGAAATAGCTTGAATTGTTTGCTTTTGCGGTTTTATATATTTGGTTCCATAATATCATTTTTTGCAATCAGAACATGTTTGTTTTTGTTTTTTTACAGGCCCATTTTCACTTTTTCATGAAGATTCAAAATTCCTGTGTTTTTGCATACATTTTGACTGATATCACATGTCATTAAAACTTCAGTTTAATTCAGAACTAGTACAGACAATGCATTAAGCTTTATTAAACTTCTATTGAGTATTTAATATTAAATCTTTAAAATGAAAACAAATCTTCTTCATGAATATCGCGTTTTGTCATCGTGCTGTCGTGGCATCGTGTCTTCGTCATCGTGCCTTCGCTGCGTCACCATCATGTCATCATGTTATCGCTCCGTCACCATCGTGCTATCATGTTGGTCTGGCATTGCGTGTGTTCGTTGATAAAACGATAGCACGTTGGCCCTAATGGAGCACCGTAACAATGCGTTAAGCAGGTCATGTAATAGTTATATATGTAAGCGATCTATCCAGCGAAAACGTTATTTCAATCGTGACCTAATATTAAATGAGAAATAAAGTTCTCTTGTATGTTGATGATATTATTATTTAACTCAAAAGAAAAATAAATGGTTTATATACATGTACTGAAAACACGTAAAGAATAATTTGAGCGCGACATGGCACATTAAGATATTAAGATATTACCTTGTTATGTTTTTTTTCAAATGTTGTAATATAATTCTTGTATAAAAACGTTTGTATTTATTATCTAAATGGATAAAAAGCATTACCTTATCATTAATGAATATAAACCGAATAGTTAAGCATGTAAAATCTACCAAAACATGACAAAATCGATATGTAAATAGGAGTGTTAAACTTTAAACGAAGACCCCATTCTAAGACTAGACAGCACTTAAACACTGTTTGACAATCTTCGCATTGCCATTCCGGTTCTTTCTTTGATAAAATAATTTTACTACGTTTAAATCTGTATAACGGATAAAATTGAAATCTAAATGAAATCACGTTACTCATTTAATACGTCACAAAATATGTTTAGGCAGGATATTTTAATCTAACCTAAGTGCGTAGCCCAAGTTAGGAAATTCGCTTTCAAAATATTATTTTTGCATGCTTAAATAGATATCTTTTTGGCAATATGGGTTCAGTGGGTATATATAAGAATTTGGGAAATAAATGTTTAACCAATTTCAAAATTTTGAAAAATTCTGATATATTCCCTTCAAGAAAATCAACAAATATGTGTTTATTGACAAAACATACAAAGCATGTACAAACAAAATTTGAAATTTACAGTTTTAGACAACCTTTATATGCATATTATGAAACGTAAATATCGCCTACAATAGTTTGATTATGTGACTCTGAAATAAGTCGTTTGCTATCGTTTCCGTTAAGACTATAGAATGATAATCCAGGGCTGCTTTTCACAAAATAACTTACGATAAAAATCGACGTAAGTCAATTTGACAATTTCTCCGTTGTGTGTTCAAATTTTGATTGACATTTAAAATGATTGTATTTCCAGAAAATGTATAACTTTCGGCATGATTTGAGCTAATTTGGCTTCATTTGGATGAAAATTAAACATATTATGAATAATTGTTGGTTAATGTTTACGACAAGTTTTGTCGTAAGCTTTTTTGTGAAACGCAGCCTAGATATTAGAATGATTCGGTTAAAAAATTAACTTTACTTGGTGAACATCCATGAGATATGCATCAAGCAAATGTCACGTGAACTAATAACTTGGTAAGTAGTCATGTAAGTTCGTGTTCAACCATCAAAATAATTCCTTATACATGTCTCAGCAATGTACTTTCCGTAAATTTGTAAAAAGATATACAACGTTAAATGATATTTTTAAGACATTGCATCTTGTTTGGGTTTAGTTTCAAAGTAATATAGTTGTATGTGGCACTCAGGAAACACAACATTTTAACAATATGAATTTGCTGAATGGTACATGTTACATTGCAATAACAATCGTTATGTTATTATGCTCAGTTTGAAAACGTTTAATCATTATGTATATAGGAAGAACTATGTTAGACTATTGTTTAAGCTTTTAATGTGGTCATGTCAGGTTTTTATTGATACTTAAAACCTGTGTTTTGTAAGTTTAAATGCTAGTGATAACGGGCATACTTTAACTAACCCATGTCGCTTAGTGCATAAGATACGTATAACGATTCAAACTGTATACATATTGAGTCTTCATTTCGTTTTTTGTATGTGAATTTATGAAAAAAACATTTTTTTCCAAAAACTTTTCTTTTATTATGAACTTTAATGTTATAAACTTAATACTTTTGGATAATTATTACTAATATTAAGTAAAATTCAAAATTACAGCTCAAAACGTTCATAAAAAAACAAATATAAATTTATTTAAAGTAGTAAAAAAAAAAACTGTCCAATTGGAATTCTTATATTCCAATTGGCATTAATTTTCAATGGGAAATAATGATATCCAAGCGGTCAATTCCAATTGGAAACACGTGGGTGTATTAGAAGTGATGGTGGTGGTGGTAATAGTAGTAGTATAAGTGGTGGTGGTAGTAGAAGCACTAGTGGTGGTGGTGGTGTTAGTAGTGGTGGTGGTGTTGATGGTGGTGGTAGAAGAAGTAGTATTAGTATTGGCAGCTGCAGCAACAGTAGTAGTTATATTAGTAGCAGTAGTAGTAGTAGTGGTAGTGGTAGTAGTAGTAGTAGTAGTAGTAGTAGTAGTAATTGAAGTAGTATCAGTTGTGGTGGTGGTCGTTGTAGAAGTAGTAGTAGTTGTATCAGTAGTGGTGGTGGTAGAAGTAGTAGTAGTAGTAATAGTAGTAGTATCAGAGGTGGTGGTGGTGGTGGTGGTAGTTGTAGTAGTAGTAGTATCAGTAGTGATGGTGGTAGAAGTAGTAGTAGTAGTAATAGTAGTATCAGTAGTGGTGGTAGTAGTAATAGTAGAAGTAAAAATAGAAGTAGTCGTAGTAGACGTAGTGGTTGTATTAGTACTAATGTTGGTGGTGGTTGTGGTACTATTAGTAGTAGTAGTATTGGTAGTGGTGCTGGTGATAGTTATAGAAGTAGTAGTAGTTGTTGTGATGTTAGTAGTAGTAATAAGTAGTTTAAGTGGTGGTGGTGGTGGTAGTGGTGGTGGTGGAAGTAACAGTAGAAGTAGTAGTAGTAGTGGTGGTGGTGGTGATGATGGTGGTAGAAGTAGTGGTAGTATCAGTATTAGCAGCAGCAGTAGTAGTATAGTAGGAGTAGTAGTGGTGGTGGTCGTAGAAGCTGTAGTAGAAGTAGTAGTAGTAGTAGTAGTAGTAGTAGTAGTAGAAGTAGTAGTAGTAGTAGTAGTAGTAGTAGTAGTAGTAGTAGTGGTGGTGGTGGTGGTGATAGTATTAGAAGTAGTAATAGTGGTGATGATGGTTGTGATGGTAGTAGTAAGAATAAGTGAAGTAGTAGTGGCAGTGGTGGTGGTGCTAGTAATAGAAGTAGTAGTAGTTGTGATGGTAGTAGTAGTAGTAATTAGTAGTAAAAGTTGTAGTGGTGGTGGTGGTGGTAGAAGTAGAAGTAGTAGTAGTAGTAGTAACAGAAATAGCGGTACTTATAATAAAATCTGAAGTCCTTTAAATATTTGGACTCAAAGTAAACACCGCTATTAAAATATGTTTTCTTTCGTTGCCCCAACATATAATAAGTACTTACCTTTTAAAAGAAACGGCGAAAGTGTTAATAAGCCACACAGTTTTTTAAACGATTACATGCCGGAACAGTATGTCTCAAAAAACTTTGGACACTATTGCGTCACACAGCGTGAGCTAATCAGTGACAGTGCATTATTTAATTCACCTTGTCACATTCTGTGGGGCAATGTGGAATGACAGAAGGTAGTATCGATGTCCAATATGTACTTTAAGAAAATCAACTTTATACCTCACTGATGGGCAAATTAAACACTTGAGAACAGATAATAAAATGGAAATACTATTTTAAAAGACGTACTTCTATAATAAATTGCGAATCATACAATATAATCAGAATATGTGCCAAACTGTGCTATGAAACTTTAAAACTTACGCGGAACAAAATTGTATAAATAAGGTCTAGGATATCGGTTAAAGTACATATATTTAAAGTATAACGATAAAATACATTTTATAATCTAGGTATACTATTTTACTGGTATATATTTTATGTCCACAGCCGTAAAGATTGCTTTTATACTGGAACGGGTAAACTAGATTTGCAACATTGTCGTATACATCCTTTTAAATTGCTATGGCCCCGAGACATTGATGTATACTTATAATAAAAAAACACATATATCCATAATCAAGTTATCATTTACGAGGATGCTCTTAAAATCTGATAGTGCTTGTGAAAAACTATAAAAAGGACGAAAATACTTTAAATTTATTTCATATAAAAAAATATACTCAGAAATTCAGACAATTTGTAATTAACTTGCGCAGAAATAAAATTCGTAATTAAATGTGTTTAGTTCTAGTCTGGCAGACCCGGTGTCAGTATAATGTGACTGAAAGGTTTTCATGCTATGTGTGGCAGCGCTTAGAAAAGTGTCTTAAGTAATCTAGAATAGACACCATCGCGATATGATTTCTTTTTTGTTCAAAATGACGCTTAACCCGATACAACATTTATCGTTCCAGTATATATGTAGTTTATCAAATAATTCATTTCACCCCGCTAAATGTCTAATTGTGTTGACTTATGGGGATACTGGGATTAAGATAACATATCCCATGCTATGAACATATTTTTGGGACATATTTTATTGTTACCGCTCTCGCAGCAGGGGTTCTTTGATTAATATGACGATTGACAGTTTATATCGGTGGCTTAATTACAAATGGTATGTCCATATTTATATTAAACAACTTCATTCTCTGGAACTGTTAATTAACATGCAAACATTCTTTGATTCTTCAAATCGTAAAAGAAAAGTTCATCCCAAAAACTACAATTTATTTATTTCGCCTTTGATTGCTTTTTTTAGTTTATTTTGCGTGATATCGATTTACATAATACAGTTTAACCAAACAGAATAATAATAAATATATCCAAAATTTGAATAAGATATAACACGTTTTATTTAAGGTAACAAATAATTCTAATGAATTTTATTGAATGTAATTATGGAATTTATTAAGTAACAGAACATGTAATTCTCTCTCTCTCTCTCTCTCTCTCTCTCTCTCTCTCTCTCTCTCTCTCATATAATCAAGCATGTGACGGTGTGATATATTTAGACGTACTTCTTATATATATGGGATTACAGAAAGAAGTATAAAATATTATATAATAATGCATATGCGCCTCACTTACATACGTTTACCATGCGAACAATATTCTTCACAATATTACAAGATAAGATTTATATCATAGCAAACGTTCATAAATTAAACAGAGTGTTCATGCAATAAACGGTCAAAATGTATATGTACAGTTTATCCCAACACACCGTGGAAAATTGCCCTTAGAACATTTGCTGCTTCCCTTTAATTACCAAATATACAAATTGTCAGTTAATCAGTAATTATCAGCCAGCATTTACTGCAACGGATTAAAAAGATTAGATGAACAATTGACTTCAGTTGCAATAGGATTAAAATCATTTATAAATAAGAAATTATAAAAAAGTATAATTAAAATAACAAGTTTCAATTCTATTTAAAATATGCACTAAAACTGTAATTTATTAAGAAACTGAAATTATATCATGGGCACTTTCGCGCCAATTTAGAAATGTATTTGAAAAAGGAGTATCACATTTAATCATATATGTTAGACAGAAGACACTAGAGAGAAAATACAGATTACACCATAGTAGGTATCCTCCAGGAGAGGCCAAATGTGACCGATGCATTATTTGTCATACCTCACACTCACCTGTTAGTTGCTCATTGATTAGTTAGAACCAGATGTACAAACTAATTAAAACATGTGTTATGTTCATATTGGCATTTACCAAGTGAAAAATGGTTTCTGTCTTAATCCTGAAGGCTGCGATTAAGTGTTATAATATATGTAGTTCGACGTCGTTACGCGAAACGTCTGCATAAACACAATTGTTGGAAGAAAATTTGAACAGAAATATTTCATAAAACTATCGATTATTTTTTTATAATTACAGTTAATTATTCCTTCTTAAGAAGTTTTATGCATAATAACATCCTTTGTTATTCCTAATGATTAATAAAATACATAAAAATATCAATATATCGACCATAGAATTGTTTTTTGTTTTTTGTTTTTTAGGGGGGGGGGGGTGGGGGGGAGGTTAAGCAATTATATGTACGTGTTCGTATTTACCCCATAACACAATTTCAATTGCTTTATAACTTCATGAACAGACAAAAAATAAAGACAAAAAATGTCTTCGATAATCTCCCGGGGAGAGGGGGAGGCGTCATAATAACGATATAAATTACCGTGCGGTAATCTGGAAAATGGACAGTCACGAGAAGTCCCGAAGGTTAACGATGATTGCCGACTTGTAAAAAAAATATAGTAGTGTTTATAAAAAGTGTAAAAAGAACCAAAGAAATAAACTCTTGTTTTAATATAAATAATATCATTGGAAAGCTTAATACAATATCTTGTTATGGTAATACATGTAAGTGCAAATTTGGAATAATGTGGTAGAAATAAGGTGTCGGAGATAATATATCCAGTTTCTCAAAAAAAAAAGTCTTCAATTTGTATAGAAAATATAGAGAAGCTGGGTGATTGTCTTAAATCTTAAAAAAAGGACCAAAAATTAATAATTTTAAATTATGAATTAATAATCTTCTCGTAGAGGATATTTTAAAAAAAACATTTTGTGACAAGTACAAATTTGTTATTTTAAACGGTTATTGATTGATGAAGACTAAACTAAAATCGTCCTTCTTTGTTTATAGTAAAAATATTACTGGATTTTCACGCGACACAGATATCAAAAGTTGGGTATGTATATTTTCATACGCAACACTAGATTTTCTCACGCAATACACAACATCCTTACTTGACTTTAGATTTTTCCTAATGGGCACTAGATTTTCTAATCTATATAAACTCAACATCCTTACAAAACATTCAAATTTCTTATTAACACTATATTTTCATACGCAACACTAGATTTTCACACTCAATACACAACTTCTGAACTTGACTATAGATTGTCTTACTGAGCACTAGATTTTCTAATATATATATGTACTCAACATCCTTACAAAACATTCAAATTTCTTATTTAACACTATATTTTCATACACGACACTAGATTATCTCACCCAATACACAACATCCTTACTTGACTATAGATTTTTCTTACCGGGCACTAGATTTTCTAATCTATATACACTCAAAATCCTTACAAAACATTAAATTTTCTTATTTAACACGAAATTTTCTTACGCGACACTTAATTTTCTAACTTGATACACAAAAGCTATACGTGAGTATAGATTGTCTTACTAGGAACTAGATTTTCTAATCTGTCTATACTCAACATACTAACACTATATTCAAATTCTTTATTTGACACTTTATTTTCATACGTAACCCTCACTTGATACATAAAATCAGTACTTGGCTATACATTTTTCTTACTGGGTATTAGAATTTTTAATCTTTATATACTCAACATCCTTACACAACATTTAAATTCCTTATTTGACACTATATTTTTATAAGCGACACTAGATTTACTCACTCGATTAACAAAATCCTTACTTGACTATAGATTTTTCTTACTGAGCACTAGATTTCTAATATATATTTACTCAACATTCTTACATTGCATTCAAATTTCTTATATCACACTATATTCTCATATGTGACACTACATTTTCTCACTTGATACACAACGTCCTTCCTTGACTATAGACTTTTCTTACTGGGCACTCGATTTACTAATCTATATTTACTCAACATTCAAATTTCTTATTTCACACTATATGTATATTTTCATACGCAACACTAGATTTTCTCACTTGATGCATAACATCCTTACTTGACTATAGATTTTTCTTACTGGGCACTAGATATTCAAAACTATATTTACTCAACATCATTACACTACATTCAAATTTCTTATCTAACACTATATTTTTATACGCGACACTATATTTTTTAACTCAATACACATCTTACTTGACTATAGATTTTTCTTATTCATGTACTATGTACAATGTACTAACAATTGATAGCCGTTTCCTTACGCTATGTTTGTATGTACATTTATTATATGTCGCCATTATGTTATGAAAAAAATATTGTATATTGATGCTTATGCTGTTCATATGAACCAAAGTGTAAATAAATAATTTGAATTTAAATTTGAATAATATGTGTACGAAGGAAGCTCGTGAAAGGATTGATATATTTATTTCCTTCAATTATCAGGAGAGCATATAAATAATGCAATGAAACAAATGCACAAGTACAAGTCAACATATTTACAAAAATGAACAATATATAAACATATTAAAGAAGAATCACAATTATTATATGTATACATGAATATGACTACTATATATTCAATTCAAATCAATTCATTTTTTTATTCTAACAGCACAATCATCATAAATGTTATTATTATATATTAAATCAATTCTGATTGGCCAGAAAGATCAGCCATTGAACAAAATACTATATGATATTGAACAGTTTTTACTTTGGGTTTTGTAAAACTGTGCATAAAATTACGATATACCACGGTTACTAAATTAGCTGCTGGGAATTCCAAGTGTAAGCCGAACGCAACTGCGAAAACTGAGAATGTTCCGAATGCGGCGATGTCTTCAAGTGACTGTAAACAAGAGAATTGCGTCCGATTTCAGCAAAAAATATCGTTAATAAAGATGCCGACACGACAAAAAGGCAAGTGTTCAATTAATTAATATATGTCGCATTTATTTACAAAAGAAACAATTGAATGATTATTTAGGTATTAAGATAACAAACATTTATCAAGATGTGGTCGTGGCTGAGTGGTGATGTTATGGCGTTGAACTTATGCAAGATTTTGCTTTTTATCGCCATGGTTTCAATCCCACCCGGGGAATTTTATTTTCACTACCCTTTTTTATGTTAAATTTATTTAATTTTTTTATTTAACTTCTATTTATACATAAATATTGGCGACATTTTGTCATTTCCCGTACGAAAAAGCTAGACTAGTAAAGGCTCAGATTTCACGTCTTTACATTTTATATAATAAAACACTTATGGACATTTTAGCTGCGCAATATGATGTGCTATGCATCATAAAAACATAAATATTATTTTTTCTGATGCATAGCATATCATATTTTACAGCTAAAACGTTCATAATTGTATAATAATTTCATTTTATGAAATGTAAACATATTTGGATATGTTCACCTGTTCATACGTTTATTTTATACGGCTCTTGCTGGTGCTGGGCTTTAACCCTTTACTTCATATAGACGCCTTTGGACACCTCTTATATAGACGTCTTTGGACACCTAATATAGAAGGCTTTGGACACCTATAATATAGACGCCTTTAGACACCTCTAATATAAACGCCTTTGGACACCTCTAATATAGATGCCTTTGAACAACTAATATAGAAGACTTTTGAATTATTGGGTGAATTATGTTTATATTAACTGACAGAGTGGAAAACACTGCAATGTTTTCAAATGCCTTCTGTGATTGGTGCGGGAAAACGCGTATCTATGGAGTAAAGGGTTAATTCATCACAAATGTTGAGAGATGATGCAATGTTGAGACTCTTTGTCAACATACTTTCATTCAGTCTTTCATTCAGTCTTTCAAAATTATGATGAATTAATAAAGATATTAGACTTTATGTAGCTCGTAACATTCGATCATCCTACCCATGTTTCCAACTCGATTAACAAGTTGTTATACTCTGCTATATATTTATATTTCAAATTAAGCTTTTTAGGAATATATGTCATAGTATATGTAATTAGATAACGTGCTTTCCATTGTAGAAATTACATATTACATTTTGCCTTGGAGTTTGATACATTAATGCGTAAAATGTTATATATTTATTTCATCAGTGTTGTAATTATTGTACAAAATTTTACCGAAAATAATACATACGCTCAGATAAGTGTTTTTCAGAACATCAATAAAGGCAATTAAAGCATTCACTGAATAAAAATATTCATTTTATGTTTTTGTAGAATTATTAACAAGATATAATAAAAATGATATTAACAAAATCAAGTTTTAGTGTCTTCTAAGATGTGTAGGGATTTAGGCATAAAAATGTGTATAAAATGATGATTCCGTGTGAGAGTGTTAAATGCTGCTATGTTTCCATGTTATATCTCGAAACTAATTAAGAAAACAAAATAAAAATCTTACATAAATTTCTTAGAGACATGACCGTATCAAATTATGTTTCAAATGAATTACTTTATTTTTATTCAGCTAAAAAAATGCGAAAATATTTAAAGCTAAACATGATGTTAAATCAACAACTGATGTCAAAATGCGTCAAAACGAAATATCAAAAATTACCTTAGTGTTTCATTAATGGCAGTAGAAGAACTATAAGACCAATTATATTCTCTCCATAAAAACGTTTCAGCAAAACAGATGCGACAACATTTAGTGTCAAACATGATGTTAACGCATTATCATCTTATGCAAAAATGTGTCAAAACGAAATGTCAAAAATTACCTCAGTGTTTCATAAATGGTAGTAGAAGAAATATAAGACAAATTACCTTCTCTCCATATTAACGTTTCCTTTCCCGATCCGACCACATAATCTAAAATTTAAGATTAAAGAAACATTTGTCACACAGGAGACATAGTGTTCAAAAGAAACAGTCACCGCAACAGTTATCAAAAAACAAAATACTTATACTTAACCTCCACTTCAGGACTCACACAGCTATTATCTCCCTTGAATATTACGGACATATGAAGGCGGTAGAAATATAGCTTTAGCTCTCTTTTCCTTAATATAGTATTACTCTGGAAATTGATAGGTATCACAAAACTATTGAACTAAAAATACGGTTATGGTAGGACTGTTTTTTTTTTAATTAATCACGATGTTGCACCCGTGAAGAATTTAAGACACATGCTGCAGATTTTGTTTTTTCACTGTGATTTCGGCATAAATGTTACAATGGAGCACTCTGTGAAACGTAGTAGTGTTGTGAGACGTGTAAGTGGAAATCCAGGTTTGCGGATACCCAACCTCGCTCTTAACTGCCCCTCCCTCCGTCACATTATAAAACGAAACAGTATAAATAAAAAAGCAAAATGTGACTTAATGCGGCTTGGTTTGTTCGTATTGCAAGGATAGAAATAATAAATTCGGTTTCCAGATACGTATCCAGTCAATAACTACATATGCGCGTTTCTTGTCATTCATAGAATGACCCAATTTAAAGAAGGGAAGCTTATATTTCATTGTGATTCTTTACATGTGGAGTGACAAAATACCATTAGAAAAGTAGGCGTCATGTTTCATCCTAGATTTTTTTCTTTTCAGTGTGTGCACTGATTAGACTTTAAGGAATAATGTAAGCATACACCAATTTCCAAGATTCATTTTTTTTTCTAAATTCATTATAAAACAAAACAATGATTTCGACATGTTACAAAAATATAAAAAATGTCAAATAAATCACAAAGTGAGCATTAAAATAAAGCAAATACATTAAATATGAAAAACAAGAATCATTAATAACAATCTTTATGCAACTACCCTACGCGTATGGAAGCACATACTGCCGCTAATGGATGTGCTATGACATACTAGCTTTTTAAAAAAAAATTGATATGTCAAAACATAAGTTAAAATATGTTCTATTTCACAATTAAAATACCATTTATCCAGTAAACTAATGTATAAAATAACAGACAAAGAATATTAGAATGATAGCACGTTGTGGTACTTAATACCCAAAACGTATAAATCTATTCACATAGAAGTTATGTAACAACGCGAAACATATTCTAAAAAAATCATAGATTTACTTCTGCTACCCTTTCACTATGCACTCTTGTTATTGTGATTAATGTTATATGTATTAAAAGTATGTACATTTGTTAATAAAATTCTGATTAAACTAAACATACGAGTGTGACATACTTTCCGGTAACAACAAACTTCACGGCCATTGCGCAAAACGTGGTGCATTACGCACATGCTGAATGTCCCGAAAAAAAACATACATCTCGTTTATAAAGTCATACTGAACAGTCAACATGAAAATAAAATTGTTAGTATTGCATAAACACTATGTATGTATAAAATTATGTTCATTGTTTTATTATATTGTACTTAATGATTTGATTTCTTATCACGATTATGAGATATTACTTTTTTTCCCACAGAAAATACAGATGTTGTCCGGCAACGTTATTTGAAAGAAATAAGTGAAACGTATTTGATCAATTAGATATATAGATTTTAAAATCATATCATACCAACATTAAATTTCAGTGGAATATGCTTATGTGAAATAAAATATATTCACTTTCCTATGAATGGTTCAGATTTCGTATTTAAAATGTCCTCCATGATTTGCTGCCCCTCGAGTAAATTTAGTTTCTGTTGATGACCAATATTATTGAAATATTTAGGAAATTATTTACACTTCTTACTTCTCCAATGTGCTCAATCAAATATTAACAACGCCAGTTTGACGTTGTTTTAATACGGCAAAAAACATATCGACGTCGCTTTTTATGTATATGTTCATAGTATAACGTATCCTTATAGTTCACATAGATAAAAAATATCGTTTATTTTGATACATTTGATATCAACCAAGTAAAATAATTCGATTGAAGTAACCGATGTTCTGATTTTGTAAATAAAGGGATACGACAGTCAATACATTGAATAAAATAACGTCAACGTTTTATACAATTTCAACGTTAACGTCGTGTTACGTTTAGTAAAGAGATATCATTTATCTTGCGTAACGTCATAGTACTCATAACGTTTTTCTATACAAGTTCTTAAGTTTCCTTAATGTCTTTTACATAAATAATATTAATACATACGATTATTGGCATTAGTATCGCAGGTTTGTGAATATAATTTAAATTATTTTAAGAAGATTTTTCAACATTTTATTACAGTTGTATTCTAATAAGTTTTCCTAATATTTTTAAATTAAATATGAAAATTGTCTTGCCTTACCTCCAACTGTCATTAACACCACACATAAAAGAAACATGTTTAGAGCCGCGACAATATCTGCCATACGCCTTCCCATATATTTGTATCTTATTAAGTAAATATTAAATATTTCCTTTATTTCATGAATTGCTTAAAATACTTCATTTGCCGTTCACCACCGCAGTCCAAATACTACTATTAAATTCAAACTACGTTACAAGTCATGTGCGACAGACGAACCAAACATTACGAATAATAAAACATATGCATGTTTAAGACACGATTCCATGACAATGTCAAACAAGACGTTATCGCATTCATTCAATTTTAAAATCAAGTTTGAAGAGTCTGAATTAACACTGATTTACAGAATGCAACTGTCAATAGTTCAATCAAAGTATCATAAGAGGCATAAAAAAGAGCTAACAGAGCACCTAGTATGTATGTATATAATGTTTTATCAGCAGTTGTTTTTGCTGACACATTTCATAAAAGATAATGTAAAGCAGCGACATTAAGGAATATAACTATGATAAAATGTGTTCCATTGTTCACAAATTTCTATTTGTTTGGAATTGAATTATCCTATGTTGCTTAGGTATTAATTTGCGTGCTGCGTTGCGCTGTAATGCATTCCCTTGCAATGTATTGACTTACGTTTCGCCCTGTTTTGCTGTGATATGGTTTTGTACTGTACTGTACTGTGCTTTGCTCTGCTCTGCTCTGCTCTGCTCTGCTCTGCTCTGCTCTGCTCTGCTCTGCTCTGCTCTGCTCTACTCTACTCTACTCTACTCTACTCTACTCTACTCTACCCTACCCTACCCTACCCTACTCTACTCTACTGTTTTGTATTGTATAACATTGCTATGCCTAGAATTATATTGTACTGCATTACATTGTATATAGTATTGTAATTTATTCGTTAGTAATGTTATTTTTAATGAATAATAAATTCGAGTATAATAGTTTTAATTCTAAGTTGCGTTTTATGCTTCAAACAAAAAAAGGTTGTAATTTACTTTTCGCTATTAATTGCAATGTGTTGTCATGTAACGTATGGTTTTATTGTATTGTTTCACGTTGCCTTGTATTGCATTGCTATGGATTACACATATTTAATATTGTATTATTTTACGATTAGGTATTTAGTGTAATGCATTGCATTACATTATATTACATTGCATTGTATCTAGTGTTGTAATGAAATGAGCATTCCCCTGTTGTCAGATGAAGTATACTGAGTTGCATTACATGGCATTGTAAAACAATTTGTCACGTCGGATTGTATTGCATTGAATTGCATTAACGATCTGTCGCGTCAGATTGTATTGCATTGTATTGCATTAACAATTTGTTGCGTCGGGCTAAATTGCATTGCATTGTATAACAATTCGTCGAGTCGGATTGTATTGTATTTCATTTTATAAAAAATCGTCACGTCCGATTGTATTGCATTGTATTGCATTTACAACTCGTCGCGTCGGTCTTTTTTTCATTGCATTGTATAACAATTCGTCGCGTCGAATTGTATTGCATCGCATTGTATTTACAATTCGTCGCGTCGAATTGTATTGCATTGCATTGTATAACAATTCGTCGCGCCGGATTGTATTGCATTGTATTTACAATTCGTCGCCTCCAGTTGTAATGCATTGCACTGTATAACATTTCGTCGCTTCGGGTTGTATTGCATTGTATTGCATTTACAATTCGTCGCATCGTGTTTTTTTTTGCATTGCATTGTATAACAATTCGTCGCGTCGGATTCTATTGCATTGCATTGCATTTACAATTCGTCGCGTTGGATTGTACTGAACTGCATTGCATTAACAATTCGTCGCTTTGGATTGTATTACATTACATTATATACCAATTCGTCGCGTCGGGTTGAATTGCATTGCATTGCATTGTATAATAATTCGTCCCGTCGGATAGTATTACGTTATATTGTATAACAAGTCGCCGCGTCGGGTTGTATTGTATTGCATTACTTGACACATAAAAATTACAAAACAACGTATTGATTACAATTTACAATATAGGATAAAAACTGTTTCAACATGCGTTTCAATGTTAATCTTTATAATTTGTCTGACATCCATTGTTAGGCAAATAGATTTGATTGGTTCGGAGATAACCTATGAAAACTAGATACCATCTTGCACGTTTAGGAATCAGAAGTCAAGTATATATATAATCTAGGTTTCATATAAAAGACGGAATTTTATCATAAGTATGATTCATTCAGTAATTCAGACGGACGTGTGACCATCGTTCAGCAATGTGTTTTATTAAAATCAGACGGCCGTGTGATTCTGGTTCAGCATTGCGACTTATTAAAATCAGACGGACGTGTGACTCTGGTTCCGCATTGCAACTTATAAAAGCCAGACGGACGTGTGACTTTGGTTCAGTACTGTGACAAATTAAAGTCAGACGGGTGTGTGACTCTAATTAAGCACTGCGACTTGTTACAGCCAGACGGACGCGTGACTCTGGTTCAGCACTGTGTCTTATTAAAGTCAGAGACGTGTGACTCTGGTTCAGCACTGCAACTTAATAAAATTAGACGGGTGTGTGACCGTGGTTCAGCACTACGACTTATTCAAGTCAGAGACGTGTGACTTTGGTTCAGCACTGCGACTTATTAAAGCCAGACGGACATGTGACTCTGGTTTAGCACTGCGACTTATAAAAATCAATCGGGCGTGTGACTTTGGTTCAGCACTGCGACTTATTAAAGTCAGACGGGTATGTGACTATGGATCAGCACTGCGACTTATTAAAGTTAGACGGACGTATGACTATGGTTCAGCACGGCGACTTATTAAAGTCAGACGGACGTCTGACTCTGGTTCAGCACTTCGAATTATTAAAATCATACAGACATGTGACTATGGTTCAGCACTGCGACTTATTAAAGTCAGACAGGTGTGTGACCGTGGTTCAACACTGCGACTTATTAAAGTCAGACGGGCCTGTGATTCTGGTTCAGCATTGCGACTTATTAAAATCAGACGGACGTGTGACTCTGGTTCAGCATTGCCACTTATTAAAATCAGACAGACGTGTGACTCTGGTTCAGCATTGCGACTTACTAAAGTCAGACGGACGTGTGACTCTGGTTCAGCATTGCAACTAATTAAAATCAGACAGACGTCTGACATTGGTTAAGCACTTCGAATAATTAAAATCATACAGACGTGACTCTGATTCAGCACTGTGACTTATTAAAGTCAGAGACTTGTGACTCTGGTTCAGCACTGCGACTTATCAAAATCAGACGGGTGTGTGGCCTTGGTTCAGCACTGCGGCTTATTAAAGTCAGACGAATGTGTGATTCTGGTTCAGCATTTCAACTTATTAAAATCAAACGGACGTGTGACTCTGGTTCAGCATTGTGACTTATCAAAATCAGACGGACGTGTGGCTCTGGTTCAGCATTGCGACTTATTAAAATCAAACGGATGTGTGACTCTGGTTCAGCATTGTGACTTATTAAAATCAGACGGACGTGTGGCTCTGGTTCAGCACTGCGACTAATTAAAGTCAGATACGTGTGACTCTGGTTCAGCACTGCCACTTATTAAAGTCAAACGGGCGTGTGACTCTGGTTCAGCACTGCGACTTGTTAAAGTCAGACGGACGTGTGACTCTGGTTCAGCACTGCGACTTATTAAAGTCACACTGACATGTGACTCTGGTTCAGCATTGCGACTTACTAAAGTCAGACGGACGTGTGACTCTGGTTCAGCACTACGACTTATTAAAGTCAGACGGACGTGTGACTCTGGTTCAGTGCTGTGACTTATTAAAGTCAGACGGACGCGTGACTCTTATTCAGCACTGCGACTTATTAAAGTCAGACGGACGCGTGACTCTGGTTCAGCACTGTGACTTATTAAAGTCAGACGGGCGTGTGACTCTGGTTCAGTGCTGTGACTTATTAAAGTCAGACGGGTGTGTGACTCTTATTCAGCACTGCGACTTATTAAAGTTAGACGGACGTGTGACTCTGGTTCAGCACTGCGACTTATTAAAGTTAGACGGACGTGTGACTCTGGTTCAGCACTGCGACTTATTAAAGTCAGACGGGCGTGTGACACTGGTTCAGCACTTCGAATTATTAAAATCATACAGACGTGTGACTATGGTTCAGCACTGCGACTTATTGAAATCAGACGGACGTGTAACTATGATTCAGCACTGCGACTTATTAAAGTCAGGCAGACGTGTGAATGTGGTCCTAGATCACTAGGAAGTGAAGGACACTCAAGTGGCTCCTAAACGGTTTCAAAAAGGTATTACCAGAAATGTATTTCTGTTCACTCTCCATACACACATACTCCGCATGATTTATGAGTAATCTTTGATAAATTCTTGTCCAGCCCATCTGACCTGCACGTTGATCAGTTACAGTTTCAGTTACGAGTCGTATTTTTGAGAACAAATTTGGTATATTATACAATTATATTTACACGTGCATTTATTTTTTTTGATATGATAAAATAATATAACTTGGTAACTGAATGAAAACAAATTTGACATAACCTTTGCTTTAACGCTATAAACCCATTCAAAAATTTGATAATAGTAATCTGATTGGATAGGACAACGGGTAGAACGCTTATTATACATGTATGTTCATGATTAAATGACATTTATTCATGCGATTAAAGCCTCATTAAACTTCTAAAATGTACACTGTTTGATAATAACAAAAATGATTGTAATTAAATGTGTTTATAGTATTGCTAAAACCATTCCTGTAGTCCCCTTAGTGTCTATTTTTAAAAAAGCGAGAATTAAAGCCTCATTAAACTTCTAAAATGTACACTTTTTGATAATAACAAAAACGATTGTAATTAAATGTGTTTATAGTATTACTAAAACCATTCCTGTAGTCCTGTAGAATGGTGGGATATGACAAAACACAAAATAAAGCAAATATCAATTGACTACTGTTAATAACAAGCGCAAAGATATAGAGAAATTCAGGCTCTAGAAAACAAAATCCAACTTTTAAAACAAAACAACAGCACCCAAAACACAGAATTAGCTAGTTCTCTCTCTAAAATAATTTTCAACTTCTATGAAATCAAATGCTGTAAAATTTAGATCAAAGTCAAACCATGTCGAAAGAAATGAAAAATCTACTGAATAATTTTTTGAGGAAAACAGAAGCTATGGTCCAAAATAAAATGTGAATCCGGGAATATAAAGACAGACATAAGTTCAATATCAAATGAACAAACAAGATTCTATAAAAAAAAAACACACAACTCTTTAAATCGGAGGGAACTGATGAAATTTCTGCCCGAATTCTTCTTTCTGATATTGATAAATTCATAAGCACATCAGACTGCAGAAAACTTGCTTCTAAATTAACAGATGTCGAGATAAAGAATTCCATTTTCAAACTCAAATTATCAAAATCACCAGGTGAAGACGGCATAGTGGCCGAATGGTATCAGACGTTCTGGTTATTGATAAAAGATGATTTCATGCAGGTTATCGATAAAATTCAGGATATCAATATGTTATCCGATTCTCAATATAAAGGTGTACTTTCTCTAATATATAAAAATGGAGAAAGAGAAAATTTAAAAAATTGGCGCCCTTTAACGCTACTTAACGTTGACTACAAAATCATACCAAAATGTTTTGCTGAACGACTTAAACCATTATTGACGAACTTCATAAACTCTAATCAAAAAAGTTACGTAAATGGTCGATTCATAAGCGAGGCGAACAGGCTTATACAAGATTTGATAAATTATACTGACTCCGAACATAATGAAGGAGTAATAGTTTTTCTTGACCAAACAAAAGCTTTTGACAGGGTAGAATGGGATTGGATTAAGAAATGTTTAGAACACTATGGGTTTGGAACAATTTTCATCAACTGGATCTACATGATGCTTAAATCGAATCTTGTACAGTAAACCCTGTCTTAAGCAGCCAGTCAAGGGAAATAGCAAAAGTGGCCTTTTAACACAGGTTGGTGCTTAATACAGGTTAATTTGCTCTTTAAGCTAGAATGGGAAATAGAAAATGTGGCTGCTTAAGACAAGTGGTTGCTTAATAGAGGTGGCCGCTTACACAGGTTTGACTATACTTCGTTTTAGCGTGTCCATATCATATGTCTTGCTTTTTCGTTTCAGTAAGATATTGAACATTGGCAAATTATAAAGGAATGATGTTATATAAAAGAATAATAACATTATACTGAATTCATACAGATAGCCTCTTACTATTATGATAATCGTTATTTATTAATTATCATTATAACGTAAAAACAGTTTCTATCATTGAATGAACGAACGAACGAACGAACGAACGAAGAACTTTAAATCAGTGTAATTAAACAATCAAATGAATGGATAGTTATAAAACTTGATGACTTAATGAATAATGCATGATGAATAGAATGATTATTAAATGATGTTGGGAAATACATGTTAATACAATATATCAAAATTCTATATTGTCATGTTATGCTGTCATTAATCTTGGCTAAAATAAATACTGCAATGGTAGTGTGCGGACTGTCAGAAGAGGGGATCATTAACAAGATTAGGAAAGTTATGGTTTCACTAATAGCATGTATCGTTATCGGGTTTTCTTTTTTTTAAAATAGATATATTGATATCTGCAATAAAACTGTATCGAACGTAGTACGCATTATATTATTTATACGTACTGAAAAACAATGAGTACAGAATACGTGTTTGGTCAAGTTACTCTTGCTCAGGATCCTCCCTTGCATATACGCGTGATATAATCGCACGCGCTATCACCAGTACGTCACAAATCACTTATCGCAGTCAATATTGAGAGGCTACAAAGGATGGTTTGTTTAGTACAGTTATTAGAAAATTAATTTTATTTTTGATTTTATATGAACGATTCGTCGCTTACGTGCTTGTGGGTTCCAGTTCATTAATACACTGAGGGGAATAAATGGGACGTTCTTAAAAACTATCTAACCGCAAGCGGTTATTTAATTTTTAACCGCATCCCCTACAGTTTCCCATGTGTTACCGAACGACGCGTTTCCGGACAAGCTTCGTAACTCCCCGTTTTCTGCCGAAGGTGTTTATCGGAAAGAGACGAACATTAAATTGTAAACAAATTTTTCGTTTGCAAAGTCTATCAGTGATCAAATAAACATGTATGCTATCATCTGGAAAAGAAAAATTCACTCCAATTAAAACTAAAAATGACCGTTTCGGGAAGTTTAATGAGCTTTTAAGCAAAACGTGAACCTGTCTCGATCACATTGGTGAGAGCTATACCTCTATATCCTTCGAGGTACATCTGTATATAATGTTTTCTTCCAGGTCAATATAAAATTTTGAGTTGAGGAAAATCACAATGTAATAATGTGCATTATTTTTAATTTTTCGTTTGCAAAGTCTCTCAGTGATCAAATAAACATGTATACTATCATCCGGAAAAAAAATTCACTCCAATTAAAACTTAAAACGACCGTTTCGGGAAGTTTAATGAGCTTTTAAGCTAAACGTGAACCTGTCTCGATCACATTGGTGAGAGCTATACCTCTGTAATTATCTACACAAATATATAAATAAATTCTAAATATAGAAGACTATTCCTAAAGAAAATTCAAAGAACCTGGCTTATCTAATTGTTCAAGTGATTCATAGAAACTCATCTAGACTAAGCTTTTCATGGTCATAAAGGAAGTATAACATGAATAAAACGCTATAAAAGTCTAAAAAATAGATTATTTTTAAAATAAGTTCAAAGTATCTCATTATCATTAATAAATAGAATCCGAATAGTTTTGTATATCAAATCCACCAAAGCGTGGACAAATCGATAGGCTATATGAATTGGAGTGGTAAACTTCAAACGAAATCCCTATCTAAAAATAGACAACTGATAAATACTTATTGACGACCTTCACATCGTCATTCGGACTCTTTCTTATATACAACAATTGTCTGTAAATGAAAAACTCTTTGAAATTATCATATATTTATTTATTTATTTATTTATTTATTTATTTATTTATTTATTTATTTATTTATTTATTTATTTATTTATTTATCATGGAATCTACAATAATAAAAAGTGAAATTCGGTGGACTTTTTATTAAACAGAATTAAACCGTATTTATCAATTCATGTGCACAAATTTTATATTGAACACATCCTAATCCAAGTAATGTAAAATAAATATAACGAAAAATATCTTTCGATAGCCGATCTCTGTCATATACCATTTACTTTGATGAGAACGAATGACAATGAGACGTTTTGTCGTATATCAATCACCACGGAGACTGTGGCGGGCAGGGATTCCAACTCAAGATTGATAGTAAGACGCGCTGCCGACCGATACCAGGTCGGCTATACAGATCTATGTAAATCAAGGGCGGCGTTCTCAGAATTTGAAATATTACCGAAATTTGCTAAGGTGTAACTTTCTTGGATTAAGATTTACTGCCATTTTAGTGCAAAATTTATTAGTGCTATAAGTTATATGGTGTTTTACATGATTTTCAACATTTTTTTTGTTTTATCGCGACTTGATACGGCATTGTGAGCACTACACACTGGAGTAGCCCGGTCACAGACACATTCATGGTATGACACCCCACCCAGGCCATTCTGAGTACTGCACACTGGAGTATCATGCCACAGACACATACATGGTGAGACACCCACCCAGGCATTGTGAGCACTGCACACTTGAGTAGCATACCAAAGACACATACATGGTATGACACCCCATCCAGGCATTCTGAGTACTGCACACTGGAATAGCATGCCACAGACACATTCATGGCATGACACCCCACCCAGGCATTCTGAGAACTGCACACTGGAGTAGCATGCCACAGACACATATATGGTGAGACACCCACCCAGGCACTGTGAGCACTGCACACTGGAGTAGCATGCCACAGACACATACATGGTATGACACCCCACCCAGGCATTCTGAGCACTGCACACTGGAGTAGCATGCCACAGACACATACATAGTGAGATACCCACCCAGGCATTGTGAGCACTACACACTGGAGTAGCCCGGTCACAGACACATTCATGGTATGACACCCCACCCAGGCATTCTGAGTACTGCACACTGGAGTAGCATGCCACAGACACATACATGGTGAGACACCCACCCAGGCATTGTGAGCACTGCACACTGGAGTAGCATGCCACAGACACATACATGGTATGACACCCCACCCAGGCATTCTGAGCACTGCACACTGGAGTAGCATGCCACTGACACATACATAGTGAAATACCCACCCAGGCATTGTGAACACTGCACACTGGAGTAGCATACCACAGACACAAACATGGTATGACACCCCATCCAGGCATTCTGAGTACTGCACACTGGAGTAGCATGCCACAGACACATACATGGTATGACACCCCACCCAGGCATTCTGAGCACTGCACACTGGAGTAGCATGCCACAGACACATACATAGTGAGATACCCACCCAGGCATTGTGAGCACTGCACACTGGGGTAGCATGCCACAGACACATGGTATGACACCCCATCCAGGCATTCTGAGTACTGCACACTGGAGTAGCATGCCACAGACACATACATGGTATGACACCACACCCAGGCATTGTGAGCACTGCACACTGGGGTAGCCCGGCCACAGACACATACAGGGTATGACACCCCACCCAGGCATAATGTACTGTCATCGGACCGACCAGACCTATAAGTATTCTCTAAATGCTAAACACCAAGCGATTCTAGTAACAATTTTCAAGTCGTTGGTACGACCCGGCCTTGGATCGAACCCAGGACCATCAGCATAACAGGCTCTATCCCTAGACCACCGCTGCGGTATATATCGCTATAAGATTTTAGTATATGTAAAAATGGCATCACTTCTTTTCGTATGATAGATCTAGTGATATTTATGAGTTTAAAGTTTGTCAATTTGTGAACCAGAGTGTGAAATAAAAGTGTCCAAAGGAACATACCATTAGGTGCATTGGCAAACACATCGTCTATACTTCGGTTTATAGTGGTATCTGTTTCCCGGACAACGCATGCATTCAAAGTCGGAAGTGCTCACGATTTCGCCGACAGCCCTACGTGTCAATACTGTTAATGCTCTGTCTGTGACGTGCCGTAAAACAACATTCATTATATTTACTCATTTTTTTTTTATAAATAATCATTTCTATTCATTTAAAAAAAAATAAAATAAAAATAATGGTCATAATAATTATATAATATATTGAGATTGAAGGGAAATAACTCATCATATATTAATTTGGGTTGTAAACAGAATTGTTTCCCTTCAACCATTAATAATACTTTTTTCACATATTTTATAACAAAAACCCAAACCAACATTGTCAGTTCAGACCAAGGTTGTTGTTGGTTAATCGTGATCACTAATCCGGGGTGATCCTTGTAAGAAATGCAACGGTTTCAACTTTTTTGTAATAACTATGGAGTTGGTAAGGTTTATCAGGGTTTCAATACGTTTTGGTCAGGTTTATTACGATCTGTAAATCGGAGGAGCAAGGATTGCTACGAATATCACGTTTTTGTTGTTCACCAAGGACATGCATAGTTCAATATGGATTGTGGTGATAAAGCTGGTGGCTGTAGAGATATTTACAGATGGTCAAGGAAAGAAACAGTTTTGTACGATAAGTCACGTTCGAGTTACGGCTGTGGTAAGGTTAAATACGATTATCAACGGTTAAACGCGGTGGTTGTACGGAAACCGCAGTTGTTCTTATGGTTTTACTGAGTTTTAGTGAGGAGGTCTACGGATTGCATACAATCGTGGCTACTCCAAGGTTATACAGTGTGAAACGTCCTTGAATACTCCCCGGCAGATTGAAGGCGTATGCCGCAGGTTGTTCGAGGATGTACAGGGTTGTGGACGGTGAAACTACGGTTTTCTCCTAGGATGGCCAAGGTTGTTCGCGGATGTACAGGATTGTGGACGGTAGTACTACGGTTTTCTCCAAGGATGACCAAGGTTTATCAAATCAGCTGCGGACATCTGCAAGTCTGACTCTTGACAGGCTTAGCAATTACATATACAAGTTTAAGTTATCCCGAGAATGTACAGTAGCTGACAATTTCATGTTATTGAAATAAGAAAAAAACTTTAAATTTGCATAAAATGTTAAAAAGGTATACTTACTAACTGCATACGCCAAGAATGAATACGCAACCTGTGTCCCGAGGTTATAAAACAGTTTTCATGCTCATCTCAAATCCGTACTTTAAAACAACTTCCAGGATTTATATATAAATACATACTAAAGCCCAAACACTTGATTCGTACTCATTTAAAAGTATTAATGCTGATGTAAAGTAGAAACTTACTGGTATTTACACTTATTTTGTTAAAATGACTCCATTCATTTTTAAGTTGAGATTGATTGATTGATTGATTGATTGATTGATTGATTGATTGATTGATTGAATATTTAGCGTCATTTTATGCCATCGATGGCTAACAGACGATCAGTTAACCTAACCACTGTTTCCTTGGATCCTGAAAGGTTAACCAGTACTCGAGCACACACCCAGTTGAGCATGAAGTCTTTAGTTAAACAGGGAGCAAACTTTTATAACCACAAACCTAGTATTTGGAAATCTTTACACGACAAAAGTATGTGGTTTGTTTTTGTTGTTGTTTTTCAGTAAAACTGGTATGTTGAACGGAGCTACACATTTTATGTATTTTCTCAAAAAAATAACCTTAAAATTTGAAATGATAACTCAATATATATAACATAAAATTATGTGAATGTCATTTACAAATTATAATAACGGTTTACGCTACTCAATATTTTGACCAATATATTGGAAATACAAAAGTGGCGCATCAGTTGTTCTGATATATAATATACATATATTTCAAAAGTTGTCTATATAAATTATATTGAACACGTGAGGACTACCAGTTAAATTTTTGTTCATTGTAATATTTTATACAGACAGCGACCTACTAACATTAAAGCACTGATACAGGTATAAAAATAAAGAATTGCGTAGATGTTATTGTTGATTGTTTTTATTTAATTTGTAAACATGCCATTCTTCATTAAATGGTTCTAGTAATTCATGGTGGCACGCAGGACAGCGTACACAGGCCGAGTGCGTGGTCTAGTCTTAGAGCATCATACCTATGATCGGAGGGTCGTGGGTTCGATTCTTCTCCACGGCTATGTGTGATGTCCTTGAGCAAGACACTTTATCCGTTTATGCTAAGTACTGGTTCCACGCAGTAAGGCTTCGAGCGTGTTGTCCAAGTTATAATAACTTGTTTCACATCCGAAGTAAAACTAATATCGTAGTGACCCCATCGTAATGACCCCACTCGCACACTTCCGGTGAACAATACTTGTTTATACTGCAAAAAGTACAAACAATTGTAGGCCTATTAAAAATGTGGATACAAAATGAAAGCTTATATTATATTTGTTCAACACGGAATAGTATAAGAGTGTCGCAATGCATGGTCAACATTCGTCATGCAAGGGAGGGAAATCTACCTGGCTTCCACGAAGTCAACTATTTTTAGCCGTGACTCATATTCACATGAGCGTTGAAGATCTAAAAATAGTTTATAGATAATAAGGGGAATAACTGTGTCGACGTTATTCACAAAACCATCGCGAAGCCCCAAGCTCTATATATATATATATATAGATCTGTTGAAATCATTTGAGTTTAATTGTTGTTAAACACAAATCGCACAGGCCTAAAAAGTAATAACTTTAGTCAGTCAATACTAATATCTCGTCCTGTGGCAACTTGATAACGTGGGCATTTTTGTGCTGAGTTATATTTTATTAAACTCAACAGGTAATATGTTTGCGTGCGTAAATGTATTAGTAAAGTCGGATTTGAAAGCAGGCTTAACAAAGGTTATGTAAATTCATCTCAATGCATGTAATGTCGCAATGCATGTGTTTGTGTAAATTTAAAAGATTGATTTAGAAAAAAAAGCAATGATAATAGAGGAAGCATAATAAATAATTATTAACGCGTCCGGATTCCTTTGTTGTTAGTCGGTTTTGGAACGCTACATTTTAACCACAAAATACAAAAAAAAACATATCTATGGGCACTGTTGTTGTTTTTTAAATACAGTGTTCAGATTACCATGACTTGTGTACTATGGTTTTATGTGCAACACATCTTGCCTGGACGGACAATTTACATGCATGAACTGATAGCTTTAGACTCGCATGCTAAATAAAAGATAAACATAGAACCCAGTTTGATCATGTAAATACAGTGAAAGCATGTGTATTTAATTCAATAAATGGAGATAAAATTATATATATTAGTATTTGTATCAAATGCATAATGATGTGAAAACTCATTTTCAAACAAATCAAGAATCGCGCATTAAACTATAAAATTTAGGAGTACGTAGCCTACATGTTTACTTCTTGCAAGTTTTTGTAGATTCAAGGCATTCCATACTTCTTAATTATTCGGGAGTCATTTTAGCAGCATACAAATAAAAGTATATATATATATATATATATATATATAATTGGTTTATAACACCACACATCCCTAAAAATTCCAAAAGGTTTATATATATATATATATCAAAGTAAATGGTGAATATATACTATAACCCTATAACCTTACACCCTGCACACGCCCAGCCCCAACACACCTCTACCGGAATTCACAGTCTTCTCTGAGACTTACTCAGTCCGCGGTTGATACCCCTTAATGAAAATACATGAACTGCAAAATTTAGGGAACATTTCCCCTGTGTGGTTCACAAATTCCTCAGTGGACCACCTGACTGAAAACCCCTGGTCCACTTGTGCAAATACAATGTATAGTGATTTTGGGGACTCCTCTGAAATTTACAAAATTCAGTGACTCACCCTGGCTGAAAAAAAAACGGCCAGCCTATAATTTAAGCTGTATAAATCTTGGTACCAACTAAGTTAAAAAAATTGGCAGTAGACCCAAACTCGGCTGAAAATTCCAGATCCACTCATGCATTTAAAGCACAACTGAAAATACAGGTTAAAAACCAGATCGTATTTAAAATCGAGCTCGTATTATAATTGATCCTCATATTTTGTTGAGGTTAATAAATAAACCGTTTGATATAAAACATGGTATCGTAATGTGAATTTTATTTGTGTGTGTGTGTGTGTGTGTGTGTGTGTGTGTGTGTGTTATTCGACTCGTTAATCAGCGCGTGGTCCAGTGGTAGAGCACCAAACCCATGATCGGAGGGACGTGGGTTCGATCTTCCGCGGCTATGTGTGGTGTCCTTGAGCAAGACATCTTTTCCACATATGCTTAATACTGGTTCTAACCAGGAATACTTGGAGAGTGATTTGCCTTAGTTGTAAGAACTTGTTTCACAATCGAAGTAAAATAAATAAGTTAAAACTATACTGAGCAATAAAAGAAACTTTACTCTGTTTCAAGAGCAATAACATTTTTATTTTCTACATTTATAACTTAGATGTTAATAAAAAAATGTCGATCGTGCGCTAGTCTGTTTGAATTATGAAAAGTTATTTATTTAAACACAAGTGAAAATAACCCAGCTGTACAAACCCTGTTTTGCATGATTTGCACGTGCCGGAGTCCGCCAGGTAGATACACAAATTTGCATTACATAAACAGAAATGTTGTTAATCAAACATTTGAAAAAAACAACATAATGTTGTGGACTTTGTAATATGATGTACTTACATTAAGAGGGCCCCGAGGAAGACTGACTTTGTCAATCGATTCACCCTTTAAAAATAAAGAATAAACTTGTAATTCTTACTTACTTGCTTGTTTCACAACTATGCCTCACTAAAATTAGTTAAAAGACCAAACTTGAAAAGCAACAATTACAATGCAAGTTTCAGTTTCAATTAAAAAACGTTATTTTTGTTTACACCCCTTGTCCACGTTATCCTTAAGTTATGGGTACAAAACTACACTTCAAATGTCCAATGAAAATACAGATTTGTTACAAAATGATCAACTGACACAGCCATACCAATGGAAGTGCAGTGTTTCAAACAGGATTTTGTAAATAACCAATTTATGGAGAGTAAAGTGTCTTTTTTTGCTGAGTATATTAAAACGTTTTATTTATGTGTGTATTTATTGTAACTCTGTTACGAGTTTAGTTCAGAGTTTGCGTAGAACCAGTTCTGAGTGTTGTTATGTTTTTCGAGAGGCCATCGGGTCGAGTATGGGGATCGAACCCGCAACATCCAGTAATATCCAAAACGGCCACCATTTCACTATGTCCCCTCTTTTTTTATTCTTTACTTTAAAAAGTGACCGAAATAAGAACATTTGCACATAAAAAAATATGGTTAAACAAAAATCAAAACAATAAAAAAAAAATCAATGAATAATGCAGTGCAGGTAGCAATTGAACCCGTAATCTCTTTAGGTTAAAAAGTTCAAGAGGAGTTGTGTACAGGGGCGTAGCGTGACAACTTTGTAAGTTACTCAAGGCAGCTAGAGTGTGCGAAGGTGTTTCCAGGGGAACTTTTCCCGCGGAAATTTTTAGAAATAGAAGTGGAAACGGTGACTTCTTTTTTTAAAGTTTATGCTTTATTTGGCTTGAACACATTACTTAAAAAAATATTTACTTACATCATGGAATGTCCGCCCTTACTGCACACTCTAACTTAGGTCGGTATTTAACATGAAGGACACAAACAACAACGTTGCTATATGCATGGAACAGTTCATGCCGAAACTTCTATCTATCTATCCTGTTACATTTCTAGTGTTTCTCTTGACCTTTTAGCCTTTAAGGCTTTTGTTGCCAATATTTCTCAGCAGTGTATCTGAGTATGCCATGCTACGCGTCTGGTGTATATGATTTAACATTTTAACACCCATATTATTACAATAAACTCATCTCTGTTTACATGTCTCTTGACTTATTATATAGTTTATGCGCCTCTGATAAGTATGTTATAGCACTGTACATATTTATATGTGCTGGCAAGATGTGGCTTGTCATATGCAATTTCATTGACAAAAACGGCTTTAGAACACAATACCAAATATATGTCTGGTATTTCGCAACGTAGCATAAATCAACGGATTAGCCTATACAGAGATATGTATGTCCTTGATTATAGATATATAACGAAATTACATTCCAATATAGATCTATATAAGTCTTTGGATGTTTTTAATTTTTAGGCAGTGACCAGATAGTATCAGTGATTTAATTGCGTGTTTATTTGTCTCTCGTTACATTAAGTGTTTATATGTCGCTGATTATGCTTTTTTTCCCGTTTACTTCGATGATCCACATATTGATCCAACACGTTAAATCAATTCTTGATAGATCTAGAGTATTTTCTTTATTTATAATGCTTTCGTTAACTTTGCAAGTCGATATCCTCAGTCCCACTATTGAAATGCGCACGCAATTTCTCATGAAAACCGCGTTATTATTTCCCATTCATCCATTGATTAAACCTACACACCTGCGTCATCATATTTCTTTCAGAATTATCTGAATACTGTAAAGGAAAACATACAAATTATTGCAGTTTGTTACAAATGTGTATATTTAATAATTACAATTCTTTAATACACTTGTGTTATTTTGTTATTTTATGTGTAAAACATTTTTATCACGATATATACGCTCAGTTTGTAGTATTAACTTAACAAACACAAACTAACGGAACAGCCAATCAACAATTGGCACCTAGAGGGATACAAGTAAATGCCTTGAATTCTTACCACAATGTCCCGCATTTTTGTTATGAGATGAAAACCACTGTACGCCATTACGGAGAAGTAACAATGGCGAAGATCACCGCAAGAAAATGATGTATTTTGAATAGGGCAGACGACTATGTCTCCAAAATGATGAACTAGTATACGTTAAATATATCAAACAACTTATTGATGTGTTGTTTAGGATTATTTCAATTCATGCGGATGTGTTATCGTTGCACAAAAATGCCGATATGGTGTAGACGGTAAAGATATGCAAGCGTAAAAGGGACGTGGCCCAGGTCACGTGGTTCAGGAAGTTTTTTCCGCTGTTTTCTGTCATTTTTGACGTGATATATTACAGACTTATCATTATAGAACATTAATGAACATTTTGATATCAAATATTTCAAAAATTGAAAATCAGAGGTTAATTTATGCACCTTTACGTTGTTTAGTCAACTCACGAGTGACTGGTTGGAATATTGACAAGTCACGTGCTTTTGTTTAGGTCATATACATTTGAGACGTTTTGATGGTGTGACATTTTAATGGTTTTTCGTCATTTATTTCTACCGAAACAAGTATTACGTTTTATTTAGGGTGAATTGTTTCAGTCTATACTTAAAGACTGTCAAATGCATCCGAGCGTGAAGTTTGTATGTCAATTCCCGTGTCCTTGAGAATATGTTGCATAGCTGCAATGGCTCCTGCCCTCACAGACACAACAGGACAACCAAGAATACAGCTGCCAGGTAGCCCGCCTACAGTTGTATCGGAGTCCCCAACTGCAGGGGTAAATGAAGGGGTCATTGGTATTCGAAATACAGCGATAAACGGAATTGCATCAGTTAAAGCCAGGGTTTCGGGAACCGTTGCATCAGACCTTGGTAAAAAGGCTCGTGGTCTTTTGAAGCCCATTCAGGGAAACGGCAGCGGGAGATCAAATTCTATTTATACTATTGATACCTCTTCAACAAAGGTACAGAAAAGTCTTAAAGAACTGGGCCTTCCAGCAAATCTGCCGGAAATACTGAAGCAGATTGCTGGTTCAAAACCGGCATTGCACAACGGTGACCACCAATATCCAAAGGCTGTTGAGAAGAAGATGAACCAACCCTCAAATGGCAATGGCCCAAATGGTACTGGAAAAAAGTTTATTAGGCAGAGTTCATTAGTTGAGGAAAAATCACTGAACGGTCATTCAAATAAACAAACACCTGAAACAAACATTACGAAAAAACAGCCTTACAGTCGAACAATAATAAACACTCCAAAAATTGATCCTTCTCAAATTATTTGTAAAATAGCTAAATCTGACGAGATGTGTCGTACAAAGGAAACACTTGGTTCAAACATAAATGTAAATAATTCAGCAAAACCTGGAAACGGTCTTATTACTGAATTAAGTGGCGTGAAGACGAGTAAAACTGTTGAATCAGTTGCATCCAAGGTAGACTTAGTGAAACCGAGCATTCCTGTTGAACCAAAGCCTGTAGATTTGGTCAAAGATGCTTCAAGGAAGGAGTTACTGCTTGAAAGAAGAAGTATGTTTCTTATGCGCCGATTAAGGAGATTGCAGGGGAAACAGCTTGATTCCCATGTGAAAACCCAACTAAAATCATTTGTTGATTTTCAACATCAAAATTTACAGACAGTTGCAAATAAAGCAATTAGACCGTTTGATGGTTTGCAAAGCACACTATTCAATAGCAACGATGTAAAGAATTTGTCAACGTCAAATCTTGTAAGTCTTGTGAGAAAGCTTCAGTCTACACAACCAAAAGTAGCGCTGGAAAAACGTGCAACACAAAAAAAGACTGATGAAGGAAAAGGTGTTTTAATTATGGAACAAGGTGTTTCTGCCGAGTCTGAACGCAAGGCTGGCCACTTACGAACACATATGAGACATTGGATCGATATTGTAGATTCAGACGCAACTGAAAGTAGTTCTGGCGGAGAGAGCTGCGAGGAATGGGAGGATTGTCCTGTTATGAATGACAAACAAGTTCCAATACCATTGTAAGTTAATTTATATGTTTTCTTATGAAAATTGATAATGAAAACAGTTATTTTTCTGATTCATTCTCAACACTGCAATGTGTATGAGTGTCACTCTCGTACGTGAAAGGTTGTTGGTTCGATCCTCGGGTGCTCAGCATTAAGATACAGTTCTAGGGCAGGTCGACCTCGTGTCAGGTTATCATGTGTTTGCAGCATGATACCGGTGTGGCAAAGTTGTTGAAAGTGACACTAAACACCATAAATATTTAATCATACAATATTATAAACGCTGAAATATTCATGGGGTCTTTGAGTGATGAAATCGGATGGTTTATCATTTGTATATTGATGTATAAACAAACCCACACTATTTTAAACAGTTAAGTTGAGTAAGTGCTTTCTTTAACTACATTTTCTGCATGTATAGTGTATAGTAAATGTTATGCACTAGCAAGGTGTAATCCCATTGTCGGATACCCACGCATAATTTGATACTCTCCATCACCTGTAGGATATTACAGCTTTTCGCAGTTCCTGGCAAATCCAGATGAAACAATGCAATTGGTTCCTTCATGATTTCATGAAAGGAACGTTATCAAATCGCAAGACTAGTTTTATGCAAACATGTCACATGTAAGACTAAGATCCATACCTCAAAGATCAAGGTCACACTTAGAGTTTGTTTGACAACACTGAGTCTGTTTGAGATTTTAAGTCTGCACTGTAACATTTTTATACATGGAAATATTTCAGAAACACTTGGCTCAATTGATCAAAATGACATGACAATATGTTGCGTGTGATACCCAGAACCTTACCTCAAAGTCAAGGTCACTCTTTCAGATTGTTTATATTTCATGTTTGATCTGTAACTTTGTCTTCAATGGATTGATTTTGAAATATCTTGACGCAAGTGTTCAACAAGTCGTGATGTGTCACCTGCATTTACCTGTAGAAATACCCAGGCTGAGACCATCAAATGTCATAGTCACATAGTGACAAAAGGTCAAGGTCACACTTTTATCTATAAATAACTACATGAATTTGCATGTTTAGTTGAAAACGTCCCATCAAATACTTTTGATATTATTTTCACAGACCATTTGCGGGGCATGTGACCAGTGACATTTCTTGTTTTATTGATTATAAAAGCTTTATTTTTATTTTCATTTATCAAAATGGCAATACGAGTAGAATTGAATGTTAAAAAAGGTGCTAGCCTTCAAGGTAGGGTTTTAGTACATTCAAATTTTATGTACTTTACAAAGCATTATCAGAGCCTCAAGGTACTTGTCAGCTGTGGTATGAAACTTCCAACTTATCCACTCATTCATAAAGAGTTGAAATGCAGGAGTTTAATTAATGTTTATAAGTGCATCCCCAATAAATTCTATAGTGTCATGTAGTTTGTTAATACTTATATTATCAGTTACTTCAGAAATCGGAAATTTATGCTAAATTTTATCTTTAAACAATACAGTAGGGTCAGCTATAAACAAATAATCAATGTATTGCAGACCAGACATCATAAGAAGGCTAATAGTAATAATAAAAAAGTCTGATGTTCCCTTGCTTGCCCACCCAAATTTGGCCAACGCATATATTCAATTCAATATATATCCTTTATTCACTCAGTTCACATAAATACATGAAATCATGTGGCCATGCAGTGTTAAGTGTTATGGCTCATATAAGATGGTAAGTAAGGTATGCATAAAACATATTCTAAAATTGATAACCTGGGAAAAGGAACATCACATTGGTCAATTTTTGTTGGAGAGTTCCAGGAAATATATGGTCATATTCAATATATTTGGCCTGTAACATTTGACATTATTCGAAAATTACTTCAGTTGATTTTCTTATAAAAATATTAACATCTGCTGTCCAACAATGGATAACAATTTGAAAATAGATGTGATGACAACAACATCATTAGGAACTTAAGTCACATAGTTATTTTAGAATTCAACCAGAAGTCAAGGTTGTGTATTTGTGGTACCTCTATTATTTTTATGGCCCTGTCATTTATTGGTGAGGTGAGTGAGGGGATACAAAGCTGCCTTTGTCTGTATGTCTCAGTATGTTACTTTTTCTTGTCGGCCCTGCTCCTAAACTTCATAAATTTTCACCAAACTTGTTATGGGGTATTAGTATAATGTCTAGTTATGTATTAAGTGTTACCCATGTCCGTGCATCCAAGACGGAAATTTGTGTTATTTTATCATTAAAAAAATTCAATGTGTGGCATTACAGTTATGAATACAGGAATGCCTGTAAAATTTTACAGTAATAACCCCATTTCGATTTAATTTTCAATGATATTGTATATTGGGGACATCCATGTCCCATGAATACATTTCTTGTCTAGGAAATTGTGGCAGGCTATATTTCAATAAAATCAATATGACGCAGATGGAAAGTCATAAAATATTAAAGGCAGCACATAACCAACCACCTGTGTGGAAGGTAAAATATCACATGGGACCAGGAAATACTGTAAATCTCCCTGGATTTGTACAATTAAGCTTAAACAAAATTGTCATTCAGATTGCAGCTAGCTACCCAAAATATTTTTACTTGACTTTCAAATTGTTGAACTTTTTTTTCATTGTCTTTGTCCATTTTTGTTTGAAAATAAAATTGCTATGCAAATCAAAATATGGCAAAAATGATTAGCCATCAGGGTCAGAGCACAGGAAGCAAACATATTTTTAAGAATGGCCTAATGTAATCTGTTATGTCTCTGATGAGTGGTTTTGTCAATACATGGCCTTGAATATATTAATCTTGGTCTATTTATAGTGGGAAAGTTCATGCCTTTGTTGCAGGTACAGATCTATTGGTAAAATGATAGTCATACTACATTACATATCAGTAAGTGGACCAATTAATTCTTAAAACAATCCAGTGCCTTTTATACTTAGAGGTAAATCTTTAGCTATTTCCTAAAAAACATGATCTCTCCACGTCCCATACGGGACCAGTGAATATGATATATCTAAGAATGCTGTATTGGAAAAATGTCAGTTTTTAACAGTTTAAAACAACAAAGAACAGAGATGTTGACCTGTAAACATACATTTTTTATTACTTTGTTATTTTCCCCATGTCTGTGGAAGGAACGCGCATTTCCCCATTCCCCTAAAACCAAACAACAACACTTACATTGGGTTGATGGGTGTTGCATTTTTATAGAAATGTCCCCTTCCTGTGTCCACAGCAGAGACTTGGTTTACCAACTATCAATGATTCTGGCTGAATATGGGTTCCTACGATTATGAAAATAGTAGTAGAGAATGGTTTTAAAACTTGTTATGTCGATGGAGAGCATTGTACTGATTATGTAAATCAGATACTAAGGTATCAATTTCAGGTACCAGACTAAAGACAGAAGAAAGCGTCCCCTTAAATTTTCCACTCTTCCATCTCAGGGTCTGGAAAATATTGTACTTAGTGTACAAACGACTAGTTTTAATGTAAACTTACATAAAGTGAATTGAGGACCTTTGACAAGAGGTTTGTTTCATTTGGTCTTCGTGCATGCGCACACATACACGTGCACACACACAATTCTAAAGTAACTTCCTCCCATTCTTGGAAAACACTTTCAAGACATATAAATAGACAAAATAAACTTGAGAAACACAATTGATTATAGATTTACTGTATTTTGATTAATCTCACAATGGTTTTTCAGGTATAAGCGGGCAGAATGGAAGTGGTCAGTGGACAGGGCAGCAATAGTTTCTCGGTGGACCTGGTTGCAGGCCCAAGTTTCTGACCTCGAATATAGAATTCGGCAACAAAGTGAGATTCATAAAACAATACGGACAAGTAAAGGTGTGGTCACTCTGGGTGACACTCCCGCAGTTGTTACACGGACTGGGGATGCAGGTGTCTTGGGTTATGATAAACTGCAAGAATTATCACCTGCCAATGTTACAACGTTAATGATAAATGTGAACAAACAGGCGTCGAAATTATCGCAGTCACTTGGAAACTGTCTTTCGCCATTACAAACTCCAGGATCTGTGAATAAAATCAAGCTTCAGTCCTCTTCAAAATCTCTCAATGGTTTTGTTGATTCTCATTCGACTTTGACAAGTACACCGCAGGGTCAGACATCACAGCCAGAGTCGAGGCTTTCTTGTACCACTCCTGTAGATTTAGGTCCATCAGGAGATAGTCCAGCTGTAGGTAGTGCTTATGTTTCCCCTGATCTCAGTCAGCCACTGGACGCAACTTGTGTAGCAGCCCGGTGTCGACCTGTACGTTTTTATCGAAAAAGAAAACTGTTACGAACTGCCGGCTTGCATCAAGTGAATCATAAAGCTGCACGTCTGTCTAGTGTTAAGTGTCAGTGTTACCCACCTGTGATGTCATGTCCAATGTGCGGAGGACGTTACAACAATGTGCAGCGCCTAGATGCAGAAGGAATGCCCATCATGGAGAAAGTGTCCCTTCTTGATCCAGCCTTTCATCCAGTATTGTCCTTCCCTCAAGGTGGGTATATATGTAGATCTGCAAAAAATATTTCAGTTTAATGCAGAGCCTTTTTTCAGGAAATTGGGAAGAGGACCAAGCCTACGAGATAGAGAAAAAACAGCACTATTGAGGGGAAATTGGGAATTTTTTTAAGGCTTTTTAGTAAACTGGAAAATAAAGTGTAACACTGTTAAGATCATGTTGTAACTAATGATTATTAAATATCACAATAATACTTCATATCCAGTTAAAAAAAAGATAATTATTTTCTTCTGTTATTTACATTTTGGGATTTTTTTGGCCTCTATTGGGGGTAAAAACTGATGTTTTAATTGGGAAGCCACTTAATTTCGGCTTCATGCGTGTGTTCCTCGTGTTTTGCCGAAGATTCAAATCAGACAGTGATGTCTATTGATCATCTCATCTTTTATGAACAATACCTATTCATTGCTGATAAAAAGCAATTCATGTTATATTACCTAATCAATGATCAAATAAACATTTTAATAGAGATCTATGAGCTAGTACGCATGCAAGGTTTAAATCAAAACTAAAAAAAAATTGAATTATGAATCCATGAACTTTCAAGAGTCTTTTAGAAAGCATTTTAAATGCTTTTAGAAAACAAAACTGGGCATTATGCAGAGCTTTCATTAAGTTTTGAAATAGGAGGGTGAAAGTGGGAATCTGGGGGTCCTCCACAAAAAAAGAAAAACAACGAAAGAAATTCGGCTGAAAAAGCTGGGTGTTCTAAAGATAGCCCTTATTATGTACACTATTTTGGATTTGGTGTTTTTTCCTTTGTAAAACTATACAGTTCCTCAAACTGCAGTGATGTTTCTTCTGCACAAGTTTCAGATTATGACAACACTTTAAAATATGACAAAAGGACTGGATGTAATGAGGTCAATGTAAAGGTCAAACACTTCAAACAAATCAATAAATTGATTGACAAAGTGATAAGAGAACATTATATTGTACTGCAGGGTGTCCAGTATCTTCACAGTGTGAACAGTTAGTAGTGATGTTAAGTTGGTAGCTGTATTCTTTGAGAGTAAGGTTCAGTGTTTTTTTTTTGGTGGCATATAGTAAACGCTGCGTCCATCCTTTCGTCCGGTATTTCATATCCGGCCTGTATCTTTGTCATGCATAGATGGCTTTTGTTGATACTTGGTACAAATGATCAACATAACATGATGACCTGTCGCGAGTAAGACCCACACCGTACAGGATTCCCTTTCCCCCTGGAATTTTTGAAGGCATGTTGTTAAAAGTGGGAAGGGTGTCCCCTCCTGTGTTGATTCTTTTAAAGTTTGACACTCATGAATGGTGCATTTTTAAGTATGTGCTACTATTTAGAATATTGCTGCAATAAAATGAATACAAAGAAATTTAATTTGTTTTTCAATGGTTGACTAGCAAGGAATTATATAGAGAAGGAAAGCCAACTGATTGAGATTGTGTGAACGCTCTTGTATTTACACAAAATCTCCCAATATCTCATTTTCAATTATCTAAACTTCCATTCAAAATTCAAATTCAAAAATCTTGCATTGCAGAGATATTCTCATCAAAACAATACCATTCCCAGAAATTTGTGTTAAAATTGCTGAAACACTTGATTACAAAATATCTATACTGCAGCTAAAATAACGACAAGTTAATTAGGATACATTTTCCTTCAAGCTTCAATATCTAGCCAAATGATTAATCCTTTGTGTGCTATTTCATCAGCATTTAATCCATATGTGTGAACCTTTTCGGAAAGCAATGAGGGAGATTGGGTTTTGAAATGAGGGAGATTTGATGCAAATGAGGGAGATTTTTTTTCGCGCCATAAAATTTGAAAATATTGTCATTTCGGCACAATTTTACATAATTTCTTAATAATTCAAGTATATTAATGTTTGTCATAATATATATAGAGAATATCAATTAAGAACAAGAGTAATATAGAATCATGATTTTTTTATTAAAATTTTCATTTCTTCATTTAAGCATATAAAAGTTGGGGGATGGGGGTTAAATCTTTTTTTAACCTAGCATTTTAACTTCCTAATAAGTCTGAATCCTAATTTTATTCATCCCAACAACTGCTCCAATACCATAAATAAGTTTTCTGAATGAATATGAAAGTGATGAAAGTAGCAGTCTATTTTTATTTTGTTTGTAAAAATTCAACCATGTAAGTGTGATTGCTGTATCGAAAATATCCGTTTTGATCCCGGCGTTTTCCCGTCCAATAAAAAAAAACAAGGCAAATACCGGAAAATAGCCCGATGTTTAAACCAATATTAGAAAGTCGCGCATGCGCGCCTAGATTCATTGTACAAAAAATGGCGAACGATTCGCAATGAATAGATTCCTTGGAGATTCAACAACAATTTCCTCGTGTTATAAGTTATTGCCGAGGAACGTTCATTGTCTACTTTGCAAATGATTTAATAATTATAATTGCGTCGATATGTAGAAAGAATGAATTCTGTAACTATTTCAGAAACGATTTTGTGTCATATCTTTTTCGCAGTTTTTCAGATTGTTTATTTTTGGTCTTGTGGCACAGTTATCTTTCGAATTTCAAGTCGCACATTCCTAAAAATTTCGGACGTGTTAAAAATCGTACTCCACTTCAACGGTCAAGGTCACAGTTTAACTTTGTTTGACAACACTTTCAGTCATTTTGACATTTCTTTTCCGATCTGTCATCTATGAATAAATTTTAAAAACACTTGGCTCAGTTGATCAACATGACATTATTAAGTGTCGCATGTAAGACCCAGAACCTTTCCTCAAAGATCAAGGTCACACTTTCAATTTGTTTGATATTTAACTTGGCTCAATTGATCAAGATGACATGACGAGATGTCATGAATAAGATGTAGACCCATACCTCAAATGTCAAGGTCACACTTTTAGTATGTATGACAACACTTTGAATCTGTTTGAGATTTCAAGTCTGTCCTTTTACTTTATCATACATGTATGGATTTCAAAAACACTTGGCTCAATTTATCAACAATTGATCTGTAACTTTGTCTTAAATTTAGGGATTTTAAAGTGATCAGCATGTCATGATGATGTTTCAGCAGCATTTAACTATTGAAATACCAAGACCATTACATCAGATGTCAATGTCAAGGTTACACAAAGGTCAAGGTCACGCTTTAATGTAAAAAAAAAAAAAAATGAAATTGCATGTCTAGTCTGAAACATCAGTCCATTACTCTTTATATTCATGGATACATTTATATTGTTATTTTTCAACGACCATTTGGGGGGCATGCGACGCTTACCAGTGACATTTGTTACATGCATTTTGGATTGAGTTATAAAAATAGGTCTTATTGTGACGGTATAGATTTATTTAATAATTAAAGTTTTTATAACAATCCTTAAAATGAATTCATTCGACTACATCATTTAGGGCTGGAAAGTTTTGCTCGTCTGCTCTGCTTGCCATGACGAATGAAAAAATTAAAATTTGGTTAGAACGAACTGACCTAGATATTAAAGTGTGTTTTTTTAAGAAATTTCAAGCACTGATTGTTCCCAGGGTAGTATCCACACTGTAAGATAATTTATTGGTTTGCACAAATATTTTTTGTTTAATGTTAATATGAATTTGATACAAGTAGACAAAAAACTTTCCTTTGGTACTGTTCCAGGTTTTGATGTTTTTATTGTTACCCATTCAGAATGGTAGCTGTTACTGAAAAGGCTCTATACTACTTTCTGGAGATCATTTAACTGTTCACATTTATATTTTAATGGGTAACTTGCATGGTTAACCTTGCTTTGGATATTGAACCAAGAACCTCCTACATGCTGCACAGAGGTTTTATCACTCAACAATGTTTTTATTGCTGTTTTTGGGCCAAGGTTTGGTCCAAATCTAGGAGTGGAATACAGCGGGACATCTAGGCCTTTTCACATTAAAATGGGGTGGGGGTCATTAAGAAAAATGGGGATGTGACTGTTGCTTTTAAAAGTACTGTACTAATGTACTGTACTGTACTCCCCTTAATTTATAAAAAAAAAAGTCCCATTTTCTGTTTTAATTTTTTAAGTTTTAATCAGATTTAATGCCAGTTTATAACAGTTTAAAACGAAGAAGAAAATGGATATTGACCTGTTGACTCTTTTGAACATACATACTTAAGTTTTCATTGTTTTGTTTTTTTCTCCACTTTTTGTCATGAAATCTTACTCATCCTGACCAAATGTTCGCTCCTTGTGAGGAGTGGATGAGTGGTATTTTCCAGCCCTGTATATGTAGACCATCAGTTCATTGTTACATACTTGTGTATTCAGACTGCATCTAAAAATCTTATTTTCTTTTTTTTTCTCCAATGTTTAATATAAATTTCTTGATAAAACAGAAGTATAAACATTGTTACTTTCCTTTAGAAATCTTTGGTTGGTAATCATTAAACAAGTATTTTTGTACAGTTAGCCTGAGTTTCTTGATTTACCATTGTGTGTAAATGGCCTTGTCCCAGTTTTCAGCTACATTCATGATTGTACTGCTATGTTTATTTACCTGTGTTTGTAATCCATAATGTTGTGAGCTGTAATACTTGCATAGATTTTGACAATGTTGATTTCTTCACTCTGTAGTGAATCAACCCATTTAAATAACATTATTGATTATTCACAGGTATTTGTGAAGATATTTTTTTATATACCGTAATAATTTGAAAAGACTAGATATTGGTGGCACATGCATGTAGAAGATACATGGATATGAACAGAAAAAGTAGTGATCTTTATTTAGGATTGTTTTGCATTATTAAACACAGGCCCAATATTAGTCTACTTCCCAATTAAAAAATATTTTTTTCAATTTAGGCAAAAAAAATCCCAAAATGAAAAAAAAAAGCTTACATTTAGGTGATAATTATTGTTTAGAACATCATGACCTTAACAGTGCAACAGTTTTAGAAATATTCCCAATTTCTCCTTTAATGCATGTTTTCCCAATCTCTAAGCTTGGGCCTCTTCCCAATTTTTCCTTTAATGCATGTTTTCCTAATCTCTAAGCTTGAACCTCTTCCCAAGTTCGAGGAAAAAAACATTGTAAGTGTGAAAGCTCAAGACATTTTGTTTATCTGCCAACGAATACCGGAGTTGTGGCACTTTATTGATTGCTTTGGTTGATTTGAATATTTATTGTCATTTTTATGCCATTGAGGACTAACAGATGTCTGATGATCAGTTAACCTGACCACTCTTTCCTGAATCTTGTAAGATTAGCCAGTACTTAAACACACCTATCTCTGTAAGTGACTGATAATTTTCCCACTTGAATCTTGTAAGCTTAACCAGTACTCCAAACACACCTATCTCTGTAAGTGACTGATAACTTTCCCACTTGGATCGCTGGTGAAAGACAAATTTAATGATATGGAATGTCATATGTTGATCATCATGGAGACAGGCTGTGCCCATGCGAGAATTCAAACTTGCTACCCCTGGATTGATAGACTGAGCTAACTTGTGATTCAGACTTTAATATTATGTCTGTCTAGCAATACCTTTATGTGCCTCTTCTTCTGAGGCCATCCTTAAAAAAATATATGTTTGATGTGCTCTGACCCAGAATTTTTCATGTGGGTGGGTAGGTAGCAAACAATTTTTTTTTGCCAAATTTTGATTTTGCATAGTGACTTTAAAGAAAAATGAACAGAAATCATGGGAGAAAAATTAAACGCTTTAAAATGAAATAAAAAAGTTTGGGTAGCTGCAATTTTGAGTGAGTAGGTAGGAGCACGGCAAACAATTTATTTTTTATGGACGGCCTGATAGGCGACAGCTGTTAAAATTGTTTGAATTCAAATAAGGAGAAAATGAATAACAGCACACTGTTTTATTTTTGCAATCCATCAGGGAAGAAACTTTGTTAGAAAATAAAATTTGCTATTTTCACACGCATATTTTTTCATTATAAAGCACTGAACTGTAAATATTTTACGGCTTTATGTTACAGTGATAATTGCAGTAGCTGTTAGCATGTAACTGTTAAGTACCGATGTGAGAAATTGTGGCCAAAATTCCATTGGTCCACAACGGTGGTGACTTCTGGCTAAAACTTGCTTGTCTGCAGACAAGTGATTTTTTTTTATTTAAACCTATCAGTAGAAATCTGTGTGGTTCTGGGTAAGAATACAATCACTGTTGATCTCTTAAGAGGGGTAGGAATCCTCCAAATTGGGTGTTCTGTTCATTTTATCATATTTTTTTTTTCGTCATATATTTCATTATTGTGGTTAAATTGTCAGCCCCTGTCTGGTTCAGGCAGTCATATGAGTGTGGCAAGAATAGGATCACTGTGACTCATGTATTTCAGAAGTGACAATTTGAGTGATGCAACATAATTAGCTGAAACTCTGCAGTTCTGCAGGTATTAAGGTTCTAGTTTCATTCTTCATTCATATGTTGATGTGAATTTTTAAGCTGTACATGTTAATTTGTTGTTTTAGTACATAAGTCAACTTAACATCGGTACTCCGTTCATTTCTGTGTTGTGAAAAGACTTAAACGTTGGTTTACATACACTGTGTTTTGCACTAAACTATCTTGTATGCATAAAAAAGTAAATATATATAGGATACATTATAAAAGTCTTGCCCATTGTGAATATTTAATTTCATTGATTTTTGTAAAAATGAATAGATTCTGGGGATAACGGGCCAGATGGGAAACAGTAAACACAGCATTTATTTTATTTGGTCTCGCACTATTTCCCCACTTGATCATCATTTCCCTACCAACTTTGGTAAGGCCATAATAAAATGTTATTGCTAGATTATCATTCCCATCCGCCTCCTCTTATTTTCCTGCTGCCCTGGCCCTTTTTTATTTTCAAAAAAAGAATAGAATCCTCTTCCCCCAATCCCTCCCCCTTTTTAAAATTTGGATGATAATCTAGAGATTAATTTATAAAAGAAAAGTTTTAATATATATATGAAGTATTTAGTGTTCTCAGTTAAAAAGAAACCTTATTGTAATGTGTATCTGCTTGTGAAACCATTATTAAGCACAATTATGTTTGTCAAGAAAATAAATATCCCCATTTTGGTTTAATCACTGTTTATACAGTTTGACATATTATATATACAGACGTACAAAGTAGGAAGGATCTGAAACAAGCTTGTTCATACAGCTTATAACTTCAATTCATCTCCATCAAGGTATCAAAATACAGTATGGCTAGTCTGTTGTACATTGCTTCAATTTATATTAAGTGAATAAAGATAAAACATGGCCATTCTTAAAAAAATATTTTGTTTGCGTGATCTCCTACCTACTCACTCAATATTGCAACTACCCAAATTTTTTTATTGACTTTCAAAGCATTTAATTTTTTTCAGGATTTCTGTCCATTTTTATCCCCTGCCAGTTGAGCGGGGGATATAGAAATTGGCTGCATCCGTATGTCCGTCTTTGCTTCCCCTCCTATCTCCTTCATTTGTGATTGGAAATTTAAATTACTTGGCACAAATATTCACTAGGACAAGACGATGTGTCATGGGGATGACTGGGTCTGTTCTTTGAAGGTCAAGGTCATACTTTGAAGGTCAAGGTCATAGCTCCGTCCGTCCACTGCTGTCTGGACCATATCTTCTTTAGTTGCGATTGGATTTTTAGATAAATTTGCACCAATGCTAACCAGCCCAAGATGATGTGTCATGCGAATGAGTTGGGTCTGTTCATCAAAGATAGATTTTGTTTTGTGGTAATAACTTACATATTTATGATTTGTTTTAGAACATCACACCAGTGCTCACTGGGACAAGACATTGTGTCATATTACAGTCAGCTATGTATTTCAGTTTGAGGCATTTTATATGAGATTTCTGTGCGGGGGTGGGGGTTCATTTTGCATTTTTTTAATCCACTTTTCTGGAAATGCCTCTAAGGGTTAACGAGATGGCAGGGGATATGACCACGTTAGTGGCAACCTCTTGTTCTTTAAAATGGCTGTAAAATCAAATTTAGCAAAAAAAATAAGCTTCCTACCTACCCATATGAAAAATACTGGGTCACAGCACAGCAAACAAATATTTTTTTAAGGATGGCCCAAATGATTGTAAGAATGCAATGCTCCTGGAGGTGGGGATATGGTAAATTGTTTGTAACTGTATGAAACACTTGCATACTGTATACATAGGCAAACGTAGCTACACACCAAGTTTAAAATTGATCTACCGACCACAAAAATCCTTGAAATTGATCCAAAATCGATTGAATGTCTTGCTGAACAGCGGGGACTGTCATAGAAATAAATTTGTTGTAATGCACATGTATGCATACATTAACATTACTGCCCCCTTGTCAGATTTATCATTTTATAAGTCTACTAATTTAATCTTGCTGTGTCAGTCTATTATTATTGGCAAATTACAGAGGTTTTGTATGAAGTCTGCACAACTATCGCCAAGTCATTATATAGCCATCATGTCGTATTGATCAGTCTGTGGATAAACTAGCTAATACTAAGAAATTTTTCAAAGTCTGCAGTAAATTTGTAACATGAGGAAAAGATCACAATGATCTGGTAGTATGTAAACACTGTTACTATTAATTCGTTTCTATGGTTTTAGTGACTAAGGCAGCAAATATTGATTTATATGGAAGATTAGTTGTAGTATTTATCAAGCTGCGATTTAAGTCATGAAGGACTTCTGAGACTGTTATTTTATAGGACATGTTGGAAATACAACTCCTAGGGATAATATATGATTTTTTTTAATTAAGGGAAACTGGGCCCCAAAAAGGGTAAAAACACAACAATACTGGTTCTAGTCTGAAACTGGGTATCAGATTCATTTAACTACCTAGATTATGGTATTGCATACATGATGTAGTTTTATCTAGATATATAAATTCCAAATGATGATGCAAATGTCGCCAAACAGTATTTAAGTGTTCTTTTGTGATAGCTATATCTCAGCAACCATTGGCTGGAATTCGACGAAACTTCACAAGAGTGATTGGTTACAAGTCTAGTAGTGTATATCTTCAGCATGTTGCATCTGAATAATTTGTCAGTGAGTTATGGCCCTTTGAATTTTTCAGACATTTTGTGGTCGCTGTTTCTCGGCAACCATTAGTTGGAATTCAATGACACTTCAGTGAGTTATGGCCCTTTGAATTTTTCATTCATATTTTTTGTGATCGCTATTTCTCGGCACTGTTGGCTGGAGTTAATTGAAATTTCTCAAGAGTGATTGGTACCAAGCCTAGTTGTGTAAATGGTTGGCATGTTGCGCAGAAATGCTGTGTACCTTTAAATTTTTCGGACATTTTTTTTTATAGTCTCTGTTACTTGGCAACCATTGACTGGAATTCAGTGACACTTCACAAAAGTAATTGGTACAAAGCCTAGTTGTGCATATCATCGGCATGTTGCGCCTGAATAATTTTTCAATGAGTTGTGACCCTTTGAATTTTTCAGACATTGTTTTGTGGTTGCTTTTCTCGGCACCATTGGCTGGAATTCAGTGACATTTCACAAACATGATTGGTTACTCTAATTGGTTCACTGTGTCAAAGTTGGCAGCAAAAGGGTGTAATAAAGGTGTCATCTATGGATAATTATCACCTTCAGTGGCTTCCCAATTCAAATATCATTTTTTCTCCCCCAAATTGAGGCCAAAATAATCCCAAAATGGAAAAAAACTTTTTCTTTTTTTTTCTTACATTCAGGGATAAAAAACAATAACTGAGTTATGAAGTTTTATTGCAATATCTGATAATTATTGGTTAAAACTTAGAAAAACTCCCAATTCACCTCAATCACTCTTTTTTCCCCCAATCTCGAAGGCTTCAACCTCTTTCCAATCTAAAGGGAAAAGTCTCTGACATGTCAATCACATAATTATATTGATACATTTCAGAAATTGGTTTGCTATTGCATTTTGACACATATATATATTGATACATTTCAGAAATTGGTTTGCTATTGCATTTTGACACATATATTTTGATATATTTCAGAAATTGGTTTGCCATTGCATTTTGAAGCGTTGCTGAAGAGTGGAGAATGGCAGACTACAAAACCACAACCAAAAGTCACTCTCAGGGCCATAGCAGCAGAAAAAAGGTAAATAGCACAGAAAGTACTGTAATCTTTATTTCAACCCGTAGTATGGTGTGAATACATTATAAAGTGTAAAGGCAGGAAATTCCATCCTGAGGTTTCATTTTCTTTTAGGGAATTGGGCTCTGATTAAATGTTTCTTGCATGTAAATGTTTTTATGCCGGTGAAGGAACTTGTGTTACCTCTGTCTGTAGGTCGTCCATCTGTCCGTCAAATTTGTTTCCGATAAAAGGGTCTGTATTTAATTGATATTTGGTGTATGGATATATAATTATCAAATGCAAGTCAAGTTAGATCTATATTAACATCAATAGAATTTTACCTAAGTTGGTATGGCCCCTTTTCAACTTAATTTTTTGGTTAAAGTTTTCAAACATATTATAGCGGACACATCCATTGGACACATCTATTTGTATATTTTTACTAAACAAATGTTCTTGGAAGTTATTGTCTCTTGAGGTCTAAATTAAAATATTGATTGTTTGTCCTTTACTTGCCCATTATTTTCATCTTGAATAGATGGGTAGGTAAATTATTATATTTCATTTTGGGTTTTTTGGACGTTATATATTGCATAATATCTTTTTAAAGCAGCACTAGAAGTTAAAGATGTTTATTTTGTAAAGAAATTAACAACATATTTGGGAATTACTGGGAAACATTTTCATGTTTTTTAATGGCCTTTAATCAAATTAATGGATTTTTATTTTGTTGGAGCCAAATTTTATGGATAAGAGAAACCGTTTATGGAGCACTGCAGGAAAAAAAAGTGTTGCAAGGGAAATGAAAAAAAATGTATAATTCTTGTCACAACTTTGATTAGCAGTGACATTTGGCAGATATAACAAAAACTTGGATATTATCCAATATTTTGGCAACGACAAACAATAGAAATTATTATTTTTTGGGGAATGCAATAATATTTTTAGAGTAAGGGCAATACCATCAAGTAGGTAAATAAACAGTCTGTGCCAAAAGCTTTTCAAGACTATAGTCCTTTGGGACAAGACATTCCAAAATTAATAGTCTGAATTAAATTCTTATGGTCTGTAAATAACAGAATACCTAAAATTAACACTAAGTTTAATTTTTTACATTTTTATCATTTTATTCAGCTCTCGGCAAAGAAACTATGTAAATCTCTCCCAACATCTTGCATAGATTGTTTCATTTTGATATTTAATTGTAGAAATAGTCTTCTATTCATCTTGAAAACATTTGTAGACTGGTTAAAAATGCCATAGACTGTGTCTCGAACTATATTCACAGACTGGGTAAAGGACAAACAATATTTTATTTTAGGCCCAAGAATTTACTAGCATATGCGTGTATCAGTGCATGCATTTTGTCCTGATCTTAGGTTGAGGTAGAAATTATATCCGTAAAGTAAAGTGGCAAATCTTAATCCTAATACGATATGCAGTATGCCTGGTCATGGGCTGTTGACATTTCTGTTTCCTTGTATCACTTACATTTTGTTGTTTTGTTTGGCTTGCCTTGAACATTCAAAAATATGATATGTATAATAAAAGTTGTGTATACATTATATGATTTTATATAACATAAATTCTGAGCTACATGGTGGGTGTGTTACATTTCAATGTTCTACTGAACAATGCTTGCGCGTGTGAAACATGATTGTGACACTTCCATGTAACATGAGACTATGAACACATACATCATCGGGTGGAGACAGTAACTTGTACAGATAGTCCTAGACATTTGTCTAAAATACATAATTGGGTAGAGACAGTAACTTGTACAGATAGTCCTGGCCATTTGTCTAAAAAACAGGGCTTAAGGCCATGATAAATTAATTGCTAGATTATCCTCAAATTTTTCTTAAAAACAGGGAGGGCAAGAGGATTTTATTTATTATTATTATTTTTCTTTATGAAAATAAAAAGGGTCGGGGTGGCATGAAAATCTAGCGGTGATGATAACCTAGCAGTTAATTTATTAGCTTGCGGGGACGAAGTCCAAGGAGAGCTATTGCCATGACCCGGCGTCGGCATCATCGTCTGTAGACACCCAGGTTAAACTTTTGCATTTTAGTTTAAGGTGTCGATGCAACCACTCATTGGATGTGAATGAAACTTTGCATGTGTGTTCACCATCATCAATGGAACTCACACAGACAAGAACTCTAACTCTGGATTGCATTTTGGCACAGTTATGGCCCTTTTTGGACACCCAGAGGGGAGCTTTGTTGTCTTCTGACAACTCTTGTTATGGCCTAATATATGTTTACCATGAGGTTTTTGCTGATAGCTTATTAATTTGGACTTCTTGCTGTATATGGGTAAAGCACTCTAGTTTCATGAATATTGGACGAACACGTGATTTTGAAACTTTTGGTAGAAGTGAGGTACTTTCATGGTAGACATAGAGGGGAGAGGGACATGATTTAAATATCAGTGTTTACAAGAAGGCCCTGAAATTAAGGCCTTCATTTGAAAGAAACACTTATATCATGTAAACAAGATAACCACCACGTCTTTCTGCACTGTTTCTGTTATTCTGCGACCTCGGCGTGGTCTAGTGGTAGAGCGTCTGCCTCAGATGTGGAAGGTTGTGGGTTCAGTCCCCAACCGGGTCATACCAAAGACTTTAAAAATGGTACTTGAAGCTTCCTCGCTTGATGCTCAGCATTTAGAGGAGAGTTCTAGGTCTGGTCGGCCCGGTGTCAGTACAATGTGACTGGGTTGGGTATCATACCATGTGTCTGTGGCATGATACTCCAGTGTGACAGCACTTAGAATACTGTCTCAAGTAGACACTGTCGCGATATGACTGAAAAATTGTTGAAAGGGACGCTAAACACCATACAACAACTGTTATTCTGCTACAACAAAATTGTGCACATCACAAGACGTGGGATTGTTGTGTTCAAATTGTCTGTTCATATGCCCAAGCTAGTAAAATAACATGGGGTGACTGTCCTGTTTAAATGAATAGTTACAAATAGTGTAGAATATAGTATTTTTGTGATTGTCTCCCCTCCTGTTTGTCCTTTACAAGTAATCTTGGCTGGATGGCTGGAATCCCACCTAAAGTGACAAATATTCTTGACAATCAGAAGTGTGCTGCACTCAAAATACAGATTCATAACTTCTAAAGTCAACTCTAAAGGTTAAAATGAATGTTTGTCATACATAAGTTACTGTTACTTTAAAACTACTGAAGGGAATTCAGTCAAATTTAACAATGACATTGAAAAGGTGTACCATTCTTAAAATCCATGTTTTATCCTTAAAAAATATATTGTTTGCTGTGCTCCTACCTACTCCCTCAAAATTGCAGCTAACTTTTTTATTGACTTTAAAAGTGTTTTTTTTTTTTCATGATTTCTGTCCATTTTTTTTTTTTTTTAAATATAAATTTGACAAAAATTTTTTTAGCTACCTACCTACCCGCATGAAGAAATCTGGGTCGGATCACAGCAAACAAATATATTTTTAAGGATGGCTTCACCGCGGAATGTACACACATTTTAAAATAACCTTTACACATTTGTTGGGGGAAAATGTGTTTTTCATTAATTTTGTTTGCATGAAATATTAGATTCTTTAAAAAATGGCATTAATGTAATACTATAAATATTTTACAGACGACAGAAATTACTGACAGCCCAATTGAAGGAGCAGGCAAGGAAAAATCGAAACAAAAAGTTGACAAAAACAGCAGCGGCTGTGCTTCTTACATCAGCCAGTAAGTATTAAGTTTTTACAATGATTTTGAAACAAGTTATTACAACCTACAAATCACACTCGAAGGACACCACTTATGTTGAAGACGGCACACATCTATAGCCGAACCCTGTAAGTGCATTATAATTGTATGTTTTTAACTTGACTATAGGTGCTATAGTAGGGCAGCTTTTGTACTCGAGTTGGTGTTTGGGGTCGAAGTTGTTTGTGTTGAAAGTGTTTATTTAATTAAACCAGTTACAGTGTTCATGTACTATGAGGTGTTTAACATGCTATGCCCTTATTTCATATGCTAAAAACGACAATGCTCAGCAATGTGCATTTATTTGGGGTTATTTTAGTCTCACTTTTTCAAAGAAGACAAAATAAACATAGTTAAGTATCTGCTTTCTTAGAAACTGTTTGACCCGAAATCATCTAATTTGCTCAATTTTTGTGTAATGGCTGGACTCTTAATAGACTTACTTTGATAAAGCAATTTAGGCTCAACCAATTTCCGTAGAATTCTCATGTATTTACCTGAACTACAACATGGAGGAATTGTCCTGAATTTTACAATGTTTAATTGAAATTTGTCCATTATAACCAACATGATGTTATGATGATTTTACTTTAAAATGAACATTTAAATGCTATATAATCGTAACCTGATCTCTGTTAATATATCAAGCACCTGTTTGTCTCAATTCAGAGTTGCGTAGTAAGTACGAGGGCAAATCTCCACACAATACACCCAAAAAGAAGGTAACAGCAGAAACAAGATTACGGAGAAAAGAACTGAAAAGACGACGGGCAGCCCAGCTGGCTGTGGGTAAGTTGGGCATAGTCCTTGCTTGTTGTCATCTTTAAATACTACCTATCTTAATAGTTTAAATACCTGTTTTGAAAAACATAAAAAAGGTTTATGGCATGTACAGTTTCAAAATTAATACAAAAACTACCTCTTGTTTTTGAGGTTCAGTAGGTCATTTCTGCAATGATGCAGAAAAGATCGAACATGTTTATTTGTTAAATCTTAACTGAGCCCATATCGTTACAAACATTTGAAGTAGGCAAGTATGCCTCTTTTCCATAAATGCAAAAAAAATACCAACACAAATAAGAGTTGAGTAAAACTGGATAAGTTTAGTTGTCATTTAGTATTTCTTAAAAGATTTACATACTAGTATTTAACCACACTTTCTTAGTCATAACCATCAACTGTCATGAGAAATAACATAGTATATTGAAGTTTATTAAAACACAGTATATTGAAGTCTAAAGTGCAGTAGTGACTTTATACATTATTAATGATTATGATCGGTCTATATCAAGCAGTTTGATCCTTGTCTTTCATATTGTGTCCCATTGGTGCAATGAGGTACCAAGTGTATATGAAATAACATGACACTTGGTACATTTTAGCATCAACGGCATTAGATGCCCGTCATCTAGAGTAATAAAACTAGATATTGCTTTTTCACTTTGATGCAGCTGCTTTGAAGAAGCATGGTGGACTTAGTCACGATCTAGACCAAGATGGTCTGAATGGGATCGGCCATCCGGCGACCCCGTCATCACAAGATGGGAAGGACTCTGCCTCTTCTAGGAAGAAAAGATTTGAGAATGCTTATGATATCAACAATATTGTCATTCCATATAGCATGGCCGCATCAACGCGGGTAGAGAAACTGCAGTACAAAGAGATTCAAACACCCAAGTAAGTATACTCTTGGTTTTAACAGCAGGCCCACACACATAATTTTATTTTTAGGTCACCTGAGACTTTGTCTTAGGGACCTTTTGTGACTGCCTTTTGTCCGTCGTGCGTCGTCCGTAAACAATTGTCGTTTTTGACTTCTCAAAAAAAGAAGCAAAAACTTAATGAAATGTTGTATGCAGCTTTGGTACCTAGAGGATAATCATAATTGTGAATTTCATGGTCCCTACCCCCCCTCGGGCCATGGGGGCGGGGACAAAACTGTCAAATTTTAGGTAAACTTTTTAAAGTCTTCTTGATATAGGAAGCACTGGGAAACAAATGGTGAGCATGATTATGGAAGTATATGGGTCCTTTATAAAAAGTGTGGGGCCTACTTTACTAAATCTTCAAACAGAAATTGAAAAAAACAATACTTCTTGGGACTGAACAGACTTTCTGTGAATGTTTTTTGGATGATCAGGTGACTGTTCAGGCCTATAGGCCTCTTGTTCATTAATTTAGTAACCGGAAATTTTATAAGATGGGGATTTTAACTTTTTAGAAGACTATTTACAATAAAAAAAACATGCCCTTATTAAGATTGATAATGTTGACCATTTTCATTGTTTTATATTTAACCCTTTACACCATAGATACTCGTTTTCCTGCACCAATCACAGAAGGCCTTTATAAACAGTGCAAGAAGAGTTCAGATTGCTCGTAATGAGCAATCTGAACACTTCCTGCACTGTTTTCCACTCTGTCAGTTAATATAACATAATTCACCCAATATTTCAAAAGCCTTCTATATTAGGTGTCATAAGGCATCTATATTAGAGGTTTCCAAATGCATCAATATGAAGCAAAGGGTAAAAATGTCTTGTAGGGAGTGGGGGAGATGGGGTATTTTAAAAACATAGCCCAAAAAAAAATAAAGTGAGGATTGGTTTACAAATAATCATTATTAGGGCATATTGATTGGTAGGGTACATAGTTCGGTTCGTTTCCCAGATGCACATATGTTTCTCATGATTTATAAAGCAACAAGTGATTTTTCCTGACATAAAGAGGGAAAAGTACATGTTTGACACAGAAAACTATGTCCCTGAAGTTGTATTTATATAATAACAAACTAAGGTATAACATGAAACAGGAACAGAAGAAATCAAGTAACTAGATAGAACAATAAAAAATATTAACACATGAGAGAAGAACCAATAGGACCAAATTTCACGCAATGCAATGCAAGGGAAACAACTTGTTCTCATTCCAACTCCCAAACTGCTGACATAGTATAACATATTGTCTGGTGATAAGCGTTACTATCAGCCATCATGATGTTATAGGAGACATTGTTTGAAATTTAACCCTGTGTCAATGGCCACCACAAACAGTCACATTCTTAAGCAGCTGCATTGTTTTAGAATTTACTCTGTTTCTGTTATTAACAAAATCAACCTGTACTAGGATACCTTTTGTTCTCTTTTCATTGAGTGTCTGTTCTTGAAAGGAAAAGGAAGTTGAATGTGTATATAATCTGCATTATCATTAGTATTATATACACTGCACTATACATATTATTATATAAACTGTACTATACATAGTATTATATACACTGTACTATACATAGTATTATATACACTGCACTATACATAGTGTTATATACACTGCACTATACATAGTGTTATTTACACTGCACTATACATAGTATTATATACACTGCACTATACATAGTATTATATACACTGCACTATACATAGTATTATTTACACTGCACTATACATAGTATTATATACACTGCACTATACATAGTATTATATACACTGTACTATACATAGTATTATATACACTGCACTATACATAGTATTATTTACACTGTACTATACATAGTATTATATACACTGCACTATACATAGTATTATTTAAACTGCACTATACATTGTATTATATACACTGTACTATACATATTATTATATACACTGCACTATACATAGTATTATATACACTGCACTACACATAGTATTATATACAATGCATTATTCATAGTATTATATAAACTGCACTATACATAGTATTAAAAGTACTGCACTATACAGTATAGTATATATATATAGTATTATATACAGTATATGCTGCTGTGTTTTCCATTAAAAGGAAATTTCAAGTCCACTAGAACATGACAAAAACAATATTTTGATCAGCAATAACATTGAAACAAAATCCCAAATCTAAAAATAGATATCACATATATCTTTTCAGCCTTCTCATCATCATTTTGGATTCTTTCTAAGATGAACAAAAATTAAAAGTAGGTTACCAATATGACACAAAAATGACAATTGACACAACTCAAAATCAGGGCTGGAAAATAGTATTTGTCCACTCACCGATGACGAGTAAATATTTGGTCAGGACGAGTAAGATTTAAGAAACTTACCTTAATATTTCTTTGATTTTAAGCATTCAATAAAAAAATGTTGGAGAGAATGGACGAGTAGCTTTTATAAGATATTTAAAGTCCTAAAAAAAACATTGTAATATTAAGCAAGGGGGAAATCTGTTTTAGTCTAGTCAAGGCTCATGGTCAAGTTTATAGGAAATCCCTATTCAATTATTGCTTTGAGCTTTTCAAGCAAATATCCTCATGAAAATAATATCTCATTGAATACACGTTATATTTATTAAAATATTTTTTGCCAATTCTAAATCCGTCCTTAAAATGTTTGTTTACCATGCTCATACCTTAACCACTGGAATTACAACTACCCAAACTTCATTATTTGGCTATGAAAGTATTGTTGTTGCCCTCCTCCAATCCCCCATAAACTGTATGTTTTGTTCATGAAATATACTGGTTACACAGTAAAGTATGGTCTTATACAGAATTACACAGAAACATCTCATTATATGTGTGATAAATGCAATGCTTTAATGCTTTGTGTCGTAATGTAATGGTTGCAAGTTTTGAGGTCAAGACCAAAGCTTTTCTAAGTGTTTATTTGTTTACTTTCTAGATGGCGAGAGCTATCTTCAGAGACTATGGAAGAGACAGAACAGACAGAAGCAATGGAAACTGAAGAAGAGAAGGTGAGCATTTATAAAGACAATTAGGATGTTGGATGCAGATGAGTGAAACGACACTAAACAAGAAAAAACAGTTTTGTTTGTTACAAATTACATTTTTTTCTGATGCCAAATTTGGTAGAACGTGTATACATGTAATTTAATTAGAATTACAAATTATATTTCTGTGTCTATGATCTGGAATAAAAAGAAACCAACGGTAATGCTAAACAACTTAAAAGTGTAACAACCAGGAAGTGTTTATTTACAGTTAAAGGGAGACAATGCTTATAGTTAAAGGCATGATGGAGGATAATGCTTAAAGTTAAGAAGTTGCCTAAACTTGGAGGAAGATAATGCTTTAAGTTCAAGGGAGATATAATGCCTTAATTTTAAAGGCAGATGCTTCTTAAACTAGGAGGAAGATAATACTTAAAGATAAAGTGAGATAAATCTTAATTTAGAAGGAGATAAAGTTTAAAGTTTCAAGGGATATCATGCTTAAACTTTGAAGACTGACACATTTTTAGGTCACCATAATAAAATTAAACATGCACAAACATTACATGTTTTACTTTCCATTATTTTGTTGAACAACACCATGCAGAGAGATCAGATTCTTTGCGTTACTGTCTCTACAATTATTATGTGTGCAATAGTTAAAAGTATTAAATGTGTTTGTTAGTAAAAAGAAAATTCTGTTAAAAATTAAATTGTATTGTGTACCAATACAGCATTCAAATGTATAAAGCAAACACTGGTATTTGTGACAAATACATTTCATCTCCTCACAATATCAGTTGAATTTTATATATTGATTGCAGCTGATTTAACAATATTTTCAAACATTTAATTAACAATTACATTGAGCAGTTGGTAACTGCTGGTAATTATCCTGTACCTTTGACAGCGGTGTTCTGCAACCTCATTTTTTGGAAAGGTGTGCAGTGAATACTTGAAGCAGTAGTTTAGCAGATTAAATTTAAAACAGAAATATTTTACCTGCATCAAAAACCTACTATAACTGGAAAGGGTCTGGGTGGGGTAATCATACACTCCATTATAATTCTATAAGGAAATGATGAACATGAAATTTTTCAGGGTGCAGGAATGTGTGGCTGATTGTATGACCAAGTGCTTTTATATAATGCAGATCACTCCTGTTTTGTACAGATAACCCACAATTTGTAATTTTGTTGGATAGCTATTGTGTGTGAATTTTTAAAAGGAAAATTATTTACATGGTTTTCAACAGTTCTTATAATGATGTTTGCGAAACATTACATAAATTTCCTGCCTTTTTATCGAAACTTCAGATTAAATGCTAAGAAGAGTTAGATTAAGTGGGCTTGTGCATATTGTCACCTAGTTCCAGACTAATAATTTCTTGCACAGTTATTGTCTGGCCCTTTGTTAATATTAATCTTTTTTCTGACCACAACTACTCATCTTTATCTAGCCTAGTCCTTTATTTATTTATTTAAATATGGCAGTTTTTTTTATTGTTGTTTACTTTGGGGAACAAGACCGCGTCATGGTCTAGTGGTAGAGCGTCCGCCTCACATGCGGAAGGTCGTTGGTTCAATTGCCGGCCGGGTCATACCAAATACTTTAAAAATGGTACTAGAAGCTTCCTCGCTTTACGCTCAGCATTTAGAGGAGAGTTCTAGGTCTGGTTGGCCAGGTGTCAGTATAATGTGACTTGGTTGTGTATCATACCATGTGTCTGCGGCATGATACTCAAGTGTGACAGCGCTTAGAATACTATCTCAAGTAGACATCGTCGCAATATGACTGAAAAATTGTTGCAAGCGATGCTAAACACCATACAACAACTTTGGGGCATAAGGTTTTTGTTACCAGAACTAACATTCAAGTTTATTTTTGTTTTCACTGATCATATTTACATTGTTTTATTCGCTGCAACCAAAAAGTAAAAGTAAATTCTACTATTTACCATTATTGTATTTTAGGAGGAAAGTTTGACTGACGAAGCTTTCAGCAGAAGACACGAAGCTTCCGAGGCAGAAGAAAGAAAACGGTTCAGATCGTTTGTCACATACCCTCCTGTACGTCGCGGTAGATTATCGCGGGAGAGTGAGAGTAATATGCTAGATCCCATGTCACCAGACCTATGTGAAACTATCATCCAGCAGGGTCCATCGCACGATCCACAATCAATTCACACCGCCATTCCATACAATCTGAACAAAGAGGAGGGACGTCGCAGGAGCGGGTCCATGTCCAGACGGTCAAGTTCTCTGGACGAGTATGCCAGAGATCACTTACACGATTCTTTTGAGCTGTATAGACCAATAGTTGAACCCTGGGAGAGGAGAGAATTTCCCCTCGCGGAAAGTTGTTACGAGGAGATGAAGCAGGTGCAGTTAAGTGCGGAACCAGTGCCCAGGACCTACACTCGTGCTAAAGCTGTCAAAGTTGAAGAGGACATGGAGTTTGTGAGTCCGGATATTGATAGGTTAAGTTCACCGAGTGTTCCGTTGTCACCAGCACACAGTGTGACATCTGGGTCTACTCTTGATGACCTGAACGATCCGGAATGGAATGAGACGCGTGGCGATAGAAGGTCATCGCTTAGTATGAAGCACACAAAAAGATGACAGACATTAGAAGGAGGTTCCTGTTCAACAATTGCTGCGCAATGTGGAATTTGAAGAATTCCATTATCACAGGCAATTATGGTGCAAATTAAGAAGTTATGGTTATGGTTTCATGGGCACATGTAATACATATAGGGCAGCCATAACACGTTCTTATATCAGAAAAGCTAGATAAGTGCTGGTGTAACTGCTTTGACAGTGAAATCCAAAACGGTGAAATGAGGATGTTGGTATTCTCTATTCTCATCATGACGCGTACATGGATGTGCTTGCCAAGCGGAGGGATCAAGTAACAATCACACATACAGATGGTTGTTGAAGATACTGGTTTACATATACTATGTTGCATATTTGAGTGAGTAGGGTGGAGATGTTGTAAATGCTACATGTAAAATTGATACATAGAAGGCTATTGATGATCAGGAGAAGAAGTGTGATCAGAATTATGTAAACTGTTGTCAAGAGACTATGAATACGTGATGGTAAAAAAAAAAAAAAAATATCTCTTATCTCTTTAAGTGTATTCAAACAGTTAATGAACAGTTTCTTAACATTACTATGTACATATGTACCGAAAAAAAGAAACTTGACAAAAAAATTGTAGAAAACTTACAAAAACACTCACACAAACACTTGTGCTTTCATACGGATTTCTATTCCAATATTTCCGTGATTGTAAATATTCTTTTTTATGTTGTTGATTATGTAAATCATGTTGATATCAATAAGTCCACCATAAATGTTAGGGCGGCTGGGGTGGGGACAACTTATACATTAAATTCATATAAGGACTGGTAATCAGATTTTTTTTTTTTTTGTATTGTATTATTTGAACTAACAACATGCTTGTTTTAGACACAAATTTATGAAGAATTGGCAATTAACATATCTAATACAACATAAGTTTGTTTTTTTTTTGGTTAATATCCAGAAAACAAAACTTGATACAGTCTACATATGAGCGACTCTGGCTTTATATGTCGAAGAACCTATTGTAGAATAATGCTTTGTTAATATACTCTATTGTATATTTTTCAATACACTTGGAAGGAAGTGAATGCTCACGTCCTATAAACCTGTATGTTTAGACCACAGCAGACTTTATTGTAAATTTCTGTTGTTGCGATTGTATGTATGTATATATATATATATATATATACATTTGTTTGTAAACAGCTTTTAGCATTTTCAATATTGTGAACAGCTGTGTGTCTAGTTTTCTCGATAACAGTAACATGGCTTGTGTTATTTTTGATGAAATCTCATTGGAGTTTTAATTTTTCCATACATTAACATGTATGTTTAAGTCCCATTGGTAACGACAGCTAATCAGAGCAGGGGTCATAAGCGACTGGAATAAAGACTTCTACATTTTTTTGCTTTATTCCGAGATGCAAATAATGTTTTGTCAAGTCCAAATTGTTAACAATGATGACATGGTTTTACGATAATAATGATATTGATTATAATCAGAGAGATTCAACATGCAGATTTTCAGTTATATCGTGTTAGAAACATTAATAGTTACTTGTTAGTTATTGGGGTTTATTTTTGTTGAGATGGCAAGAGTTTTAATATTTTGTAATTGGAATTTGATTATTGTTTTTAATCATGGTTTGTAATTAAGAATAAAACTTCTTCTGAACATAATTGGATATATATATATATTTAAAATTTATATTTTAAACTTATCAGGTTCTCTGTGGCCAAGTGGTCAAAGGCGCTGTCGAGAGGTCACTGACCTCATTCTGGGTTCACTCAAGTTGGTTCAAAATTTTTTATGTGAGAACATTTGGAAGTTGTTCGTGGAAGGACGATGGTATTTCTCTGGTTCAAGTATTTGGATCAGAGTTTTTCTTCTGTGAATAAAACTGGGTACCATTATAACCTGTACTGTGTTAAAAATGGTGTAAAACCTCAATTAAAAAAGCTACCTAAATATTTAAGAAATTATACCATGAAAATGTTATTTTTGAATTTAAAATTGATCAATATCTAGTTAAAAGATATAACAGTGATTGGTGAAGTTTCCAGTAAGGTGAATATTATGTTTATAGGTTGGACTCCTTATTTACTGTTTACTAATGACACTAGTAAAATCATGTATATATGTATATATAATTGTCGAAGCTGTACACACTGTATATATTCATAACCCTCTCATGATTTAAATGTCTGCTTATTATCACGCAGTGTCGATAACGTCTTTCGATGTAGTTGTATGCAGTGCATGTAATGTTATTTGAAGGTTTTATCATTCTGTCGAGATGATGTTGCTGTATACATTTTATTTCTTCTGGAATATATGATTTTGTCGTTCTTTCTGGAAAGTTTTAAGTGTAAACATTTTATCTTTCTGTCCGGGTGTATATGTTAAACATACTGTACAGACGATACAATGATGTACATTTCTTCAAACTGTTTGATTTTGACTCTGTTTGGAATTTTGTATAATATATTCCAGATTATAAAGAATCTTGACTACTGAAATTTTCTCTCAGTAAATCTGTCCTTATTTGGTCAATACAGAAGAATTTTTGGAACAACTTAATATTCAAATAGTTCAGACTCGTGTTTAAGGAACTGACTATTAAACTTAACTAATTAGGGAGTTTTTTTCTTTGGACGTGATGTTTGAAACTAGTAATTGTTATATTTGGAGTTAAGAACTTCTGCATAGAGATCATTACAAGATCTTAAAAGTTGGGAATTTCATTACAACACCTTACAAGCTTTCTGTGCTATTGTCAGTGCATAATCGTGTACTGACCATAAAACTAATCATTGTCATGATTTGGAGATTGTCGTAATGGAGATAGGAGGCTGATATTCTATTTTATTGTTCATGGTAACTCTACTTGTATCCAATTATGGTATCTCTACCATATGGTGAAGTAGCAGTAAGTGATGCTCTTGTCTGTTCATGAATGCGTTCATTTGTCAGTCATATTGGTTTTCAGTCAGTTACTTTTAAAAAGGTTTATGTATTTAATTAATATTTTGTGTGTGATTTGGCATAAAATACCGATCATTATTTGAGAACATCAATAAAATTTTACAGGAGTTTTGGCCCCATTTCGACATGATTTTTAGTAAAAATTTGGTTTCCACTGAGAAAGTTGAAATGGACGATTTTTTTCATTAATAATTGGTTTGTAGTTGTAAAATTATAACATACAAGGCAAGTTGTATATGTTTGTCAATATCAAGTCAAATTTTACAGGAGCTATGGCCCATTTTCATTTTAATTTTTGTTAACATGTTTGTTTAATTCAGAAAGGGTCTGTATGTTTTGAATAAAATTTTGTTATGTGGCTGTATAATTATGAAATGCAGGTTAAGTTAGATATTTGTTGATGTCCTTCAACATTTAAGACGTACAGGTCCCTTTTCAACATATTTGTTGGTAAAATATACTAGAGTAGCACAGACTTTCATGTCCTATGCACTCATCACTAATTTCAATATTATGGATCTGTTTTGTTGACCTCACAAACAGTGTTGGCCTGGCGTGGTAATGATTAGGTTGTTCGTTACTTCCTTGAAAGAGATGATCATATTATAGGTGATTGAAATAGCCCTCCATGGTACCCTTGGTAGTGATAAATAACGGTAGAATTGGCGTCTTTCTTCTCTTTACGTTATTATATTCGTGTGACATTTTGTCGAAGTTAACAGAATATTTATTGGTTAACATTTAATCATTGAAAAAGTTATCGATTTGAAAAACACAAGCAACAAAATACCATTTAAATATCTTAAATATATTTCCCTGAGCAAAATTATATTGTCTACCACAATAGACCATCTTGGAGGCATCTGTAACAAAGCAATCTAAATTCGACTATTTCACTGTTGTCTTTCTGTATAAATACTGTTGTTGGTCAGATATGTACTTTAGGTAAGTTTTGTGTGCTTTTATTATTTTTTAAGCTCAATTATATGAAATAATTGATCGATTCTCATTCTTCAGCAATCTGTGAAAGTAAATGTATACTGACAGTCGGTGAAAACGCACCATAAAATATATTCATTGTATTTTGATACTGCTTAACCTATATTTGTCGGAATTGAACATGTAATAAAGTTCTAGAGCTTTTCAACAAATAGCTAATAGAAAAAACAGTGAAATGCGAAATTCTTATAGAATTTCATTGTCTTAAATGTTGAAGAGTGGAAATGAAAAGTTCACAAATTAGGACCAAAACAACTGTTTGAGTTCACTACCGCTTGGCATCTATCTTGCACCTTGTACAGCAAATTAAACTTTGTTGTGTTCAATTTTTGACAACAACAGTTATAGCAGTATCAAAATATATTGATATGGTGGTATTAATTGACAGTTGGTATGCTAGTATATGGAGATACTAAACAGTTTGGTTATTGTTAAGATCTGGGCTACGTTCAGTAATGGTAAAATACATTTATTGTATTTATAAATGCTAATGCTCTGCTACTGAACTAGGGTTGAATAGAAATTGGACTACCTTTGTGCTCTCTCTTTATTTCACTTTAATTTACATATTGATTAAAAACACAAGCAAATGACTTTCTTATTCAACAAACATTTTTCAGTTTTCTAATAAAGTATCAATGGATGGCTTATATATTCTCTTTATTTACATATTTAATATAACTTAATGTTGCCCTAGGAGAAAAGTGATGTTAAATTCTATACTTACAAAAATTATACATTTTAGTGCTATATTGTTGCTGATTTTAATGACTTGCATGACGTTAGATGGAAATAGTTTAGTATAAATTATCAATAAAAATCCATAGTTCACCTTTAAATATAAACAGGCAATCTCCAGAAGATAATTGATTCCTTAAAAATGGGGTCATTTGCTGCCAAGTCTGTCTTGGGATGCTCTACTGCCAAGTGGTCTATGGTACTGTCTTGGGATGCTCTGCTGTCAAGTGGTCTATGGTACTGTCTTGGGATGCTCTGCTGTCAAGTGGTCTTGGGATGCACTACTGCCATGTGGTCTATAGTACTCTCTTGGTATGCTCTGCTGCCAAGTGGTCTATAGCACTGTCTTGGGATGCTCTGCTGCCAAGAGGTCTATGGCACTGTCTTGGGATGCTCTGCTGCCAAGTGGTCTATGGATGCTCTGCTGCCATGTGGTCTAGGGATGCTTTGCTGCCAAATAGTCTATGGATGCTCTGCTGCCAAGTGCAGTTTGGAATGTTTGAGAAATTTTGTCAGTTACTTGCTAAAGGATGTAGTTCTACTCAGATTGATTCTTGAGGTCCATTAATTTAATCGAATATTCCACGTATAACTTGTTATATGTTAAAAATGGCGTTAAACCCATTCTTGGTAAACAGCATTCAATTTCATATGGATAATGTGACTTATGCAGTATATTTCTTCTTCAGATCCCTCTTTCTAAAAATAACTTATTTTATATACATTTATTTTACTAAAAAGGATATGGTGTTACTTTGCATGCTGGTATAGGTAGTTTTTGTTTTGTTTTAGAGTTGTCTACAACTTCATTTCTATTATTGTTCTATTGCTTAATTAAGTATGGATAATTTATCTGAAAAATTTATTACTGGTGTACAAATACATGTAATAAAAATTAATATTAGATATTAACTTTGTTGATGTCAGAGTATTGATATCTGCATTTGTTGACAATATCGTTTCATTTTTCTTTATTTTAAAATAATTTCATTCAAATTTAAAAATTACTCCAGTGAGTATAAGAACTTTGTAATAAATTTCATATCTAAGTGGTTGATTCATTAATTTTTTGTGTAATTTGGCAAGGATTGAACCACTGCAAGAAAAAAATAATTTAAAAAAACAACACATATACAAAGCAAGAATTTTTTTTTTTATATATCAAAGAATTAATAAATTGATAATTCAAATACTTGTATCTGTCGGAACAACCCACATAAGGGAACTACAGGTATTTTGGCCGATATAATGTTTCAGTTTTGATGTTTCCTTTCCATCAAACATACTAATTTTGTTACATGAATGAGTGATGGCAAGAATAGGACCACTGTGGCTCATGCATGTCGTAAGAAGCGACAATTTGAGTAATACAATAGAATTTGCTGAAACTCTGCAGTTCTGCAGGTATCCAGGTTCTAGGTTCATTCTACATATTCATTTGTTGGTGTATTTTTTTAAATCTGTGTTAATTTTTTGTTTTTGTACATGTAGAGTGAACCTGGAATCTTCGTTCCTGTTGGCGTCGAATAACATATAATGTGTTGGTACGCCGTAAAACCCTATTCATTCATTCATTCATTGTTACATGAAAAGGTATACTTAAAGCATACAAAACAGTGAATACTATTATTGCGTTATATTCCAGCTTTATTGAAAAACACATGCTTAAATGTTTTACTAAAATATATTTAATATTACATTATTATGAAATGTGTACTCTCCTAAATGTTAAATATAAATTAAATTGAAAAAAGAAAAGGTTCTATTTGTTATAAGAGAACAAAAATGAAGAATTTTATTCAAATTGATGCCACTTGAATTTACAGAAAAGAATACATGCAAAATCAAACCTTTGAACAAATTTTCCGTTATTCATCTGCTATATTGTTATGTAAAAAGGATATGTTTGAAATATTTTGAGATGCAAATATTAATGTAGAACTTTTGTTTTTGTTTTTTCTAATTGTTTCTATCACACCTTGTAGATGCTATATTATAGTGCAATTCTTACAAAATATACCATGGAGGACTCGTACACTGCCTTTATTGTCTTTTATACCCAAAACAAATTGTGAAACTATTCACCCTAGTGTTTTAATGATCATAGTTTTTAGCTCACCTGACTGAGTCAAAGACTCGCAGGTAGATGATACAACCTTGCTCACAGTGTTTCCCATTATAGAGAACCTCTTTCCTGTCACCAGGGAGAATCACTCTCCTGCCACCAGGGAGACATCTCTCCTGTCACCAGGGCCCAGTTGTTCAAAGCTCTGTTAGGTGAAATCATACTATATCTTTAATTTGATGTTTTAGTATCGAGTGCAATGGGTTATAGAAGTAAAATGCTATTTTGTTTAATTGTTACAATGAATGTATTAAATCTATAAACAGCATGATTAGATTATCCATTTAATTAGGCATTAAACTAAAAGTGCTCTGAACAACGCCCCTGCAGACAAGGGGAAGTAATGCAAGTATTTGTATCGATCCAGGAAGACGGGAGTTACTTCCCAAGATTTCTAAATATACAGTATATGTGTTAATACAATCTGGCAAAATTGCCAAATCAAATAGTAAAGAATGTGTTGTAATGTAAATTTCTATACAACAGATGTACATTTTGTTTTTAACTCCCCCCACCCACTCTCCCACAGCCAATGATTCTGTTTGATAGGTCAGTGTATCGTAAAACATCCACTGCTTCAATACTTTCGCACGACAAAAGTGTAACAACGTTTGGCACATTATTATTGTTAATGATGCGGCATTGTTATAGAATTCTGTTACATTTTAAGAAACAAAGGAAGACATCTATTATAATCCAATTTTTGTTTACATTTTTAGCTCGTCTTTTTGAAAAAAATGAAGAGCCGTTGTCATGACCCTGGCGTCGTCGTCGTCCACTGGTTAAAGTTTTGTTTAGCTCAGCCTTTTCTCTGTTTCTGAACAAACAACTCGTGTTACGGTGACTAAACTTCATAAACACATTCATATCCTGTTATACAAACAATGTATATAGCTAACTTACATAAATTTCCATACTTTGAGCGTTAAAATTTTTTGTTTGGGTTTGAGTTTTTTTTTTTTTAAATCAATTTTATTTTTCAGTAATACTATTAATTCTGTAAGCTGATCACCATCAACTAAAAAAAAGTTAACATCACTGACCTTGATCTATTTAATGGACTCTCCTGCTCGAGCCCAACCAAGACCCCTACCCTGCTGCCCATATTCTTTTTTTCTTTTTTGTTTAAATTTGTTTTGCACTAAATCAAATACTTTGTTCCATTTCAACTTTGTTACCAACCCCAAGACCCCAAGATCCATCACTCCCTCCAATTGTTTTCCTAAAATTTTGTTCTGTATTGAAGTAGATACACTGTCCCTTTTCAACTTTGTTACTAACGCCAAAACACCCTCTCCCTCCAACTTTTTAATTTATTTTATTTTACTAAACAGTCCTGTTTATTAAACTTTGGCACATACACCCCCACATCCACACCCACTTTAAAATTAAATTAAATACATTTCAGACATAGACATAGTGTATATTTTGCCCTAAAAGTCCTACTTGCACATTCATATATCTCCTAGTTTGCTAATATGAAAGATGGTTTCTTTCATACAGATATATCTGTTTTTCTGATGGTACATTAAATTATACTGTCTATGATCGACAAGGCTAGAAGAGTTAACGTTGTTCTTCAACATCTCTATATTTTTTGGTGATTTTTTTAAACCAGTTTTATATTTTCAGTATTGATTTTTTAAACTAATCCCTAGCAAGTTTGAAAAGTTTACTTCACTGACTGACCTACATAATAGATTTGGAAAAAAGACGAGCGTCTGCACCTGCTTGCGGTGCTCTTGTTTGGTACCACATACACTGGTTCCACATTATGGTAATACCACACAAGTATGACATGTATTGTTACCATATGTACTGATACACAATTTAATTTTATACCAGATATGCATCAAATAAGATGCCATGTATACTAATCACATGATGGTTCTACACATGCTTATACCACAAGGAATTATATAGAAGGATAGGAATATTGTATCTCCTGACCAAATGATGAAATAGCACACGAAGGATTCATAATTTGCAAATTAATCATTCATAATTCACAGGCAACCGATTGCTTGTATATAAACTGTTAGTTCTATGTAATCTTAGATGTTTAAACATGTTTCGGTCACGCAAAATGGTCATGAATTAAATATATTGAGGTTTGAAGGAAAATTTATCGCAATTTGTCGTTATTTTAGCTGCAGTATACACATTTTGCAATCACAAGTACTTCAACAATTTTAAACACAAATTTCTGGGAATGGTATTGTTTTGATGAGAATTTCATTCTTAAATGTAAGATTTTTATTTGTGTTCCTGAAATGAATGGAAGTTAAGATAATTGAAAACGAGATATTGCGAGATTTTGCGTGAATACGCAAGCGTTCCCAAATTCTAAATCATTTGCCTTGCCCCCCTTAATAATTCCTTGCACATATGCAGTAAATATACTGAAACCACATGCTGATACTAATCATGCTGATACCACATACCCTGATACCACATACCCTGATACAACATACCCTGATACCACATACTCTGATACTAATCATGCTGATACCACATACCCTGCTACCACATACCCTGATACAACATACCCTGCTACCACATACCCTGATACAACATACCCTGATACAACATACCCTGATACCACATACCCTGATACAACATACCCTGATACCACATATCCTGATACAACATACCCTGATACCACGTACCCTGATACAACATACCCTGATACCACATATCCTGATACAACATACCCTGATACCACATACCCTGATACAACATACCCTGAAACAACATACCCTGATACCACATATCCTGATACAACATACCCTGATACCACATACCCTGATACAGCATACCCTGATTCCACATATCCTGATACAACATACCCTGATACCACATACCCTGATACAACATACCCTGATACCACATATCCTGATACAACAAACCCTGATACCACATACCCTGATACCACATACCCTGATACCACATATCCTGATACAACATACCCTGATACCACATACCCTGATACAACATACCCTGAAACAACATACCCTGATACCACATATCCTGATACCACATAACCTGATACCACATACCCTGATACAACAAACCCTGATACCACATATCCTGATACAACAAACCCTGATACCACATACCCTGATACAACATAAACTGATGTAACCTGTCATGATTATGACATACCCATATCACATGTCTGGTGATGCCCTTCCACGGCAGATTTAATGATACACGTACATATTTCAACATTGCATTACCAGAGCGGTAAACCAACATGATCTATTGGCATCGCACACTGCTGATTTTTTGTGGTTAGAAGTAAATTTGATATTCAAATCAGTTGGGTTTTTCATTTTTCGATTTAAAAGTATAACTATTTAATATTGGCGGCTGAAACAATTAGATTAGACTAACTTTTCTCAATTAGGTCTCTTTCGAAGGAAGTTTTTCTTTTGGCAATTTCTTATAGCAGAATGTCAAATAAATATATATATATATTTATAATAATAATGCACTTATAGATTTGATATACCGATACGCATAAAGATTGAGTGTTGCATGAATAATATTTATATGTTATACGTTTCTTTACAAATAAATGTAAATATTCTAATTACTATGTACGGTCCACGGGTTTATTATAAAGGTTTACATGTAATAAATATGCGCAATAAAACAGTCTGCCAGTTAAGATATACACGAGTATTTACCTAACTGGTGTTATGCTGGCTACTATATTGCATTAACAAGAAATGTGTCCATGGGGCGCCCATGACCTCGCTCTGTGTTACAAAATTTTACCAAAGACCAAGTTGAAAAATGGACTAAACTACTGTTAGATTGGACCAAATATGACGCATATTGAATTTTAACTGTATTGTATCATTATACAGCTATAAAACAAATATAACTTAAATTATCGACCTTTTCAGAATATATTAAGCAGAAATTAGTATTTTTAACAAATAAAATATTAAGTAAAAAGGGACAATTATTTCTATAAGTTTGAGCTACGATTGCAAACACCGAGTTTGAACTTCTGTAAAATTTGACCGGCGCTGACAAATATCAAAGTTTGCCTGTTTTTTTATCAATTAATTAAAGATACACAACACATTGATAAATTAAAAGCAAGAAGACAAAATGCATTTCGGCTATACAGCCTTCAACAGGTTCAAAAGACAAAAATACACTTTATCTTGAATTACAGAACAATGATATTATTACATTTTAAGAATTCATTTATTACACATTTTGATATAGCTACTAATTCTATGTTAATTTTCAACATATATGAATGTACGCTCATGTCCACATTCTCCAGAATTCTTTAGCGACCATTTTTGCCGTTGTGGGCAGGTTCATGAGGTAGTATGGTGCACTTGACTGGAAACGCGTCTCCTGTCCATGGATGTTGGCAGTAATAAATAATGTGCTTACGGACATTGTTGACGTATCTATGGTAGCGTCATCTATCTCAATCTAAAATAAATAAAACATACATGATACGGTTATAGTGGTAGTTGATCAGTCTCCAATCACGAAAGAAATAAATGATACGTGTTAAAGAGATAAGCCCATCAATCTGAGCAATCTCTACCTACGAGACATACAGGCGATATAGGCAGCACCCAGATCGACTGGGGCAGCACCAATACTGGCTGGGCAGCACCCATACTGGCTGATCAGATCAAATACCGACTGAGCAGTACCAATACCGGCTGACCAGATCCTATACTGACTAGGCAGTACCCATACTGACTGAGCAGCACCCAGATCGACTGGGGCAACACTAATACTGGCTGGGTAGCACCCATATTGGCTGGGCAGCACCCATACTGGCTGACCAGATCAAATACTGACTGAGCAGTACCAATACCGGCTGACCAGATCCTATATTGACTGGGCTGTACCCATACTGACTGAGCAGTACCTATAATGGCTGACCAGATCCTGTACCGACTGGGCAGCACCCATACTGGCTGACAAGATCCTATACTGACTGGGCGGTACCCGTACTGACTGAGCAGTACCCAAACTGGCTAACACAGATCCAATACTGACTGGGCAATACCCATACTGACTGAGCAGTACCCATATCGGCTGACCAGATACTATACTGACTGGGCAGTACCCATACTGACTGAGCAGTACCCATACCGGCTGACCAGACACTATACTGACTGGGCAGTACCCATACTGACTGAGCAGTACCCTTACTGGCTAACCAGATATTATACTGACTGGGCAGTACCCATACTGACTTGGCAGTACCCATACTGACTGAGCAGATACTATACTGACTGGGCAGTACCCATACTGACTGATCAGTACCCATACTGACTGAGCAGTACCCATACTGACTGACCAGTACCCCTTCTGACAGAGCAGTACCTATACTGACTAGGCAGTACCCATACTGACTGACCAGATACTATACTGACTGGGCAGTACCCATACTGACTTGGCAGTACCCATACTGACTGACCAGATACTATACTGACTGGGCAGTACCCATACTGACTGACCAGATACTATACTGACTGGGCAGTACCCATACTGACTGACCAGATACTATACTGACTGGGCAGTACCCATACTGACTGACCAGATACTATACTGACTGGGCAGTGCCCATATTGACTGGGCAGTACCCATATTGACTGAGCAGTGCCCATAATGACTGGGCAGTACCCATATTGACTGAGCAGTACCCATACTGGCTAACCAGATACTTTACTGAATGGGCAGTACCCATACTGACTGAGCAGTGCCCATATTGACTGGGCAGTACCCATATTGACTGAGCAGTACCCATACTGGCTAACCAGATACTTTACTGACTGGGAAGTACCCATACTGACTGAGCAGAACCCATACTGACAGGGCAGTTTTTATACTGACTGAGCAGTACCCATACCGGCTGACCAGATACAATACTGACTGGGCAGTACCCATACTGACTGGGCAGTACCCATACTGACTGGGCAGTATCCATACTGACTGGGCAGTACCCATACTGACTGGGCAGTACCCATACTGACTGGGCAGTACCCATACTGACTTGGCAGTACCCATACTGACTGGGCAGTACCCATACTGACTGGGCAGTACCAATACTGACTGGGCAGTACCCATACTGACTGGGCAGTACCCATACTGACTGGGCAGTACTCATACTGACTGGGCAGTACCCATACCGGCTGCCCAGATACTATACTGACTGGGCAGTACCCATACTGACTGGGCAGTACTCATACTGACTGGGCAGTACCCATACCGGCTGCCCAGATACTATACTGACTGGGCAGTACCCTTACCGGCTGACCAGATACTATACTGACTGGGCAGTACCCATACTGACTTGGCAGTACCCATTCTTGCTGACCAGATCCTATACAGACTGGGAAGTACCCATACTGGCTGAGCAGTACCCATGCTGGCAGAGCAATACCCACACTGGCCGAGCAGTAACGACACTGACCGAGCAGTACCTACACTGACCGAGCTGTACCCACTCTGACCGAGCAGTACCCACACTGACCGAGCAGTACCCGCACTGACCCAGCAGTACCTACTCTGACCGAGCAGTACCCACTTTGACCGAGCTGTTCCCATACTGACAGAGCTGCACCCACACTGACCTAGCTGTACCCACACTAACCGAGCTGTACCCATGCTGACCGAGCTGTACCACACTGACCGAGCTGTAACCACACTGACCAAGCTGTACCCACACTGACCTAGCGATACCCACACTGACTGAGCGGTACCCACACTGACCCAGCTGTACCAACACTGATCGAGCGGTACCCACACTGACCGAGAGGTACCCACACTGACCGAGCGGTACCCACACTCATCGAGCGGTACCCACACTGAATGAGCGGTACCAACACTGACCGAGCTGTACCAACACTGACAGAGCTGTACCCACACTGACCGAGCAGTACCCACACTGACCGAGCAGTACCCACACTGACCGAGCTATACCCACACTGACCAAGCAGTTACCATACTGACCAAGCAGTACCCACACACACCGAGCATAACCTACACTGACTGAGCAGTTCTCGCACTCACCGAGCAGTACCCGCACTGACAGAGCTGTACCCGCACTGACCGAGCTGTACCACACTGACCGAGCTGTACCCTCACTGATCGAGTGGTACCAACACTGACCAAGCGGTACACACAGTGACCAAGCTCTACCCACATTGACCAAGCAGTACCCACACTGACCGAGCAGTACCAACACTGACCGAGCAGTACCCACACTGACTGATCTGTACCCACACTGACAGAGCAGTAACCAGACTGACTGAGCTGTACCCCACTGACCGTTCTGTACCCATACTCACTGAGCTGTACCTGCACTGAACGAGCAGACCCGCATTGACCGAGCTGTACCTGCACTGACCGAGCAGTACCCGCACTTACCGAGCTTTAACCATACTGACCATGCAGTACCCCCACTGACTGAGCTCTACCCACACTGACCGAGCAGTACCCACACTGACCTAGCTGTACCCGCACTGACCGAGCTGTACCCGCACTCAGCGAGCAGTACCCGCACTGACCGAGCTGTACCCGCACTGACCAAGCTGTACCCATACTGACAGAGCAGTACCCACACTGACCAAGCAGTACCCTCACTGACCGAGCTGTACCCACACTGAAAGTGCAGTACCCACACTGACCTAGCTGTACCCGCACTGACCGAGCTTTACCTGCACTGACCGAGCTGTACCCATACTCATCATGCAGTACTCATACTGACCGAGCATTACCCAGACTGGGCTGTACCCTAACTGACTGAGCTGTACCCATACTGACTGGGCTGTACCTATACTGACTTGGCTGTACCAATACTGACTGGGTTGTACCCATACTGACTGAGCTATACCCCTACTGACTGGGCTGTAACAATACTGACTTGGCAGTACCCATACTGACTGAGCTGTATCCACACCGACTTGGCAGTTTCCATACTTACTGGGTAGTACAAATACCGACGGAGTAGTACTCACCTTTGTTATAACGGGAGATGTTGTGTCCAGGGTGGCGTTGTACAGAGACATGACCTTGTTGATGGTTCTGTGTACGGTCTTGTTTAAAGTGACAACGAATGAACCGCACACTGAAAATAGAAATCTTAAACACTGTTTAAAGTGACAACGAATGAACTGCACATTGAAAATAGAGACGCTGAACACTGTTTAAAGTGAAAATGCATGAACCGCAGACTGAAAATAGAAACCTTGAACACTGTTTAAAGTGACAACACATGAACCGCACACTGAAAATAGAAACCTTGAACACTGTTTAAAGTGACAACACATGAACCGCACACTGAAAATAGAAACCTTGAACACTGTTTAAAGTCACTTCATATTGATTTTGATCAAACGAGTCAATATTATGTAAATAGTTAATTATTTTGTGCATGTTACAATACAATAAGACACACACTTAGTTCATACTAATTGATTCTATATCGACTGCGAAGAAAGCTCAACGCTTACTAGTACATGAACCGCTATCGAGTCCGTTTTCTGTGTAGAACCAGTATATATCAAAGGCGTAGCTACCTTAAGGCCGTGTAGGCCCGGGGCTACACCTTTCTCCGAAAAATAATAAAAAAAATTAAAAAAAACGCCAAAACTGCAAGACAATGTGATTGGGGGATAGGGCTAATGGTTAAAATGAGCCGAATTATTGTTTATTGTGTTTGATTAGGCTGTAAAATAAGTTTGTTAAAAAAATTTATGCATGCTCAATCATCATAATTATGATCGATGAGTAATAGCTGTAAATGTGTCTTGAAATGCATCAGAAGCCATTATTTCAATTTCATATTTAAAAAAATGTATGGGGATGCATGCCTCCAGACCCCCTACACTACCCGTGCCTACTTAAGCTAGCTACGCCCCTGTACATATATTCTGGCAAAACTAAATTAACTAACGGTCTACAGTAGTGATCGCCTGTATTAAAGCAACACATCCACGTTTAAACTTTTTTAAAAAAAATTTCAATTGAGTTGTGAGCACATTTCCCATACATAAATATATGGTCAGTGAGCTGTATATGTGCTAACAAACACTATCCAGAACGCTTTAGAATTATAAAAAAAGATGTTCAAATTATAAAGCGTGACAAACGCTTTATAAATTATTTTTAAATTGCCGAGGATTCCAACTTTGCTTCAAATTGAATTATGCGAGTCGTATTAAAAAACTTCACGATTTAGTGCGTAGTGTACTTTACCTGCCTTGAAAGTCATTTTGACAATTTTTTTTGACTCGGGTGAGTTACACGCTTGATTTATAAAGTGTTAGTCACGCATTATAATTTGGGCATCATTTTGTTCGGGATTGTGTTTATATGCTCATATACAGCTAATTGATCATATGTTTGTATGGGAAATGTGCTCATAACTCAATTAATTTTTTTTTTTAAAAGTTCAAACGTGGATGTGTTGCTTTAATACTAGTATTACATGGACATTACAGATAACTCGTGGTGACTTATTTCAGTGTTGTTATTGTATTGTCTCCCTATAAGCTGAAGTTAATGGCCTGACGCGACTATCGCTCCGCCCACAGGCCACGTTTAACGCAGCGGTTACAAGCATAAACCAACACAGTTTTAGCATGAAACATACATTGGTTTAAACATATTTTATTTCGAATATCTAACAATATTACATATTTACAAACAATACATTGCCGGAATCGGACTTTTTTTCTCGTCAAATAGGCAACACATTATCAATTTATAACGAAAATGAAGGATCTTGTGCGTAATTATATATATATATATATATATATATATATATATATATATATATATATATATATATATAACGACTAACCACTTAGCGGCCCAGGTCAGAAAAGACCGTATATCAAGACATACAATATTGCCTATGTTTTGCGCAAAACAAAATGTCTGCTTATTGCTTTGAACGCCAGATGGAACGTTAGCGCGACGTCATATTATATAAATTTTAACGTTATTAACAATTTTGTTTATATTTAACACGGGATTTTTTTAAACAAACCTGCAAAAATTTGAAATGAAATTATGGCGTCTTCTTTTGACGCCCCGGAACAGCGGACAATCATAAACATGTGTGTTTCGCTTTGGAAAACGTCCAAAGAGACGGGGGAAATCATTCAAACAACCACGCCATATTCCCTTATCTACAAGTGGCATCAACGGTATTCCGACGGATAGGCCACTACGAAATACGATTATTGAGCGGAAAGACCGGCTATCACCAACAACGCGCTCACGATTTTGAAGTATTTTCCCGCCTGACGAAAGTACTCAGAAGTATTGAAACGAAGAACGGCATGATCTGACCACCGTGTAGTAAATCATTCGGGTATATTTGTGACTCATTATTTTGCAAATAAATCTGCAGGCATGAAAAAATATTACACCCGGTGTATGTTACTTTGAGAGACTTTAAGACGTATTGAAAGTTACGCCACGACGTCATGAGGACACCGTGACTAGGGCCGCGGGGTAGTTAGTCGTTGTATGTGGGCCTAATTATGTATAAAATCATTCAGTTTTATTATAAATTGATAAATTATAGCCCATTGGACGAGAACAGATGTCCGATTACAGCAATGTATGATTCGTCATTATAACTGTCTTTGTTTGTTTTTAAACAAATGTGTCCACGAACATTTTGGACACACCTCGTAGATATAGTTAGCTTGTCTAAGGAAAATAGCGTCGTAGAAACCAATATCGATCGTTTATTGGATTATATCCACTTGTTTGATTGACAGCGTTCATCAGGTGAAACCCTCTCTCCTCCTTCAACTGTCAACAATCAAATTGAAACTAGCATAATGACTAAATGTTATGCTTGAGTACATCGTCGCAATTTATCATTTATACGACGCGCTGCATGTGCTAACTACGGAGATATGTTCATCACACAGTGAGATCGAATCGAATGAAAACAAAAGGTACTTTTTCGGTGAACTTTAACAAAATAAACATTTTTTTTGGTTCTAAATCTATGTATACACCGCTCCTTTGGGTGATAATTTCTACATAAACTGCCCATAATGAACTGGTGCTGCAACAGTAACGACTTAATTAGTTTAAAGAAAAGAATATATCGCCTATGTTCCAACATCAAAGACAAACTAACTGAAAGCGCAGTTCCTTTTCGATATATATTTATTCTACATTATTACGTCTTTTATTTAAACTGTAATGAATTGTATTAACACGTGTATACGCTTCAAAATGTATTTCAAACAAGCCCCCCCCCCCCCCCCCCCCCCCACCACACACACACACACACACACACACACACACACACACACACACACACACCATCTAATAGAGTCAAACTGTTCCTACTAAAAACCAAACTGACTTTTGTCTAAAAACCCAGACGTAACTATCTGCCTCTCTCTCCTCATCCAAACTCTCTGCTTCTCTTATAACCATGTCTACCGCTCTCTAATTATCATAAAAGTGACAGCTAATGCATAAACAAGTCACGTTTTTCATGGACATTGACAGAAATTCGGTATCTAAAATTGGATAACGTTACCCTCTTGAGAGCCCATCACTCCTCAGAAGTTCAAGCCAAGTATGGACCTACAACATGCTAATGACCACTTGTCGCAGTATTATATCTACGGTTTAAATTTTACATTATCAAACTATTACAAATAATAATTATTAAATGGATATAATACACTTAGCATTTACAGTTAAGCATTCACATTGTAAATTAACTAAATAAAAGAGCGTTGTTCGCTTTGAAATTGAACTGAGAATGTTTTGTTGAAGAATATAAACGTTGACCCGGTTACTAACGCGTTCTGAAAACTTGGTATGAAAATTCTGCTAATCAACTTTTTTTAATAAAGCACAAACAACTGTCTCCGTATATCACTTGTCCAAAACAAGCTTATGTGAGAAAAATGCCAGCTTCTTTAGAATCACGGTAATTCTACTCCACTGATTATGAAATAATTGAATCCAAAATTACCATGCAAAAATAATAGTCTGATCAGAATGCCGTGAGTGATAATGTAGCATGTCCACTTTATACGAGTACATATTCTAGTAATTACAAGTACTAAAATTAATATAAAACGATAATAGATTCCATGGAATCACAATTCTTATTCGTCATAATATAGATCTATTTTGTCAAGATACGGATGTTGTGGACTCAATTTGATAATTTGGGATTTGAAGGCAGGACAACGTTCACATCTGATATCATCTTCATGCTCATTATTGTGTGTCGTTCTTATTTTCATTCCTAGTCCCTACTCAATACGTCCCTGGTTGATAACAGGTCGTAAACACAATGATTTCAACTATAATGTTTCATAAATTGAGAAGATAATGAAACTCATCACGTGCTTATTGATATGTTTATTTTTAATTACCTTATTCATGTTATAAAAGTCATGTGTTTATATCACGCAAATGACTCATTGTTTCATTGTTTTATGTTTATGTTTATAAGTTTTATCTGTAATCATTCAAAGATAAAGTTGACGGTGTTCATATCACTGTAAAGGTACAATACCCGACCCATTTAAATGTTAAAGTAAAGGGTATTTATTCGTCCAAATATTTGTGTTAATATCGTAAGCAGTGCGGTAACTAAACTGTAGGAAGTAACAGAATTCCAAAGTTTTCAATGCTGTAACACGTTTTAATTACGTTACGACTACTCCTACAACTTCTCTTACTCTTACGACTACGACTACGACTACTTCTACTACCTACTACTACTACTATTACCTACCTACCTACCTACCTACCTACCGACCTACCTACCTACCTACCTACCTACCTACCTACCTACCTACCTACCTACCTACCTACCTACCTACCTACCTACCTACCTACTACTACTACTACTACTACTACTTCTACTACTACTACTACTAACCTACCTACCTACCTACCTACCTACCTACCTACTACTACTACTACTACTACTAATTCTACTACTACTACTACTACTACTACTTCTACTACTACTACTACTACTACTTCTACTACTACTACTACTACCCCTCTTTCTACTACCGTTAGACGTTTTGTAATATCATAGACGCAGCTTACACTGGAGCAAAAGTTGTTTTGAGAATATATGAACTGCAAATTAATCACAAACTGAAATAATATTTTTATTTTTGTTTATGTAGACTGTAAGTAGAAGGCATTTATTCAAGTTCTTTATAAATTTCAAACACAGACTATGAATTACATGTTTTTTACTTAAGTTTGTATGCACATACTTAAATATGTTGGTGAAACCGGAGACAAGCTAAAGTTTTACTTAAATACTTAAAAACTTAAACTTGATTTTGACTTGTCACTTAAATAACCTTTATTCATACACAACGAAACCATATTCAATTTATCTGCAGTCTGTCTGAAATCATGATCATCTGGATGCATTTCTTAGATTTACTTTTTAAGTTTTTAAGTATATATTTTTTACTTAAATATGTTGGTGAAATAAAACTTGCGTCCAGATTCTATTACCCAACCGTTGGTCATGACGCAAAGAATAAGAACAACATCGCAAACTTAAACAATCGGAATAACGTTATATACTGAAATAAAAACTCAAAACTACTAAAAGTTTTATGTTTATGTAACAAGTATAAATAAGAATTATAAAAAATACACAAAATGCTGATGTTTAAAGTTAAGCATTCATTCAACCCATCTAAAAATAATTATTTATACATGATTAATTTTATAAATACTGTATGTTTATTCTTCTCAACTTTGACAACAGTATACATATAAATGACCATGAGCAGAACCTCAAAAAGTTCGTCTGCAGTTATGACACAGCTCTCGCGATTGGATCCGTTAAATAGCAATTTTGTGAAATCCACATTAAAGCACGCTGATAGGTCAGTTGTTTCAACTATAAGTATGAATGACGTCACAGTTTAGTAAGCGTCCAATTGCTATGAATTGTGGGACAGGCATAGAATTCCCTGCTTTTTCATTTGAGTTAACAGACCTGATTCGGGAGATATCAGGTTCTGGGACAGATTACGGAAAGTTGTTTTTTTCTGTATACAACAGCCATTTCACTACCGTTCACGTGTATATCTCTGTTTTCTCAATTTATCCTCATAATTCTCGAAAGGGGCAAAGTTACAAAGGTTTTCCATCGTTTCTGTTAGACTGAGTTCAATTGTTATTGGAAAAGATTTCTGTTTCTTCCATTCTGTCAGATTCGATGAACACGCTATTTCAAACTTTCCTTTTTTGTTCGTTATCAGTGTAAACACTCGTCCATGCTTAACGAAAACTGCATGCAACGGCTGGAATGACAAATACGGAAACTCATACCTGGTGCTTCTACCGGTACACGGGTCTAACTGAGTGAGCGAGTTTTCTGAGAGAACATTCACTTTGTCACGATAAGAGAATGCGTGCCCATTCGAAATGATTGACGTTAATGCCTTTACCGTGACGCTACCTGTGAGCGGTGAATATATTTGAACGTAATTGCCTTCAAAAATATATAATTTCCCCATGTGAACTGCCCAGATAGGGTTGACAACCATTTCACGCAACTCCCCATGAACAGTCCACCTATTGTTAATTATGCTATACCTATAAACAAATGTGCCTTTTCCGCCAAAACAAAAAACGCTGTCGTCAATGGCAACCATGGATGTGCACGATAACGCACCTGTTGATTTCGCACATTTTTCCCATCTGTCTAAGACAACATCGTACCGTTTAAGTTTTTCTGACTTATTCCTTGAAGACATCACCACAAACATATGGGGTGAGTCTTCAGTTTGTCCGCAACACACGCGTCTTATTCTGTTTCCATTGTTTATTTTCTTAACTTTATTCTGTACGATTTCTCTGCTTTCCAAATTGTAAGCAACAACAGTTTCTTTACAGTTTGAATTGGTCCCAAACATTAGGAAATACGAATGAGGCCGATCTGACCTCATTCTAACACTTTCGACATAGTTCACAAACCTCATTGACCGGTGAATGGTCATAGGGACGGTGTGTTCAGGTCCCCTCGGTTGTGTACGTAATCTGCCTTGCCTCATCACGTGACACTCACACACATCTTCATCTGCATACGTCTTTTCTTTAAGTTCACGTTCCATCTCTTCACTCATACTTTTAAGCGAATCATAACGAATTCGATTTGAAACCAAGCGAAATAACTGCACGTCGCTTTGAGTGATAGTTTTACTATCCGGATACCTCCCTGTACTACAGAACGCAGCCAATTTCGATTTTGAATCGTCTGGGAAACTGGCAAAGTCCTCATTTGGCATACCTCCGTTTAAATTATTCCTCATGTTTTAACGTGCCAGAGTATTTAGAGAAAAATAGTTCCTTTAAATACTATTGTGTAATAACAACTTTACTTTTTTATGTTGTCCTTGACGATATTTACTCATCTCAAACACAGATACACAACACGATCTACATAATTTATAAATCAGATAAACAGTTTCTATAGAACGAAAGTTTTATTCTCAATGTTCAACGCTTTTTCACAATTATTTAAATAATACAGAAACCGCGCTCGGAACGTCTACTTCTAGTGATATATGTATTACGATTATGTTGTTTACTAAATCAATTGCGTGTTGTATAGGCATTTATATACACAAACAATGTATCATCTATTTTTAAAGATCAGTGAAATACGGGGATTCCCATTTTGTACTTTCGGGTTTTTACATTAATTAGGAAAATGTTCAGCTTCACTGACAACTCATAGATTCACTAGTGATGTTTTATCTTAGGGGCCAACAACTCAAGAACGACACTTCATTTTCGGTTTCCCAAGTCTTTATAAATACGAATGAGTAACACACTTTTCAATGACCTATAATAAATGGGTTCTAAAATAAATCTCATTATCTTTACCTGTATTTGGGTTGTCGGGTTAAACATACCTGCATAATATAACATGTATTGAATCAGTACATTATTTCATTAAGTCATAAGTATAAGAGAGAAAAGTATTGAATAGTGTATCGCAATGTGGTTTATAATTATTAAAAAATCAAAATATTTTAGTAGGTGTGTAATAATACAAGATTATAATAGTTCAACAGTTAATATTCACTAGCGGATCGAATATGGTCACTACTACGTACTAAAGTTCAAACATTTTAACAAGGTTAGTATATCAATGCAATACTATTAAATGTGGTTTAGGATGAGGGAATCTCTTTGGCTGGTGTAAAATCTGAAATTGGACTACGTATTTAATTTAATAAATACAAAACAATAATAAAACTATAAACAGAAATGGGATAGAGAAGCGGGTACGGGCTCGGACAGGTACCAAAGTTTAAACAGACCTGGGCATTTTAATACAATAAAATTTCTTTTAAAGAATGGGGATGGGCTAAGGGATATTAAGTCGATACCAAAGTAGGAATGGGGCAAACTATTTCATTATTAATTATAATTATTATTATCGTTATCATTATCATTATCATTATCATTATCATTATCATAATCATAATCATTATCATTATCATTATTATCATCATCATCATCATCATCATCATCATCATCATCATCACTAATATCATTATCATAATCATTATCATTATCATTATCTTTATCTTTATCTTTATCTTTATCTTTATCTTTATCTTTATATTTATCTTTATCTTTATTATTATCATTATCATTATCATTATCATTACTATAATTATTATTATTATTATTATTATCATTTATTATTATTATCACCATTATCATCATCATCAGCAGCAGCAGTATCATCATCATAATCATCATCATCATCACCATCATCATCATCAGCAGCATCATCATCATCATCATTATCACCATCATTATATTATTATCATTATTGTTATTATTATCAAAATCGTTAACGCTGGCGCCGAAGCCGACGCGGGAGCGAGTAACAACAATCCCCTAATTATAAAATAGTGGAGTTGATAAAGTAGGAACTTATGAATCTATCAACATTTCATTATCATTGCCTTCTCAAATTACCTTTATTAAGGGGCCATCTCTCGATTTATTGCCTCTCACCGCTTGGATCATGGGTTCGGGACCAGTTCGCTCCAAAGTGTGTCAGTTACATGTAATCTTGGTAGGTTATGAACATGCCTCACTAAACACATATTGAGGTAGGCCGGTGATTCTACTCATATTCATTCGGATTGTTTCCCCCAGTAATAAACATGGAGGGCATACTATTACATAACCTGTAATGTGTTGAACATGGCGTCAAATAAATAAAATAAAACAACAAGTATGGAAAAACATTTATGTGCGATTTATTGATAACATATAATTGAAAATGCACTGCAACACTTCTACGTATTCTTCAAATAAATATATATTATGTAAAGAACGAATAAACAAATATAACCAATGCTGCCCAATGCCCAATCTTCAATCGCCATCTTGAATTTTGAACTGTACAATGTAAAATTTATTGGATCCAATAAATGTCTACATAGTGTACGGTCACGTGGTAATATCTGGAGTAGGTGATTGGCTATACATATATAATGATACAGATCAGCAGTGAGATTCAGTGAGATAAAATGCGAGTGTACACCTCATACATCGTACGTACACACATATAACATACATTAGTTTGAACTTTATTTTACTAATATTATAATACAGTTAACACAACTTATACAAGCCAAACAGGCAGAGCAATCTAGAACACGCGCTCCACATGACGTATGTATGCGCATCGATCTAAGGTATGATATATAAATAGATGAATAGCAATGTAGATATATTTAAAGCCGTGAAATGTGTTTTTTTCTCAAATCGTCTTCGTAACTTGCGCTGCCAAATGGAGGAAATGGGCATTCGCTTTCTATAATGTCTGAAACAAGCACATCTAAGTTATTTGCAAATGATTTTTTTCTTCTCCATTGAATAAGATCCGATGAGCAAACGAGTTCATACTCTTCGCGTTTGTCTTTCATATGTGTCGTTAGTGCAAACACGTTGCCGTCCTGTACAGAAAACATAGCGTGTAATGGCTGATAAGACTTCCGTTTTCTTTGACTACTTCCGGTTCGGGAATCAAACTCAATTAAAGAATTTTCTGATAGAACACAAATTGTATCTAGAAATGAAATAGCGTAACCACTCAATATATACGAAGCATGCTCAATCTCTGTTACTTGGCACGAATATGGCGAGACAATTTGCACCAGATATTTCTGGAATATGTACAGGTTTCCTTTATGCACTGTATACACTGGCGAAACGACGTTTACCCGTAAGTGTCCATGTACATGCCATCGTTTTTCTGCCATGTTGTATACTTGAATGCAAGTTGTATTCCCGCCGAAACAGAATATGTTGTCGTCAATAGTAACGAGACAGTTGCCCGACAATGCATGTTTAGGTTTATTGCATTTTACCAGTTTGTTTTCAATCACATCGTACCGTATCAGTTTTTCATTTTGACCGACCAAGCACAGCATAAACACATATGGAGCACCTTTTATGTAACCAACAGACGCGTGTCTAAGAGTTTTTCCTTTCATCAGTTTGGATATATTATTTTGATAAAATTCTTCAGTTTTCGGATTGTAAGTAAGAGCAATTGTCTGGTCTTGTTTCTGACCAATCAAAAACAAGAACGTTTGTCGACGGTAGCACGGTGCCTTAGTCAAGGTATATTCAACGCTTTTGGTTTTATCCAACTGTCTTGTATTATAGCAACAACAGTCGCTGCAATCGTCTGACGCACTCTGGTCTTCAAATACACGGTCCATTTTCTTACGATTTTTGAGCGAATCGTGTTGGTTTTGTTCAGAAGCAAGGCGGCACAGTTTTATATTTTGCTGTGATAAATTGCTGTGCTTTATTGTCTAAGAAGCCTTTCTGTTTTCAGAAAAATATCCAAAAATATCTTCGATATTTCTGGAAAACTAGCAATAACCGTGACCGCTTCCGTTGATTGGTCAGTTTTACTATGTTTTTTTACAATGGAGATTGGTTTTAATTTCCGGAGAAAAAAAAGTGATACAACTGCAAGCGTTTTAATAATTTTTCAGTAGAAGAATTAAAGACAAGTCACATTCGGCACAGGTAAAATCGAATTATCTCCCAGTGTCCGTACGTACGAGTCTGTCAACCACTCATGTTTGAAACATAAAACATGTATTTTAATCGAAACATCTGCAAACCCGAGTCTGCTTAACATCGAACTTTAATAAATTTAAAAAAACTCTTCAATAGACACACACACAACTTAAGCTAGGTTACGTGTATGTCTGTACATAATGTTTTGATAAACAAAAGTGTGCCTTTTATATATACTGCTGGAGTCCGCTATCAGTAAACTAGAAATACCCATGTCATAATTATAACCCAGGCTATCAAATCATATCCGCCACGTACCTGTGGTTTAATCCATACAGCTCAATTCTGGGATTTTTTAATCGAGATTTAGTTATTTCTATAACTATGTGACACTGGGCTATTTCTTTAAACGCAATATCAGGGTATATGACCAGCCATAAACGCTTTCGCGAAGATTTCATCACCTGGATTTGGTTATGTCATTTGATCAGGCGATTGCCAGTAAACACTTTCTAAATTCCAATTTTTGTTTCTAAATGATGTTAATGTCGGCCAGAAACATATGTATGCTTTACGCACACGGGTCATGTATTATGCACAATCGAATTTGGTTCAATTAAGTGCGGGTGGGGTTTTTGTTAACGCCAATTTCCAACACATTACAAGCTACGTCAAGAGCGGGTTCAGACGAGGGCCGGCCTGGGCCCCACTAAAATTTGGCAAGCATAGGTTTTTCTTCTACACATTTACCCAGAACTCAAGTAACCATCTATACGATTTGTGTTAAAACAAATTAAGCACGCGTCACAGGACGAGACTCGAGATTCGAGTCCGGGACTCGAACCCGGGACCCTTCGCTTACAGGGCGAATGCTCTACCGTCTGAGCTAACCGAACCGCTTACATAATTTCCTCTCCTGGTAGGTTACGTACACACTGTGACATATTCCCTCACAAATTCGAAATTCGTCCCGAATTTTCATAGAGACCAGAGAATCATGTAATGTTTCTCGGAATATATATCAGTCACAGTCTCTCGTTGGGCGCCAAATGTAACAGGACGAGAAACGTATGCAGCCAGTCCGGGACCCGAATCCGGGACCCTTCGCTTACAGGGCGAATGCTCTACTGTCTGAGCTAACCGAACCGCTTACATAAATTCCTCTCCTGGTAGGTTACGTACACACTGTGACACACGTATTTGGTGTACCTAAAATATGTAAAAACTTACTACTTCTTGCATGATGCTTGAGTATATTCTACTGTCGCCCAGTGTTTGGTCGTTTTTTAAAGATTTTTCCTTGTCGTTAAATCTTTATCGATTCGGGTAATTTTACGCGAAACTGTTTGTTATGGCGACACCATCAACGCGAGCAAAAATTAAAAGAAAGCTGAATAGCTTTTTTTACATGTAGATCATCAAATGCAGAAAGTCAAACGCAGTAGAAAATGTATGTATATTTGCATGTCATGACATGTGTAAATGATTTTAAATGGACCAGTCTGCTAAAACATGTATACAATTAAAATATTTACACTGCGTAGACCAAACTTTCAAAAGCACCGAGACAGAAACTGGTGGACAAACTGAGGCAAACAAATAATCAATACAACACTGAAATCTATGTTTCATCTATTTTCATTCAATGTTATAAAAAAAAAAAATTTAGCCAGAAAAACAATATGCCATCGGCCTGCTCCTAACCTAAAAATATAGTGATGTGCTGCGATTGTGTCTATGACTAATTATAATTGGTGCTGTGGCGAAATAGGTAAGGCGTGCACCTTTCAATCTAGAGGTCTAACGTTCGAACCTGCCTTGCGACATATTTTTTTGGGAAAATAAAAATGTTTATAAAAAAATTTAAGGTATACGTGTTATAATGTTCATCTTTATTTAAAAGAATTAAGTTATAAATGTATATACATTCACTTAAGTAACCCCTAACATCAATTACTGGATCCGCTCCTGCGCGCCCCCTCTAAACTGAAATCCTGGATCCGCCCCTGTACGTATAATTATATGTGTATATTTTGACGGAGGAAACCGTTAGACGAATCAACTTAAACCTCATAGAGCTAATTACAAGATATATATTCTAAATCTCTATATATAGTATAATAAAGACTATATATAGGGATAAAGAATATACTGTCACTTGTCCCTGTGACCTGATAGAGGACCTGCACTCGGCACTGAAACGCTTATTACAAAAATATCAGTTATTTATAAGTCCGGAAATTACTCAGTCGACAGTAAAAAAGATTTGTGTACACAAAGTAATGAATATGTAGACGGCAATTAAAATATGTTAAGTGGTCCGAACCTTCATGATTTTAGACTTTTTTTGCACAGCTGTGTAGACACTATGCACACTGCGGAGGTTTGGTCATCGCATTTTAGTGTGACGGCCTGTAGCCAAATCTAGCAAGCTGCCTTGTTGAAGTTTACGTATCATGCCGTAGACAACACATGACATTACTATGGCAACGAGTCGAACAGTCTTTAATCTATCAATAATTGACCAAATTGATAATAAATATCAATTTAAGAAAGAATGCGAGAAAAAAGATTACATTGAGATCTGTAGGTTAGCTGCACAATTGTTTAAAACCATTTTAAAGGGAGAAATGACGGACATATACTTTAATATAACTCTATAAACAAAGAATATATTGAAAGATTGGTAATTAATCTTATTTTATTCCACGTAAATAAGTGTTTACATCAACAATATCGGGATGACTATAACGTATTAATGGAAAAATACCACAGAGATACAGAAATTTAGACAAGTCAAAAAATTACAATGACGCATGCTTTTAAGCTAATATATAGATTAAATAACACAAGTCATGCGCAGTTACACATGATAATTTGAATGGAAAATAATCGTTTCATAAATGACATATTCGAAAGAACTATATATGACATTTTCACCTCATGTTAGTTTAAACATATTTTATTTCAATATATATATATATATACACACAATGGACTAACATATACTATCTTATACACTGTAAAAATAATACATGCCTATGTAAATCCGCTCCATGCTAAAACAAATTATGAAATAATGATAGCAGATAGACGTGTAAAAGAATTAGTATTTTGTCAATACCTAATATGCGTTAAATTGTCATAGTATAGCAGATTAAAAATAAAATGAAGTTGTAGTTGTTTTATTAACCAAATGAGAGAGAGAGAGAGAGAGAGAGAGAGAGAGACAGACAGACAGACAGACAGACAGACAGACAGACAGACAGACAGACAGACAGACAGACAGACAGACAGACAGACAGACAGACAGACAGACAGACAGACAGACAGACAGACAGACAGACAGACAGACAGACAGACAGACAGACAGACAGAGAAAGAGCGAGATTTTACCGGAAGAAGAATAAGAAGAAGAAAAAGAAGAAGAGATTGTCGGGCTTCTACTGTTGACGACAAGTATGACGACCTCATATACCGCGGGAAGTGAGCTAGTGGTTCCGCATTAGAAGACTATAACGAAACCGTCACATTCCATGTATAATAACATTAAGAGACCACCGTAGTACCCATTACTTTGCTGCAAAACTATTACCACAAATTAGAATGCCAACATATATTGAAGTTATATTACGAAGTTTATTTGTCAGTGTATTTTGGAGTAGAAAATACAACTGAAGAACAAATGATACGTAGTTTTTGTTTCACCACAAACCGTGACAAAGAGGAGATTCAACAAAACCTTTATGCCAGAGATAGTAAGTCAAAAACTACAGCAGTTAGTTCTTAACCCACACTGCAGGATTTTCTTCTTTCTAGAACCACTATAGAATTACTGTAGGACATTCTATTTATTCTTATTTAGAAGTGATTTAAATGTACCAACATAATGGACACTTCGATAGTTACATACAGCATATAGAGATTTACTGGTAGAGGAAGACCTTAGAATGAATCCGAGTAGAAATGATAGATTACTCTTCATGAGACGATACCCGGGACGACTCGGTCACGCACGGAGGATCACATGTAGCAGTACCATATACATAGGCGTATGAGCCGCCCCCTCCCCCACCCCAAATGTTCAGGTTGGGGGACCCAGCATATACTCTCTCATACATCCTCATACACTCTCTCCTTAGGTTGCCAGTTGCCTACCCCCAATAATTGAAACGCTCCTACATCCATGATATATATATATATATATATATATATATATACAGTTAGTTTAATAATATCTCTATTGCATCTATTACGTGTATATACAATTACATAAATAAAAACAATACAAATAAATTGCTAAAAGTCATGCTAAAAGTTTTAACAGCATAAGCAACAGCTTTACCCTAAGAAAATAACATTTCAATGTAGAACAGATATTCTGATAGTTTACATGTAATAAATAATATATTATTACGATCTGTGCTACTGTGTATTAATTCCTTTATCAATGACGTTTTGTCTATTCGAGAATAGAAAAAGTTATAAATAATCGAATAAAAAAAGAAATCAAGGTTAGATACGAGACAACGATATTCAGAAACTGACAAGATGTACAATCAGTGTTGCAGTTACAATTATCTACATTTAACCATAAACACGCTCGTATTGTACGGTGATGTGGCGATGCTATTAAAAGTATTTGCTTGGAACATTATTTAGTATCACCAGGGTAGGATCCAACCCACTGCCTCTAAACCACAACTGGAATCACATGCCGGAAAGATTGTTCATCTTATTCGTATATTTACAAACAAGCAATAAAATCGGATCAAAATATCCCCAGCATCATATAAACAGTTAATAAATCTGATGTCATAAAGGCAAATGGAACAAATTACAACTGATTTAAGGACATCATGGTGACTGGAGATTTTTATCCTCTTTACCACTCGAACTTTCTTTATACTGTCCCTTCTTTACTATCTACATACACAAATATATTTTTTATGTTATACATACAGGTTTTTCAAATTTATATTACACATTATGACGACACTAAGTATGATAAAAGTTGTATATGTAATAAACAAATAATGTAAATATTTTCATATTCTTAACAATTTAAATCCTTATCATTATTGTGAACGGCGTTAATTAATATACATTGTTAGAATATATAAACAGAGTATAAGGCACTTGTTAATAAAACAATGTACATCTTAACATGCTATTGTTCTTTATTATTGTGTTATGAACAATGTGTTGCTATTTGCATGTATGTGTTATGAGAATCAAACATTTTAAAACAAAACAACTGATGTCATGGTCTGCGTCACGTTCTAGGAAAACAGAAAATAAAAACAATACAAAAATCGCAAAAAAAACATTACGCTGTTTACCAGAATTCAGATAAACGCTTGTAATAAAAGTGTGACCATAAATTCGTAATGAGTGAATGTTTAACCTAATAATCTAAAACGCAAATGTTATCATTAAGCCAGACTTTACCTAGCACGTCACATGTTTGATTTTTGATTTTTAACAATTGAAGTATCCTGGTCAAAAAGTTTAGATGTATCTATATATATATTTATCTCAGTGAACTCGGACCTTGATGTACTAGCATTTTATAAGCTAATATTAAAACCGTGTAAATAAAAGAAATCCCAAAACAGTTTGATGATAGGCGGCCCGCGACAGATGAAACTTGTAATGCGACCTGATTACTAGTTATCTGGTTTGATTTATTATCCAGGTTGTCGCAGTCTACCTAGGTAATTACTGGGCAGATAAAAATGTAGAATTTGCCCAACATTTTATTATTTTGTATTGTATCGTGTTAAGTGTCACTTTCAACAAGTTTTCAACATACCAAGTCGGTTGTCGCTTGAGACAGGAGGCGCTACTGGAGTAATATGTTAGATGATGATACTTTTATTTACCGTCACAAGTTTCCCATATGGGCGACGCCCGCCGAAGGATATTACTAATTTTTAGATTTTTGGAGGGTATTATAGAGATAGAAAAGACCCTTTTGTAGCGCCCCTTGTTCTTTTGCATGCCCGGTGTAAAGCATCAATACATGGGATCTCGATTTTTCTCATCCAAATGCCTGATAAGTACTTTAGTTTGAAGATCGAACGTGGGGATCGAACATGCGGTCCCTGGGCTCGCAGTCCGAGGCCTTAACCACTGGACCACTAATCATCTCTTTTATTATGTATGACACCTCTTCCAGTTATATATTGATCTGATTAACTGGACCTAGAAATAGTCTTTCAATGCTGAACACTATATACGGAATCATCGAGTAACATTTTTTTTTTATCTTTGATTTGGATCGGGGAATCAGCACACGACCTCCCACATGCGAGACAATGTTCTACCACTTTACCATCGCTGCGAGGTCCTCTTTTTTATTAAGTTGTATAGGGTTTATGGTCGCTTTTTATAATATTCTTCTGTTATATAAGTATTACAACAAAATGTTCAGCCAGTACGGGACTCGAACCCGGGATCTTTCGAAGACAGAGCAAACTGTAATGCTCTGTCGACGTACCTAGCTGGAATACTTTTCTCTCCTTAAAGGTTATGCACACAGTACAATATATTCCCTAGTAAATTTAGAAATCGTACCTTAAAGTACATAGAGACGGGATAATCATTAAAATGTTGGCAGGAATATAAAAAAAATTATACCTCAGTCCCGAGCGACAACGGTAAGGACGAGTAAAAATGCAGATTGTCCGGGTCTTAACATTCTCAACTGGGACATTTCGCTGACATGGTCAATGATTTACAGACTGTGGTAGCCGGACTGACGACATTTGTTTTCTTATGGTTGGTAATTACTAAGACACACTTAATTTGGAATTTGTCTCCGTTTTTTTTTCTATTATTGTTGCGGTTTACCGCCACATTTAGCATGTGATTTATATGGCAGGTGAATGAAGACATCATAATGCGTCTGAGTACAAAACGCCGTTCTTACGTTGAAACTGGCAATAGTTCTAAACAAAAAGAAAGTTTGTGATGAGCAGTGCTCGAACCCACGACTTCAGTCGTGAGAGAAACTAAAATTTTCATACAGACCAGAGAATCATGTGAATGGTTCTAAGAATATATATAAGCCGATTTTCCAGGTAACAGAACGGAAAATATATGCAGCCGGTCTTGAACTCGAATCCGGAAACTTCTACCGACTAAGCAAGCCGTACTACTGGCATACGTTTGGTAACGTACGCACTAGTCTATCTCGGTCCCTGACATCTCCTCAATCAAGTGGAGAGAGCTGGGTTTGTTCTACATTTGGCACTCCGACGGGACACACGGCAATGGTAAATGACTGTCACGTCATATTCACACATACAAAATCCTTACTCCTAAAAAACGCTTTAGAAATATTTTTTAAGCGAAAATTTATCAACATTGGCATGTTCATTGAAATCGTGCGATACCTGTTATAAACCCCATGGGACGTTCTGAAAGCATAGACACATATTGATCAATCGGCTTAAGCATTGTTACATGATAACCTACGCTCACTTTGTCAGTTTCTAGTTATATGTATAACCCGCTAAAGTCAGTTTCCAGATCACTTACAGTCACTTTGTCATTTTCCAGTTAGACATATAACCCGCTAAAGTCAGTTTTCAGATCACTAACACCCACTTTGTCATTTTCCAGTTATAAGTATAACCCGCTAAAGTCAGTTTCCAGATCACTTACACTCACTTTGTCATTTTCCAGTTATAAGTATAACCCGCTAAAGTCAGTTTCCAGATCACCTACACCCAATTTGTAATTTTCAAGTTAAAATATAACCCGCTAAAGTCAGTTTCCAGATAACTTACACCCACTTTGTCATTTTCCAGTTATAAGTCAGTTTCCAGATCACTTACACCCACTTTGTCATTTTCCAGTTAGACATATAACCCGCTAAAGTCAGTTTCTAGATAACTTACACCCATTTTGTCATTTTCCAGTTATAAGTCAGTTTCCAGATCACTTACACCCACTTTGTCATTTTCCTGTTAGAAATATAACCCGCTAAAGTCTGTTTCTAGATCACTTACACCCAATTTGTAATTTTCAAGTTAGAAATATAACCCGCTAAAGTCAGTTTCCAGATAACTTACACCCATTTTGTCATTTTCCAGTTATAAGTCAGTTTCCAGATCACTTACACCCAATTTGTAATTTTCAAGTTAGAAATATAACCCACTAAAGTCAGTTTCCAGATCACTTACACTCACTTTGTCATTTTCCAGTTATAAGTATAACCCGCTAAAGTCAGTTTCCAGATCACCTACACCCAATTTGTAATTTTCAAGTTAGAAATATAACCCGCTAAAGTCAGTTTCCAGATAACTTACACCCATTTTGTCATTTTCCAGATCACTTACACCCATTTTGTAATTTTCAAGTTAGAAATATAACCCGCTAAAGTCAGTTTCCAGATCACTTACACCCAATTTGTAATTTTCCAGTTATAAGTATAACCCGCTAAAGTCAGTTTCCAGATCACTAACACCCAATTTGTAATTTTCAAGTTAGAAATATAACCCGCTAAAGTCAGTTTCCAGATAACTTACACTCACTTTGTCATTTTCAAGTTATAAGTCAGTTTCCAGATCACCTACACCCAATTTGTAATTTTCAAGTTAGATATATAACCCGCTAAAGTCAGTGTCCAGATCACTTACACTCACTTTGTCATTTTCCAGTTATAAGTATAACCCGCTAAAGTCAGTTTCCAGATCACCTACACCCAATTTGTAATTTTCAAGTTAGAAATATAACCCGCTAAAGTCAGTTTCCAGATCACTTACACTCACTTTGTCATCTTCCAGTTATAAGTCAGTTTCCAGATCACTTACACCCACTTTGTCATTTTCCAGTTAGACATATAACCCGCTAAAGTCAGTTTCCAGATAACTTACACCCATTTTGTCATTTTCCAGTTATAAGTCAGTTTCCAGATCACTTATACCCACTTTGTCATTTTCCTGTTAGAAATATAACCCGCTAAAGTCTGTTTCTAGATCACTTACACCCACTTTGTCATTTTCCAGTTAGAAGTATAACCTGATAAAGTCAGTTTCCGGATAACTTACACCCACTTTGAAATTTTCCAGTTATAAGTATTACCCGCAAAAGTCAGTTTCCAGATCACTTACACCCATTTTGTCGTTTTCCTGTTATAAGTATAACCCGCTAAAGTCAGTTTCCAGACCACTTACATCCACTGTGTCATTTTCCAGTTATAAGTATAACCCGCTAAAGTCTGTTTCCAGATCACTAACTACCATTTTGTCATTTTTTAGTTAGAAATTTTACCCGCTAAAGTCAGTTTCCAGATCACTTACACCCACTTTGTCATTTTCCAGTTAGAAGTATAACCCGCTAAAGTCAGTTTCCAGATCACTTACATCCACTGTGTCATTTTCCAGTTATAAGTATAACCCGCTAAAGTCTGTTTCAAGATCACTTACACCCACTTTGTCATTTTCCAGTTAGAAGTATAACCCACTAAAGTCAGTTTCCAGATCACTTACATCCACTGTGTCATTTTCCAGTTAGAAATATAACCCGCTAAAGTCTGTTTCAAGATCACTTACACCCACTTTGTCATTTTCCAGTTAGAAGTACAACCCGCTAAAGTCAGTTTCCAAATCACTTACAACCATTTTGTCATTTTCCAGTTATAAGTAAAACCCGCTAAAGTCAGATTCCAGATCACATACACCCACTTTGTCATATTCCTGTTAGAAGTATAACCCGCTAAAGTCAGTTTCCAAATCACTTACATCCACTTTGTCATTTTCCTGTTATAAGTATAACCCGCTAAAGTCATTTTCCAGATCACTAACACCCACTTTGTCATTTTCCAGTTAGAAGTATAACCCGCTAAATTCATTTTCAAGATCACTTACACCCACTTTGTCATTTTCCAGTTATAAGTATAACCCGCTTAAGTCAGTTTCCAGATCAATTACACCCACTTTGTCATTTTCCTGTTATAAGTACAACCTGCTAAAGTCAGTTTCCAAATCACTTATACCCATTTTTCATTTTCCAGTTAGAATTATAACCCGCTAAAGTCAGTTTCCAGATCACTTACACCCACTTTGTCATTTTCCAGTTATAAGTATAACCCGCTAAAGTCAGTTTCCAAATCACTTACATCCACTTTGTCATTTTCCTGTTATAAGTATAACCCGCTAAAGTCATTTTCCAGATCACTAACACCCACTTTGTCATTTTCCAGTTAGAAGTATAACCCGCTAAATTCAGTTTCAAGATCACTTACACCCACTTTGTCATTTTCCAGTTATAAGTATAACCCGCTTAAGTCAGTTTCCAGATCAATAACACCCACTTTGTCATTTTCCTGTTATAAGTACAACCTGCTAAAGTCAGTTTCCAAATCACTTATACCCATTTTTCATTTTCCAGTTAGAATTATAACCCGCTAAAGTCAGTTTCCAGATCACTTACACCCACTTTGTCATTTTCCTGTTAGAAGTATAACCCGCTAAAGTCAGTTTCCAAATCACTTACATCCACTTTGTCATTTTCCTGTTATAAGTATAACCCGCTAAAGTCATTTTCCAGATCACTAACACCCACTTTGTCATTTTCCAGTTAGAAGTATAACCCGCTAAATTCAGTTTCAAGATCACTTACACCCACTTTGTCATTTTCCAGTTATAAGTATAACCCGCTGAAGTCAGTTTCCAGATCAATAACACCCACTTTGTCATTTTCCTGTTATAAGTACAACCTGCTAAAGTCAGTTTCCAAATCACTTATACCCATTTTTCATTTTCCAGTTAGAATTATAACCCGCTAAAGTCAGTTTCCAGATCACTTACACCCACTTTGTCATTTTCCAGTTAGAAGTATAACCCGCTAAAGTCAGTTTCCAGATCACTTACACCCACTTTGTTATTTTCCAGTTACAACTCAATTTCAAGATCACTTACACCCACTTTGTCATTTTCCTGTTATAAGTATAACCCGCTTAAGTCAGTTTCCAGATCAATTACACCCACTTTGTCATTTTCCTGTTATGAGTACAACCCACTAAAGTCAGTTTCCAAATCACTTACACCCATTTTGTCATTTTCCAGTTAGAAATATTACCCGCTAAAGTCAGTTTTCAGATCACTTACACCCACTTTGTCATTTTCCAGTTATAAGTATAACCCGCTAAAGTCAGTTTCCAGATCACTTACACCAACTTTGTTATTTTCCAGTTACAACTCAGTTTCCAGATCACTAACACCCACTTTGTCATTTTCCTGTTATAAGTATAACCCGCTAAAGTCAGTTTCCAGATCAATTACACCTACTTTGTCATTTTCCTGTTATAAGTACAACACGCTAAAGTCAGTTTCCAAATCACTTACACCCATTTTGTCATTTTCTAGTTAGAAATATAACCCGCTAAAGTCAGTTTCCAGATCACTTACACCAACTTTGTCATTTTCCTGTTATAAGTATAACCCGCTAAAGTCTGTTTCCAGATCACTTACACCCACTTTGTCATTTTCCTGTTATAAGTATAACCCGCTAAAGTCAGTTTCCAGATCACTTACATCCACTTCGTCATTTTCCAGTTATAAGTATAACCCGCTAAAGTCAGTTTCCAGATCACTTACACCCACTTTGTCATTTTCAAGTTATAAATATAACCCGTTAAAGTCAGTTTCCAGATCACTTACACCCATTTTGTCATTTTCCAGTTATAAGTATAACCCGCTAAAGTCAGTTTCCAGATCACTTACACCCATTTTGTCATTTTCCAGTTATAAGTATAACCCGCTAAAGTCAGTTTCCAGATCAGTTACACTCACTGTGTCATTTTCCTGTTATAAGTACAACCCGCTAAAGTCAGTTTCCAAATCACTTACACCCATTTTGTGATTTTTCTAGTTAGAAATATAACCCGCTAAAGTCAGTTTCCAGATCACTTACACCCACTTTGTCATTTTCCAGTTATAAGTATAACACGTTAAAGTCAGTTTCCAGATCACTTACACTCACTTTGTCATTTTCCAGTTATAAGTATAACCTGCTTACATCAGTTTCCAGATCAATTACACCCACTTTGTCATTTTCCTGTTATAAGTACAACCCGCTAAAGTCAGTTTCCAAATCACTTACACCCATTTTGTCATTTTCTAGTTAGAAATACAACCCACTAAAGTCAGTTTCCAGATCACTTACATCCACTTTGTCATTATCCAGTTATAAGTATAACCCGCTTAAGTCAGTTTCCAGATCACCCACTTTGTTATTTTCCAGTTACAACCCAATTTCAAGATCACTTACACCCACTTTGTCATTTTCCTGTTATAAGTATAACCCGCTTAAGTCAGTTTCCAGATCAATTACACCGACTTTGTCATTTTCTTGTTATGAGTACAACCCGCTAAAGTCATTTTCCAAATCACTTACACCTATTTTGTCATTTTCTAGTCAGAAATATTACCCGCTAAAGTCATATTTCAGATCACTTACACCCACTTTGTCATTTTCCAGTTATAAGTATAACCCGCTAAAGTCAGTTTCCAGATCACTTACACCCACTTTGTTATTTTCCAGTTACAACTCAGTTTCCAGATCACTAACACCCACTTTGTCATTTTCCTGTTATAAGTATAACCCGCTAAAGTCAGTTTCCTGATCAATTACACCTACTTTGTCATTTTCCTGTTATAAGTACAACACGCTAAAGTCAGTTTCCAAATCACTTACACCCATTTTGTCATTTTCTAGTTAGAAATATAACCCGCTAAAGTCAGTTTCCAGATCACTTACATCCACTTTGTCATTTTCCTGTTATAAGTATAACCCGCTAAAGTCTGTTTCCAGATCACTTACACCCACTTTGTCATTTTCCAGTTATAAGTATAACCCGCTAAAGTCAGTTTCCAGATCACTTACACCCATTTTGTCATTTTCCAGTTATAAGTATAACCCGCTAAAGTCAGTTTCCAGATCACTTACACCCACTTTGTCATTTTCAAGTTATAAATATAACCCGCTAAAGTCAGTTTCCAGATCACTTACACCCACTTTGTCATTTTCCAGTTATAAGTATAACCCGCTAAAGTCAGTTTCCAGATCACTTACACCCACTTTGTCATTTTCAAGTTATAAATATAACCCGCTAAAGTCAGTTTCCAGATCACTTACACTCACTTTGTCATTTTCAAGTTATAAATATAACCCGCTAAAGTCAGTTTCCAGATCACTTACACCCATTTTGTCATTTTCCAGTTATAAGTATAACCTGCTAAAGTCAGTTTCCATATCAGTTACACCAACTTTGTCATTTTCCTGTTATAAGTACAACCCGCTAAAGTCAGTTTCCAAATCACTTACACCCATTTTGTGATTTTTCTAGTTAGAAATATAACCCGCTAAAGTCAGTTTCCAGATCACTTACACCCACTTTGTCATTTTCCAGTTATAAGTATAACCCGCTAAAGTCAGTTTCCAGATCACTTACACTCACTTTGTCATTTTCCAGTTATAAGTATAACCAGCTTAAATCAGTTTCCAGATCAATTACACCCACTTTGTCATTTTCCTGTTATAAGTACAACCCGCTAAAGTCAGTTTCCAAATCACTTACACCCATTTTGTCATTTTCTAGTTAGAAATACTACCCGCTAAAGTCAGTTTCCAGATCACTTACATCCACTTTGTCATTATCCAGTTATAAGTATAATCCGCTAAAGTCAGTTTCCAGATCACTAACACCCACTTTGTCATTTTCCAGTTATAAGTATAACCCGCTAAAGTCAGTTTCCAGATCACTGACATCCACTTTGTCATTTTCCAGTTATAAGTATAACCCGCTAAAGTCAGTTTCCAGATCACTTACACCGACTTTGTCATTTTCCTGTTATAAGCATAACCCGCTAAAGTCAGTTTCCAGATCACTTACATCCACTTTGTCATTTTCCAGTTAGAAGCATAACCCGCTAAAGTCAGTTTCCAAATCACTTACACCCATTTTGTCATTTTCTAGTTAGAAATACTACCCGCTAAAGTCAGTTTCCAGATCACTTACATCCACTTTGTCATTATCCAGTTATAAGTATAATCCGCTAAAGTCAGTTTCCAGATCACTAACACCCACTTTGTCATTTTCCAGTTATAAGTATAACCCGCTAAAGTCAGTTTCCAGATCACTGACATCCACTTTGTCATTTTCCAGTTATAAGTATAACCCGCTAAAGTCAGTTTCCAGATCACTTACACCGACTTTGTCATTTTCCTGTTATAAGCATAACCCGCTAAAGTCAGTTTCCAGATCACTTACATCCACTTTGTCATTTTCCAGTTAGAAGCATAACCCGCTAAAGTCAGTTTCCAGATCACTTACATCCACTTTGTCATTTTCCAGTTAGAAGCATAACTCGCTAAAGTCAGTTTCCAGATCACTTACACCAACTTTGTCATTTTCCAGGTATAAGCATAACCCACTAAAGTTAGTTTCCTGATCACTTACACCCACTTTGTCATTTTCCTATTATAAGTATAACCCGCTAAAGTCAGTTTCAAGATCACTCACACCCACTTTGTCATTTTCCTGTTAGAAGTATAACCCGCTAAAGTCAGTTTCCAGATCACTCACATCCTCTTTGTAATTTTCCTGTTATAAGTATAACCCGCTAAAGTCAGTTTCCAGATCACTTATACCCACTTTGTCATTTTCCAGTTATAAGTATAACCCGCTAAAGTCAGTTTCCAGATCACTTACACCCACTTTGTCATTTTCCAGTTATAAGTATAACCCGCTAAAGTCAGTTTCCAGATCACTTACACCCACTTTGTCATTTTCCAGTTATAAGTATAACCCGCTAAAGTCAGTTTCCAGATCACTTACATCCACTTTGTCATTTTCCAGTTATAAGTATAACCCGCTAAAGTTAGTTTTCAGATCACTAACACCCACTTTGTCATTTTCCAGTTATAAGTATAACCCGCTAAAGTCAGTTTCCAGATCACTTACACCCACTTTGTCATTTTCCAGTTATAAGTATAACCCGCTAAAGTCAGTTTCCAGATCACTTACACCCACTTTGTCATTTTCCAGTTATAAGTATAACCCGCTAAAGTCAGTTTCCAGATCACTTACATCCACTTTGTCATTTTCCAGTTATAAGTATAACCCGCTAAAGTCAGTTTCCAGATCACTTACACCAACTTTGTCATTTTCCAGTTATAAATATAACCAACCAAAGCCAGTTTCCAGGTAACTTACTTTCACTTTTTCATTCAGTCATAATAAGTAAACCCACGATTTCCAAATTCAATTAAAATACATAATGTATTCAGTAAAATTCCTGGTAACCGCTTGTGCGTAATGATTTGATAGATATTTTAAGCATTTAATATCGTGTGAAAAAGAGAAAAGGGAACCCAGTTTCAAGCCTCGAGGGCGTGATAAACGTTTACTATCTTCAAGCAGATAGTTGATGATAATGTCATTATATTTAGATATATAGTTCAAGATCTAGTGTTAGAACCCAGGACCCAGGATCGGAGAGTTCTGTGTTCAATCCTCCTCCAAAACTTTGAATGGCGTCCATTAGTAAAACACTTTATATATATATTCTTAGTACTGGATTACATAGGAAAACTTCGAGTCTGATTTGTCTAAGTTGTCATAACTTAATAAAATAAATTTAATAATATTTTGAATAATTTTTTTACCGCAGCGGTGGTCTCGAGGTAGACCGTCCGCCTCGCATGCGGGAAGGTCATGGGTTCGATCATTTGCCGGGTCATACCAAATACTTAAAAATGGTACTAGAAGTTTCTTCGCTTGGCGCTCAGCATTTAGAGGATATCTCTAGATCTGGTCGGTCCGGTGTCAGTATAATATGACTGGGTGGGGTAGCCTTCCATAACGTGTGCTTATACATAAATCCGGTCCGGTGTCAGTATAATATGACTGGGTGGGGTAGCCTTCCATAACGTGTGCTTATACATAAATCCGGTCCGGTGTCAGTATAATATGACTGGGTGGGGTAGCCTTCCATAACGTGTGCTTATACGTACATCCTAAAAAATTGTCTTTGAGTAGGAACTTGAGCTGAGCAACCAGACCCGATAACCTCAGTCGGTATCCATGGGTCGAATCCCCAACCGGCCACAGTCTCTGTTATGATTCATATACAACATTGCGTCACATTATTATTAGTTTCTCACCTCTAACTCAAGTTGGAAAGTTATCAGTTACTTGCGGAGATGGGTGTGCTCGAGTACTGGTTAACCGTTCAGGATCACAGAAAAGAGTGGTTAGGATAACTGTTAACCCTCGATGGCATAACAACGACGCTAAACATTCATTTAACGAACCAATCAATCAATCAATCCATTTAGTTTAGCATGGAATTTTTTCCCCTGTAATTTAACTTCGTGGCTAGGTGTAAGCGGACAATACAAATACTTTTAGGTATTTCCAATACGCAAGGTGACCTATATCCCCATAACAGCTACATGGAAACCACCATTAATATCATCTCCAGATATTTATATTCATTTAAATAAATTACCTTTTTATCCGTCGAATGAAGAAATTTTCCACCTCGGTAGTGACTGAGTAATTTTCCACAATACGTAATAATTTGAAACATTTAACTCGTTTTATATTTAGTGATTGCTAAGGTAGCTACCTGTATAGTGTTATTATTTATATCTGATAACATACATATGCGCTTAAACCTTGAACTTCTTAATATGGGAATCCGGATGTATTTTACAAAAATCAAAGAACCTTGAGAACTGATAGCCGAGCTTTAATCACCTGAACCCAATTGTATTATAAACACTGGTTAACTTTAATCAGTGTGTTAAAAGTCTGGCTAAGTAAACAATCCAGTTAAAATACTGGTTAGTGGTTGTATGAAACTATGTTACAACAAAGGTGTATTCAACAAATTAACCAGTTTGGATACAATTTAACCCAGAGTTAAGAGTTAACCAAAGGTAAAGTTAACCAATGTTTATACAAATGAGTGCTGAAGACCTAACTTAAACATCTCTGAATCTTTTTTTTTTTTGGAATGCGGTTTAACGCAATTTTCAGCACCTTTCACGTTATATATGGCATATCCAGTTTTACTGGTACAGGAATACCTCATACTGAATCCGAGTATAAAACCCCCCTTCTTCCGTAAGTAACTGGCAAAATCTCTCACATAAAGTGTTTGGAGTTTCAGTTTGTTTTATTGTGTCCGAGGTATATTTATATACATTTATAAGAATACTGTATTAGAAAACCATTACTACAATCTTCAGACACAATTGAATACATATCGGAATCTTTAGAAATTAGACGCTCAATTCCGAACTTTATTTTAAATTAATGAATTAATAGTACATTCTCACGGAAGCTATGTTTAAATGGTATGTACTCGTATGTGTTGTTAATAAATGAGCTGAATTAATTTATTATAATTGATTGGGTAAAATACAAAGATTATATGGGTAAATCATATGTTATTTGTTTTATTTGATATATTTTGTTAAGCAGATACGTCTTTATAGTAAACTTTTTATTCTTGTTTTTAAAATGTTCATAACGCTTAAATCGGTCATGTGTAAAATTATAGTCAATTGTATGTATAATGATGAGAAACTGTAAAGTTAAAGTCAATAAAATATGTTTGGCATAAATGGCTCTTACGGTGTCCAATCGGCATTAACTACGCACAATAAATCGGCACTTCCTGTTATTTATAAACACGCGGTTTGGCGGTGAGGTAAAAAACCCTTTGTTTTCCTATTATTTTAATGTTTTAGCCGAAATGAGCGGCATTATACTTAGGTTTCAAACGGCCGTGTCTTTTTAAATAGAATTATGACCGTGTCCGCAAACATTCCGAAAAAATGACTGATTTAGCCACTTTCAGGTTGACATATTAAATTATTACTTTGGAAGCAATTCTGTGTTTAACTATAGTTTTATAATTATACCAATAAACCAAATTGTGTATGTAACAATATACATTTTACGGTTATAAGGGCACTGATCGCCAAATTTACTTATAACGTAGTGTAAAAATGTTCTAACACCGAGTGCGTCCGCCCGGTACACCTTGAAAGCATTTCATTATGCACACATGCGGATCGCCGAATCGATGCTAGTTGTAGCTTTTTAAGAATACGGGGCTGGCGGCATATTAGTTAAGTGCTCATAAATGTAAGTGAATTTATATTTTCCTGGAACCAACAAGTTTCTTTATAGCTAAAAACAGTAAACACATATGTTTCACTGCGAATTATAAAACATATATACCACTTAGAAGTTTCTATAAATCATTTAAAGCGTAAGATTACGTTCATACCTTCTACCAGAACCTCTTGGGCGACTCATAATACATTACGTTGTTTATCTTTATTTTATGTTATTAAGCAAACACTTACCATTGGATATCATAACAGCGTTGTCGTCTGTCATCAGTTGCCAGCAGACGTCATCACATCGATTCATGCATTCCCGGGTTGCCGCATCGTATGACCGCCGACGCCGACCAAATATACCTAATTGGTTATATAGAGAATATTAGGTTAGTGTCTTTATGTACTTTAATTTATCGGACGAGTTGAAGAAAGGTTTATACGACGAAGCTCTGTCGAGCGGTATAAACTTTTCGGGGTCGAGTCTGATAAATTAAAGTACATCAAGATACTAGCCTAATATTCTATTTATCCTATTAGCCTACTTTTTTTTTAATTTTCGTTATTTTTAATGACGGATTATCGTCATTTTCTTAGAAATTTTGGAGAAGTACCTTTTAATTTTAAAGCCGTTTTACCGTGCGTATTAATATGGAACATGGCAGTTAATTTTATTCCGCAACATTAACTAGTAATCCTATTCAACGTACAAACCCATAAAAGTGAGAGCAAAAACGAGTATACTCTTCCATTCAAAGTTAATCAACACATAAAATATATAATAAAATGACGTAATAGTTTTATCTGAAATTGCTGGAGAATATAATGTAAATATAAGGATTAAAAGTCGAATTTTGAGTTTTAATCGGGTGATAAAAAAAGTAGTCCGTCAAGTAGGTGTTGGATAAAGGCTGTGTGTCGGATAAAGCAACAGTTTATATGACACTTTAGTTTTGTTCTATAAAATCAGTCGGTGGTAGGATAAATAAATATATGTAAAATTAGTGTATGACTATAAACGATAAACTATAACTTAATATTGAAAACATCATGAACAGATTTGATAGAACAATATGTTATCCTATTACAGATATACGCCGTCAGACAAAAGCTATCGATAATAAATAAGGTATACAAGTAGAAATAGATGCATCATTATTCAAAACAAAGTTATTGAACCTTGTCATTCATCCGAATTTTCAATTATCGTTAGATTAGCTTCTTTATTTTTGAAGATATACACCAGACAAGCAAAAATAACCAACACTAAAGTACCAAAAGGGGAGATAATTTTATCAGTCTTTAAGATAGAGTTACAGTTCTTTCACTCTGCACTTAAATGAATTACCCTATTTTCGTTTTTCAAAGTCACAATATATTCTTTCCATGTATTTGAAGATATACTCCGGACAAGAGAAAATAACAAAAGAAGTACAGAAGGGAGATAATTCTATCAATATTCAATACAGAGTTATTGTATTTTTGCCCTTCATTTCCGAGTTCATGTTCTTTCGCTCTTCACTTCCGCACACTGTTCTCTTTTCACGTTGCATGTCACAATAGATTCATGTGTGCCACAATAAATAAATTCACTTCCATATTTTTGAAGATATGCTCCGGACAAGCAAACAATAACCAAAAACAAAGTTCAAAATGCGATATATTTCTATTCAAGTTATTGGTTCTTCCGCTTTGCATATACTCCATGCTCCATACATCATGCATAATGCCCTCTATCCATTTTCCAAGTGTCTTTGGATCATCTTCATCACATTTAGAGTTATGTCGCATTAAACATACCAATTTATGTTTCCTTAAACTTTTATCAATCTTATCGTTAAAAACTGATGCAGTTAAAATATATTTAGCACTCCTTGACATAAACGACTACAAATCTACGAAATAGAAGATATGTGTTTAAAACAGAAACGAAATGAAGAGTATGCATACATGGAGTAGAAAACACTGTTACATACTTGAAATGCCGTGTGCAATTGACTCCCCCGCGTCTTTAAACCCGTCACCTATTGACCCTCCCAGGTCCTTTATACCGTCCAGGGCGGAAGTGCTGATATCGCCAAGTCCACTGATCAGATATTGACTTCCGTCTGAAACCAGGTCTGGCAGTTTTCCGAGATCATGAACTAGCTCGTTTGCGACATTCTAAAATAGCAAAAATTATAATCTGGGATTAACTATTCCAATGTATATTTTTTGTTCAATTTTCATCTCCAATACATCGTTATTAGTTTAAACTTATTTTATATTACATCGATTGTGACACAGTTTACAGGCTAGACAAATCACGCTCGAAATCAGCCTGGAAAGAACCAGTACTAAACGTATTCTGATGAAGGTTCAATGATACCACAACCTGACTGCGGTGGAGATCGAACCCATGATCTTCCAGTATGGTTCCGATGCTCTACCGCTACAAATGTCACGTGTACGCTACTGCTACAAATGTCACATGTACTCTACCGCTACAAATGTCACGTGTACTCTACTACTACAAATGTCACATGTACTCTACCGCTACAAATGTCATGTATACTATATTGCTACAAATGTCACATGTACTCTACCGCTACAAATGTCATGTATACTGTATCGCTACAAATGACACGTGTACTCTACCGCTACAAATGTCACGTGTACACTACCGCTTTAAATGTCATGCGTACTATATCGCTACAAATATCACGTGTACTCTACCGCTACAAATGTCACGTATACTTTATCGCTACAAATGTCACGTGTACTCTACCGCTAAAAATGTCACGTGTTCATTACCACTACAAATGTCACGTTTACTCTACCGCTAAAAATGTCACGTGTACTCTTCCGCTATAAATGTCACGTGTACTCTATCGCAACAAATGTCACATGTACTCTACCGCTATGAATGTCACGTGTACTCTAACGCTACAAATGGCAAGCGTACTCTACCGCTACAAATGCCATGTGAACTCTACCGCTATAAATATCACGTGTACTCTACCGCTTTAAATGTCACGTGTCCTCTATCGCTACAAATGTAACGTGTACTCTTCCGCTACATATGTCACGTGTACTCTAGCACTATAAATGTCACGTGTACTCTACCGCTTTAAATGTAACGTGTGCATATACACAGTCAGAAACGTGATAATTACGATTTCCGAAATAAAAATGGACTAACGGTGGACCCGTTGGCTTGTTAATATGACATAAATGATGAAAAGTTTTGTAAGATTGTTACAATATAAGAACTATTCACACTTTTAACAAAACAAGACATAGCCATTTTAATCCAATTGTTACAGACGTACTTACATATACATCCGATCAATACAATCCGACGCATCGACCACGTTTAAAAGTTCTTAGTTAAGCAAACGTGGAAGTAACATACACATTTGCTACACATGAAATAAATGAAAAACACGCGATGATATTTCAAGAATTCGATATTGCAAGTTTCTGATATTGCAAGGTTCTGATATTACAAAGATCTGATATTGCAAGGTTCTGATATTGCAAGGATTTGGTATTGCACGGTTTTGATTTTGCAAGAAATTGGTATTGCAAGAACCCGATATTGCAAGGACTCGATATTGCAGGGATCTAGTACAATCTGAGACATTGACAGAGGTTAACAGAGCGAGAGGAAGCTTGGAGGGTTTTCAGCTATCCATACAATCGTTATACTCAACCACATTCTCCATACTATGCTATACAATATGGATATGTATGTATGCAAACACTCAATTGCAGGCACAAACATGAAAACTGCCAACCCGTGCCACATCGAACTTATCGTCCTCTAGTCAACTTTGTTTGTTTGTATATTTAGCTCCATTTTATGCCATCGAGGGTTCAAAAACGATAAGTTTACCTAATCACTATTTCCTGGAATCCTGAAAGGTTAATCAGTACTCGAGCACACCTATCTCTGCAACTGATAACTTTCCCACTTGAATACGCGGTGAGATAAAAATGCCAATGATTAACCACCACAGATACAGTGACCGGGCGAGGATTCGAACCAACGACCCCTGCACTGATAGCCGGACGCGCTACCGACTGAGCTATCCGGGCTCAACTTATATATCGACGTCAATACCTTCATTCCATCCCCAAGACTTGTGCCAGCCTGGACTGTTATACCCTTGACAGCGTCCAGAAAACCAAAGCTCTCTGTACCAAGAAGCAATACGACGTCACCAAGGCCATTTCCTAAAGTTTCTAGCGGTACGTTTAGCGCATCCATTGGGTTGTCTTGATTGAGGTAATGGACAAACGATGGCTGGTCCCTGTAATGTATTTTCACATTCAACTTCTTACTTTAATAGAAGTAGTAGTTATAGTAGTAGAAGAAGTAGTAGTAGTAATGCTAGTAGTAGTAGAAGTAGTAGTAATAAAAATAGTAGTAGTAGTAGTAATAGTAGTAGTAGTGGTGGTGGTGGTAGTAGTAGTAGTAGTAGAAGTAGTAGAAGTAGTAGTAGTAGTAGTAGTAGTAGTAGTAGTAGTAGTAGTAGTAGTAGTAGTAGTAGTAGTAGTAGTAGTAGTAGTAGTAGAAATAGTAGTAGTAGTAGTAGTAGTAGTAGTAGTAGTAGCAGTAGTTGTAATAATGATAATAATTCTTACTTGCATAATTTACTCGTACAGTTTTTGCATATATTCACCCTGGTCTGTATCTTGGGATTGCACGTGGACATCTGCTTCTGAAGTACTTCCGCTTGTGCTAAAGTGATGTTCCATTGCCTCGCTATTTCATCCAGAATCGAGGTACGAAATAGTTTCAGGAACGCTAGAAATATCAATTGAAACAATAGCAAATTGGACGCTACTTTGATATTCGATTTTCGCTTTGCAGCTTGTTGTTTAAGTATCTAACTCTTCAATACTGGAGGATAGGAAGGTCAATGTTAGGGTTGGTTTTATGTTGAATATCGAAAGACGAATCAGGAAAATCAAACAGATTTAATCTAACTAAATATTTTTAACTTTCTAACAAATCTTATCCTATACATGCCATTGGTCAAACGATGTTGTTTTCATATAATATGTGTCTGTATGCCTAAATTGATCTTGGTTTACACGTGCTATAGAACGGCTTTGGAAACCATAATATTTATCATGTAATTAACACTGCCTTTCTAATCGATCATTTTTGTGTAAAGTAATCGTCTGTCATTAATTTCAAACACAATTTAACAATATCAAGGAATTATATAGAGAAGGAAAGGCAACTGATTGAGATTTTGTGAATGCTCGCGTATTCACGCAAAATCTCGCAATATATCTTTTTCAATTATCTTAACTTCCATTCATCTCAGAAACACAAATAAAAATTCTTACATTCGCAGATTGAAATTGTCATCAAAACAACACCATTCCCAGAAATGTGTGTTTAAAATTGTTGAAGTACTTGTTGTTACAAAATCTATATACTGCAATAATTTTTCATTCAAACTTCAATATCGTTAATTCATGATAATTTTACGTTATCGAAACATGTTTAAACATCTAAGATTACATAGAACTTACAGTTTATGTTTGAGAAATCAGTTGCCTGTGAATTATGAATGATTAATTTGCAAATTATGAATCCTCCGTGTGCTATTTCATCAACATTCAGTCAGGAGATGCAAGTTTCGTATCCTTCTATACAAGTCAATGATTTATAATTTAAATAAATACCAAATAGCACGTTGACGACTAAATCACAAGAAATCCGCACAAAACATGTGATTCCGTGGGGTAGTCGCATAGTGGCGGTTATAAATAGTCATTGTTTCTTCTTTAAAAATGCAATTTCCTTATTGTAATGCTATTTGTTTTTATTTGAATGGCATTATTTATGTATTTTGAACATTTTGAAAGCATTGTCACGTTTGAATTTTGAATTTAGAAGAAAAAAACGTGATGCTTGGATGTTGGGGTATGAATACATGATTCCGGAAGTCTATTTTCACTTTGTCAACAGTGTACACACTGAGCAGACTTTTTTTTCTCTTATATGACATATGACCCCTACTTTTCTCATCATATTTTAATAGTGCAGAGGTTGACGAACAGTAAAATGTAAGTTTCACTTCTTTCATTTGGGTATCTCTATGAAAGACGAACCTTTAAACTTTTATTATTTACTATAGAATAACGCCCCCCCCCCCCCCCCCAAAAAAAAAAACAACAAAAAAAAACCAAAAAACACCTACACAGGATTAACCCATATAACAAAGAAAGACAACTCTGACTTGTTACTGTTAAAATACATATAAGAGTTACATTTCCTATCATTTATTCTTAGCATCAAAGACAATGTCAAATTTGCATCAAAATTAAGTATCTAAGGAAGACATGAATGATGACTTACATATCACAGAAACAAATCTGAAATACTGTACAGAAGTGCTAAAATATTGACAGTATTAACACAAAAATAAAGTCTGTTTTTTCTCCACATGTCATATTTTTAACGAATAACATTTTCACTTCAGTTTGTTTTGAAAAGGATATTTGTTTTTCATTCCCTTAAATTTCTTTTCTAATCCCGAAAAGCTTTTTAAAAATATATTTGATGTACATGGAAACTGTCATAAATTACACTAGAACTATGGGACTATCTACCACAAATGTAACATAAAGTATAGCAAATGTAACTAATACTATGGAAACCCATCCGTGTTAAAAGCCATGAATGAATAAACGGGCGCAGTATGACATTTAAAACATCGAAATAAAGAGTGACATATATTTTTTTTCATAATTTGAAGTTAATAACTTACATTTGAAGGAAAAGTCATCTATCGGCTTCAATGTTCTTTTTTCTCCCAAACATACACACGCAAGAAAGGACAGGCATAATAAAACTGTAAACCTCATCACTGGTATGGTTATGTTGTGCGGAAAGGTCAGTCCCGGCGAAACTAACAATTTGGTTGTTAATCTTAATCAAAGGTACATGAGCAAATACACAAATATTCATATAGAAACAGTACAATAAGATAAGACAAAGATAAGACATGAAGTGATTGGTGACCCAAAACATCAAATGTACAGACCAGACTACGGCGAGTGCGCCTAGCTACAATGCAAACCATAGATACAATATCAAGGGCTCTGCCAAACCATTAAATTTGGTGTCGACCATGGCTTATATACTATGGAATTACATGCAACACATCTGGACAGGGTGGACAAATTTACATACATGAACTGATAGATTTATATGAGTAGGATCCCGTTAAGGATTCATGACTACTCACATGCTGTATAAAGGACAGATTTATAAACCCGTTGGATCATATAGATTCAGTGAATTCATATATATTAAATTTTATAAAGGGAGATAATTTAATTCACAACAACGGAAATTACGATTTTTGGGATCTTTTAAGATGCTCATTTACAATGCATGATATATATGGAGACAATTATATATAAATATAAATATATATGTTTCTTATTTTTGTGTTTATATGTTAAATTAATGTTGTACTTTGTATATAAATATGCTGAGTGCCTCAAGGAAGATTGAATTTATTCAAATAAATTCTCTTGTCAATAAATATATTATTATTATTATTATTATTATTATTATTATTATTATTATTATTATGTACAAATAAATGTTAAGGCCCTCAGTTACTCCGTACGGTCTACAGGTTTATCATAAAAGTTTTTCATGTAAGGGGTTGAAACCTGCCCATATGCACAATAAAATGATTTGCCAGTTATTATATACACGAGTATTTTCTTAACTGGTGCCACGTAGCTAAACTCTATTTTATTAATTAGAAATTCGTTCATGGGACACGCATGACCTCGCTTTAAGTTAGTAAATTTTTTCAAACATTAAATTGAAAATGGTCATAACTGCTGTTAGATTGGACCAAAGGCGAGACATATTGAATTTGAACTATATTTTTGAATTGTACCTTTTGCGATCGCCTTTTGTCCGTCGTCGTGCTTTGTGCGTCGCCCGCTGTGCGTCCGTAAACAATTGACATTTTTCGACATTTCTCAAAATCCGTAAGCTCAGTCGTAATGAAAAGTTGTATGCAGCTTTGGTACCTAAGGGTGAATCAAAATTGTGCATTGCATGGTCCCCACGCCCCAGGGACTTTGGGGGCGGGGCCAAAACAGTCAAATTCAAGGTAAACTTCCAAAATCTTTTTCTCAATATAGGAAGCACTGAGAATCAAATGGTGAGCATGATTATGGACGTATATACTAGTAGGTCCTTTATAAAAATGTAAATTGCATGTCCCTTGGTCTTACGGTTTAGCCCTAGGGATGGGGCATGCCTTACTAAATCTATATAAGAGAAATTGCCAAAAAACGTTATTTCTTATGGCTGAATAGACTTATGTGAATGGTGTTTAGGATAATAAGTTACCGTTAAGGTCCATGATCTTCTTGTATAATTATACAGCTATACAACAAATATATATTAACTGCATGGACCTTTTCAGATGATAATCAGCGGAAATAATTTTTTAACAAAAAAAAATAAGTTAAAAAGAGGCAATTACTTCTTTGAATTTGAGCGACGTTTGCAAATACCGAACTTGACAAGTATTTTATAATGCTACACATCAACTATCAATTTTATTAAATATTAAGTCACAAAGGTGACGTATCACTGTTAAATTTGACCGGTGCTAACAAATTTCGAACTTTGTATTTCATAAATCAATTTTAGATACACAACAAATATTAATAAATTAAAAACAAGAAGACAACACGCACGCACCAACGCACGCACTAGAATGACATTTAATGCCCATTCACCATTCTTTGAATGTCGGGGAGATAGCAAAGAAAGTTTAAGTATATTTGGAGATGTTTATATGCCTCGTGATTAGGTTCTCCGTGACCAGGGACCAATTACCTGCGTCAAAATCACTAAAACTTAGGATGTGGGCCCGATCCAAGAAAGGTGTAGTCTGTAGAACGGACCCAGCTCTCTCGATCGGGTCCATTACATGACGATGAATTTGAGCACGTTGATTGGTCAGTTGCTTCAGCGAAAGTTTAGGAAGCGTTCAATAGCTATGAATGTGGGACAGACATGGACTTTCCTGCTGTTTTGTTTTGGGATAAATAAACCTGATTCGAGAAATATCAAAGTCTGGGCTCAAACCGAGAAAGGTGGGAAAGATTACAATTGCTTCGGATATCCTCGGTAGAGGTTTATCTTCATGAATACTGACGTCACTGATACACTTGTTGAAAGCCAATTCAATAAATTCCAGGTACTGTTTGTATATGGCAACCATTTTAACTGGTGAATCAACCGCAGCGTGGTCTAGTGGTAGATCTTCCGCTTCGTATGCGGAAGGTCGTTGATTCGATACCCGGCCGGACCATACCAAAGACTTGAAACATGGTACTAGAAGCCTCCTCGCTTAGTGCTCAGCATCTAGAGGATAGTTCTAGGTCTGGTCAGCCCGGTTTCAGTATAATGTGTCTGTGGCGCTCAGAATACAAACCGTGTCAAGTAGACACCGTCGCGATTTAACTAAATAATTGTTGAAAGCAACGCTAAACATGCATTAAGTAGCCAGTCTACGTATCTTGACTGTGACTCCTGCTGCAATTGGTACCCATTTCCCTAAGGCATACAATGATATTTGATGCACGTATTAATCTTTTAGCTCGTTTCTCAAAAGGTTTAATGTTTGTCTTAATTCTAAAAAAAAATATTTATATAAAAAATGTAGTTTATTTAAGTATGTCAATATTTGGGCCGGAAATGCAGCCCGTATGATTTTCATTGGTTACAATCGGGCGTACAAGATGGAGGTTAGCGCAGCCTTGCGAAAACACTTTCCATGCATAATTAAACATTGAAGCCTGAACAAGCACATATACATGTATAAATGATGTAAGCAATGTTAAATTCTGATGTAGGAAATACCTACCAGAATGTGTCTTCACTTCTTGTTGATAATTAATCGGAATTCCTCTAGAATGTTCACAGATTTGCATTGCATCTGGGAATGCGTATTATACCCGGTATTTAATGTAAGATTTATTATTCCGTAATAAAAAAACCAGCAAAATAGTAGTCTAATGCACGAGTGTTCACATTCTCCGAACCTGAAACAGAGTGAACCAGTCCGTGGAGTTTGTAAACACCATAAGCAATAACAACAACACAAACTGGCGGAGGAATACCTCAGGACGAATCTGTGTAGAAACAGTGTCTTTTCACCAAAAAGAGAGAGAGAACAATCGGCCACGTGGGGCACTTACGACAAAAGACCATTCATCTTAAACTTACAGCTAATCTATTTCAGAATACGATATCTCCCGAATCAGGTCTCATAACCCCAAATGAAAAAAAAACAAAACAGGGAATTCTATGTCAATGCATAGCAATTGAACGTTTACAAACGGTGACGTCATTCACACTTTCAGTTGCAGCAGCTGACTAATCAACGTGCTCAAATGGGGCTTTCCCAATATTGCTATTTAACGGACCCTTTTGGGAGAGCTGGGTCCGAACTACAGACTAAATTACAGCGAACTGACTATCATATTTTAAGCAGTTATTTATTACACACTTAAATATAGCTACGAATTTAATATAGCTACAAATTCCATTTCAATGTTCCTTATATGAATGTATGCTCATGTCCACATATTAAAGAATTCTTTAGCGACCATTTCGGCGGATGTGCGCATGTTCGCGAAGTAATATGGCGCACTTGGCTGGAAACACGTCTCCTGTCCGTGGATGTTGGCAGTTATAAACATGGTCCTTTTGAACGTTTCATATATGTTTAAGGTAGCGCCATCTATCTCAATCTGCAAGCAGAGAAATAAGCCATACACGATATTGTTATGGCGACAGTTGATTAATCTCAACCTACAAAAGAAATAGGCCATACATGTTATAGCAACCAGCCAACAACTTTCAGCAATCTCCATCTACCAGAGAAGTACATGTAGGTGGTACAGGTTATAGCGACCCGCCCATCACTTTGAGCAAACTCAAGAAATAAACGAAACTTGTTATAGCGACCCGCCCATCACTTTGAGCAAACTCAAAAAAATGAACGAAACATGTTATAGCGACCAGCCCATCTCTTTGAGCAAACTCAAGAAATAAACAAAACATGTTATAGCGACCATCCCATCACATTGAGCAAACTCAAGAAATGAACGAAACATGTTATAGCGACCCGCCCATCACTTTGAGCAAACTCAAGAAATAAAAGAAACATTTTATAGCGACCAGCCCATCACTTTGAGCAAATTCAAGAAATGAACGAAACATGTTATAGCGACCAGCCCATCACTTTGAACAAACTCAAGAAATAAACGGAACATGTTATAACGACCATCCCATCACATTGAGCAAACTCAAGAAATGAACGAAACATGTTATAGTGTAATTTAGGGCGTGGTCCAGTGGTAGAGCACCGAACTCATAATCGGAGGGTTGTGGGTTCGATCCTCAGCTACGGCTATGTGTGAGCATGGCACTTTTTCCCGCATATGATTTGTACTGGTTCTAACCAGGAAGTCTCCGAGCGTGATTTGTCTAAGTTGTAAGAACTTGTTTCGCACTCGAAGTAAAATAAATAACTAAACATGCTGGACACGATTGACCACTCTCCGCATACGATGTAAGTAGGCGATACTTGTAATAGCGGCCACCACAGCACTTTGACAGTCTCCACGTACAAGATAACTAAGCGATACATGTTATAGCGGCCACCACAACACTTTGACAATCTCCACATACGACGTTAGTAGGCGATACATGTTATAGCGGCCACCACAACACTTTGACGATCTCCACATACAAGATAACTAGGCGATACATGTAATAGCGGCTACCGCAACACTTTGACAATCTCCACAAACGAGATAACTACGCGATACATGTAAAAACAAACAACACAGCACTTTGACTATCTCCACAAACGAGATAACAAGGCGATACATGTAATGACAACCACCACAACACTTTGACAATCTCCACAAACGAGATAACTACGCGATACATGTAATAACAACCACCACAGCACGTTGACTATCTCCACATACGAGATAACTACGCAATAAATGTAATAATAACCACCACAGCACTGTGACTATCTCCACATACGAGATAATTACCTGATACATGTAATAACAACCACCACAGTACGTTGACTATCTCCACATACGAGATAACTACGCGATACATGTAATAACAACCACCACAACACTTTGACACTCTCCACATACAAGATAACTACGCGATATATGTAATAACAACCACCGCAACACTTTGACAATCTCCACATACGACGTAAGTTGGCGATACATGTAATAGCGGCCACCACAACACTTTGACAATCTCTACATACGAGATAACTACGCGATATATGTAATAACAACCACCACTTAACTTTGAAAATCTCCACAACAACACTTTGACAATCTCCACATACGACGTAAGTAGGCGATATATGTAATAGCGGCGAGCCCGCCACTTCGGCAATCTTCACATGCGATGTTAGTAGGCGATATACACTGTATGTTAAAGTTATTTCATTATTGTTACACCATTGGGATAAGTCAACAAATTCCATTGGAGGTGTTAGTATATATTGGCAACTATAATCGATTCAAAGTTAGTTGATAATTGGACAAGTTAATTATTGCATGATATATGTAAGGCGCGAAATTACCGTTTCGAATGCAAATGCTTCATAATAGAGAACCTGTAATTGTTATAACCTGTTTACAACCATTCTCAAGTTACTGCCAATCTGTAGCTATATTTGTAATTTATTCATTTAACATATTTCTTTGAATGTATTTGTAAATATTCATATATTTGAGGGCCGCAAGGGAGATTAGTGTTAGCTGTATTATACTAATTGTGTTACCCTCTTGAAATAAATGGCTGTATAGGACACACAGAACGGTGAGCATGCGTACTGGCATATACGAGACATACACTGAGGAGTATGGTTACAGACTCGACATTCTGTTGTAAATGTGTAACCGAATCAGTGCTCACATTTGTTATAATGGGATTTGTTGTGTCCAGGGTGGCATTGCACAGAGACAAGACCTTGTTGATGGATCTGTGGATGGTATTGTTTAAAGTAACATTGAATGAACAGCACACTGAAAATAGAAACCTTAAACATTGTTTCAAGTGACAATGCATAAACCACACACTATAATCTGAAAATAGAAACCCTTAAAAACTGTTTAAAGTGACAACGAATGAACCGCACATTGGAAACAGAAACATTTACACACTGTTTAAAAACCACACATTAAAAACTGAAACCTTAGCACACTAGTTATGGTGACAACAACCGCACACTGAAAATAGTAACATTAACACACCGGTTAAATTGACATCGAATGTATTGTCGACATAAACAGAGACTAGTGAAAATGATCTGAAACTGTCCTAAATATCTTCAACAATACCATCATTCCATCTCCAAGAGTTGTACCAGCCTCGATTATAATATCCCCGACGACGACAAGGAAATCAAAGCTATGTGTACCAAGGAGCAATACGGCGTCACCTAGGCGACTTCCTAAAGTTTCTAGCGGTATTTGTAGCGCATCCATTGGGTTGTCTTGATGTAATGGACAGACGATGGTTATTCCCTTTAATGTATTATTACATTCATGTTGTTTTAATAATACTATTAGTGGAAGAAGTAGAAGTTGAAGAAGTATAAGCAGCATTTGTAGTAGTAGTTGTAGTAGTAGTAGTAGTAGTAGTAGTAGTAGTAGTAGTAGTAGTAGTAGTAGTAGTAGTAGTAGTAGTAGTAGTAATAGTAGTAGTAGTAGTATCAGTAGAAGTAGTAGTAGTAGTAGTAGTAGTAGTAGAATCAGTAGTAGTAGTAGTAGTAGTAGTAGTAGTAGTAGTAGTAGTAGTAGTAGTAGTAGTTGTAGTAGTAGTAGTAGTAGTAGTAGTAGTAGTAGTAGTAGTAACAGTAGTAGTAGTAGTAGTAGTAGAAGTAGACGTAGTAGTAGTATTAGTAGTATTCGTAGTAGTAGTAGTAGTTGTAGTAGTAGTAGTAGTAGAATCAGTAGTAGTAGTAGTAGTAGTAGTTGTAGTAATAATAGTAGTTGTAGTAGTAGTAGTAGTAGTAGTAGTAGTAGTAGTAGTAGTAGTAGTAGTAGTAGTAGTAGTAGTAGTAGTAGTAGGGATAGTAGTATTAGTAGTATTAGTAGTAGTAGTAGTAGTAGTTGTAGTAGTAGTAGTAGAAGAATCAGTAGTAGTAGTAGTAGTAGAAGTAGTTGTAGTAATAATAGTAGTTGTAGTAGTAGTAGTAGTAGTAGTAGTAGTAGTAGTAGTAGTAGTAGTAGTAGTAGTAGTAGTAGTAGTAGTAGTAGTAGTAGTAGTAGTAGGGATAGTACAAGCTATAGTAGTAATACTGGTTATAATGAAATAATAATGAACATAGTAATGATAATAATAATAATAATAATTATAATAATAATGATAATACATATAATGATATTTATAATTTTTGTTGCATATAGATGACCATTTGAATAAAACGTTATCTAAAATAAATGAAATAAAACTAGAAAAAAAGTACGTATATGTATGTATCAAGTATGTATAAAATGTGAACGAAATATAAATATATATAGAAAATATAACTTTTGCAATGTTTTACACATCATTACCGAAGAGGAGTTCTTACATAAAGGTGAAATAGTGATGTACGGTGTTCTTACTTGCATAATTTACTCGTACAGTTTTTGCATATATTCACCCTGGTCTGTATCTTGGGATTGCACGTGGACATCTGCTTCTGAAGTACTTCCGCTTGTGCTATAGTGATGTTCCATTGCCTCGCTATTTCATCCAGAATAGTGCCACAAAATATTCAGGAACGATAGAAATATCATCAATTAAAACATTAACAACTGATCGGTAGTTTGGTTTCGATTTTAGCTTGTCGACATTTAAGTATCTAACTCTTTAATATTGGAGGCTGAAGATCAATGTTTGAATTAGTTTCATTTTTAATATCGAAAGACGAAACATAAATATCAAACAAATATCAATCTAACTAAATAGTTTTAACTTTCTAACAAATCTGATCTTATACATGCGATTTGTAAAGCGATGTTATTTCCATATTCTTTTTTCTATATGCTTAATTGATTATGGTTTAGACACCATAATAGTTGCAAGTGACACTGCATTTGTAATCGACCATTTTGATTTAAAGTAAACAGAGGCCCTTAATTTGCAAACACAATTTAACAATGTTAATACTTTAATGAATATTAAATATCACATTGACTATTGCACCACAAGAAGCCCACACAACACATGTTATAATGCACTTGTTTTTACACAATCTTGGTATGACATATTATCCAGTGGACCGAGATTTTGTATGCTTAGTTTAGCTTAAACTTATTTATTTTTCTTCGATTGTGAAACAAGTTTTATTGTATCACAACTCAGAAAACTCGCACTCGAATTCTTCCTGGGTAGAACAAGTACTAAACATATACTGAAAAAGTGTCATGCCCAAGGATCCCACACATAAGCATAGTGGAAGATCGAACACACGACCTTCCAATCGTGGGTTCGATGCTCTATCACAGGACGACGCGCTCTACTATGTTAGGTTATGCAATTATCAAATTATGCTAAACAAACTAAAGATAAAATTATTCGTATATATAATTATATACATGTCATGAATACAACAGATATCACAAATACATATCACAAAATACAAAAATGTATACATATCAAATCACACTGTAATGTATTTTCATAAATATCAACAATGATATATTACACACTGTAGCATTTAATGCCTCACTTACTAATTGTCTCCCCTTAGTAACGGTAGCAATATTAGTGCGCCCAAGAAATATGATCTGTTTAAATCAGTTGGGCATTTATTTTATTGAAAATACTTAAAATAGTCAAATTTCGTTGTTCATATAAGTACAGTTGTTGGATGAAGATGTAAGTTAAAAGATGAGTAGTGATACACTGCCGCAAATGGGAAGAATTGTCAAAAATGAAGTGATATCATGAAAATATCAAAATTTTGAAAAAGCAATCTGGTCAACCCAATGTTTTTTCCTGCATATTTGGACTAACAGAGGACAAGCTATGGAAATACACTTTAAGAACCATTGGCAATGTGATCGGTGTTCCAAAAATGCATGTCTCTATATGTAGAACAGTACACACTTAATTATTTTGTGAAACGTTAAATACATACCTATTGCATAGGATAATTGATATAGCGAAGACAGACAACTCTCACCAGTTACTGTTACAGTACATTTAAGAGTTAACTTTCTTATCATTCATTGTTATCACCACAGAATATAGAACATTATAGAATTTGTATCGAAGTTATCACAGCAATACTTTAATGATGATTTACACATCGCAGAAAAAAAATCGAAATACTGTACAGATGTGCTTAAATAATGACAATATTAATAAAATAAATATGTTTGTTATCCATATGTTATACTTTCAATGAGTTGCAATTTCACGCCAGTCTTTATCAAAATTGTATTTGTTTTCCACTCCCTTTATGTTTCGTGGAAGAATGTTTACCTGAGGTACATGGCAACTGTAATAAATTTCACAGGAACTGCAAGACTATCCACCCCAATTGTAATATAAAGTATTGCAAAGGTCACTTTTAATAATGGGCACCCATTCGTGCTAAAGGCCAATAGTGGATAAAGCATTTCGATAAACGAAAGAATAAACGGGCCTAGTATAACGTTAACATATCGAAATAGAGTGAGATATATTTTAATTAAACTAAAGCAAAATGCACCAGCTGCAAATACATTAAACTGGCATTACAATGATAAGTTAATAATTTACACTGGACGTGAAAGTCATCTATTGTGCTCCGTGTTCTTTTTTCTCCCGAACATACACACGCAAGAACGGACAGGCATAATAAAACTGTAAACCTCATCACTGGTATGGTTATGTTGTCCGGAAATGTCAGTTCAACCGCAACTTATTATTCCGTGGTTAATCTTAATCAAAGGTACATGAACAAATACACATATAAGTACAACAAGATAAAATAAAGATATGGCATGATGTGACGTGACTCGGTGATACAAACGATATCGTATTTTAATTCGGATTATATTCTTCGTTGTTTACTTCAGACAATATTGTATGCGGTGCCACAGTCGATTATCATGCCTCAGACACATGGTATGATACCTCACTCGGTCACATTGTACTGACACCGTACCGATTAAACCTTGAATTATTCTTTAAATTCTGAGCGCCAAGCGAGGCAGCTTTTAGAACCATTTTTCAAGTATTTGGTATGACTTGTTAGTTCTGTTTACTAACCTTATACAGCTTTGGAAATAGTATGCTAGTAGCAGTCTGTATATAATTTTAGTTAAGATACTATTGCATGCTAAATTATTAGTAGTTTTCTAAGATACAATAAATTGTCATTTGAGCATGCGCATTGACACATATCTAGACTGTGGTTCTATAATTTTATCCAAAAAGGGTCTTTCGTGGTCGAGTAGTCTAACGCGCCGTCTCAAAATCACTTACCTCTCACCGCTAAGGTCATAGGTTCGAGTCCCGCTCGCTTTATGAGAGCAAGTTTGCCAGTTACTTGCGGAAGGGCGTTGATTCTACTCAGATTCGTCGTGAGGTTTTCCTCCATCTATAAAACTCAATATATAACATGTCATGTTCAAAATGGAGTTAAACTACAGTCGTCCAAAAGGCTTGATCAAACTCAGAACGCAGTGTACATATTAGCGAACCACAGTCAAGGATTATTAAGTGTTTAGATGACACCCATTAACGATAGTACGATTACAATGCTGTCAGTAGTCTGTAGAACGAACCCAGCTCTCCCGATTGGGTCCGTTCAATAGCAATTTTTATGAGCTCGCTAATTGGTCAGTTGTTTCGGGGAAACTTTGAATGACGTCATAATTTAGTAAGCGTTCATTTGCTATGAATTGTGGGACAGGCATAGAATTCCCTTCTTTTTCCATTGGTGGTTAATAGACCTGATTCGGGATATATCAGGTTCGGGGATAGCTTATGCTATCAGTGTTTTTCTGTGTATTTTGATTAACGGTATGGAATGGTGTTTCCCATGTGTAATGATTCTGTGAAAGTAAACACCAACAGAACAAATAATTTTGCTGTAATAGTTCAATCATTTTTGCCTGTTTTATTTCTTTTTTTGACATATATCAAATATATCAGAAATTCATTGTGTCCAAATTTGCCAGTACTCGTCAGCGATGTTTCCGGCGGATGTAGCCATGTTCATCATGTCGTATTTAACATTGGACTGGTACCGGATGTATCGTCCCTTAAGGTTTGCTGTAACAATTACTCGACCGTACACCAGTCCAGTTAGGGATTGTGGATCTAATTCAATCTGAAACATAACCAAACAAAATGGCGTCATTATTCGTTGGAGAAATATATTATGCGGGTGAAAGTATGTACATCACCATCTGTAGTTTAGTTTAAACATATTTTATTGCTTATGTTACAGATATTTAATATCACATGATAATACATATTTATAAATAACATACGTAAATGGATTGAACTACAAGTTATACCAACATTTGATTTAGTTACAGTTATAACTTGTAGTTCAATCCATACTGTTTCTACCCAGGAAGCGGACTCGAGAGTGGTTCATATAAGCTCTGAGCTTTCATCGCAATCGAGCAAAAAGAAATTAGTATAAACTAAATGAAATAATTAGATAAACCGTACGTTTATAATAACTGGATGGGTTTTGTCAGAAACTGCAGTAAATATTCCCTTCACATTGACGATGTTGGTTCGGACAGTGTCATTGAATTTCACAACATCTGCACCGCAAACTACAACATATCACAACATATAACAATGTAAGAAGAAAATCAAGTCCTTACTCGAAGAATCAACGTAAAGCATCAAAGCAATTCCTATATCTATTGCACTTATTTTTGAACAAACACAAACAATTTAATATTATTATTGTTATCATATTATAATTATCACCATTAATGTTATTTTTATCATTATCATTAATATGATGTCAATGGATGTAGAGACACACGCGCACGTACATTGGTATTATATATGTAGGTGTGTTGTACCACTTTTTAACAATTAGTCAACCCTGTCTTTAGCAGACAGTCAAGGGAAGGAGCAAAAGTGGCATTTAAAGACAGGTTGTTGCTTAATACAGCTTAATATGCTCCGAAAGCATATAAATGGGAAGTAGAAAATGTGGCTGCTTAAGACAGGTATCTGCTTAATAGAGGTGACCGCTTACACAGGTTTGACTGTACATTTGTTAATTCTTTACAGAGAGGTTTTACGTGGTCGAATGAGATAATGTGTTTTCTCAAGAAAACTTACCTTTCACAACGATTGTTATGTTCAGAATCATTCTATGGTGTTCCTCTACCAATATAGCTTGATATGCCAACTTTTCATATTTTTAAAATTGGTGTTAAACCCCATTAAAATTCCCTTTACTGAGGTCGTAAAATTAAGCACAGCTTTGCCAGAAATCTTTGCGTGAATAAATATAGCATTTGTTTGAAGAATGTTTACTCAGATTGAACCTTGGGGGTTTCTTCACCAATATATTTGGAAGCCACACATCACATGTTCTGTGTTGTTGAAATGGAAACATAGCATTCAGTCCATTCGGTTCTTGACGTGCATTTAATTTGACATTTTGCCACTTTACCATTGAATTACGGCATGATCTGCAGAATATGGCAAAAATTGATAGTCAATTTTGCTAACAGTAAGTATTTCTGATCAAGCGAATTTGATATCAATAGTATGTACACATATTTTTAGATATTTCCTGCATATTCGGATACCCTCGGATGGCGAGAATCGGAACTGACACCCGGGTGCACCCATCAGTGCATTACCTGACGTGATCATCTGTCTCTGGTCAGTAATAAGAAGTGCATTGCACGACGCACATTTCGCCATACATTGTCGTAGTTGCGGATCAATAGTAGACGCAGCCGCCCTTTTTCGTCCAAATATGCCTGAGTGAACAGAAACAAAAAATATGTTTTATGAGTTTAAAGATTTCTTTTATGTTTATGGTGAATTATGTATATCAGTGAATTATGTTGTGGAGCGCATGGTTCAGTGTTAGAGCACCAATCCCATTATCGGAAAGTCGTGGGTTCGATCCTCCGGCTATGTGTGGTGTCCTTGAGGAAGACATTTTTGCGCATACTAAGAACTGATTCTTACTAGGAAGACTCCTAGCGTGATTTGCCTAAGTTGTAAACACTTGTTTCGTAATCGAAGTGAAATAAATAAGTTTAAACTAAACTAAATATGTTTATAAGTATATATATATCACAGTTTTCAGTGATTTTTTCACTTTGTATTTGGAAATAAATATTACAATGGAACCGTATGGGTTATATAATAGTGGTATGATACGTTTATTAAAAATGATTCTCTATCTATTGAATGTCTATCAGCTATTGTTTATCATTGTAACATTCACTATGTTAAACATAATTATATACAATTGACAAAATTATATGGCATCCGACCATTGGGCCTTTATGCCACCAGCATATGTAAAAGGACATTTATATGAATATCCCCTTTCAATATTGTACATTTTCAAAACAAGTATCTGAAAGAACCGATTTAAAATGTCTTTTTGAAGTCAGAAATATTCGGTATAGACGGTGCTTTGGTTTATCTACTGATGTATTTATATGGATCTTCCTAATATCAAAACTAAATGCATTTTGGTTGTGTGAAACTGCGAACTGGTCTGTTTAATTCAAGGACACTGTTTCTAAACTTTTCAAACATTTTTATTCAGAACTAGGAAATCATCTTCGGAACCATGGTGATGCTTTGTCGATATTTAACGATTTTATAAGCAAAGTCTATAAATAAGTATGTGGTAATGCACACACAATAGCAAGACAGTCTTCTTGTCCCAACCAGAAACAAAGTGATATTACTTAATGCTTCACTTAACAAATATCTCCCTCACATGACGGCAGCAAGAATCTAGCGCATGAAAACTGCGTAAATTGGTACAGCATGAACTTTTGTAAATAATTAAAAGGATTATGATTGGTTCTCGCAGGTGAGGAGATTGAATCATTGCCAGAGTTAGAAAGGCACTCGGTACTGTTGGGTGAAAATATGGCAGTTACACTACGCGTAGTGATATATTGTAACAAATGGACAGACTTGTCAATAATTATTGTGAAAAAGCAATTTGCAGCAACAGGTGACTATAAATGGAAACACGACGCGTTAAAGTAAATTTGTTATGTTTATGATTTACTCCCTATGCTGTGAATCACGTTTTGCCCGAAATGTTCTATGGAATGTCCTGCACTCGTCAGTCCGTCAAGTGCCGTATGGGTCAGGTCCGTGACCGAACCACCAAAATCTGTAAAGCCATTTGCTACTGAGTTTCCGAGTCCCACAAACGTATCGCCGACAGTGTTGACTGCAGATTCAAGACCGTGGAATGCATCCTGTAATTTAGACCAAATCTATCAATACTCTTTTGTTAATTTATTTCATCTGGAATATGCAAAGTAAGCTAAAATGTTTTTGTGAATAGCGTTCAATTCCGTGTCCTGGATTTAAAGACCATATCGGTTCGTGTAATACGATATTAATTTGAATAGTTTCACTGTACACTAGGTCAATATGTGGAGAGTTGTTTCCTACAAACACAGAGTCTCCTTCGTGGCAGAGTGGGTTGAGTCGTTGTTGCAAGATCATCAATACCACATAAATCTCACCACTGAGGTCGTTGGCTAGAACCAACCTCGGTCCAATAACGTTATGTGAAGATCTACGGCAGTGACTAGCAAATGGACGGTGATTCTACTCAGATTTGTTTTGAAGATTTGCTCAATCAATACAACTAGAAATGCACTATGAGTGTAATGTCTTAATTATTCAAAGAACCATCAAGAGAACATACAAAATAAAATTCACGTTGATGTAAATATGCTACCCCGTTAGATTAAAACTCTCTTCAACACAATTCAGTTGTGAGTGATTTACAGACGTTCTATTAATTATTTCTTGAGTGATCCTCAAATTTAAATAAATAACACACACACATATAATTTATATACATGCATATTTCCGTTACCGTAAACGTCCCACCGACGGTACTTCCCAGTGAAGCCATTGAGTGTATGAAACTTTCACTTCCGCTTCCAAGTAGATCTACCACGTCGCCCAACTTGTCTCCTATTTCATTCAGGGGCTCCTTCAGGTACTGTACCGGATTTAGTATACTCACAGCGAGCCCAAGATAAGTCGCAAACGTTGGTGACATGTGTTGTACAGCCTGGGTTTGTTGAGGGGTACTCCTGATGGATGACACAAAACAGTTTATGTATACTGAGGTGTCATCCTTGTCCACTGTGGTTTTAGTCGATGTCTCATGATCGCTTTGTTTGTGGGTTCGAGATTCGCTTGGTTTTATCAAATGTATGAGAATGTTTCCCAGTAACTTGCATAAAGATGGTGATTTTATTTAGATTCATAACCAGGTCTGCTACCGCTGATAAAACTGGATGCAATATATGATACGTGATGTGTTGAAATTTCGTTAAACAACTTCAAATATATGAAAACATATCATGAGATTGCAGAATGATAAGGCATGAGTAACTATGAACTAATCAGTAACAAACCCTAACAATCCCAGACATTGGCAATATGGTAGTGTATATTCTGATTTTAATAAATTTTATTTTCATGTCATTTTCAACATATATTGGATATCCAGTGTATTGGTGGAGAAACACCCTACATTCATATGTTTGAGTTTTAGAAGAACATATATTCTCCCGCAAGAAAATATCATTTTTTTTTCATATATAGTGTTTGGACTGGAATAACTCGAACTTATTACCTCAACGGGGAGAGATAACGCCTTAGTGACCGCTCGGTCACGAAGGATCCAGTTTATATCGCAAAAAGTTTATACAATACACATCTTACACCTGGTACGTGTCACTATTCTTGGAATTATAAACATACATAGAATGCAAACGTTAACATTACAGGTTGGGGCAATATTTCAACACAGATTAACAAATCTACGGAAATAGTTAAGAAAAACTAAAATTAATTAATAGTTAACTACAATCGGGAATTCTTTGGAAAAATAGCTAAAACAAGCCAAACAACGAAATTTTATAACAACATAAAATAGTGAAATTAGGTGCCAAACATGAAGTCACTGAGCTGAACGACAACAGGTTAATAATTAGCAAAACTATAATTGATAAAATGATTCGTTAAAGAACAGAACTCTCGAAATGGAAATAGCAAACTTGGTTTTATCAAGTCTGTCCATGAGTAGTAAGAAACACTCCTCACGTCCCGAAGCACCGATTTGTAAGCGGTATTCTATATATATATATATGTTTGCATTGTAGCTAGGCACACTCGCCGTAGTCTGGTCTGTACATTTATGTCTTGGTTATTCACTAATAATTATCTCCATATATATATCATGCATTGTGAATGAGCATCTGAAAAGATCCCAAAAATCGTAAATTCCTTTGTTGTGAATTTAATTATCTCCCTTTATGAATTCACTGTATCTATATGATCGAACGGGTTTTTAAATCTGTCCTTTATATAGCTTTTGAGTAGTCATGAATCCTTAACTGGATCCTACTCATATAAAGCTATCACTTCATGTATGTAAATTTGTCCAGCCTGTCCAGATGTGTTGCATGTAATTCCATAGTATATAAGTCATGGTCGACACCAAATTTTTTGGTTTGGCAGAGGCCTTGATATTGTATCTATGGTTTGCATTGTAGCTAGGCGCACTCGCCGTAGTCTGGTCTGTACATTTATGTCTTGGTTATTCACAGATAATTATCTCCATATATATGAAATCATGGACCGGGATAGACTTTTGAATGAACTCAATGATTTCAAAGGGCTAGAAATAATGGCAAACTTTCAAAACTATAAAAATAAGATGCATCTGAAACATGCATTTGATAAAACACACCACTCACTGACAGACAGACGCTGTGCATGTTTTGCACTTTTCCACCGATGCCTTTATCTGATCACTGCACGTCTGCATATCCACCTGCAACTTCGCGCTGTCCGTTATTGTATGATTCCATGCCACAGCCACTTTGTGGAGAATTGATTCCCGAAATGGTATAAGGAATGCTGAAAGAAATAATTGAAAATCAGAAATGTTTGACATCTCTAATTATCTTATTCATGACTTTATTACATATTCTATCTTTTTACAAAAATAATGACATTTTAGGAATATGTTTCAACATAGTTCGTGTAAGACATACATGTAACGCACCCATGTAATCCAGGAAATACTTCTGCTAGGTAGACTGAAAATTACGGCCATAAATAATCATTGTTTCTTTGTATTTAAAATATTTTTTTCTTCTATTTGTGGTAACTGGAATAGCATATTGGTCCATTTCTCATGTTTCAATTATAAGTAAATATAGGACCTGGATATTGGGTTATGTATGCATTTATCACTTTCAACAGTGAATACACACCAGACGGAACAAACTCCATTACATACAGCATTTTCCATATGTTCTAATGCAGATCAAGCTATTTGCATGTTTCGGATAGGACTTCATAGTGCAGACGCTATATTTTAAAGACGTACCAACCGTCTCTTGCACTGTATACATTCTTGACTAGTCGCTAGTACATACTGTGTTACTGTATATATTTAGTCACACACTTACATGTGTATAGAAGGACAGGGGTAAATGCTGTACCAACATTAATTACACCCAATCCCATAGCATGTAATTATCAGTTAGATGGGAATTTACTAAACAGTTTAAACATAGGACTATTCTAAAATTAAGACGCAGTACCTTCCTTTCAAATAGCGTTTGTATATTTGATTATTGCATATATCTAATAGTGTTTTTTTTTTAACTTTCACTGCTGTTAAATCATCTAACGACCATAAACCTTCAACTCTGAGGCTCTGGGTTCATGGTTAAAAACATATATGAAATAATTGACCAGTTACTTAAGGAAGGATGGTGGTTTTATTCACATTCCTTCTGAGGTCTTCCTCTATATAAAACATGTCATGTGTTTGAAAGGGCATAGGACCCTATTAAAAAATATGTCGTAAAATTGTGTTATATTTTTTATTATTGTAGTTTCCTAATTGCGTATATTCATAAATAAATATTTTCCGATTCATTAATTTTGTTGTTTAATAAATCCATATTTCCAAAATCATTTACACAACTTCATACGTTTCATAACGTAAAACAAATTTTGGAAAATATAAATGTTAATGTAAATTGTGGTTGAAAGTAAATTAATACTACACACGGATATAGTTTGATGCAAACTTTAGGTTTTATTAAAGAGGCGAACACAGCGTGGTCTAGTGGTAGACCTGGTGTCAGCATAATGTGACTGGGTGGGGTATCATACCATGTGTCTGCGGCATGATACTCCAGTGTGATAGCGCTCAGAATACTGTCTCGAGTAGACACCATCGCGATATAACAGAAAAAATGTTGAAAGCGTCGCTTAACAACAACAACAACAACAACAACAACAACAACAACAACAACAACAACAACAACAACAACAACAACAACAACAACAACAACTACTACAACAACAACAACAACAACATATAGACGCACTGTTTAAAATTTGGAATAAAATAAAACGAAAACGAAATAACTGTTATGGAACTGATAATGTCATTTAATATCCATATGACATTTATGAAAAATACGAACCATATGCATGTATATTGATAGCAAATTATCACCCTATAATTATTTATTTGATGAGTTCATACTCTCTTATTTCATTAATAAGTGTATAAAAGTGTACTTTCTTATCTACTCTCCATTATCTACTGTCTACACACACCAACTTATTTCTCAATTAATGCATAAAGTATATTATACGTTTAAAGACCATTGTAACAATGCTTCATTATAAAAACACTTACAATATTATTGTTAACATATAAAAACAGCCTAAATAGACTTGTATATTAGTTATATATCTTAACATGATAGTATAATATCCACGCTAATCCTTCTTATTGTGTTATGTACAATGCGTTGCTATTTACTTGAATGTATATGTATTATGAGAAATAAAATATTTAAAGAAAAAAAAAAAAAATAACGGTGTCTCCTTGAATGAAAGTTTGAATTCTCAGGAAATAAATGTGGGTCAAATGTCAAGATAACCTACTGTTTACTGACCAATGAACTATCATTGACTAGATGTTACTTCATGTATGAATGTTCAACAATAAAAAAAATTATTACAAAAAAATAAGTGTATAAATAGCGTTATCAGCTTATCAAACAGTCCATTGTTGTACATTTATTGTGTCCATAGAATATATAGGCTTGCATAACTCATTGTAAACTAATATTTAAAATTGACAAAACATTATACCTGTCAGGGCATTTTGATCCAAACTTTTAAGATTTTCGGATGAGGTCGGCACACAATTAACAAACGAAACAATACATAAGAGAAGATACGTAGAAAACATGTTGACGTTAGACTATCAAATATTTTGAAATGTTTGGTATCTCGAGCTCTTTAATAACTCATAAGAGATAAGCCAGATCTAAACTTACAAATCGAAACATCATTCGATGTATTGTTAGTACGTTTAAGGGGCGATTCCAAAGTATTGTCCAAAGTATTGGTCCGCCACTAAGACCTCATGTGTGTTGGGTACATACAATTCATATAGGTATTAACCGTCATGTCAATATCAACAAATCGAACCAAAAACAATCACAAAAGTCTATTCAGAAATGATGATTGTTGTCATTTACTCTTTAGTAAAGTAGGCCACACCCTCAGGGCCAAACCGTGAGACCCAGAGACATGCAATCCACAATTTGTATAAAGGACGTATATGCGTCCGTAATCATACTCACAATTTGCTTCCCAGTGCTTCTATATACATAATAATATTTTCAAAGTTAACCTTGAATTTGACTTGTTTTGGCCCCGCCCCAAGGCCCCAGGGAGGGTGGTGGGTGGGGACTATGCAATTCACAATATTGAATCACCCTTAGGTACCAAAGCTGAAATTAAGCTTACTGATTTTGAAAAGTCGAAAATATCATTTGTTTGCGGACGCACGACGGACGACGCACGACGACGGACAAAAGGCGATTGCAAAAGGCCCTTGAGACAAAGTCTCAGGTGACCTAAAAAGTAATAACAGCTCATAATTCATTTATTTATTGTTCATATAATAGAATAGTTATGGACTTTTCAGCTATGCGATATGATGTGCAATGCACCAGAAAAACATACATACTGACCTCGGCTACCAACCATTACAATACCGTTTGTATGTTTGATAGTCACACACAACACCCATATCAGAAACTGCCCTATGTCCTGTATTGTTCCTGTTTTGAAATTGTCCCTATCAAGTATTCTTATCCAAAGCAGGACGGAGATCTGCCTTATCTCTCCAACTCTATTTTCAAAATAGGTGACTAAACCTTTTAAAGTCATATATAAAGTCCCTGTGTCAGCAAAATTGCTCAGTACGGGACAACATATACCACAATATGCTTTGTTTGATAGTTTTATCGGTGTTGGCTTTAGCTAATGGGGCAGTGATTGAGAAGAGAGGGTTACAGACACTCGACCCTGCTTCGCTGGGATGTAAGTGCTGATTATTGTTTATTAATATTTCAGAAAAGTTATGTAAAAGAACTAATTGAATTACCGAAGTTTTGTTTTAAATGTTTGAAAAAGTTATATGCTCCTTTCTACATATATGTATATCTGTATATTTGATAGTTAATACCAGACATTTTTAACACCATGCCATATTCGACATACTATAGCGGATGGGGTCACTTGTTAGATATTTAAATACATCGCTGCAGTGAGATAATGACAATTGCTGTTGGTTCCAGTCAGTCCAATTATGTTTATATTATTATAATAAGTGGGACCGAGCTTCATAAACATCCACTAACCTTTGGTATTTTTAATCAATTTAATATGTTTGCAATGATTCGAATAGAACCTTAATTGAAAACCCTAAATTGCAGACAATGTTTCGGAATTCATTGACCTAACATCGAGATATGTTTTAAAACAACATAATTGGGTATTAAACCTAACTAAACGCCAGTTTAATTGTTGACCCTCCGCCTGAAAATCCTCGATCGGTTAATGAAAACACTATTTTGGAATGTTTCTCTTTTCTTTTTAAAAGTTATTATTCAGTTTTTTTCCCACAAAGTATTCACCCAGGGTTTCCGCCAGGCGTTGTTGGACAAAATTGCAGTAGAATGGAACGACACCGTTGACATGACAAAGGTGCTTAAGACGAAGACGGACGCATGCAGCGTTACCATTAAAAGTCAAACAACTGAGTGCAAGTCGTGTGCAAAGTCCAAGTGCCAGTAAGAATTGCTGTTATGTTTAGTTTTATAATATGACTGAACATTACCTTGTTAGAACTTAGTTGGAAGACGATAGTTATATTTTTTTGGTCACTTTTTCATATGGATATAATTTTATAGAATGTCCCAGTTTATAAGATTATGGTATGTTAGGCAACATCAGAAATAAAAACATATAAGTTATTATACAGTTTATTTCTTATTATATAACTATTGAGGTATTTACAAGAAACACACAAAACAATCTAAAATTGTTTGCTTATATTATTTAATTAAAACAAAATCATCTATGAATACAGTTACTAATAATACATGTCACAAAAAGGGTAGTTTTGTGCTTGAATGTAACTATTTGGACTTTTTTGAAAAATAAATTATTCCAGCCGAGAGAAAAAAATTCTAAAATTCTCACATTTTGGTCTTTTATAACCATTCTAGAAAAATAACACAATTTTTCCGCGTTGTTAAAGATAGATTTGGAAAACGATTTTTTTAACTAAACATTGCTTAAACAATATCATTAGCCGAAATTAATTAAAATAAATCCCAAACGGTAATAAGGCTAAAACTACATTTTCCATGACATTGATACTTATATGTATGTATTTATTATTTATTTTCAATAAAACATATTTGTGAAAATATCAGATATCAGATATATTTTTTTGTGTATTTCTCGAAAAACCCTACATCATTACACAAAATTCAAAGAAATGTATGTTATTAGTGAGATAATAACAAAGCAAAGGGCACGTGAACTTATATAATGTATTACTGGTATAGATATGAAGTAATTATAAATATACGAAACTTCCATAAACTATATCCATAGGAAACATTACTGACAAGCTCTAAAGAAATTATCTTTAACATCAACAAAATATGAATACAATTATTTGTCATTCAGTAAATTCCGAATTCAATTTAAGACAATTGTTTGGGTTCTCATTACGGTGATATAATGCAGTTCTATAACTGACCTATATTTTACCGTTTCATAAAACCAATGTGTACATACATGTGCATTTTTCATACAATTAAACCATAAACCACACACAATAAAAACGTGTAAACTGCTACCTTGATTCTGACAATCTGTGATAGAATGAGACTATTTTAGGGCTTCACCAACATTTACTGACTACCTAAACTTGGCTAACCCATACACATACCTCGAGGGACCAATGAAAGACATGGCCAGCAAGTTTGGCGACGCTGCAGATCTCCTTGGAGACAAGGCTTCTGGATTCTTCACATCTATGAAAGATCTTGCCGGTTCTACAACTGGCGCAGTGGGAGATGGATTTATGGTTGGTAATATAATTGAGCCTATACTTTACTATTGTTTTTTTCTCTCTGTTGATATGTCTGAAAAGATAAAACCACATTAATTCACGTTGATTCATGTGAAAGTAGTTTAGAAACATGTTTTAGTTAAACATTAAACAATCATATACCATGATATTTAAGTCAATGTGCTTTTCTTTTTTCTGTTTTTTTATGTTCCTTAACTGATAAGAACACATCACTTCGCGTTTGTTTCATGCCAAAGAAGTCCAGATATAAGTCAATATACTTCATTTCTTCTGTTAAGTCACGCTGCTGCTGTCTCCGGTTACCAATTACATATCATATTGTTATCCTTTTAGTCAGCTGTAAATGCGATTAATGACGGACTCAACGCAGTAGGTGACACTTTAACAGATGGGTTCCACTCAGTTATCGATACCGCAAACTTGGTCGGTGATGGACTGACGGGTGCTGGACACTCCATAGGAGACGGTCTATCAAGCGCTGCTCATGAAGTTGAGCATATCGGCAGCAGCATTGGTCACGCCATTGGAGGTAAGTGGTATCTCCTCGAACTCGTCAAAAATACAAATTTTAATTTTAATCTGTATGAATAGTTGACAAATTATAATGACCGTTTATGAATAAAATTACTAATTTAACATTTCAAATTCTGTGTCAGTATGCTAATAAACTGATAATGACGTTTTTATTCACGGTATTATACAATATTGAAACTGATTTCAATGGTTCCCCGTGGTCGAGTTTTCTACGACGTTGTCGTCAAATAAGCTTTAACTCTGACCGCTGATGTCGTGAGTTCACTCCCAACTAAGAAAAAAGAATAAGGCAACTTTTGTGGAATGACGGCTGTTCTGCTCAGATTGACTCTGAGGTCTAGCTATACCAATAAAACGAGATATGCTATAAATAACATGTCATGTGTTAAAATAGTGCTAATCCACATAAAGCCGTTTGTAAGATTCTAATATTGTTTATCCCATGTTTAACATTTAAGAATTGTTTTAGATAATTAAACAACAGAAACAGTCCCATTGACATCGTTGAACTCGCAGTGTATTAAATGAGCCTAAATACAATTTATGCAAAATAAGTCGAGGCATCATGCATTGATTAAATTCTAACCATCCATTGTATCTCATAGCAAAGCAATTTTTAAATAAAATAATTTTAATTTGAAATTTAAACAAAAATCGTATGTATACACTCTTTTTACAGAATAGTATTGCATATTTATGCTTCTATGATCCATTATAGAAGATTCTTACGCCCAACTGTATTCATATTGTGGGATTCACTGAACCAAAATATTTGAACAATTTTGTAATGACCCTTCTTCCTCGCACAAGGTATTTTCGGAAAGAAACGAGAGATCGACGCCCAGACCCGTCAGTGCATGGAGAAATGTGACTCTTGCCATGCCCTGCTGATGACAGACAACCAGAAAATGGTGGCAGCAAGTAAGTACAGAAGAGTGACTGTTCTTTGTAATGTTTTCCATTACTCTTCACTGCCACAAAATACCATCTACACTTACAACTGTACCAGATGCTTCCTAAATTCTAATTTCTCTCAGGGTTCCGTTCCTTCCATTATGTTCTATTCATGTCGCAACGTTTGTATGATTATTGCAAACCGACACGTGATCACTCATACATCGGACACAATTAAGAGAAAGTGGAATTATAAAAGAACTAATTTTTGAAACTGTCATGTCTTGGTTTTGTCAAACTAACACGTAAATTTGAATTGGCACGAATCTTGCAAAATCTGAGACATTGACAAAGGTAAATGGAAGGTAGCGCAATGAACCCGGAGTCGATCTAAAATAATGATTTAAAGTAAAATGAATCTAGTAAAAACGAGTATAAACCACGGTGCAAGAAGAAGTCTCGTCCATGGTTTGATTTGAATCACGAATGGTACACATGGTATAGCTAGACATTCAGACCTATGTTATATTGCTTTTAACGATTGAAATGCGTTTCATTTGTTTAACCTGATTCCATGAAAACGATGAACTTTTATCAGAAACTAATATTGTAATGAATTATTGATACTTAACGCCACGTCAACGCATTGAATTATACTAAAATACTTTAAAAACGCCTGTTTTAGATTGTATCAAATCAAGACATGGCATGAATGATAAACCGTGACAAAAAAAATTGATCATGATTTTCAATTTATTTCAAACAATGTCCTCAATTTAAAACACATATTTAAAAAAGTAATTGCGTCGGCATATTTAAATCGGTAATAAAAATATCGGGTTTTGGATTAATAATACATATATATTAATATTCAAAACCTTGCGTGTTTAAAGAGGTTAATTATATATTACAAAGTACGGGGTAAATTTAATAAGTAGCAACGGACATCGGTTTTAGTAATGACTTTTTAGAATAAATAATGATATTCATTAAAAGTTTCAATTATATATAGAATCTAATAAACTTAAGGAATCTGAAATTACAATTGTTATCAGAACTTGTTTGATTTGATCAATCATTACTGACGGAATATCATTTCTAAATACTTGAATTGTAACAATTTATAATAATTAATACATGTTCAAATCATTCAATTGTACACAGAAATTACAACTGTTATCAGAACTTTTCCGATTTAATTTTCATTACTGACGAAATGCAATTTTCATATCATTGTATCGTAACACTTTATAATACTTAACACACGTGCTAATTGTCAATTTTAAACCATGACAGTATGTGGAGCTGATATAATCAATCTGAACAACACGATCAACGCACGTGTAAATAAGATCCAGACTGTGTACAATGAGGCATTGGACAAGAATCACCCTATTGTTACCAAGGTGAACACATTTATAAACATATAAACACATACAATGACGATGCAGGGCACAGTTTGGTTTTGAGCACTTATGGACACGTGTAAATGCTTAACGTCTCACAAAATAATTAATTTTGCACTTCTGGAACTCTGGACACATCACCAAGGATTCAAAAAGTGCCTTGTTTCCATAGATAGTACTCTGTTAGTCCAATTATGAAAAAAATAACATGTGTTTGATCAGGTTGGTTTTTCATTATTTCATTGGTTTGATTATAACCCTTTATCTTTGACAATTCTGCCTATTTGTTGCAGTGTATATCTGCGCACCTTTAAGCTGTTATAGCTTCATCTAACAGTGCCCAATGCCATCAAAACTTGGACATTTTTCAATGTTCATATGTTTAAGAAAATATTACAATTGATGTATTTTCAACAAAAATAATGCCCAACTGATTTACATAGCTTTAATTTCTTGGACGTAAGAATCTTGCTACAGTCATGTAAGGGAGGTAATTCTTAAGTGAGACTTTAGCATTCACACGATAACAGTAAAACTTGAAGTAACTGAATGGAGATAGTTACAAAAACAGGACTATACATATACTGTAAGTATAAGGAAACGCCAGGTGAATTACTGAGACACACTATGAAACTATTGCAAGCTAAATTTATAGTTTCAGAATATGTATAAGTATTTTATTAACAATCATGTCTATATCATCATTATTGGTGACAAAATCAGTAATGAAATACATTTCATACATATTCAAAACCTATAATTATCGCTTACAAATAAATACAATTACCATTACAAATACTTTATTTTGTATATAGAGGCCTCCGGCCCAAATACATATCATTATTTACAAACATTATATAGTGTCAATATATAAAATGCAGTATGTAGAAATATGTTATCAGTAGGCTTTTTATTATACATGTGACTCATTTTGTTATAAAGTAAAGTGGACATTTGAAGCTTATGTCCTAAGTTTGAAGGTATCGTTTAGTTGTAGTAGCTTATAATAATCTTATTTTCACTGGAATACAAAGACTGTAAAATCGATGTCACAGATCCGCTATCTCGGACACATGATATTCGTCTTTTATAATGGTTCGAAAATGAGACTGTTAAATGTACCTGTCGTTTCTTTATAAATTCAGTATATCATAAAACAACGATGATTTTCGTTCTGTATATGGTACTTACAATAACTATAAACTAAAACTGGATTCTTTAAAAAAACAACAACAACAAATTAATGGACAGAAAGCAAGTGTAAAAAACTCAATACTGGATTGGTGTGTGTTGGAGTCAGAATGACTCTATTAAAAACATAATGCGGAATGATGTCATCATATGTTGGTTGTGAAGTAATTAATACTGATAATTTGATGAGGAAAATCTTGGAAATCGCTCGATGACAAAATGGAAATTGAATTAAAAAAAAATGAATTGTCACTATTAGTTAATAAAGCTGATATCGTACCCATTTTTATACAAATACGAAAATTTTTTTTAATTTCTTAAAGCATATATATTACTGTCATTTAAGCATGCATATTACAAATGTAGTACAGGTAAAAGTAAATATATAAAGAAATAAATACTCAATGCATGGTCAGACCACGCTGTCGAAATGTCTATAGATGCATCTTAATAAATCATTGTAGAGATGTCTGATATTTAATAAGTATATGTTTCACAAAACAGCGTTTGTCTTTGTTTTATAGTTGGAGTTTGACCAGAGCTCAATGAACACGAAGATGGAGCTAACAAAAGTTTACCTCACTGTGAAGATTAACGGACATGAACATCGTTACCAAACAGGCGTCCCGTATGCTATGATGAACATGGTAGACACAGCCAGGAATATGGCCCTCGAATACTATTCAAAGTCTCACTAAATAAATTACATGTCCGGAATTAGATATGATTGTTCATAAATGAATGTTTTTTTTTCTTTCCTTCATATTGAAATTGGAGATTTTTTCAAAGAAATAAAACAATATAATACCGGCATGAGTCAACAAAACCAGCATGGACATATCAAAATAAATAAACAGAATAATCATTACACGTACAAAACATGCATACATATAGAATAACCATTACAAGTACAATACATACATACAGAATAACCATTAAAGGTACAATATATGCATACAGAATAATCATTACAAGTACAATACATACATACAGAATAACCATTACAAGGGCAATACATGTATACAGAATAACCATTACAATACATGCATACAGAATAATCATTACAAGTACAATACATGCATACAGAATAACCATTGCATGTACAATACATACATGCAAAATAACTATTAAAGGTACAATACATGCATACAGAATAATCATTACAAGTGCAATACATGCATACAGAATAACCATTGCAAGTTCACTACATATATACAGAATAACCATTAAAGGTACAATACATGCATACAGAATAATCATTACAAGTACAATACATGCATACAGAATAACAAGTACAAGTACAAAACATACATACAGAATAACCATTGCAAGTACAATACATACTTACATATATACAGAATAACCATTACAAGTACAATACATACATACATACCGCATAATAATTGCAAGTACAATACATACATACAGAATAGTCATTGCAAGTACAATACATATATACAGAATAATCATTGCAAAAACAATACATACGTATCGAATAATCATTACAAGTACAATACATGCATATAGAATAACCATTACAAGTACAATACATGCATACAGAATTATCATTACAAGTACAATACATGCATATAGAATAACCATTACAAGTACAATACATGCATACAGAATAATCATTACAAGTACAATACATGCATACAGAATAATCATTGCAAGTGCAATACACGCACACAGAATAATCATTCCAAGTACCGAATAATCATTACAAATACAATACATGCATACAGAATAACCATTACAAGTACAATACATGCGTACATAATAATCATTGCAAGTACAATACATGCATACCGAATAACCATTACAAGTACAATACATACATACAGAATAACCATTACATGTACAATACATGCATACAGAATAAACATTACAATACATGCATACAGAATAATCATTACAAGTTCAATACATACATACAGAATAAGCATTGCAAGTACAATACATGCATACCGAATAACCATTACAAGTACAAAACATAGTTACAGAATAACCATTACAAGTACAATACATACATACAGAATAATCATTACAAGTACAATACATACATACAGAATAACCATTACGAGAACAATACATACATATCGAGTAATCATTACAAGTACAATACATGCATATAGAATAACCATTAAAAGTACAATACATGCATACAGAATAATCATTACAAGTACAATACATGCATATAGAATTACCATTACAAGTACAATACATGCACACAGAATAATCATTACAAGTACAATACATGCATACAGAATAATCATTACAAGTACAATACACGCACACAGAATAATCATTCCAAGTACCGAATACTCATTACAAATACAATACATGCATACAGAATAACCATTACAAGTACAATACATGCGTACAGAATAATCATTGCAAGTACAAACCATGCATACCGAATAACCATTACAAGTACAATACATACATACAGAATAACCATTACAAGTACAATACATGCATACAGAATAACCATTACAAGTACAATACATACATACAGAATAACCATTACAAGTACAATACATACATACAGAATAACCATTACAAGTACAATACATGCATACAGAATAACCATTACAAGTACAATACATACATACAGAATAACCATTACAAGTACAATACATACATACAGATTAACCATTACAAGTACAATACATACATACAGAATAACCATTACAAGTACAATACATACATACAGATAAACCATTATAAGTACAATACATGCATACAGAATAACCATTACAATACATGCATACAGAATAATCATTAAAAGTTCAATACATACATACAAAATAACCATTACAAGTACAATACATACATACAGAATAACCATTACAAGTACAATACATGCATACAGAGTAACCATTACAATACATGCATACAGAATAACCATTACAAGTACAATACATGCATACCGAATAATCATTACAAGTTCAATACATACATACAGAATAACCATTACAAGTACAAAACATGCATACAGAATAATCATTACAAGTACAATACATACAGAATAATCATTACAAGTACAATACATGCATACAGAATAACCATTGCAAGTACAATACATACATACAAAATAACCATTAAAGGTACAATACATACATATAGAATAACCATGACAAGTACAATACATGCATACAGAATAATCATTGAAAGTACAATACATGCATACATATAGAATAACCATTACAAGTACACACACACACACACACACACACACACACACACACACACACACACACATACACACATACATACATACATACAGAATAACCATTGCAAGTACATTACATACATACAGAATAACCGTTACAAGTACAATACATACATACAGAATAACCATTAAAAGTACAATACATGCATACAGAATAACCATTACAAGTACAATACATACCTACAGAATAACCATTAAAAGTACAATACATGTGTGAGAATTTGTCAAGATTGCCGCGTGTCACTTTTAGATCACATTCGATATGTTGAGAATTACACCGTTAAAAGTCTATGCAACATGCCATAAGGCATAAAATTTAATATGACTCTATTTCCTTTCAATATGTAGACCTTTTGACATTTATCAAGACAACAGGTTATATATTACAATTATATAACTATCTTAAGTTTTGATAACAAGTAACGTTATATTCACTATGTGTATTGTTGTATATGGAAAATACCGAATCGATGTTAGACATTATGCCTTGCAACTCTTATCAAGACTGTTCAAAACGCAGAAACGCCGTCAAGTTTAATTTGTAATGCCTACTTCACAAAATGAATAATATACTTACAGGTAATTATTTCATAAGAAGAAAACAAAACAAAAACAAAATTATCTATTCGCACGATGCAAAGTACAACTCTGTTACTTGTCAAACTACTCCTCAATTAATTACAGAAACAAATGCAACATGCATCGTGTGTGATAAAGAAAGGTATGCATATTGATTCGTATAAAACATAACAGGAGACAAAGGACAGGTGTACCACAACCTCCACAAAACACACTGCATTGGTAACAATTACAATAAAGGGCGATACCAATATAATCTATACGTCCAACATGAGATGTAGCGTTCAAAGAACAATGGAATCAATGTATCATTGAAACATACACAATAATATTATTAATAATAATAAGAATTATATGATGATTATATGATGATAATAATAATAATAATAATAATAATGACAGTACTACTACAACGACGACGACGACGACGACGTCGACAATGATAATAATAATGATAATAATAATAACTGTAATAATAATAAAACACATACTGTTGTCCATTTACAAATGCGTGGAGAATAAAGTAGAATGTAGAATTTACTTGAGTTGTGATAACCGTATGATTATCTTCCAAGTTTTCAGTAAAGCAAGGGATATGGTATTAAAGTACTAAAGAGTTACAGCCTAAATAACGAAGAGGTTGAGAAATGTACACTCTGTATGATATAGCTTTTGGAACACACTTCAAAATAAGGAAAAATAACTAAAGACTGCCATAAAGAATTAATTATTGATGTTTTTTTATTTTTTTATTAGTTCATCCAACATATACATTGATATATATGCATTCAAATCAAAGTCAACAGTTATTTATCGTATGCTATAGGTGTAACAATGTTATCATTTCATGGTCTAACACTTTATCATTTGAATTATTCATGAATATTAATTTCATATTGTAGATTTCATAAAACGTTTTAAAACATACATGTATATTGTATAATGCAGTTGTTAAATGAAAAAAAGTCATATAGAGGATGTAAAATTATGTTAGAGTAGAAAGGATAGATAAACTGAGAGATAGAAGGAACTGAGTACCAGCAGGTTGTTTGAAAAGGATAAAGAGTGGTGAACAATGTATACTTATTTATATTTTAATATACTTACGAAAAAAAAACAGCAACAAAAAAAACACCATCAAACAACAAAAAATATAAACATATTCGGTGCTATAAATGAATTTTTAAAATTATTGAATTGATGTTTAGTAGATCTATATCGTCCAGGGGTCGGTTTCCAAATGACAACTTGAACTCATTACACATTAAATGACCTCTATGTACTGAAGTCATACCAAATATTTACTCATAAAAGGTAAAGGATAACAGACACAATGTTTAATGTAAATGAAGTTGTATTAAAAAAATTGAGAAAAAGGAAAATCTCAAGTTAAGATGTTCAGTGAAACTTGAGGCCAGACTTCTATCTGTATGTATCATTGTAGACACTGGGGGCACATCAGTCGCTGTATTTGGCAATAAGTGTGGCATAAAATCTCTCTCGTATTAATACAAAAAACAGTTGGTAACATGAGGTATACCTACAATTCGTCTATACACGGTCTCACCTTATGGGATGCGTGTAAATACTTTATTCGAAATAAATAAAAATGATTAAAAAAGTTTCAAATACGCATGAGCAGCAATTACTTAAAGCATAAATAAATCAGAAACTGCTTTTAAAAAGCATACAATTAAACCTGTTTACATTATTGATATAAATTATTCCATAGGCTAACGTTGAAATACAATAAGTTATGGCCACGTTTGTTTAATATTCTCTCTATAACGTTCTGCTTAATGGACTGATATCGTCGTTCAAGTTTCGTTCTTAAACCGTGGATGTTATACATGAATTGATAAGCTGTTTTTATTCCCAGTTATTCACCGTGTTCACTGAATGGCAATTTTTCCAATTTTTACCAATTGGTATAACTACTGAAGGTTAACTATCAAACTACGGGAAGCGTATCTGTAATCCGTGACTCGTAATGATTAATGTTTATCCTGGGTTTTGCGTCCTCAATTTGATTATTTTTGGTCTTTTAAAATCATGGAGCTCGTTTAATGTTTATATTTATATATAATTATAGAACATCATTGAAGGGCGTGATAATTATGTGTGAAATTTGCTGCTTTTTCACGATCTGCTATGAATAAAATAGTGTCTGCTAATTTCTCTTCGCAGCTGTGTTTTATGAAACTTCTTGCAAGGGGCTTGACCAAAGGAATTATGAATTGAAATTGATACATTGAAAATAATTATCGTTATATTTCGCTCCAAGGGGTCATACCAAAGACTTAAAAAATGGTACTAGAAGCTTCCTCGCTTGATGTTCAGCATTAAGAGGAGAGTTCTAGGTCTGGTCTGCCCGGTGTCAGTATAATGTGACTGGGTGGGGTATCATACCATGTGTCTGCGATATGATACTCCAGTGTGACAGCGCTTAGAATACTGTCTTAAGTAGACACCGTCGCAGTATGACTGAAAAATTGTTGAAAGCGACGCTAAACACCATATAACAACAACAGCAACCATCTGTCAAATAAAATCTATTTTGAATGATCTTCATCTACGATCAGTGTTCCCTTAATAGAATGTCAGCAATGTCGTACTCAATCGTGGAGGGCACTGAATAATAAATATTGAACTTTGTATAAGGTCTGATAACAACACTTGTTCAGTTATCTAGAGAAATCTTAAAATAGCGTATTTTAGACTCTAGGATTTGCATGTAGTTAAAATGCGAATGTGCTGGCATACTAAGTGCAAGTGTACACAAAAAAAGAAATTAAAATTGTGAAGCATATATGTTTAAAATATAAAATATTTAGGTTGTAACTAAAACTGTTACAAATGTGTTATCTTATTGCAAGAAATACTTATAGGCTACTTATAAAGGTGCACTGCGTTTCATGTAGCGACGATGCACAGCCTTGATGTCGAGCGAAGGAGAATAAATTGGGTTCTAGTATGTTGAATCATTGCTAAAATCAAAGGACTGGGAACGTTCTGTGTCATATAAGGCCCATTTGAAAAAGAAGTTATTAAAACATATTTAAAATAGCTATATTGATAAAATATAACGTCTGACAAACACAGAAATGTACTTGTTAATACGACATGTGCATTAATGATCATTTTATCATGCTCTGAAAAAAAAACAACAGTACCTTTAATATAAAAATGACATTTTCTGACATCGCCTAACGTAAATTGACGTTGCATTTCTATATATACTAAAACTCGATTTTAAATTGATAAATTACAACATTTATCTATATTGACTAGGCTGGTAGGGATTTTCAATAAATAATTTTGGTCTTTAATATTCACCTATTAGTACATACAATCTAAAACTCTAATATCGACAGGAATATGTCCTTCAAGTTGCAGACATTAATATATGTGTCGACAAAAACAGAAGGAATCCGAAACTATCTCTTTCTATACTTAATCTAGCCCCTGTTTACAATAACGCAATTGTAAGTTACATATACCATCTGCGAGTGTTTGCGGTTGTTAGAGATTAGATGAAATATATCTAAGAAAGACTTTCATTGTTTGACGGAGAAGTCCGTAAATGATATCAAAGAAATTTGTCTGAAATAGTTTATTCAAAGTTGGTCATATTTTAGAAACATACTTTCGTGATATTTATACATTACTTAAGGGCGGATTCAGGGGCGCCCCCTCTAAAATTTGGCAACCATAGGTTTTTCTTCTATGAAAAATATGTTTAAACTGAATACTTCTAGCATGATGCTTGAGTATTTTCTACTGTCGCCCAGTGTTTGGTAGTTTTTAAGTCCTTGTCGTTATATCTCGTTTCGGGTAATTTTACGCGAAAAAATTGTGCTGGCGGCACCACCAAAGCGAGCAAAAATTCCAAAATTCCAAAAAAAGTTGAATAATTTTTTTACAAGTATATCATCATCTGCAGAAAGTCAAACGCATGTATGTATATTTGCATGTCATGACATGTGAAAATGATATTAATTGGACCAGTCTGCAAAAAACATATTTACAATTAAAATATATGCACTGCGTATGCCAAGCCTTCAAAAGCACCGACACAGAAAGAACCAAACTGGTGATCAAACTGAGGCAAACAAATAATCAATACAAAATTGAAATCAATGTTTTATCTATTTTCATTCAATGGTATATTAAAAAAAGATTTTGCTATAAAATAATATGCCATCGGCCTAACAAGAGAGTGATGTGCTATGTCTGTGTTGAATAAATGCCCAATGTTTAAGTGGCGCTGTAGCGTAATAGGTTAGGCGTACCCCTGTCATCCTAGAGGTCTAACGTTCGAGCATTCCTAGCGACATTTTTGTTTTGAAATAAAAAAAAAATATATAAAAAAGTACAAGGTATTTGTGTCATTATTTTTTTCTTTATTTAACAGAATTAAGTTATATATGTATATACATTCAGTTTCTGGATCCGCATCAGCGCACCCCCTCTAAACTGAAATTCTGGATCCGCCCCTGCATGATATATCAAATGTTCTGAAATAAAAACGAATGAAATAGTTTAATTAAGCTTTAAGTTGTCAGAGATGGTTTAGTATTATAAAACTGATTGTCGCGAAATCCGCGTAATTGATAATTGAATCTTTAAATAAATATTTATAACATTTACTTTATACAGAAACTATACGTATTTTAAATGTCGAATACGTAAATTTTGCAGTAATCGCTGATTTCTATTTATTCAACAAAACAATTGAAAAGATAAATAGTTTATAACAATAGAAACACACCAGTCCCGTGCTGTTCATTCAATACAATGAATATATTCGCTAGATTTCCAGTTGAGGATTCAGCCGAATCGCCGACTATCAACCAGTTGCCGTTTAGGGATTGAGACTTTAAATTTATATACATCCGTTTTCTATTAAAAATGTTTTTAAAAATATAAACACGAATAAAATATGTAATTAAATAGTAATTATAATAACGAATCCGAATCCCCAACTGGCAACTGGTTGGTAGTTGGTTATCCGAATATCCAACTACCAACAGCCAATTATCTACCAACTTAACACTCATTATTAATTCCCCCCATTTGTGCAAAAAGGTTTCAAGTGCCTTCTTATTTATATACACTTGATACCTAATTGCTCTAAAAGGACGTTAAGTAAAATACACATAAAACACATTATCGTGTTAAACAAAAATTTCCGGAATGTTAAAAAAAGGTGTTATAGAAATACTATGAATATTGAAAACTTGTTCTTGTGGTCCAGTCTTATCATAAACTATGTGTGTTGTGATAGCAATGTTATCAAAACACAATTTAAAAAAACAGTATAAATATTAAAAAGAGTTGTTATGATCTAACCTTATCACCAGTGCGGAGTGATAACAGCATATCGGACAGCTGATAAGCCACGTTTATATGAATCATGGACCATTCCTCTCAGCACACCTTGTATTTATCAGGTGGAATACCAGACCGTCTGATTCAATCAGTACTTTAGCGTATACGGTATTTACGGTAAAATTTTCCAGAGGCTTGGACCAGAATAGAATCTTTCTCACACGCACATTGCTTAACAACAGTACTGCGCCTATGTCTGTATGTTTGTTTTTTTAATACACTTTTCATCAACTGAATTATATTTTATTGCTTGTTTATTGTATGCAAACATACCATTGATAAGATGTAATTATTACGTTCTCATGAAACAATTCGTTCGTTGTAAGTGATTCAATACAAAGTACAGTCAACTGTCGCGAATTCGAAATAGATGACATTGCATGGAAGTATATACTGGTACATGTAGATGCCAAATGCCACCCCTGGAGAGCTCACGCCTGATTTACGAGTGCACCCAAGCTCGCCCCCACCCCCATCAATCCCGGCATCACATACTTATCATGTGTCTTTAATTATACAGAGAACCTCAATATCTTGTACATACCAAGCAGCGTTTATTTTCTGTAATTAAAAAGGCTGGTTGGATTTAGAGATATATGGATAAATAAGGACAAATAGTATACTTTTATCTATCGCATATCATGGTATGTCCCCAAGGAAGGAAAGGACAGACACTTTCTGACAAGCTCATCAATATTAGAAACTAGTGCTGTAGACTTTATAACATTATTACTTCATATAAATAAAGAAAATACCGATGCGTTTACATTTACGTTGAGTTAAATCTTTCCTACACTACCCATAGTTTTACTTTCAATGTATTTCATTTGATTGTAAATGAGTCCAGTGTCGTGGTTCTGGTTCTAACTTTTTACAGATTGCGTTATCAATAAAAAACAGAATTTTACACACGCGTGAAAGATTCTGAAATTAAGTTTAAACTCAAACAATTCATTATTTAAAACCTACTTTTAAAGTTTCTTTAAAAACATATTTAAACTTAAGTTAAGTATTATATGATTAAAAAAAAAACATAAAAAACATTTTTGCGAGTACTGTTTTTTTTATTTTGCTTCGTGCAAATACACACGTGAGCTTACCATAAAATGATCTCTTTTAGGATGGTATGTTCATGCGCCTGTTACCTCCTGGTTCCATTACCAGAGAATGTGTAGGTAACAAAAACACACTAGACGGCATAAATACAGGAACCAGAAAGATATTCCGGAAACTACCGAACATTCAAGAATATTAATAAATATAAGTTCGTGTCTAAAGATGTATCCACAATTCTGGCGCTGAGTCAATAAACCTAAATAGTGAGAACGTGGAACCAGTCAGACGGTAGGCGTTTTTGAAAAGTCGTCTGCTGAAACGCATTTGATGAGTAAGCCGTGTGATAACAAAACGTATAAATTTCGAAAACTTTGCGGATTTCAAACACAAACAAACAACCAAGTGATAGCAGACGACTCAGGAATATATAGTTTACTTACTATTTCGTATTGATATTTATTTATATTTTGTACTTTTAAGTGTACTCGTATTCATTTACTCAATTTAATTGAGTTGTTTTATTCGAAAAAAAGTTAAACAGGTGAGTAAGATTTTTGCTTTGTTTTCTTTTATCTACATCTTGTCCAATATTTTTAAAACAATTACAGTAGTGTATTATAGTTAACTTTATTATAACGAATTGTTGAAGGTTGAGGTTTCAGTCTCATATTCCCATTCCAATTTAGATCATCAAGCCTTGCTAACTGTTTATTATTCGTCTGCTGTTACACAAAAATAAACAAATTCAAATTATTTGCTAAGAGCAAGAGAACCGGGATACACATGTCTGTTGGTTTTTATATGAGATTTGGGGATTGTATTATAGTAACGTTTCAAACCAACGATATATTTCATTAGATAATTAATAAAGTTTCAAGAATAATTCGATGGAATAATGTTGAAACCTGTGTGAAGCAATATACAATAGAATAATTTGTAACTGATGTTGAACATTAGATTCTGTATAATAAAAACATAATCCGATCTGTACAACATTAGTTTAGTATAATACTGTCGCAAATGTTTGTAGTCAACTTAGTAACTTTTAATAGTTTACACTTACAAATGTCTTATTTCTTACTTACATACATTTTATCCAAATTTAAAGTCAACGCATAACAAACAGTCATCAGTCTAAACATAAGAATTTGCTACTTGTATAGTAGAAAATAGAATACATTTTATTCTTAATAATAATTATTACATGTCGTATGTGCAAGAGTTTGTATCTTTTTTATTAAAACAAAGATATGCATGCTGTAAGATTATCTTATGAATTATCTAATATCAACAAGCAAAACAATACAATGTAAATCGGCTGTATTCCCGACCGAATATGTTATTTATTTTCGTAATAAATGTAATTCACTATCGGATGATATAATTGTCTAAAGTTGATCTTGACGAAGATTGGCATCCCTCGCTAATCAGCTGTGACATGTGTCGGAAGCTATTTCCAAACATGTCTCCTGCTGCATGCTTCCTATTCTCGCTGTTAGTTATTGTGTAACCTGTCTCATCTAATCCCATTGCCAAAATGTTTTTTGTGATAAGTAAATGTTTTTAGTTGGCAAAACGTTTGATGTTCATCAAGTATTTCAGAAATTCGAGGCGCTTTTTTGCTATTATTATGTTTATTTTAAATGTATTTGCGTTTAATAGGTTTTTATGATTAAATCTGATACTATGTGATAAAAATTGATTGCAAAATTACGAAACAGTATTTGAACATAAACAATACTTTTAGTAATTGCAAGTTTTTCAGTATTCTAATTTTATTTAATATTTTAATCTGGAAACGTTATTCCTAATTACTACCGTCATTACTATATGTAACTATCCTTGTTCCAATCAAGAAATAAACAGCAGCATTAATTATCAAAACGTTATCAACTACCCTTTAAAGAATCGGTTACTATGAAAGTTTCTAGAAGGCATTGCCGATAAGTACTTATAAAACGTATATGGATATATATTAACATGGTATTCTGATAATTGGGAAACATTTGAAAACGTAATAACCACAAAATATGTAAATTACAAAAAAGCAAGCACACATTTCATACGTGTCTAGCAAAATGTCTGAGCCAGATTATTATTTATTACAAGAGAAGAACACAAACATTTTATGAGCTATTACCTGGTTAATAAATACAAGAACTACTTGGAACCGAACGAGCAGCTCAGTGTTAAATAGCTACAACTTCTGATGTTATTAATTTAAATATCCATAACAGTGTCAAGCGTAAAGAGATGGTACTACTTATTAGTGCTTATTGATGCACCACATTGGCATAGAATCCTGGATACGGAAGTACACTCCGTATTCCATTGCATTTATGATACCACATTTTGGGCAGTGGGTAATGTAAAAATATATGTACTGTATGTAGCTAAATACTACATATAATCGTACATACACATACATATTTACAAGTAGTTATAATGTTGTCATGAATATGCTTTGACATTAATATGGAATCAAAGATATATACAACTTTATTAAAAATTAACACATGTTATTTTCATTTCTGTTGATTTATGATAACCTGTATATTTAAGTTACTATTAAATATCTCAGCAAACATATATTTTGATAACTGTAACAATAAATTACAAAACTGATCCACTGTACCAATATCAACATTAACTTTAAGTGTACATTTTCTTAAGTCACTATTATTGTATTAAAACAAGGTAAAAAGTGCATATACTAATTTTAATATTCATGCACACATACATGTTAATATATAAATAGTTTATGCAAATAACATGCATGAACTGAGCTTTACTTACGACGAAGTGTATCTTTTGGAAACGTGTATAGATAATTTTAAAACCTCGTGTTAATGTAGTAAATGCCCGCGTTATTAGATTGCCACATAAACGCATAAAAAACGTTTCATTTCCAGGATAGTAAGTAAAAACCTTGCCTGGAACCCGTCCGTCTATCAATAAGACGTAGAGTAACTGTCTACTTCGGTAATTATAGGTTATATTGTCATTAGTTAAGTTGCATAATTGACTCATTTATGCTTTATTCAGGATTCCTTCAATTACCTGTAATGGGAAATAGGCTAAAGAATATGTGTAGTTTGAATGATGCTTAATAGCATTGTTGCAATAATACTATATAAACAGTAAACATAAGTTACAATGGGTTAATATTGAAATTGGGCCGAAGTTGGCAGTAGATCGCGTAGTCAAATACTTGAGCATTAGACCAAGGATCAGGGGTTGTGGGTTCGATGTTCCGTCACGGCTATGTATGGTATTCTTTAGCAAGACGTTTTATCCGCAATGCTTAGTGCTGGTTCAACCCGTGAAAACTTCGAGCTTGTTTTGGTTTTGGTTTCCTGTGTTGTATCATTTATTTGTATTGTTTATATTATGCCCACACTATGTATTGATAGTTTTTATGTTGTTATGGCGACTGGGTCTTTTAAAATGCGACAATGTCTGTTGTTATATTTAGTCTGTAATCAGAAACAAACTATAACTCTTATGTTTTGAGTTATTGGATTGTTACTACTAATGCCAACATTTTGGAACAGTTTTATTCCACGTAATTATGCATTATGTTACAAAACCATGCATTACGATATGCAGTTGCTCGAAATGTAACGTAATTCTGCACAAGTTTCCTGTCCACGAACACAAATTTACGTACCTGCACAGCATGCAAAAGCAATTACACGGATACAGTACATACGTAATTACTTAACAATACAAGCACATGCCTGTAGTACTGTAATAAACTGCATCACGTTGCAATGCCTCAGATATTGGTCATAACAGAGACGTAGATAAGTCATAGCATCTGATTCAGACTAGTCATACAGCAATATTCAAGACACAAGGCTATTCGTATGGGTTTGCTATTACATTCTGCTAAGTAAAACAATAATTTATCTGTCTGTCCATTTGTCTGCCTGGTTTTGGCCATAGCTTATTCTTCTTTTTTGTATCACTAAAAACTGCTAAGTTTTACGAACATTGGAAAAAAGGATAATGAAATGCACGATACAGTTTGTTTTAATTTTCATTTTCATTGATAAAATTATGTAATATTTGTTCATCTGGCGATATAAGTGAGATCTGGTATCGTTTTTAAATCTACTAGTAATGAAATAAAACTCGATTAATCAAAATTAACTGTATAATTTATGATATAAAGTCAATGTTGAGGGCGGTCACCAGTGACGGTTTTCAAATCTGATCATTCAAAGGAGGTGGCGTTGTTGTAATTTCTTACATTATTTTACTGTATTGTCCATATCATACATTCCATGCATTATGATTGTGTTGAATAGACATTTTCTCTTCTTTTTTATGTATGCAAAACAGATAAGTAGTATACAATCCATTTTATGTGGTTTTGCTTAATAACTTATGTAGTTTATTAAGTAAAACAGATAACATTCAGATTCTTGGCAATTCTTTTGCATTCAGTTCAAGTGAATTGTAAAATGTTACTTGTCCGTAAATCATCAGCCCATGTTGTCTCTTTATGCTCTGGTGTTCCTATAGTAACATTTATTGTAATACTTATACTCTTGTTCAGTATGTTACTGATGTAAACATACGTTTCTGATATAGAACGGTCTAATCAAATGTATTTGCTAAATAATATAGAAGTTGGGGACAAGATCAGTACACCTCTCAATATGTAACCTTATTAATCAGAAACTATTTACTTAGTATGAGACGCTACATGAGTATGATGCAGTCATCATAACACCACAAACAAAATTAAAGAATAAAAGTAACAAAACAAACATTCAAAAATAGTATACCGCCTTGGAGCGGCCAGTAATAAACCACCAGTGCAGAGTTTTAATCTAATATATTGGTTCATCACACCTCGTTCTCTCTACGCGGTCACATCATTAAAGAGACAATGCGAACAAAAGTTTACATTTTACATATGCTCATGTGAATATATCTTAAAAAAATGATGTGTTGGATGAATTGCAGAAAACAGAAAGCTCATACTAAGTAAGGTACAACGTTAAATTAGATATATACATCCTATTCAACGTTTGTAAAAATATATAATGAAATATATAATTTATTTGGAGAAGATTTGAATGAAAAGAAATGCTGTAGACGTTTAGCATCTTTGGATAGAACGTAGGATTGCAATTTCGTCCATAGAACATGTATTTCTCAATTTAAAGTAAAACATTGTTCAAACTTATCATGTTGCTATTTCGATTTTTTTTTACATGAAAAGTAGTTTATCATGATTTGGATGTCATTGTCTAATTCCCCGTAAGAATGATTCGGTAACTGTTTGTTTTTTCAACTCATATATATTTTGCCTCTTGGTTGTAAAGAATTATTAAAGTACAATGCATTAGCTAAAACCATTACTGATGAATTATACTAAAAAAGAAGACATGTATACTAACTCAAAGACTTGCATATTTACTCATGTTTTATGAAGCAAATATTTACCTTTAAACATAAACTCTCCTAAAATTCTGTTTATTTATATGTCAAATTACCACATTTGCTAAAGGAGTCATTGTTCTGAAATAAAGTCAGTGCACTGAACTGAGGTTAGGATTCACGTATTAGTGAGCCAACTTCCAATTTCTATGTTTACTTTCAAAATGAAGATGATACTTACTGTTATTTACACTTTGTAAACACACACGTTTTGGTTCCTATAAACTTCGATAGACAGCAATGCCTTGCTATGAGATCCAACGTGGAAAATATGTTTAGTCGCTGAAGTGAGAAGCTTTAATTTGTCATATTATATACTGGACAGATTGGACATAATTATTTAATTAATTAGTTATTTCTTATTACCAATTATTCTGCAAAAGGATAAATGTTGAAATAAAACAATTTCATCAAATAAACTAGTCAGATCATAATCAGAAGAAAGTTAATGACTTTGTCATTCAATACTTATTTCATATATAGGTGCTACATCCTCGTGGTCATTGGCACAATCAGAAAACATCATGTTTTCAAATGAAAGGCCCACATAGATAGTAATCTGAGTTGAGAGACAGAAACGATAAAATTGAAAAAAATGATAGAATCTAATGAAAGAAACAAAACAGATGGCATGGGAATGCATGCCAAAAGCAGTAATTCGGCAGTTGATCTTAATCATACTGTAGTGTATGTTACTTATCTCCTTGGCCGATTGGCAAAGGACGTTGACTCATAATCTCTAACTCGTCAATACTGAGGTCGTGTAAGGTGTTTAACTTGGTGTTAAAGCCAATTCTAATACGTGAATCCGCTTTCGAATAACCTACTCTTGAACAAGAACCCATGTCATAGTATTATGATAACGGGAAAAAAATGATATCATTGGCAACATTTTCAAAATAATTTCGTCTTTCATAAACAATCTCCCAACATTGTTTACAGAAAATGACCATCAGGAATTTTAAGAACAACGATGTGTTGTCGAAAATTTCGATTGGAGCCAAGCAAAAACTATTTGCCAGTATTTCATGTCAAAACAAGACTTTAAAAATGAATCATGCGTGTTTATGCTTTTTTTTATATACAGAGCAGTCTTAGGTATGTACAGAGATAAGAAACACATGCAGCTTCAGACAGGAATGAAACGCATTATTTATGTTCAGAAGTTTTATCATGTCGATGGGTATTTATTATAATTAACATTTAAGCTTGCATTAACCATTAAAAATACAATCTTACCCTAAGGCTATAAAATATCTGAAAGGTATCTTTATTTAACTAAAGATTAATAGCATATACAAAATCAACTTGGATCTTCAAACACATTTCCTCTTCAACGAGATTTTATACAGGATATCTTTGAAATGAGTAAAGTGAACTATAAAGAACGACCCCAGTCTAGACTCTTCGTCTTCCTCAGCGATCGATATTGATTGCTACCTCACCATTTTCCTTAGACAAGCTAATGATGTCTAAGTAAACACTACATTGTATTTACTTGGACGAACACTGCCAAGTAACCAGTAGGCAGAGCGACAGGCGTTCTCGCGTAAGGTCATTTGTAAGAAGTGTGTGCTCAATTGTTTGTTCTTCAAGAGTTACAGTATATACAATATCAATTTATTTCGTTTATTAGCTTAAACAAACCTAACTATGTATAGTTGGACCGCATCAAAGAGACTTAACCGTTTGAAAATTTCAACATAAAAATAACATTTGAATCATCGATAAAATTTATTTGTTTAGGTTCGGATTGATCACGTAATGTGTTGCCTATAATCAAATAATATAAATTTGTCTAATTTTTATCACACGCTTTAATTGTGTAGTTATACATTGTTCTGCTAATGTGTCCTTTTTATTAATACCATTTCTAAGATCGTTTTTACACATGCAATAAATATCCAGAAAACGAAGATATTCCATTTATAAATTGTTTTGCATTATAAACATAAACATATGGTGGAGATAGTTTTTGACAAGTTTACCATTATCTTCCCTCTGCATCTTAACACCGTTACAAGTTTATTTCAAGATGCTCTAACATGCTCGTTAGAACGTTTCAAGTTCAGGTTGGGAAATTGGCAGCAAGTGCACAAAACTAACATAATATGTTGTGGCTTACGTAACCACAGTTCTTATGTTTACCTATTATAATATTAAACCGCAGTAAAATGTTTTAATGTGTAAATGTACATATAAAACACGTTTTTAATGTATGAACATTTAAATTCATACTATATCAAAACTAATTAAATGAAATTCCCTTTGAGGTAGTTTTCATTTTTGGAATATTGTTGAAGCATACGTTAGTAATAAACCATAATATCTGATAAAATGCATTAATTCATAAAACGTTACCTAGAAGTGAGTATGGCAGATTCGTTTTTATGGAGAATGGTCGATTGATTGATTGATTGAATATTTAGCGTCATTTTTATGCCACCAATGGCTAACATACGGTCAGTTAATCTAACCACTCTTTCCTAGGATTGTAAAAGTTTTACCATTACTCGAGCACACCCCGTCTCTGCAAGTAACTTATAACTTTCTGCCTTTAATCAGCAGTGAGTGTCGAATGATAATGAAACAAATGTCATATGTCATTTAGCATTGAGACTGTTACCAGGCGGGAATTCGAACTCACGACCCCTGGATTGATAATCAGACGCGCTACCATCTGAGTTTACCAGATCCGGGCGATTGAAAATGAGCAAGAGTGGTTATGATAAGTATAACGTCCCTCCAGCACGGGCAAAATGAACTAACTCGGATGAGATAATAATAACAAAACATAATTCCACGTCATTAAATAATTCATTATATTAATCATTCTTTTAAGTCATTTTAAATAGATGTGACATAGTAATTTTAGTGCGGTATAACGTCATGTACATGAGGTATGACATTTCAGAGTGACAATACTATACTTTTTTGACATCATCTTGTTATGAACGAACTATTGGTGAAAGAGCCGCCAATCTTAAAACAACACAATACTTACTGTCTTGATTTTACATAAAGTTCCATGGTATAAAGGACTAACTAGTAGTATGTAGTAGGTTAGTTCGTCTTTAATACTTTGTGTTTGGTGTGGGCAATAGTAGTTCTACCAATATATGGAATATGGAATACATTCAAGTTGTTATGGAATACATTCAAGTTGTGGATTAACATGCTCCAGTAACCGTTCACCAGTTCCCACGCCCGGATTCACTCTATGATATAGTAAATAATCATTAATGAATCCTTCCAATATATAAAACCATTGTCCTTTCTTTGTGATAACTTTCTAGATATAAGACAAAGAGAGTACCTAGCCCTAGTACCTAATCTAATGAAATTCCAGCATTTTGGCGATAGGAAAGGCTTATACCTGGACAAATGAAAAGAGTATATAGTCAAAGGGAAATAACTAGTCTGAGCTTGTTAATACAATTAAGATAAAACTCAGTACTGCAAAACAGTAATACTATATTGTTTTTTTTATTTCAGAAAAAAGTTGCCAAGATGATGAGAGGATGCATGAACCGTAAAATACCGTAAGTGTCTATTTATATACACATCATTGCCTTAAATAAGATAATTGTAAAATCAAGGATCAGGAAACATAACTCATTCAGTCTTACCTGACGCATCAGTTATTAAGTCTATTCTCTCTTGTTGTGGGAGCAGCATATAACAGCTTATGGTAAAAACCGACAACAGAAGTAATTATATTTGCTTTAGTTTCTATATGTGGTTTAAATATCATCGATACCTGACAGTTAAAAGTTTAATGGAAAACAGTTCAATAAGTCGCACAAGGAAACGTTTTTGGAGTAAATGCTATACAATGCACACTATTGCACACATGATTTATTTGTCAGAGCAATACATGTTTAATATGGGGTTTAACACAATTTCATGCGATACAAGTCATACTCAGTTTTAATGGTGGATGAAGACCTCAGTCTGAGTAGACTCACCGCTCTTCCGCAAGTTGCTGGCAAACTTTTCCCATAACGTTTTAGAAGTATAGCTAAATTCATATTCTAGTTAACCAATATCGCATTTAGATGCAAAAGCTGTGAAAAATAATATAACACTACAATATTTTACACAGAAAAGAGATCATAGATGTTTTTGAGAAGTACATCGCCAACAATGTACGACACCTAGATAAAAAAGACGCCATCTACATGTTGCAGTCAGAGTTTGGACTGGACAAGGATCAGGCAGAAAATATGTTTGATACATTTGACAAGGATAAGAACGGGATTATGTCCATCTGGGAGTTTCAGCAGTTCTACGTCTGCATGGGAACACAGTAAGTTTTAGTACATATTTATGTTATCACATTGTATATGTATTCATATCGCATAAATCAATGTATAAATAAATAACACGAAATATTTGACTGAAATATGACCAAGAGGAAACCCAGTATTAAACATGCATATATACGTACATTCCCTTACTTGTTTAGTGCTGATATCCTTTCAAAATTCATTACATATCACGAACTTTAAATAGCTTGAGAAAATGTCGAAAAACATCTTCATATGACAACCTATTATGCAAATTCCCTGTCTGTTTTATACCTACATGCCTATACATGTATAGATATATAGATAGGTAATAAAAGTAGTGTGATAAGACCGGCCGATATGGTGATAGATTAATCTCGTGCGTTGATTCCATTTCTTTTGTGTAAATTTGCAGCATTGCAATGCACTGTAACGCACCTAAATGTATATGTCTGAAAGTTTGTCAAAGCGTTGCTTTTATGACACAAAACAGTGTACTGCTCTTAAAATATACCACATACTGTACACCAATGCATACAGTTTCAAAACAATTTCACAATTTCGCCTTTGCAAGCAATAAAAACATTAATTATATATATGATGATTAAAACTTTGTGTGACTATTGAAAGTATAAATAACGAAACAAATCACGTTTAACAGGGCAACAATCAGGTGTACTTTCTATATATACAATGTGTGGTGTGTTCCAGCTTCAATAGTTATACGTTTAGCATGAATCTGTTAGTAATTCTTAATTGAAAAATTGTCCCAATTCCTGTTGTTCAAATTCATTAACTACTTGTTGTTGTTCCTTATGTATTGAACCTTATTACTGGTCCTTACACACCGAATGTTTGTTAATTTTCCGTATACACTAATTTCTTGTTACTACTTCTCTTATTTAAGGCATTCTTGTTATTGATCCGTTTCGCTGAAGGCTGGTTGCCAAACCAATCTTATAAAATACTTACTGTTATATTAAGTAAGCCTACACAGCAGTTCACCATATTTGCTGTGGGTTGCTGTATCCTTTGATTTTAAATGCTTGTCGTGTTTACTTGTTTGACCTGTGTTCCCATCTTTCCATATTTGTCAATCCTTTGTGGACCAGCAATGCATTACTGATGAGATCCGAGTATACGTTCTACATTCAAGAGAGTATACACAAAATATATGACGACAATAAACGCTTAATTCATATTAAACAGAAAGGAAACATTTATAACTTTACTGAAAGTATAATGTCCAATGCCGGATGATTTTCAGATTCACATTATCAAACTCTTATAAGCGATATTTATTGTTTTAAAAAATGTGTGTTGAGGTTTGTCATTAATGACTTTGACAATATGAATATTATTATTGACAAAATCATTATTAAAATACATTAAAATTAAAATATCGCTCATAACAATTTATTAATGTGAATCTGAAATACACCCGGCGTTTCTTTATCCTTTCGGTATATTTAAAAAAAATCATAAATATATGAAAATAAATGAAACTTTATTGCTGCTTTAGTGATAAAAGAGTAATACGTTTTATTTTATACAGTACCATGATACTTAATATGAGTTTACACATTATTTCAGATCAAGGTGAGAATTAGGGGGTAGGTCACAAAGAACACGGTTATGTTATTGAATTGACGAAAGTTTTTACATTACCGTTCATATTGATGTTCGATATCTAAGGATCTGAGCACACACACGGATTTGAATATGCCTGAGAATACGTTTTAAATCAGGGAAAATATTTACTAAGACACAGGCACCCAGCAGAAAGTATGAAGAACGTTCAAAGAATAAAGGAACGAATACATCAATACCTGTGGACTACGGAGGCGTATGTTTGAAACATGCATAGCTAAATCGTCGTACGCAGGGGGAAATAGAAGATAATCTGTTTAAGGAGTTCTACAAATACAATTAAACTGGAAACATGGACTATTGTTGAAATGCAACAAATTGGTCACGGAACATATGTCATGTTTCGCCTATGTTGACAATGGCTATGAGAATGTCTGTTGAATGGTCATTGGAGTAAAAGGGAATAGTTATCTTTATAGAAGCTTCACAGGACCTTGCGCAATGTTGTGATATATCGTTGTAGCACACTACCGTCATTTGCGTAGTTTTATGTGGGGTATATATAGCAGCGGAACATCTAAGCTTTCAAACCTGTCTTAAACAGCCAGTCAAGACAAGGGCAGGAGCAAACGTCACCTTCTAAAACATGTTGGTGCTTAATGCAGGTTAATTTGCTCTTACACAATGGCATTGTGAATAACAAATGCGGCGGTTAAATACAAGTGGCTGCTCAGTAGGGGTGTCTGCTTACACAGGTTTGACTGTATATCCGATATAACCATTGTTGCTTGCGCTCTGTCCAAGCTACAGTTGTGTATGGAAATATTTGAAGAACAAGAAAATGTATACTGAATGGATAACACCGGATGAATTTCAGAGCCACATTATCAAATTGTTGTAAGCGATATTTACAGTTTGAGAACATTTATGTAAATTACTTCATTAAGGATGTTGTAAATATGATCATTATCATTGACAAGATAATTTATGAAATATCTTTACAGAATTATTCTTGAATTGCAAATATCGCTTACATATAGTTCTGAAAATCATTAAACGTTTCTTTATCCGTTCAGCATATGTCAACAGGAGATGTAGAAATTAACGGACGCAGCCACCGCGACAGTACAAACAAAATCAACGCATATAAAAATAGCAAAAAACGGGGGTAACTATTGGTATGGGAGGTGGGTGGGGAAGGGGTCTAATCCTGGTTTATATGAGCACCAAACCTCCTTTATTAAGAGATTTAATACTAAAGCTACGAAAAGGCAAATATAAGAGCAAGTATACAGTATACAACAGATCCATCGGGTTAGTGCTATAGGAAGAACTCACCACCAGTTCGAATCCTTACTCGGCCACATTTTACGTGAAGATTGATATACAACATTGTGTCTCATTTGACATTCGTCGCCCGCCGCTATGTTAAATTGGAATGTTATCAGCTACTCGCAGAGATGGGTGTGCTTGAGTTTTGGTTTACGTTCCAGGATCCCCGGAAAAAGTCGTAAGGTTAACTAACGGATCGTCTAAAAACCAAAGTGTGATGCGTGACGATAACATTTAAAAGAATTAACCACGAACCAGCCATCAAACATACGGGAGGCTACAGAATTAAAGGAGCATGGCCCAGTTTGATAAACAACTGGATAAATTTAGAAACTAAGGATTCAAAGTGATTTGGAATATATACCAATAACTCAGAATCAAATTACTATGGATCATAGTATTGACCCAATTGTTTCGGTTGCACTACTGGCCGCTCCAAGGCGGTGACCACTTTCTTATATTGCTCATGTATTGAAATAGTGATGTTGAACCACCGGTCAATGACAAGTTCTGTTAAAGTCAGTTTATGAAAAGAGAGTTGAATGCTATAATCCTTAACATATAGTTTCTTATCATATCTGATATGATGAAAAAAAGTTCTAATTTTCTATTTTATAATTTTTAATAAAAATAGCCAAAATTCTCAAAACGATTAAAATAGTAAACGGATATCAGTGAATGCAGTAGACATTATGAATGGATATATCAATTTAATAAGGATGACAAAGCACTCGGTTAAAATATAAATTTTAGATTTACTATTAGATTAGACTATTTAGATAGTCATCTTATCGCGTGTACCAAAAACAACGGTACTGTCGGTATAGTTAGGTAGGGTAAGCATACATCTTTGTAACATACTATTGAATATTGTTATGTGAAAAAATATATAACATAAACATAAAAGTAACAAAAAAAAGCTAAATTCAAATTTCAATAACAAATAGTAATAACAGTAATAAAAGGAAATCTAAATATGAAGGCTAATAAAAGTGCATATAGCTTTGTAATGTTGACAAAGCTATATGCACTTTCATTAACTTTAACACGACTATAGCTAAATATGGCAATTATTTATAGAAAAAATCGTTTTCAGAAAGTTTGAATCGTTTACAGAACCACGGATATTTAAATAAAAAATCAGATAATCTTTGCCAAGACATTTTTAGGTGAATTACTTTTAGAATCTGTTAAACCAATAACATATCTTAGTACGTCAAATTATTGGTTATGTTTTAGGCATTCCGAACAAGTCTTTGACAGTTTAATGAACACATATTGCTTTTGAAAATGCTTATTTTCAACCATTTGTTCTTAAGGAAATAATGTATATAGTACTTATAAAAGGAATAATTTATTTCCTGATATTAACTTATTTTTTTCTCGTTTTTGTCTATTTTTATTGATAAACTAATAAATTATAGATAAAGACCAAATACTATTTGACCACATCAAATACGATATCAAAATATATGTTAAGGATTTTGACGTCATTAACTGATATTTAACGAAACTTGTCGAAGATTAGTGGTTCAACTTCACTATTTAATTAAATACATCACCAAAATGGGTAAGGGGTCGCTGCCTTTGAACAGTCGGTATTACAACCGACACTGAGGATCTATATATGTTTTTTTATTACTTCGAGTTAATACAGGAGAGCATAAGGAAAGTTATGAGCTGGTGAACATAGTTGTATATGCTGTTACATCATCAAATGATACACTGTATATAGTAGTTCCAAAACACTTCCATCTTACAATTACGACAGCTTGCACTCAATCAAGAAACGAAATAACACGTTCCGTTTATTGAGTGTGTCCATGAGAGATAAAAAAGTATGTAACAACCTTCAAGAACCGGCTTGAGTGGAATTCTAATTTTGAATGCGTTCAAACATTCCAATGAAGCAGGCATGATAACAAAAATAAGTAAAGTAAGTGTTTACATTCGCAACACAGAGCGTAAGACTGCTATGATGAAAGCCAACGCTGCCTTATAGAATCGTCTCCTTGAAGCACAGTACTCAGCCAAGAAACGAAGATAGCAGACTCAGTTTTGCATTAAATGACAGGCAAATGAACTGATAAAAGTATTTCGCATTGTAACGGATTGAGTGTTATTCGCTCGCGTCAGAGGTCGCAGGTTCGATTTCAGGTTCAACCTCTTTGCCTGCTAAACACAATACTAGTTCTAACCAGAAATGAAATCGGGAGTGAATTATATAAACCTTTAACTTCTTAACCGAGACAAAACATAAGTAGTAGAAACAAAGAGAGAGTTAATTAATATAATGTTGTAGCAATTTACTTACTGTTCAAAGAATATGCTTCATCATTTTATTAGGATTTCCTTAAAGAAAGCTATTGTTAAAGAAAGCTATTGAAAATGCATACAAGCACAGCTTCCTAGATTTGGAATACGGTTTTATCTTCATAATGCGATCATTTAATCATCTCGTATAACTCAACGATCATATATCCGAATGGTTTGATACACTGTGCAACATACGAAAAGCCTGTTCCAAAAGGAATAGTTGTTCACATACAACGACCTAAACTAAGAAAACACTTGTCCAACAGGAGACGTAAGAGGATACAGTTAAAGCACGATAAACAAAACCAATCCATAAAATAACCAAAACACTTGTAATGAATACATACAAAAGACGTGGCGAGGACGTCCACAGCCCTTAAAGTAGTAGTAGCAAAAGGGCCACTGGGAAAGTTAAACCTTGATATTGTGTGCATGCACATCACAAATATGTACAGTGTAAATAAACAAGCAGACTGGCAGGTTCAAAATGAAGGAGTTCAACATTTCAATATTGCTTTGCAAATGCTTACACTACATCTTTACAAACTAATAAGAACAATACCATCGACGTGGTAGTATCAAGGTGACCAATAAGAACGGACGTATCTGCCAAATGAAAGACGTTACATTCTTAATACCGCTGACAAAGTATTTATAGTTCTCGTTTTATGACACATTTAAGTGGATTCGACCATGATTGATGCAACATGAGTTACGCCGCGCTGTCCTTCAGTAATTTACGACAAAGGCATTATATAATCCATTCAACTTTTAAATTTCTATTTAATGTACCTAGAACGTATATTCAGACAGGTCAGAAGTATATGTCATTAATAACTTACACAGCGCACTATGGACCAGGTCCTTACTTTGTTTTATTCACGAGTTGCATTGCGTAAATGCACGGTAGATTCATGTTGAGGTTAATAGCATCATTATAATGTTTATGTTTAATACACTTATTTTAATTAGATATGTGATTGAGTGTTGATCAATCATAACATATCTCTGTGTCAGTATATTTGATGTATGACCACATTAGTAATGCGTTATGCACGTTTAGAGCGTATTTGCTATACTAGAAGTACCAACCACTTTTATTATATTCTTAGATTTATTCGTTTGTTAAGATTTTTTAAGTAATGATATGGTGGGTTGTGTTTTAATGATAAAACGATAGGAATAACATCTTAGGTACATACCTGCGCAGCATGTGTTCCCAAATGACGTCCATTTTCATTACCATCGACTTTACCTTACTAATGTTTAGTTACTTCTCTATAATGTCCAGTTTTCTGTTCATCTACCAACTATTTCAGATGTCAATTATTAACATAATCATGATCATGATATATGGTCAAACCTTTTAAATAGCTAAAGATTGTCATTTAATTATAATTTTAGAAGTATTTCTTCTAATATATAAGATTCTTATTTTACTAATTATACTATAGAACGAAATCATGAAGGGAATAAGGAATTGATTCCAACTGTTTTGTAAAGTAAAGAAAATATCTTCGATAAAAAAATGTCAATAATAGCAAATGCATCACAGTAGTCAATATCAAAACTTTCGCACGGTATTCTGCAATAGATGCTGGAAATTTCTCTGAAAACATTTAGATGACGTAATGGTACCAGTAGCAATATCATAACTATATCGTCTAAACTAGTTAAAGCATGTCTAGTTATCCTAATTAATGGTTAAGTATTTCAGAACAGAACAAAAAATTTATTTCAGACTTGTACATAAATACATCGTCATAATAACATATTTACAATACATGATAACACGTAAAATATATTGTTAATTAATACATAATTTGTACCGCCATTTTTCATTTACATTTTAAGTAAGTTCATTTATTTTGTATTATCAATATTGAAATAATGCATGGAAAACTTTAAAGTCATAAATTCCTTAAAATAAAAGGATGAACACATTTATTAATACTTAAACGAGTGATCACAACATACTTTCTTGTTCTAGATAACATTGTTTTAGTTAGTATATATATGTTTACGAAATGATATTGGATGGTATCTATTTATTTGTGTCAGTTACGTGTTGAAAGACTGCTTCTTTTTAATACCATGCACCTGACGCATTTCTCCACTAATAATACTTTGCCACATAGAACAAACGATCTGTTCAAAACGGTGTTAAACCCCATTCTTATTGGTGGATAGTAGTCGTTAACATGACGGTACAAAACAATTAAGGTAGTATTCTCCCTTTGTTGTACAGGTTCATGTATGATTGCTGACTACATAATAATTATAATATCTTGACCAAATATTAAGCGTTTTTCATTGATTTATTTTCAGCGCAAAAGAAGTTATAGACAAATTTAAAGAAATAGATGCTGACGGAAGCGGAAAACTAGATAAAGATGAGGCAAGGGAAGGTCTGAAGTCATTGAAAACAGCTACCGACAGACCACTTGACCCTAAGGAAATAGACTTTTTCATCGAAACGACCTCAGGCGACGATGGGCAAATTGATTTAGGTTCTTTCACCAATTTGTTGTACCGACTTAGATTGTACAAAGCCCCACCACCGCCGAAGGATGTTAAGATTAAAAGTGCAAAGGCTAGCTAATTTGTATAAGAATATAATATTATAATCACATTCTTGACAGAGAGCTACATTCAGCTGAGTAACATGTTTATTACATAACGAATCCTGCTAACTCGATTGAACTCATTGATAAACATTCAACGAAAAGCTTCACAAATGCGGATTCCATAATAAGCCAAGTTAGTATAACATTCTGAAATACAAAAGAAGTTTGCTCAATGAATGTACTGAAGGTGTGTGAGATTTTAAGATGAGATCATTTGTAGAGTGTTGAGCTTATAAAATGAAAGATACGACCTCGGCATTATTGTTATTTAATTGTAATCATTGTTTTGTTTCCATCACCACACATAATCCATTTGAATCGAAGCTGGTAACTTGTTTTATTTGAATCGGAACTGATATACTGTTTAAACTGGAAACTATATTCTGTTTATATTGGGATCGATATTCTGTTTTAATCGGTCAAGAAAGACATGAACAAATGACACACGGTGTTGGGATGTTATGCCACTGGATTATTTTTACGTGGAAATTCATGATTCATCGTTTTATAGCAAAAAAAAAGATACATCTTTTTATAACCGAATAACAATTCCGATGCCTGCAGAGTTAACACCGTAACAACATTGTATGAGTGTATATACTCTTTCTCTATGCTAAGATATATATATATAAATATCTGTGTGCTGTTCACTAACCAAAATAACTTCCATTATATTAACCACATTGCTTAGTTAACAGCTTTGCGCTATTGTCGTTATTATGTAAAGGGAATATATACATATGTATTGTTTATACTATAAATATAGTTCTATTTAATATTTAAAAAGGGAATATACCAAAATCACAATATATATTCACTTATCATTCTCAGATTGCGTTTTCAAAAATATATTTTTAAAGCAAGAAGATAGAACTATTTCATAAAATATGTACTGGCTAAAATATGATATCTTAACGTATTATTTTCCAAATTGTTAATGTGAATCGAAGTATTTAGATTGCTTAGATATATTGCTAACAGAAATTTGGTCTATTGATACATACAGTCTCTTTGTGATTCCTTTATTTTCAACATGCACGATGGTCATTTGTTTATAGCATTTCAAAAATAAATTTATTACATTTAAGTCATATACTGATAAGCCTGATATCACTTTGTAACAGTTTCGCATCTTGTAATATGTCTTAGCAGTCTACTATTTGTATATTATTCATCAGATATAACGTCAACCAGTAAACAGTTTCATCAATGTAACTAAGTCATAGTAAATACATAAGTAGACTGACCACTGGTTACACGCTTAAATGTTAATGTACTTTTAAACTATTCTTACATTGTAATTATGTTACAGTTGGTGACAATACATGTACCTTACTATTCGGCACAGTTTTGATATTGACACTATTATTGTATAAGTCAACAACCAGTGTTTGCTAATCAACATTGGAATTGATATAGTTTCTTCTCGGTTTTGAATTTGCCCATTCCACAGTTTCTGTAACATGTTCAGTTAAACATACAAAAGCAAATACTTTAGTATAATACTGTTTAACAGCTTGCTATTTTATTCTCATCAAAACACACATTTTGAGAATTGCAAAATAAATAACCTATTATAGGAACATGTTCATATTATCGAATAATTTAGCTATCAGTTGCTGTATTAGATATTATCATTTACAAAACATAAACATTAACTGTGAGTGACTAATATGCTATCACTTGTTTATAGTTTGTACACATCAGAAGTGTTCGTGTTTGATTTTATAACATAAGCCATTCTAATTCACATATTCATTTGATTAAATATTCCATTTAATAACTTAATTTTTATATTTACGACATTTGAAACAATAAAGCATTATAAAAAAACGACATTGATTTTGTGTTAAATGTTTTATTTGTTAACCTTTTAAGAATGTCGATGTTGTTCAGTTCTGGGAAGATTAGATTCAGGAGCCAATTATTCAAGTTATATAAATTGTTATACGCACAACTTCTTCCTTTTGCCTCGGTTATAAGTTACTACGTAATATTGTAAACTCTGCATGAATAGTATGACACGTGCTATTTCTATTTTTAGCGGTCATGTGATAAATACGTAAATATCATTATCGATCAGTTAATAATGCGATCATCTGAACCTGTCATAAGAACAAATAAAGATGTTTCTAATTTTAGTGATTTTAATAACGATACGTCCACGTGACCGATGTGACCGATGTGACCGATGTAGATAAATGACATTTTGTATTTCACAAGATCATGACATGACGAATATAACATGCAATAAGGCAGCGGGCGATTTTACACAGAGGCAGCGAAGAAATCGTTCTCTGGTTCAGGAACGTGACACCCTCCTCTAAACGTCCATTTCGCCTCTACCATATTCCTTGTCTCTACATTGATATGTTATTTGAATAAACAACAGCATACCGATGATAAATTAGTCCATTATAAGTGATCAAAGTAGAAAACACGCTTTCAAAATACTTAAGATTACGAGATACTTCGAGAACTTAGGCATTATACAAGATTAAAGGCTGGCATGTATACTTTATCAGTTATAGATGTACGGTATGATAAACTTTCCTGCCCGCCGAGTGTAATTAATGATATTTATTGGAAGCGTATGTGCTGAATCATGTCGATAAGGTATATTTGATACGCGTGCACACCAGGTTCACTTATCAACACGGCCGCTGGTACATAGGCAGCTTACCTCATCTATCAATTACTACTGGCTGAACACAAAAAAATATAATTAAAAATAACAAAAACCCTTTTGGTGAACAAAAGCTCATTGAACAATGTACAAAACAACTAATAAAAGTACAGGTATAACTTATGACACGCTGTGTTGAGAAAGGTAAATTGTTCCCACCAGAGATATTAAATGGTACTTAGTCAACGCAATGAATAACGCTATCGTAGATGCTCTTCTCAAACAAGATTGTCTACCGGCAGAACCATTAGAATGTCTACCGGCAGAAAAAGATGTGTGTTGATCGATATTATCAAAGTGGGTTAAAATATATCCAGGATTTCAGGATGATTTTTGTTTAGAAACGTAAAACTACGATAGTGAAAAGTTGTAACAACGCAACAACGAAACTACGATGAAAAGTCGAAATTATCGTAGCTTTGTTGTTTTATTGTTTCTACTTTTCTAAATTTGATAAAAATGTCGCGATGGCAACACAGGACACAGAGCAAATGTGAAAATTGTCACACAAATATAAGAACTTTCTACAAATATGAAACCCTTAAATGTAATAATGACGATGTTCACACCTTTAACCAATATTCGGTCTCATATTTGTAGGAGTGTTTTTCCATATGTGACCAGAAATGTTTTTATATGTGTGACCATTTTCGCATGTGTGATTCCTGTACTGGTGGTTGTAAACAAGCGTTTACAGAGCATGATGATGACGATAATGATGATAAAAAATAATGATGATGATGATAATGATAATGATGTTGTTGGTGATGATGTTGATGATGATGATGATGGTGATTATGCTGCTGCTGATGATGATGATGATGAATAAAATTATGATTATACTGAATGTAATGAAAGCCAAATAAAATTCATTGTATTGTTTATTTAGACAATATTATGACGTTGGGAAGCTAGATGATATTATACAGACATCTAACCTTGACGTATAATGAATTCCTTATCAAACGAACCGCCTATCTTACAAAATTAACTTAGACAATCATGCACATTTTGGAGAAAATAAGGCACGCTTTATGCCAGGCGTGTACAGTTTGCGGGTATATGTGGACTAGTTCATGATAGTGTTTACACCTGGAACTGTGTTTCACAGACAAGGTAGGACTTCTTGACTGATCAGTGAACTTAATCATTCGTGTATACACAGTGGCATTATGGCAGCTAGGAATAGGAAAGTCCCGTAAGTATATAGTTTGGTTAATTATTTGTAAATATAAATTATGGCATTTATTGCTTTTATTATATGTAAATAATATAATATCATATATAAAGCAATTAATTTATAAATTAAGAAAGTTTTTGTGAACTTTTTAAATGTTAATTGAATCGTTATTTTTTCTGACGTTTTATTTTCATGAAATTCAGTTTCTGTTGTTTATTTATTTAAATACCTTGCAGTTAACGTTTTATAATTATTGTTCTTGTCGTTACACATGGAATGTAAAGGTTTTTTTTTCGGAGGAAAGAGTCATAAAAGAAAATAATAATCAGATGTTTCTAGTTTGTTAAAATGAATATCACACCGACGTTTTAATCAGTAAATAAGTGCTCAATGTATACCAAAAAAACAAAATAAAGAATAATTAATGACTAAAGTAAAAAAGCAGTAAAACACCTGTACATTAGCTTTAGCAACGGCAACGCGTACAATAAAAGACACAAACTGCGTCTTCAGTCGGAGACAAGTTTAACAGTGATTAATGCGTCACTTTATGTCAGTCCTTATTCATAGTTTTTGTAACAGTACAGTGATCACTTTGGAACGTAATTACAAATCCTCAAACAATTTTTACGAAACGTATGATTCAACAGATTTCAAAGGAATATTATCAACAAAAACAGAAAAAGCTTATCACATTAGCACATGGATAAGTATTCCGTTCATTCAGCCCAAAGTAAACCGCCCAGTGCAAAGCAATAGCTTTAGAATATGTATTATATAATAGCATTTCCATATGCCTTAAACTATTTACTGGCAACCTATTATATAATACAAAATATTGTGTAAGAAACAGAGGAAATATTAGAAAGAGAAAAATGTTAGAAAGAGGAAACGCCAGACCGTTAGAAAGAGGAAACAACAGAAAGGAAGAAAAGTTAGAATAGGTAAATGTTAAAAAGATGAAACGTTAGACAAATGAAACGTTTGAAAGCAGGAATGTTAGAAAGATGTTGAAGGGTCAGAAAAAGGAAATGTTAGAAAGACGAAATGTTAGACAGAGAAAATGTCAGAAAAAGGAAATGTTAGAAAGAGGAAACGTTGGAAAGAGGAAACGTTAGAAAGAGAAAAGTTAAGGAAGAGGAAATATTAAAAGAGGAAATGTCAGAAAGAGGAAACATTAGAAAGAGAAAATGTCAGAAAGAAGAAACGTTAGAAAGAGGAAACGTTAGAAAGATGAAATGTCAGAAAGAGGAAACGTTAGAAAGAGGAAACGTTAGAAAAAGGAAACGTTAGAAAGAGGAAACGCCAGAAAGAGGAAACGTTAGAAAGAGGAAACGCCAGAAAGAGGAAACGTTAGAAAGAGGAAACGTTAGAAAGAGGAAACGTCAGAAAGAAGAAACTTTAGAAAGAGGAAACGTTAGAAAGAGGACATGTCAGAAAGAGAAAATGTTGGAAAGTGGAAATGTTAGAAAGAAGAAACGTCAGAAAGAGGAAACGTTAGAAAGAGGAAACGTTAGAAAGAGGAAACGTTAGAAAGAGGAAACGTCAGAAAGAAGAAACTTTAGAAAGAGGAAACGTTAGAAAGAGGACATGTCAGAAAGAGAAAATGTTGGAAAGTGGAAATGTTAGAAAGAAGAAACGTCAGAAAGAGGAAACGTTAGAAAGTGGAAATGTTAGAAAGAAGAAACGTCAGAAAGAGGAAACGTCAGAAAGAGGAAACGTTAGAAAGAGGAAATGTTAGAAAGAGGAAACGTTAGAAAAAGGAAACGTTAGAAAGAGGAAACGCCAGAAAGAGGAAACGTTAGAAAGAAAAGAGGAAACGTTAGAAAGAGGAAACGTTAGAAAGAGGAAACGTCAGAAAGAAGAAACTTTAGAAAGAGGAAACGTTAGAAAGAGGACATGTCAGAAAGAGAAAATGTTGGAAAGTGGAAATGTTAGAAAGAAGAAACGTCAGAAAGAGGAAACGTTAGAAAGAAGAAACGTCAGAAAGAGGAAACGTTAGAGAGAGGAAATGATAGAAAGAGAAAATAAGGAAATGCTAGAAAGAGGAAACGTTAGAAAGAGGAAATGATAGAAAGAGAAAATAATGAAATGTTAGAAAGAGGAAATGTTAGAAAGAGGAAATATGGACATGTTAGAAAGAGGAAACGTTAGAGAAAGATATACCGTTAGACAGAGGAAATGTGGAAATGTTAGAAAGGGGTAACTTAAGAAAGAGGAAATGTTAGAAAGAAAAGTTTTAAAAGGCGAAAAGTTAGAAAGAGGAAAATGTAAAATAAATATTGCGTTTTCATTTAGAAATGAATATTGCATTAAACCGATTGGTAAAAATAGGAATAATTTTCTGCATTCAATGATCATGTGTCCGTTGTGACTTAATGCTTATTCGTACGTTGTCGTTGTGGAATGCATTAGACCCCATTTAGCCTATTGAGGGGAAATATTCTTCTTCTTCTTCTTCACTTTCTTAATCATCTTCTTCTTTAACAGATTATTCAGTGTGATAAGAATATCATAAAATACAAAAACAATATTTCAATTAAGTAATGAATGTAAACAAACCCCACATGCATTAGATTCATAAACATAATTATGACATTACACAGCAAATATAAATGTTGGCACGCTATTGTGGCAACTAAATTGTTTCACCGGTTATAAATACTTATAAAAGCATTAACGGCTACGTAGGTGGAAATTGCACGTGTTCGACTTTAAAACAGCATATACAAAAAAAAACACTCTTAATCGGGTTCAGCGCTTATCGTCATTAAAATCAATATTAATGATTACTTAACGTGTTAAAATTCTGAACAAGTTCTGACGTAATGGTGTTGCTTTTTTTTTTGGATAGATTGGCGTGACTCAGAAACAAAGAAATGTGTTTTTTTATGCAATTAGTGTGCAGAGTAGTGCATATACTACTATTGTAATTATGAGCCACGTACTTGACTAGCGTGATAGTCTCATCAAAGCTTGCATTCCTGGTTTCCTCGTTTCATTGCCAATAGTCATCATAAATATAACGGTGCGGAATACCAAAAAATATAGCATTATTTTGTAATGTAGATAACAGTCAGTATATGCATGTACACAACATGAAGAAATCGATAGTGTTTGTGTTGTTGAAGGGAAGCCAGAAACAATCACTTCACTGCTGTTGAAGTTGTCTTATCTTCTACAACAGCATGTAGATTATGATAACAGATAAACAAACTGGCAACTACAGAAACATAGATGCTATGTATTTAGTTACTGTCTAACTGCCCGTGGCGTTATAGGTACTTGCCAATTTGACCATTTCTCACCACGTGGTCTGTGGTTGGGTATTTTCGAAAAATTGTAATGCATTTTTAGGTACTTCCCTAAGTATTGATGGGTCGTTCATAGCGGAGTAGTCTTAGGTACTGCAATCTGTACATATTTCTTGGATCGATGAGGTCCTACGTTCGAACCAACTCGATTCAAATACTAAACGTGAAAAGATAACCGGATTCTTGTGGTGGCTTTCTCAGTATTAATGTCTTCATGAACGGATACAAATGGATGCAATATATAACATATGATGAAAATGGAGTTATAAAATGGACTCCACTGTCTGCTCGTTAACCAACACTGTTATGGTTTCTTTTCCATTTCAAAAAACGAAAATAATTGCAAAATATGTTAAAATGGATCCCTTTGTACAACAAAAAGTAATAAAGAACAGAAAATCGTGTATTCAAACACATATGCAACATCCCTCATGCTCCCTTGTACCGACTGCATGACATAACACTGTTTACATTACATTCAATTCAAAGTAACGAGACACATTAACTAAATGTCTTAATCCGGCATCGGTATATATTCAGCGTCATTTTTTATGCCGTCATACAATCAGTTAAATTAACCACTCTTTCCTTGGATCCTGGAAGGTTAACCAGTAGCCGTCGAGCACACTCATCTCCGCAAGTAACTGGTAACTTTCTCACTTGAATCAGCGGTTAGAGAAGAATGACAGTGAGACGCAATGCCGGGCAGAGATTCGAACTAATGACCATTGGAATGATAATTAGACGCTCTACCGACAGAGCCAAGTAAGGAGGAGCTAAATTTAAGGCGTGGGTTATACTTATTAAGCGGGGAACAATGTTTACTTAAATTATCTAAAAGAACGATAGACAAGACACCACCATCGGCTGCTAAATACAAATAAAAACACAGCCATGTTACCATGTTTTAGGTGCTCGTGAAGTGTTAATCAGATGGTATCAGATAAATGGCATAGTGTTTCGTGCTTATCAGTCTCGTATGTTGATGTTAAAACTGAGGGGATGGTTGGTACTCTGCTTGAATAATCAATTGTAGGAATTTGCCGAAATCTTCATATATATATATCAACTGTAATCACATTTATTTTGAAAATTTAAACTAGCCAGACTACTGACATTGATATATATTAACTATTTTTCTAAAGATATGCTGTGTGTTAATTCTTCATAGAAAAATGTTTATGTATATATTCATTACAAAAAATACCGCAAAGTTAAATGACACCGACTGGAATGGAACCGGAACAACAATTGTGTCATTTAGACTGTTGTCTGTTTTCTTTTTTCAGACTTTGTTCATTTTAAACTATAGAGATTTAGACTGAATATGTGCTGATATGCATACGAGCTTTGAAGCTACATATTTTGTATGCATATAGAAGTCTTTGTTCATTTTAAACAATAGAGATTTAGGCTGAATATGTGCTGATATGCATACGAGCTTTGAAGTTACATATTTTGTATGCATCTAGACGTTTTTGGTCATTGTTTTGTGTTATAGTCACTCATTAATTTTTGTATTTTTATCAAATTAATTTAATAAGTTTTATATTGGAATAACGATTGAATATCTATAACTTTTATAAAAAGCTAAATGGACACACTCTTTGAGATGTTCTGATGGTTGACGGCCGAGTACATGTCAAACGCTATAAAGTATATTCACCAAATAGTAAAGTCAGGTTAAAATATATCGTACTCCTTGTGACTGAATGTTTGCATTTAGCGAGTGACACATGTAAATAATTAGGAAACCTTTAAAGCGAATACTGGAAAAAACATGTCAAACGTGCTGTGTAGAAATTACATACATGTATGTTTACATATCCTTACAAGAATATATCATTTATTTAATGAGCTGGTTTTAATGCAGGAAAAATACATACTTGTAAAAACGTGTAGTCTAATAAATTATATATAAAAATTCCTGCTTTCTTTGTTTGTCTGTATGTGATGTTGGAACAGCTTTGTGTAATAAAGTTGCATTAAATTGAATAATTATCAGTGAATAGTTGACGTTATTTCGGTCGATATCAGTCCGCGATGACATAATTTTTTGGCACTCTTCTTATGAGGAGGTACATTAGTATTACACCTATTAATTTAATCAAATCCAATCTTGAACCAGCTATTACTGAGCCAGCTTACGAGATTCTCGTTCGGATTCTTTTAATGGAGCCACTCTGTAATACTATTATTTTCGATTTCTACTCCAGTAAGGAGGTGATGACGATGTTTGAGAGGTACATCAAGAGCAATGTACGTAATCTGAAGAAACCACAAGCTCTGGACTTATTTGAAAAAGAGTTCGGACTGGACGCCGAGCAGGGGGATATTATGTTTAACACATTCGACAAGGACAAGAATGGTATCATGAGCATTTGGGAGTTCCAGCAGTTCTACCTATGTATGGGAGATTGGTATGTACAAAACTCGTACCTTGATATGTTTTAACTGTCTATATTGTGTTAGTTTATCGCAGAATCTGATATCTCTCGAAACAAGTCAAATACCCCCTCCCACTCACCCAATGAAAATTCAGTGAATTCTATGACTGTCCGACAATTCACAGCAGTTGAACGCTTACTTAACTGTGACGCCATTCAAACTTTTAGTTGAAGCAACTGACCAATCAACATGCTCAAATGTGGCTTTCCCAACATTGTTATTTAACTGAATACGTTCTACAGACTACCATAGATTTCATTTTCAATATTTTAAAAAAGGCATTGAAAAAAATAATAAATAAAGAACTGGTCAAAACTGGAAGTATTTAGTTTTAGTAACATCAAAAAAGAAATTTGGTGAAACAAAACCAGTGAGTTGTAAAGAACGCCAACAAAGTTGTATAGAACGCAAAATCATATAAACAATGTAAACTCTACATCAAATTATATATGTTTGGCCTTAAACATATACACTTTCGTTACTCTGTGTGTGTGCAGAGTACATACGGTTACATAAAAACTACAGCTTTGGCTACAATTACTTTATTCGAGTAATAATGAACATTTGGTGGTTGGGAAATGTTAATGATAATATTAATTATAACAATAAACCATGTTTCTAACTAATTAGTAACCCCGCTATCTGCCAAGTACATGCGAAGCAGCATAGCAAAGCATGTGTAATTATAGTACAGAAATGTTGACGGGTACTGATTACTTTACAACAAAAATCGCTAATTGATACTTGATGATGTAACCATTTGCCTACCATTCTATGTGCTGATTTACTGTCTGCTAACGATAATTTTGTAGATTTGCCTATTCTTTAAGGATATATCTCGTGTTTATTTTAAAGAACATTTATCTCCCTTTGACATCATAATTCGAGTGCTAAATGATTGTGTTTTTCCTCAATACTTTTGTAAATTTAAACATAAAGATAGATTAAAATTGTTAAATATTAGACATTGTCGTTAAAGGGCTTAACAGAAAGTTATTTTATTTGATTCACTTCAAACGTTTTTTTTTCTAAATATATACTCTTATCAGTACGATGAATAAAACAGCTGAGTAGTTTATTTAAAAACGTTTATTTCTTGTTAAATATAAAATTTCACCTAGTATTACTTGTCGATCAACACCTCAATATTGTTAAAGCTGAACATAAGTCATATCAGATTTAACCTTGTAGGGCTTCCCTTCATACAAAGTTCAGTTAGAAGTCATTCTGCCCGAGTGATTGTTTATTAATTAACACCATTCTTTGACTTGCCTTGAATAAAACATTTTATCATTACAGTGCACAAGAAGTTATTGCAAAATTTAAAGAAATTGACGCCGATGGGAGCGGTAAACTGGATCCTGACGAAGCCAGGGAAGGCCTCAAAACATTAAAAACCGCAGCTGGAAGAGAATTAGCGGAAAAAGAAGTAGATTTTTTCGTAAAAACAACGGCAGGTGACGATGGACAAATTGATTTAGGAGCGTTTACGAATCTCCTCTACAGACTTAAACTTTATAACGCGCCCGCACCAAAATAGAATCTATATTATATAAAAATTATCGTGGACATTTTTGTTGAATAATTATATATATTCAGTACGATTAAATGTGATTAAAATTTCCTGATGTCAACAGAAGCATTGATTTTTCTTTTAAAGGTTGTTATATTCACAAAGAAAGACTACCGATGATACAGGCCGCTGGTTTGTTACTAGAAACACTTCGAGATGTCACATTCTATTCCAACGACGGATCAAACTAGTATGTTGTCCAGGAGTTAGAAATCTTAGGAGTGTGTTTGAAAAATGGATATTTTTATTGTTAACAGTTGTATCTATTTGTTTAATTACTTACAACTAAATATAACATATTTCTTACGCCTAAGATTTGTTTGTTTGTTTAAATGTTTTGCGTCATTTTATACCATTGAGGATTAACAGACGATCAGTTCACTCTTTCCTTGAATCACAGTGGCGAGAAACGAATGACTATGAGACTTGCTGCTGTTTATTAATCATAACGGAGACTGCGGCCGATCGGGCATTGGAACTCACGACACCTTGGTTGGCGGCCACTGAGCCTACCGGGTTCAATTCAAGCTATCCATTCAAATGGTTCATTTAGATATATTGTAAAAAAATATCTAAATCGATAAAATATTTAAGATTTACGAACAGCTTTTGAACTTTAGAATAGTATTTTGAAAGAACATTTGCAACCGATTGTTTTACCTTTTGTTTGTTTGCAATTTTACATAGTTACTTTTTGATTTAACAATGTAATTTGGAACCCATAATTGTTAAGGGTACACACACCTTTTACTTTGTGTTTAACTCGTGTTCATGCATAAACGAATATATATCACGCATGCACTGCTTGGGACTTTACTTACATGAACCAAGTTCAGTTTGGTGGATCAAATCGAACCAACAGAAGTCACGTTACTCATTCCATACGTCCGAAAATACACTAAACCGATTTAGAAATGCAAAGGTTTTACATCCACGATTTGACAGTGTATATACGACTCCAATTTCTTACACACCAATAGAAATAGCTGTGCAAATTTCAATAATATAACGCGATAAAAGGACACATAACAACGTCTTTAATACCATCGGTGCTTCATGATTATTCACAAATTAATACCACGTGCGGATTCAGGTGCCATAGACACCGTAACAATGCAGCCCGTGCCATATGGGCAAGGACGTAACAGCAGTTAACCCATAGACAGCCGGGGTGATCTCTCTTTACTGACGAGTCTAAATTTAATGTCAATAACTCTTATGGTCGTAAAGGATTGCAAGAAATTAACGGTTTACCGAGAATGTGTGTTGAAAAACATAGTCGTGGCGGAGAATCGAATCCACGGCCATCCAATCCTTGGTCCGATCATCTTCCACTGTACAACGCACTACACTCATCAAGTGAATAAGTGGGGAGAGGAAGTGTTCATGTTTTGGGCGGAATAACACGTCATGCTGAAACGTTCTTAGTTGTGTTAGATAGGAACATGCCAGTAGATTTGTGCATTAACGATATGCTAGTTCCTGTTGTCATACCATTCATGGTGCTCCATTTTCCACGTGGTGGTGGAATCTTTCAACATGATATTGCCCCTGCACATCGCGCACGGAGGACGACTGCTTACCATTAGGTCAGCTACCACCATTGCGTTTTCCATAGACTTACAATATTATGTTTGACCTAGTTTTCACTTTAATAATTTCTATCATCCGCAGACCAAAATGTCTTATATCATATTAAAGTACTGTCCTAGATTCAAATTAAAATGTCCCCAAAATGGGGTCAAAAGTACCACTTTTTACCACTTTTTGCCCCCTGAAGTTGGGTACCCCCACTTTCAGCATGAACAAAAGTAAATTTCAACAATTTTACTTTCCATACAGTTTCCTTGATAAAATGAATTTAGTCAGTCACAGAAACATAATTCTAATTTTTTATTGACACAAACATAATTAACTTATATTTTATTGTGATCATTTGCCAGTTTAACATTTTTATCCAACCAGAATTAAGCTTACTATAAAATATATATGCCCTGAACTTCCCTATACTTTTTTCAGCCAATCAGAGAGCTCGTCTCAATGGTGGTAGCTGATCATTAGACAAACAACATTCAAGTGATTGCTTGTCCCGCGTTTTCTCCAGACATGGCTCCTATTGAGCTTGTCTGTGATGAGTCACCCGAGAAACACCAGAGAGCAATACAACTCCCACAATAATGAATGAAACAACATTTAATCTGCACATAGTGTGCGTTTTATATTGTTGTTGTTATGTATGAAACGTGAATAAATTTGAATTGTGTTAACACTGTTAAAATCATCACTGTACAACCTTTGCGTTTCTAAAATTTAAGAGGAAATTTAATTCTAGTCTTACTTGAGCGCGAAGGGCAACTAACCTGACGCGAGAACGACTATCGCTCCGCCCCCTAGCCACGTGGCGATGTTTGTCCAAGTAAATACAATGTAGTGTTTACTTAGAAGCTGTTCGTTTGTCTTTAGATAATGACCGTAGCATCTAATATGAATGGCTTATTGGATTACCGACTGGTTTGATTGACAGCCCGCCTCCGGTCAATTAAAAAATCAATTTTCACTATGTTTGTACGAAACCATTATGGGAAAAAGGGATCAGTGAGTACATATAAACATGATTTATTGGGGAAAATGAAAAAAATGTCTTTAAAGATGGAAGGTCAGAAAAAATGCTATGAATGTCTTACAATAGTATTAAATTTGGAACTTATATAAAGCTTTATTAATCACTTATATGTAAAATACGAAATAACTTGTCGACTCCGCCAAAATCGTGACGCAAAACAAAATTTTAAATGGGATGTGAATTCACAATGGAATCCTAGTTATAATAATGTATATCATGACGTACAGCTTGTTTACCTCACCTCGATATTGGAAATCTTTCTCAGATAAATCAATACCAACAATTATGTGACCAATAAAACAGATCAAATCGGAATCATCTTAATTGATACGGCACTTGGGTCAAATCTCTTTGAAGTACATTTGGTTTGCATATTTCACGGTTTCAATGATATATTTTAGCATAATATACCGTGTACTTTTGTGTTCTTTTTAAAATATTTGATAAAGAAAACTGTCATGAAGCCTCTTATGCATTTTATTTTTTTTTGTAACTGTTTATAAATGTGTAAAGGACACATTTCAGAAATGTACTACATTTATGTTCCTTTCCAAAACAGAAATGAATTCAAATATCTTGATATATACTGATATATTTTAGTTTCGTATTTGCACCATGTAGAAATAACACTTTCTGTGTGTCACTTCAAAGAAAAATACATTCACAATCTGACTAAAGTACACGATCTTCCTAAATGTAAGATCTGATGACGACCCATTCAAATTCTTCTTCTAGTAAAAGTGGATTTCCAATATCGCTAGTGTAAGCTATCTTGATTTCAACCAATCAGAGTTCTAATTTCAACAGCCGTTCGACATAACCTTCAATGTGGTTGTGTATGAGGCCACAGTGAATTTCGTATGTCGGTGTACAAATAAAAGAAGTCCCGGTACCGTTCCTGATTTCTAAAACATGAAATTGAAAATGGTATAAAAGTATTAAAAAACATGGGCGCAACCATTATGAAATTTCGTCGCAACACTTAAAAACGTGATAACAGCATATGACAATTGGAATCAAAGCTAAATATAATTTTTTCTTCGGTTAAAATAAACTTACTTTCACTGTCAAAAGCTTGAAAGGTCATCTGAACGTGACCTTCTACACGCCGTTATCAGATCCCACCGCGAAGCGTTCTTGAGAATGTGATTTTAAGAAGATTTAAATACTTACCTTATCAATGATATGTTTACATTTGTGTATTTAACAAATAAAACAAACTAGAAACAGTACATACAATGGGGATGAGAAAAAAATACAAATAAAATATTGTGTCTGCAGTACTTTATTACATTTAAAAACTTCATGTTTTATTACAATATATAATCATCTATCACATACACAACAATAAAATCGTACACACGTATGTATATCGTATGTATACAGAAGCCATGAAGCGTTAGGTAAGGACTTTAATCGTGTTCGGTGCAACCAGTTTATTTTAAAAAGTGGGTCAAGATACCTACAGCAAATTTATTAAAACCGAATTGAATTATTTGATGGTAATAGCATCAAAGCGTATATAATACCTGACACACATTTATCCGAACGAGTCATCAATCCTTTCGCTACGCTTATGCCGAACGTTTTTGGATAAGGGGGTCATATGGACCATTCGGCCGATTATCCTAAATGAGTCTATCGAAGAATGGCAGATTTTCCCGAGTATGTCCGATTGTGGGATATTAAAGAAGCATACATAATTCCATGGCTATCAGCACATTTGCCAACACGATTCTGCCTTTAATTGTGTTTGCAGAATTGGTTGTTTCTTTTCTTGAAAAATCTGTAACTGGGGTTATTGTTGTTGTTGCTTCATCTTCACCTTCAATAACTAAACTATCTTCGTCAGTTATGTTTGTTACACTTATCCTACTTTCGAGGTCAAGATTGCAAAGATCACCAGAGCAACAGTGGGTGAAAGTAAATCCTGGAGTTGGAAATGGTCTGCGTATCAGCCCACGAATACAGAAGTTTGTACATCCAAACCGATACTCATCGATGATACTTCTAGTGTTTGTCCTCTCCTATAACATAAATATCAATATTTCACGAATTCTATGACTTCATTTAAAGCAACACATCCACGTTTGAACTTTTAAAAAAAATTTTTTAATTGAGTTATGAGCACATTTCCCATACAAACATATGATCAATTAGCTGTATATGAGCATATAAACACAATCCCGAACAAAATGATGCCCAAATTATAATGTGTGACTAACACTTTATAAAACAAGCGTTTAACTCACCCGAGTGAAAAAAAATTGTCAAAATGACTTTCAAGGCAGGTTATGTACACTACGCACTAAAACGTGAAATTTTTTAATACGACTCGCATAATTCAATTTGAAGCCAAGTTGGAATCCTCGGCAATTTAAAAATAATTTATAAAGCGTTTGTCACGCTTTATAATTTGGACATCTTTTTTTATAATTCTAAAGCATTCTGGATAGTGTTTGTTAGCACATATTCAGCTCACTGACCATATATTTATGTATGGGAAATGTGCTCACAACTCAATTGAAAAACTTTTTTAAAAAGTTTAAACGTGGATGTGTTGCTTTAAGAGAAACATGGGTTATTAATATGTAAATGCTCAGTGGGGCGGTAGTGGGTAGAATGTTGGCCGTTCAAGCATCCCCATCCCGGCCGGATGCCTCTTGTAAAATAAAACTCAGTATTGGTTCTACCTAAAAAAGGACTAGAGAGCGGTTCATATACTCTTTGAGCTTTCATTGCAATCGAGCTATAATGAATCAGTATAAACTAATAGTTAACTGCATACCTGAACAGAACAACAGAACAGAACAGATATTTTAATTCTGACTTGTACATAAATACATCGTCATAATAATATATTTACAACTCATACTATCATGTAACTATATCGTTTATAACTTAATAAGTACATTATTAGTATCGCCATATTTCATTACTACTTGATATATATATTAAATACATATTTAAGTATTTAACATAAACATAAAAATAATATTATATAATTAATTATTATTAATTATTATTATATATTATATATATATAATAATATTATAATATTGATAAACATTGAAACGGTTATTATTTCTCCATTGCCAAATACGCATTTAAATGTCACATTAAACATTAAAAATGTTATTTCTTAAATGCAAAGAACGTTTTTAGATATGAGCAAATCTGATTAAAACACTTTTGTCGTTTGATTTTTAAGCAACAATATATCTCGTTTAGTCGAATATTATTTTTTTGCATAAAGACCAGTTTAAATTATAAGAGTATGAGCAGAAAATCTAATTCAAGTTACAAACAAGCTTAAATTGTTTTGTAGAAATACCACAAAAATATTAAGTGACATTTTTAGCATCTTTATTTACTCTATATATCACTATCTAAAATTAAAAGAATACTTAATTTAGGAAAGTTGATTAAATGTTGATTTTGTTTTCAAATATTAATTATTCAATATTTTATTCAGACTTCTTAAAACTGTTTCTCTTCGGCCGTGAGTTAGAGCCCCGCTCGGTTTAAGTGCAAACGAAACGAAAAAAAGTATTTTAACAGTAAATATAGTGTAGGTCTACTGGTTTGAAGGCGGTCTTTAAGACTATCCAATTCATCAAAAGACTGAATAATTACAGAAAAAATATAAGCTGTTGGTTGCAACAAATTAATACAGACATTTTTAAAACTTTATTTCTTAATTTAAAAAGGAAAATCAATCATAATTACTTTTAAAATCAGTATTAGGGCAAAGTTAGATAGATTCAGATGATGCATTTATAAAAACAAAACTTACAATGAAGCAACGGCCAGTGATGTCTATTTGACATTTTGATGAATTGAAGGGTGCTTCAAGGCAGTTCTGTCCACTGCATCCGCCATCATAGCAAGCTATAGCCTGAAAATGATAGACTGCTGTACATTGGTGTCAGAATGAAAATGTGGAAAAAATAGTAACTCGTCGAAACAGCGAAAAATGTCTCGTAATCTTGTCTGTTACAAGAATATCTCGTGATGATTCGTCCAGATCAGATGCATTTAAGATTCATACGTCTGTATCCTTGAAGTTTCCCTGCACTTGCTATTTCTCATATAATTAACATGTATAAACATAGCCACAATTAAGATGTGAGAATATCAATTCCGTCGCGATAACCTTGGTAATGGATGATACTCTTTAATAACGATTCAAAACATTAACTCTTTATATATAATGTTGTAATTACCGTTTCCTCTGTTGTAATGGTATTTATCACAGATTCGGTATCGTCAAGTCCCGTAGTTTGCAAGATCACGTTTGAGGTCGAACTAGCAAAAAAATATTTGAAACGGTCATCTGAAAAAAAAAACGGAATAATAATAATAATAATAATAATAATTATAATAATAATAATAATAATAATAATAATAATAATAATAATAGATAATTTCAAAGACAATATTTTCGTTTTAAGTTGACATGGAAGACGTCGTTTCTTTGGTAAGTAGCAGATAGTTACAGTGCAGTAACAGAAGAAGAAAAAGTTCGGTCATAATCCGGCCGAAATTATGAAATTTTGTCAAAAAGTAAATTATTTTGCCAAGAGCCTTTATCATAACTGAACGAAGAGAGATAGAACGGTTCTAAACTGGGTACCGCAATACAGTACAGTATACCGATGTATGTGTATAAAAGAAAATTATATATGTAACATATTCCAAGCACAAATACACAACTTATTGACACACGATTAAAATAGGGTTTAATGCTGTTTTAAACACATGCCAGCTTAAACATGCACATTACATATACGGATTCATTGGTGGAGAAACATTTCAGAATATAAAACCAACTTCTGTTCGCAAGCAACTCGCAAATGTTTTCATGTAGAGATTTTTAGACTGAATTGAGCTGAAGCCGTCTATAACTTAACGTGACCATAACGTTACTATAAATGAGTAAACGTCCTAACAGTGGCATCAATACATAACTAGCAAACTAGATTTAATGGACAAACGGCCATTTAATATAAAAATCATGCATGTAAATCGTTTAACTTCAGCACATATAGCCATCTGAAACTATTATTCACCAGTTTATACCATGCATGTAAATAGTTTCATCTCTGCACATACAGCCATCTGAAAATATTATTCACTAGGATACACCATGCATGTTAATAGTTTCACCTCGGCACATATAGCCATCTGAAACTATTATTCACCAGGTTATACCATGCACGTAAATAGTTTCACCTCTGCACATATAGCCACCTGAAACTATTATTCACAAGGTTATACTATGCACTTAGATAGTTTCACCTCTGCACATATAGCCACCTGAAACTATTATTCACAAAGTTATAACATGCATGTAAATAGTTTCACCTCTGCACATATAGCCATCTGAAACTATTATTCAACAGGTTATACCATGCATGTAAATAGTATCACCTCTGCACATATAGCCATCTAAAACTATTATTTACCAGGTTATACCATGCATGTAAATAGTTTCACCTCTGCACATATAGCCATCTAAAACTATTATTTACCAGGTTATACCATGCACGTAAATAGTTTCACCTCTGCACATATAGCCAACTAAAACTATTATTTACAAGGTTATACCATGCACGTAAATAGTTTCACCTCTGCACATATAGCCATCTAAAACTATTATTTAATAGGTTATACAATACACGTAAATAGTTTCACCTCTGCACATACAACCATCTGAAACTATTATTCACTAGGTTACACCATGCATGTTAATAGTTTAACCTCTGCACATATAGCCATCTGAAACTATTATTTACCAAGTTATAACATGCATGTAAATGGTTTCACCTCTGCACATATACACCTCTGAAACTATTATTTAATAGGTTATACAATACATGTAAATAGTTTCACCTCTGCACATACAGCCATCTGAAACTATTATTCACAAGGTTATACCATGCATGTAAAAAGTTTCACCTCTGCACATATAGCCATCTGAAACTATTATTTACCAGATTATACCATGCATGTAAATAGATTCACCTCTGCATATACAATCATCTGAAACTATTATTCACTAGGTTACACCATGCATGTTAATAGTTTGACCTCTGCACATATAGCCATCCGAGTCTATTATTTACCAGGTTATACCATGTATGTAAATGGTTTCACATCTGCACATATAGCCATCTGAAACTATTATTTAATAGGTTATACAGTACATGTAAATAGTTTCACCTCTGCACATACAGTCATCTGAAACTATTATTCAAAAGGTTATACCATGCATGTAAAAAGTTTCACCTCTGCACATATAGCCATCTAAAACTATTATTTACCAGGTTATACCATGCATGTAAATAGATTCACCTCTGCACATACAACCATCTGAAACTATTATTCACTAGGTTACACCATGCAAGTTAATAGTTTCATCTCTGCACATATAGCCATCTGAAACTATTATTTACCAAGTTATAACATGCATGTAAATGGTTTCACCTCTGCACATATACACCCCTGAAACTATTATTTAATAGGTTATACAATACATGTAAATAGTTTCACCTCTGCACATACAGCCATCTGAAACTATTATTTACAAAGTTATACTATGCATGTAAATAGATTCACCTCTGCACATATAGCCATCTGAAACTATTATATATCAGGTTATACCATGCATGTAAATAGTTTCACCTCTGCACATATAGCCATCTGAAACTAATATTTACCAGGTTATAACATGCATGTAAATAGTTTCACCTCTGCACATATAGCCATCTCAAACTAATATTTACCAGGTTATACCATGTATGTAAATAGTTTCACCTCTGCACATATAGCCATCTGAAACTAATATTTACCAGGTTATACCATGCATGTAAATAGTTTCACCTCTGCACATATAGCCATCTGAAATTATTATTTAGCAAGTTATAACATGCATGTAAATAGTTTCACGTCCGCACATACAAGCACCTGAAACTATTATTTAGCAGGTTATAACATGCATGTAAATAGTTTCACCTCTGCACATATAGCCATCTGAAACTAATATTTACCAGGTTATACCATGTATGTATGTAAATAGTTGCACCTCTGCACATATAGCCATCTGAAACTTATATTTACCAGGTTATACTATGTATGTAAATAGTTTCACCTCTGCACATATAGCCACCTGAAACTATTATTTAGCTGGTTATACCATGCATGTAAATAGTTTCACGTCAGTACTTATAGTCATCTGAAACTATTATTCACCAGGTTATACCATGCATGTAAATAGTTTCACGTCTGTACATATAGTCACCAGAAACTATTATTTAGCAGGTTATACCATGCATGTAAATAGTTTCACCTCTGAACATATAGCCATCTGAAACTATTATTCACCAGGTTATACCATGCATGTAAATAGTTTCACGTCTGTACATATAGTCACCTGAAACTATTATTTAGCAGGTTATACCATGCATGTTTATAGTTTCACCTCTGAACATATAGCCATCTGAAACTATTATTTAGCAGGTTATAACATGCATGTAAATAGTTTCATGTCTGCACATATAGCCATCTGAAACTATTATTCACTTGGTTATAACATGCATGTAAATAGTGTCACGTCTGCACATATAGCCATATGAAACTATTATTTACCAGGTTATACCGTGCATGTAAATAGTTTCACCTCTGCACATATAGCCATCTGAAGTTATTATTTAGCAAGTTATAACATGCATGTAAATAGTTTCACGTCTGCACATACAAGCACCCGAAACTATTATTTAGCAGGTTATAACATGCATGTAAATAGTTTCACCTCTGCACATATAGCAATATGAAACTATTATTTAGCAGGTTATACCATGCATGTAAATAGTTTCACGTCTGCACCTATAGCCATATGAAACTATTATTCACTTGGTTATAACATGCATGTAAATAGTGTCACGTCTGCACATATAGCCATATGAAACTATTATTTAGCAGGTTATAACATGCATGCAAATAGTTTCACGTCTGCACATATAGCCATATGAAACTATTATTTAGCAGGTTATACCATGCATGTAAATAGTGTCACGTCTGCACATATACACCCCTGAAACTATTATTTAGCAGGTTATACCATGCATGTAAATAGTTCCACGTCTGCACATATAGCCATATGAAACTATTATTCACTTGGTTATAACATGCATGTAAATAGTTTCACGTCTGCACATATAGCCATATGAAACTATTATTTAGCAGGTTATACCATGCATGTAAATAGTTTCACGTCTGCACATATAGCCATATGAAACTATTATTCACCAGGTTATACAATGCATGCAAATAGTTTCACCTCTGCACATATAGCCACCTGAAACTATTATTCACCAGGTTATACCATGCATGAAAATAGTTTCATCTCTGCACATATAGCCATCTGAAGCTATTATTTATCAGGTTATAACATGCATGTAAATAGTTTCACCTCTGAACATATAGCCATATGAAACTATTATTTAGCAGGTTATAACATGCATGTAAACAGTTTCATCTCTGCACATATAGCCATCTGAAACTATTATTCACCAGGTTATACCATGCATGCAAATAGTTTCACCTCTGCACATATACAACCCTGAAACTATTATTTAATAGGTTATACAATACATGTAAATAATTTCATCTCTGCACATATAGCCATTTGAAACTATTATTCATCAGGTTATAACATGCATTTAAATAGTTTCATCTCTGCACATATAGCCATACGAAACTATTATTTAGCAGGTTATAACATGCATGTAAATAGTTTCAACTCTGCACATATAAACCTCTGAAACTATTATTTACCAGGTTATACCATGCATGTAAATAGTTTCACCTCTGCACATATAGCAATCTGAAACTATTATTTAACATGTTATAACATGCATGTAAATAGTTTCACCTCTGCACATATAGCCATCTGAAACTGTTATTTACTAGGTTATACCATGCATTTAAATAGTTTCACCTCTGCACATATAGCAATCTGAAACTATTATTTAGCAGGTTATAACATGCATGTAAATAGTTTCACCTCTGCACGTATAGCCATCTGCAAATATTATTTAGCAGGTTATACCATGCACTTAAATAGTTTCACCTCTGCACATTTACACCTCTGAAACTATTATTTAGCAGGCTATACCATGCATGTAAATAGTTTCACGTCTGCACATATAGCCATCTGAAACTATTATTTAGCAGGTAATACCATGCATATAAATAGTTTCACCACGCACATATAGCCATCTGAAACTATTATTTAGCAGGTAATACCATGCATATAAATAGTTTCACGTCTGCACATATAGCCATCTGAAACTATTATTTAGAAGGTTATAACATGCATGTAAATAGTTTCACGTCTGCACATATAGCCATATGAAACTATTATTCACCAGGTTATACCATGCATGCAAATAGTTTCACCTCTGCACATATAGCCATCTGAAACTTTTATTCACCAGGTTATACCATGCATGTAAATAGTTTCACCTCAGCACATATAGCCGTCTGAAACTTTTATTTAGCAGGTTATACCATGCACGTAAATAGTTTCACCTCTGAACATATAGCCATCTGAAACTGTTATTTAGCAGGTTATACCATGCATGTAAATAGTTTCACCTCTGAACATATAGCCATCTGAAACTATTATTTAGCAGGTTATAACATGCATGTAAATAGTTTCACCTCTGCACATATAGCCATCTGAAACTATTATTCACTTGGTTATAACATGCATGTAAATAGTGTCACGTCTGCACATATAGCCATATGAAACTATTATTTACCAGGTTATACCGTGCATGTAAATAGTTTCACCTCTGCACATATAGCCATCTGAAGTTATTATTTAGCAAGTTATAACATGCATGTAAATAGTTTCACGTCTGCACATACAAGCACCCGAAACTATTATTTAGCAGGTTGTAACATGCATGTAAATAGTTTCACCTCTGCACATATAGCCATCTGAAACTATTATTTAGCAGGTTATACCATGCATGTAAATAGTTTCACGTCTGCACCTATAGCCATATGAAACTATTATTCACTTGGTTATAACATGCATGTAAATAGTGTCACGTCTGCACATATAGCCATATGAAACTATTATTTAGCAAGTTATAACATGCATGCAAATAGTTTCACGTCTGCACATATAGCCATATGAAACTATTATTTAGCAGGTTATACCATGCATGTAAATAGTTTAACGTCTGCACATAAACACCTCTGAAACTATTATTTAGCAGGTTATACCATGCATGTAAATAGTTCCACGTCTGCACATATAGCCATATGAAACTATTATTCACTTGGTTATATCATGCATGTAAATAGTTTCACGTCTGCACATATAGCCATATGAAACTATTATTTAGCAGGTTATACCATGCATGTAAATAGTGTCACGTCTGCACATATAGCCATATGAAACTATTATTCACCAGGTTATACAATGCATGCAAATAGTTTCACCTCTGCACATATAGCCACCTGAAACTATTATTCACCAGGTTATACCATGCATGACAATAGTTTCATCTCTGCACATATAGCCATCTGAAGCTATTATATATCAGGTTATAACATGCATGTAAATAGTTTCACCTCTGCACATATAGCCATATGAAACTATTATTTAGCAGGTTATAACATGCATGTAAACAGTTTCATCTCTGCACATATAGCCATCTGAAACTATTATTCACCAGGTTATACCATGCATGCAAATAGTTTCACGTCTGCACATATAGCCATCTGAAACTGTTATTTACCAGGTTATACCATGCATGTAAATAGTTTCACCTCTGCACATATAGCCACCTGAAACTATTATTCACCAGGTTATAACATGCATTTAAATAGTTTCATCTCTGCACATATAGCCATACGAAACTATTATTTAGCAGGTTATAACATGCATGTAAATAGTTTCACCTCTGCACATATACACCTCTGAAACTATTATTATATACCAGGTTATACCATGCATGTAAATAGTTTCACCTCTGCACATATAGCAATCTGAAACTATTATTTAACATGTTATAACATGCATGTAAATAGTTTCACCTCTGTACATATAGCCATCTGAAACTTTTATTTACTAGGTTATACCATGCATTTAAATAGTTTCACGTCTGCACATATAGCCATCTGAAACTATTATTTAGCAGGTTATAACATGCATGTAAATAGTTTCACCTCTGCACGTATAGCCATCTGCAAATATTATTTAGCAGGTTATACCATGCACTTAAATAGTTTCACCTCTGCACATATACACCTCTGAAACTATTATTTAGCAGGTTATACCATGCATGTAAATAGTTTCACGTCTGCACATATAGCCATCTGAAACTATTATTTAGCAGGTAATACCATGCGTATAAATAGTTTCACCACGCACATATACACCTCTGAAATTATTATTTAGAAGGTTATAACATGCATGTAAATAGTTTCACGTCTGCACATATAGCCATATGAAACTATTATTCACCAGGTTATACCATGCATGCAAATAGTTTCACCTCTGCACATATAGCCATATGAAACTTTTATTCACCAGGTTATACCATGCATGTAAATAGTTTCACCTCTGCACATATAGCCGTCTGAAACTTTTATTTAGCAGGTTATACCATGCACGTAAATAGTTTCACCTCTGAACATATAGCCATCTGAAACTATTATTCACCAGGTTATACCATGCATGTAAATAGTTTCACGTCTGTACATATAGTCACCTGAAACTATTATTTAGCAGGTTATACCATGCATGTAAATAGTTTCACCTCTGAACATATAGCCATCTGAAACTATTATTTAGCAGGTTATAACATGGATGTAAATAGTTTCACGTCTGCACATATAGCCATCTGAAACTATTATTCACTTGGTTATAACATGCATGTAAATAGTGTCACGTCTGCACATATAGCCATATGAAACTATTATTTACCAGGTTTTACCGTGCATGTAAATAGTTTCACCTCTGCACATATAGCCATCTGAAATTATTATTTAGCAAGTTATAACATGCATGTAAATAGTTTCATGTCTGCACATACAAGCACCTGAAACTATTATTTAGCAGGTTATAACATGCATGTAAATAGTTTCACCTCTGCACATATAGCCATCTGAAACTATTATTTAGCAGGTTATACCATGCATGTAAATAGTTTCACCTCTGCACATATAGCCGTCTGAAACTTTTATTTAGCAAGTTATACCATGCACGTAAATAGTTTCACCTCTGCACCTATACACCTCTGAAACTATTATTTACCAGGTTATACCATGCATGTAAATAGTTTCACGTCTGCATAATTAGCCATCTGAAACTATTATTTAGCAGGTTATACCATGCATATAAATAGTTTCACCACGGACATATACACCTCTGAAACTATTATTCACCAGTTATACCATGCATGTAAATAGTTTCACGTCTGCACATATATACCTCTGAAACTGTTATTTATCAGGTTATACCATGCATGTAAATAGTTTCACGTCTGCACATATACACCTCTGAAACTATTATTTACCAGGTTATACCATGCATGTAAATAGTTTCACGTCTGCATAATTAGCCATCTGAAACTATTATTTAGCAGGTTATACCATGCATATAAATAGTTTCACCACGGACATATACACCTCTGAAACTATTATTCACCAGGTTATACCATGCATGTAAATAGTTTCACGTCTGCACATATATACCTCTGAAACTGTTATTTATCAGGTTATACCATGCATGTAAATAGTTTCACGTCTGCACATATACACCTCTGAAACTATTATTTACCAGGTTATACCATGCATGTAAATAGTTTCACGTCTGCACATATAGCCATCTGAAACTATTATTTAGCAGGTTATACCATGCATATAAATAGTTTCACCACGCACATATACACCTCTGAAACTATTATTCACCAGGTTATACCATGCATGTAAATAGTTTCACGTCTGCACATATATACCTCTGAAACTATTATTTATCAGGTTATACCATGCATGTAAATAGTTTCACGTCTGCACATATACACCTCTGAAACTATTATTTACCAGGTTATACCATGCATGTAAATAGTTTCACGTCTGCACATATAGCCATCTCAAACTATTATTTAGCAGGTTATAACATATTTACTATGTTTATAAACGCAAAGGGTGATCAAAAGAACGAAGAGTCAACGGAAAACGGACTACATCGGCGCTGTCCCTCGATTTCGCATTAAGTCACGTAATTAAAAACATGCAAACAGCTCTTGGAGGTGTTTATTCTGTTAGAAACGTCTAAAACAACGTTCCTTTTATCAAATGTTTGCAAACAAAATTACGTTTAAGGGAACTGAACGCAGCCCTGGTGAGAAGGGGTTTTATTATAAATTATACATATTGAATAAACCTTCCCTCCTATACTCTTCTTGTTTATGAGAACAATAGCCTTGGCAATAGCTCGCACACAAATGTCGTAATAGCGAAATCAGACAATAGTTTCGTATATAGTTATGGGTAAGTTGCCATGAAGTCATAATTACCAATAACGTGCACCGTGCATCGTTAGTTACGTTGACAACATTATATTTTAATTGTTACATAAATATAATTGATTGGTTGAATAATGTGTCGTTTAAAATAATAAATTGTAAGAAATTAACAAACATACGGTTTTCACAAATCAACCCAACATCGTCAGTGTGACTGCAGCCGGATGTGGCGTATTCCAAATTGTAATTACAAAACAGGATGTTACGTTCATTTCCGACGCAGTTCAGATCAGTGAAATGGATCGGTCCTACCCCGGACCGAAATACCGACCTGCCAAACTCTGTCATAGTAACCGAACTACAGGCACTGCAAAACAACAATACACATCTGGTAAATTGTTCCTATCCTATCGCTTTGACACAAAATATAACTAAGTTGTAAGGTCATCTATTTAGTGACGATTACAAAACTTATCCTTAGAAATCAGTAGGTTGTTTTAGAGAACGATATTAAAAAAAAGAGATAACTTTGATACGACAAGTTCCATGCAAAACTTTTAGTTCTTGAAAAATGTGATTTTTTTGTTATTTTGTTTTCAATTAATAATATTTTCTATTTATATTGGGATACATGCAATGATATATTATTTTCCAATTATTATCAGGTCGGTAAATCAAAATCAAGAAACATTAAGTCAATCTCAGAACCTGATAGCTCTTGAATCAGGTCTGTTAACCACCAATGGAAAAAGCAGGGAATTATATCCCTGTCCCACAATTCATAGCAATTGAACGCTTACTAATCTATGACGTCATTCAAATGTTCCCCAAAGCACTGACTCATCAGCGTGCTCGTAACCAATGCTAGTTAACGGACCCGATCGGGAGAGCTGGATTCATTCTAGAGACTAAGAAACATTTATGATTAAAACGCAATGGTTGAAGTTGATGAGAAATAATTACAAACTATTTATAGTTACCAATCAAAGCACAGCCTTTTGATATATGATATATATACGTGTAACCCTTAAACCTGTATATAGTTAATTAAAATCACAACTAGACTTTCATTTCTACATTAACAAGTCTTAATTAATAGAGAAAAAACATGAAATGCTGAAGTTTCAGAAAAAAAATGTATTGCAAACAAAACTAAAGATAATTACGTCGAGAAACCAAGCGATGCACAAATCACATTACCAGCCCCTTTTGATAACCCATGGCTACAAATGGTTCCCCACGTGTCGTTGTGATATACCTCCACCCTGCCAGCTGCCGGACTGGGACCGTCCACGAGACGCATGGGAGGTGTTCGCACTGTAAAATAAGTAATGATGCAGTGGTACAATCGTTGTTAGAATTCGTTATAGTTTATACATATTTATTTAGCTCAATTGCAGAAAAAAAGCTTTATTTTTATTTGAACAACTATCGAGTCCGCTTCCTGGATACAGCCAGTACTGGGTGTTTTTCAGAGACATTTGGCCAAGCTTGAAATCGAACCCACAGCCTCTGCTGTGAGCGGTAGACACTCCATTCACCGCTCTGCTAAGCGAATACGTTATATTTGATTTATTGCTGAACACTAAATAATTTAAATGTTATAATTAAATATATAATCTGATAGATTGCAAAGTGTTAACATTTAAATTTTAGTGTAAATGCAACTTGTATGACATGTTTTAGGGGAAAAAATAAACATAATGTTGATTCGTGTGTGCAACAGGCAGGTCTAAATAAGGGACAAAATGGCCGCCAAAATATGTAAAAATCACACTTTTTCTGCAAGTATACGTATGCTGTTGAATGGTTTGGCCTTATTTTTATCTATAAATGCTTATTTTTATAGGCAAAATGTATGGTGAGTCCGAAAATGTATTTCTCACTAACGGCTTGTGGGGCGTTTGGTCACAAATCCAAGATGGCCACGAACATGGCCGCCAAATATTGAAATTCATGTTATGATATATTATCTGATAGAAAACACTGCAAAGTGTTGAAATTTAAATTTATTGTGTTGTTGTAAATTATGCGACATGTTTTTTGGTAAAATAAGTAAAACGATGGTTGATTCATGTACAAGTTTAAAGGCTCATTAAACTTCCTAAAACGGTCGTTTTTAGTTTCAATTAGAGTGATTTTTTCTTTTTCAGATGATAGAATACATGTTTATTTGATCACTGAGAGACTTTGCAAACGAAAAATAAATACAAAGCACATTATAAGTACATAATAAAGAACGGGTTTTGTTTACAATTTAATATTCGTCTCTTTCCGATAAACACCTTTGGCAGAAAACGGGGAGTTTCGAAGCTTGTTCGGAAACGCGTCGTTCGGTAATATATGAGAGAAAAACATAGTATGGGAACTGTAGTCATTGCGGTTAAAAATTAAATAACTGCTTGCGACTAGATAGTTTTTAAGAACTATTCCCCTCAGTGTATTAATGAACTGGAACCCACGAGCACGTAAGCGACGAATCGTTCATATACAATCAAAAATGAAAATACTTTTCAAATAACTGTACAAGACAAACCATCCTTTGTGGCCTCTCAATATTGACTCTGATGAAGTAATTTGTGACGTACTGATGATAGCGCGTGCGATAGTATCACGCGTATATGCAAGGGAAGATCCTGAGCAAGAGTTATACACCAAACAATTATTCCGTACTCATTGTTTTTCAGTGCGTATAATTAATAGAACGCGTACTACTTTTGATACAGTTTTATTGCAGACATCAATATATTTATTTTAAATAAAAAAAAAACAAATAGCGATACATGATATTAGTTAAGCCATCACTTTTCTAATCTTGTTAATGATCCCTTATTCTGGCGGTCTTTATCCGCACACTACCATTGCAGTATTCATTTGTGAACTTCCCAACACTGGCGGAGGTACAGTCGGAAAGCAATCGAGTCATTACGGAATTATAAAAAAGTTAACAAAAGTTAAAAGTGCGGTGCGCTCGTCTGAAAAACACACATTTCGATCTTTCGAAAGTTATTTATTTTCTTGCTTTTTTAAAAATAGCCACTAAGGGGACTACAGGGATGGTTTTAGCAATACTATAAACACAATCACTATAATTACAATCATTTTTGTTATTATCAAAAAGTGTACATTTTGGAAGTTTAATGAGTGTTTAAATAAGCGACAAAAATGATCGCCAAAATAAGAAAATAAAATTACTGTTTTTTTTGCAAATATACGTATTTGATGAATGCTTTGGCCTTATTTTTATTCATAAATGTTCCTGAAAACACTGAACATTTGCAAATTTATTTTTACAAACACATTTGAATATCTCGAATGTAATCCATGTTTTCGATTTCGATGTTCAAATAAACATGTACTATTTTAGTTGGAAGAGCAAGATACACTTCCAATATATTCCAAACGACCGTTTCGAAAATTAGCCTTACAACATGAGCCCTACAAAAATCAATGATAAATCTAAAAGTGAAGATATACTGATGTTGATGACAGTTACCATGGCAATTAATCCTTAATAATTCTCCTCTACTGCATGTCGTCTTTACCCAACCGCACGCTTCAATGTTGTTTTTCTGTTTTCTACACTCCTTGTTAGAACTCCGCACACAAAGAACGTCATCGCTTCCATACGCCGGCATCTTTACAAAATTCGATCTGAAGAAATAAAGCATTCACTGATATCTATTAACAATTCCATTGTCACTTTCATATAAAGTAGAACTTCGTTGACTCGAGCACTTATCTAGTCCAGGTCGAATGCTTTTTTCGATGTGTATTTGTATGGTATGATGTTGAAAAACACTTGGCTCGAACAACCTTTAATTCGAACTTATTTGTCCCGCCCCGTCGGGTTCGAGCTATCGAAATTTCTACTGTATGTATTTAAAGCATTTTCATTGGATAACGCCATTTTTTAATACTGTTATTTTTTTTATAAAAAAACCTCTTGAGCATAATCACTGTTTAGAATTAGCAATCACCAAATTCACAATTTAGGACGATTGCTATAGTTTTTCATGCACACCAGTTCCGCGCACAATGGGAAGCATCTTTCTCGAGACCAGCCAGTGTCACTACATACCACTATCATTCACAGATCTTCCTTTATAGCGTATTCTATCGAACCCTTCACATTTCTTTTCTTTTTTCTGTATTATTTGAATATTTGCACTATATGGGATTGATATTATGGCACATGTGTGCATTGCTTCTGAAGATGTAATGTATAAAACGTTTATGGCACATATGTGTCGTTCTAATAATGCATAATGATAACCATGTTTTATGACACATATGTGCTTTACATATATTGCATAATAATAACTGGTCACACTGTGACCCATTCAATGCATCCTTAGTTCAGTTCTTTTTTCAAACCCTTGGCAAGATTTATAAATACTATTATACTACAACTGACCTATTTCGGATGGCACGCTCATTACGGATACGCCTGAAATTGGTCTCTAATATTATGTTAATATATGGAATATGCATACTGGTATAAAATAATTGTTTATAGCAATTTAACCTAATTATAAAATATGATAGAAATCTTAATATTTATACAAATATGATCATTTTTTCATTTTCCACATTCAATTTTGGGTTCAACCTCAAATATTTAGGAAATTTTACCGTGTTTTTTCCCCTGTTTTTTTAAGTATACCCCTTTCTTGATCCAAAGTACACGAAACTGACCGAAGTCTTCCATATTCATTTTGATGTTTCTTTATTCATTTCTTAAAAAAAAATATATTGTAGCTAGGCAAAACATTGTAGATTTCAAATATGACATTTATATTTCATTACAGGTTAAGAAATAAATGAAATCATAAAATGAGCATTTCAATATGTGACATGTAGCAAAAAGTAACCCTGACAAAATCTGAAAGTTACAGTAGAAAAAGTATATTAACGCTTTTAATACATCAACAGATGACGAAAAAATACCAATATTTCATACTGTTATCGTCTAAAATTTGAAAAAAAAAATAGAATATAGTATCTCTTACCGACCAAGTTTGCCAATTTTTTAATAGTAACATGCTTAATAAGTTGTCCTTACATTAAACCATGAAAAGTTACCGTTTAAAACAAAGTCAAATAATAATATTTATGCAAATAACATATGTGACATGTTAATCATCATAACATGACAATCAATCTTAAATCAAATTTATTCTGAATCATTGCACAATAACAACAAATCCTTGTGATGTTTTTCTCAGAGTGTTTGTCCCTAGTGACATGGTTCGCACGCACTGAAGGTCTCACTACACAGTTGAATTTTGTTGTTTTCTCTATATAAAATAAAGTGTAGTATTTTAATGGTAAAAAAAGAATTCCACATAGATATCAACGTGATACGAAAATGCTACGTAAAAATGATATTTTTATTAGTAGTATCAAATAAGAATAAAATACTCAATACCGAGTTAAAATTATTTAAAATATAGATTGCCCATCACGATTTGTTACATACATTCTGTTGTTAAATTTCTTTTTAAATTGGCAGCAATTAAAACTGGTGTGTTTTTCTTTTTAATTCCTTAAGTTTTTTTTAAAGAAAATATACTTATGAAATTTAAATATTGCTATTTAAAAAGGGACATAACTCCGTCCACCCCATGAATGCTAAATATAACACAAAAAAATGAAACAAAGCTACTTGCCCAAAATAACCTGCTTTCTGGCAAAGGGACTTGATTTTGCTCTCGGAGATATCTTCATCTTTTACATAAGACCATGAACCGAAGTGGAATACCTCAACAATTCCGTCAGAGGGCAATGTGCCTTGTGATAGTCTTGCCTCGTGTTCAGTTCGTGTTACTGTAAAAAAGGTATACCGTTTAATTATTTACCTTTTGCCATTTTTTTAGTTTTTTTATAAACAAAATCTATAATATGTTGATTTCTTGCTTACCAGACATGCGTTTCCAAGTTAATTTACCTTGTACGAAAATTTCATTATCCCCGAATCTTTTCCCGCGCTTTTCCTATTGTACTCTCTTCTCGCCATGTGGTGGTCCTATAATGACACTGTCAGAATGGCAAAGGTGACATTTTTCTGCAACCGAAGACAGACATCAAACAATTTATAGATCAATATTCAAAAAACGTTCAGAACGGAGAACTCGTATTTTTTTTCTTCAAATTTCGATCTGGTATTGCAGATCAGGACATTCTGTTATGATTTTATTAATCTATCTTAGAACCTGATATCTCCCAGATCAGGTCTATAACACCCAATGAAAAGCAAATCATTTAATAAATGAGACGTCATTCAAACGTTCAGTTGAAGCAACTGGCCAACAAACGTGCTCAGATGTGGCATTGCTAGTTAACATACCCATTTGGGAGTGCTGGGTCCGTTTTACATACATGTACGATGACATTATGAATATTGATAGTATGATGGTTTAATCGCAGACCTGGCTGGACATTCAAATGACAAGGTTCATGAATCTCTCAGAATGGCACTGAAAATTCAATTAAATTTAACCCTATTTTTTGTGTAAAATTTGAGTTTTTTTTATTTTTAGTTATACTTTTTTTCTTTTGAAATGTATATATACAGCGAAAATATACATTTCCTCTCCATTTTAAGTCATTTTAGGTAGATATAGTATGTTTTAAAATTGAAGGCATTCTTGCAACAACACAATTATTACACATATTACTTATAGTGTATCAGACAATGGTCACAATAAATATATTTGTGTGACAGAAATGCCTTAATCATTAAAAAAACTATTTAAATGCTCAAAATAAGACAAAAATTGGGGGAATTGAGCAGAATCCCTAATTTTACCATTTTTAGAGTCATTCTGTGAATAGTAAAAACATAAAATTAAAAGATGAAATATACATATATTAAGAGACTAAAGTTTATTTCAAACAAACACACCAACCTACGATAGATAAAAAAGTATTTAAACCAATGTAAGTTGCGGATTCAGATTTTGAATAAGTAAACACATAAACACGAGTAAAATAGTGATTATAATAACAAATACAAATCCCTAACTGTCAAATGATCGGTAGTTGTTTAATTTTTAATATCCAACTAACAACTGCTAACTACCAACTACCAACTACCAACAAGCGCGTGGTCCAGTGGTAGAGCCCATGATCGGAGAGTCGTGGGTCGATCTTCCGCCACGGCTATGTGTGGTGTCCTTGAGCAAACCATTTTCCGCATATGCTTAGTACTGGTTCTATCCAGGAAAACTTCAAGCGGGATTTGCCTAAGTTGTAAGATCTTGTTTCACTATCAAAGTAAACTAAATAAGATTAAACTAACTACAAACTGCCAAACTACCAACTACCTACTGCCAACTCTCAACTACCAACTTCCATCTGCCAATTGCTGACTGCCTGCTGCCTACTTACTTTAAACATATATATATATTTATATATATATATAAAATAAGCTGATTAAACTCAGCGTGACATGATTTGTTTACAATAGTGTGGCTGATTAGCTCGCAGTTTTTGTCATAAATTGTTTACACAATATTGGTTGGGGACATATACAAAAAATGAGAACAAACTCGGCACCATGAATCTGGGTTGAGAACTAATCAGTTGCCAATGGGAACTTATCCATTGGATCTCCGACATGACGAAATTACTATATTAAAGCACCATTTACTACATTTGTAATTGTATTTTCCATTATGTTTGTTATATAAATTATATTTACTCATTGCTGTTACTACGTATTATTTCCTGACCATTTTGAAGTATGATCTATCTTTGCACTGCAACTAATCTGCAAGAATCCGATGCCAAATATTTTAACTAATCTGTCGCATTAGTGTGAGCAAATTACGTCGCACTATAACATACAATACAGCCCATAAAACTAGAAATTGAATATTTGAAGGATACTAAAAGTGTAACATACATACCGGTATTAACTGAGTTACACAGATGTGTATTACAACACTCTCTTGACCTATAACTGTACGTGTCTTCAGTGTACTCTGGAATGCAGGTTGTTTCGCACGCTAATAAATATATGTTGTTCCAGCCAGAACCATATGATAGAAATGATGTTTTCTCCACCTGGTAAATATACAACAACTGCTATATATAACGAGTGACAATAAGCTTTTATCACTGTAGGTGTGTAATAAACCCAATATCAATCAAGTGTAATATCACTTCCGATTCATCGCTCGGTGTTTTCCGTATCAATCGACATTCGTACATAAAAATCCGAACTATTTTCCGACTTGTCATGGTAAAATGCACTCGGAACACCTTGGCTATTACTCCGTAATAACCTCGGAAATAATACGGGGGCCGCCATATTGCTGTGACCCTGCCTTTCTGCCTAGTTCCAGACTAACACATGGCCGGACTACATTCAAAATGGAGACTGAAATATTCTGCAACGCTTCAAGCTGCTCTTTTTTCGAAAAATGTTTAATTTCCATTATGTCCAAAGAATACTGAATGCACGTCGAAAAGTCAGCCATTTTTGTTTACGATAATAACGGGAAGTAACTTGCCGGGGCAAATTACCAATTGGTGTATTCCTACAATTATTTACGAGGTCTAATACCGAAGATGATGGAATTTGCGAGTATGTACGATTGGGTAAAATGTAAACGTTACGTCATAAGATGACTTCCCATCAAATCGCTGTTTTCGCTGAAACCTCGTCGTTTTACATGTTTTAATTAAAAACCTCAATTTTTTTTTAAATGCGAATGTTTTCGGTGATTTGTTTTGGTTTGCAGTGATCACCATTGAGTCAATGACGTGAGAAAATGCAGCGACTGAGGCGGATAATGCTGTTAAACAAGTTATAATTAACTTTTGTTTTTAACTATAGATAGTGTAGATAAATCGCGGTTACATTAGCATTGTGTGTGTTCCAAAGGTACGTCCGATAAATGTTAGATTTTATTTCATGCATTTCGACTTTTCACGGAAAAATGGGTAAGGGGAATTGATTTTTGTTCTCGGTTTCGGAAACTGCATTAATTTGTCATGGTAACCAGCCCACATTTGTGGATGTATCTAAACCTATAACCCTATGAATCCTACCTATTTATCTTTTTAAAAGAAAATTAACATAAAAATAATATGTATGATTAACTACATTCCTAGAATGATAACGGACTGTATTCCCAGCATGATAACTAGTTATATTCTCAGAATGATAACTGACTGAATTCCCAGCATGATAACTGGATAACTAGTTATATTCCCAGAATGATAACTGACTGTATTCCCAGCATGATAACTTGTTATATTCCTAGCATGATTACTGACTATTCCCAGCATGATAACTGGTTATATTTCTAGCATGATTACTGACAATTTCCAGCATGATAATTGGTTATTTTCCCAGAATGATAACTGACTGTATTCCCAGCATGATAACTGGTTATTTTCCCAGAATAATAACTGACTGTATTCCAAGCATGAAAACGAATTATATTTTCAGAATGATAACTGACTATTCCCAGCATGATAAATGGTTATTATCCCAGAATGATAACTGATTGAGTTCCCAGAATGATAACGGACTGTATTCCCAGCATGATAACAGGATAACTGGTTATATTTTCGGAACGATAACTGACTGTATTCTCAGCATGATAAATGGTTATATTCCCAGCATGATAATTGGTTATATTCCGAGCCATATAACTAGTTATTTTCCTAGAATGATAACTGACTGTATTCCCAGCATGATAACTTGTTATATTCCAAGAATGATAACTGACTGTATTCCTAGCATGATAACGAATTATATTTTCAGAATGATAACTGACTATTCCCAGCATGATAAATGGTTATTATCCCAGAATGATAACTGATTGAGTTCCCAGAATGATAACGGACTGTATTTACAGAATGATAATTGACTGTATTCCAAGCATGATAGCTGGTTATATTCCCAGTATGATTACTGGTTATATTACAAGAATGATAAATGGTTATATTCCCAGAAAGATAACGGACTGTATTCCCAGCATGATAACTGATGGTATTTCCAGCATGATAATTGGTTATATCCCCAGAATGATAACGGACTGTTTTCCCAGAAGGATAATTGACTGTATTCCCAGAATGACAACTGACTGTATTCCCAGCATGATAACTTGTTATATTTCCAAAATTATAAAGGACTGTTTTCTCAGAATGATAACGGACTCTATTTCCAGAACAGTAACTGTTTATATTCCCATAATTTTAACTGACTGTATTCCTAGCATGATAACTGGTTGTGTTCCCAGAATGATAACTGGTTAAATTCCAAGCATGATAACGGACTGTTTTTCCAGTATGATAACTGGTTATTTTCCCAGCATAATAACAGCATGTATTCCCAGCATGATAACTAGTTATATTCCAAGAATGATAACAGAATGTTTTCCCAGAATGATAACGGACTATATTCCCAGAATAATAACTGGTTATATTCCCAGAATGATAACTGAATATCTTCTCAACATGATAACAGATTGTATTCCCAGAATAATAACTGGTTGTATTCTCAGCATGATAACTTGTTGTATTTCAAGCATGATAACTGATTATACTCCCAGAATGATAACTGATTTGTGTTCCAAGATTGATAACTGACTGTATTCCCAGAATAATATCTGGTCATATTCCCAGAAAGATAACTGGTTATATTGCCAGAATAATAATTGGTTATATTCCCAGAATGATCACTGGTTGTGCTCCCATAATGAAAGCTCGCTATATTCCCAGAACGATAACTGACTGTATTTCCAGCAAGATAAATTGCTATATTCCCAGAATGATAACGTGCTGTGTTCCCAGAATGATAAATGGTTATCTTCCCGAAATGATAACGGACTGTATTCCCAGCATGAAAACTGGTTATATTCCCAGCACGATAACTGGTTATATTCCCAGCACGATAACTGGTTATATTCCCAGAATGATAACGGGTTGTGTTCCGAGACTAATAACTGACTATATACCAATACTGATAAGTGAATATTCCCAGACTGATAACTGACTGTATTTCCAGCATGATAACTGGTTATAATCCCGAATGATAACGGACTGTTTTCCCAGCATGATACTGGTTATATTTCACAAACTGATAATTGACTACATTCCAAAACTGATTAGTGACAATATACCCAGACTGATAACTGACTATATTCCCAGACATAAAACTTACTACATTCACAGACTGATAAGTGATTACTCAAAGACAAATAACTGTCTATGTTCCAAGACTTATAAGTGAATATTTTAAGACTGATAAGTGAATATACCCAGACTGTTCAGTGAATATTCCCAGACTGATAACTAACTATTTTCCAAGACAGATAGCTGACTATATTCAAAAAAATAATAAGTGACCATTTTCCCAGACATATAACTGATTATATTCCAAAACTGATAAGTGACTACTCCCAGACTATAAACTGACTATATTCCCAGACTTACAACTGATTACATTCCAAGACTGATAAGTGACTACTCCCAGACTTATAACTGACTATATTCCTAGACTTACAACTGATTACATTCCAAAACTGATAAGTGACTATTCCAAGATTGATAACAGACATTATTCGCAGACTTATAACTGACCATATTCCCAGACTGATAGCTGACTATATCCCCTGCCAGATAACTGACTATATTAAATAATAATAACTTACTATATTCCAATACTGATAACTGACTATATTCAAATACTAATAACTGACTATATTCCCAGACTGATAGCTGACTATATTCCCTGCCAGATAACTGACTATATTAAAAAATAATAACTTACTATATTCCAATACTGATAAATGACCATATTCCCAGACTGATAGCTGACTATATTCCCTGCCAGATAGCTGACTATATTCAAATACTAATAACTGACCATATTCTAAGACTGATAGCTGACTATATTCCCTGCCAGATAACTGACTATATTCAAATACTAATAACTGACCATATTTCCAGACTGATAGCTGACTATATTCCCTGCCAGATAACTGACTATATTCAAATACTAATAACTGACTATATTCCAAGACTGATAACTGACTATATTCCCTGCCAGATAACTGACTATATTCAAATACTTATAACTGACTATATTCCAATAATAATAAGTGACTTGGCCCAGACTGATAACTGACTACATTCTCAGACTAATAACTGACTATATTCCAAAACTGTACAAAACTGATTTTATTTCCAGACGTATACCTGACTATATTCTCAGACTGATAGCTGACTATATTCCCAGACTGATAACTGACTATATTCCAAGATGGATAAGTGACTATTCCCAGACTGATAACTGACTATATTCTCAGACTGATAGCTGACTATATTCCCTGACTGATAGCTGATTATAGTCTCAGACGGTTAACCGACTATATCCCAAGACTGATAGCTGACTATATTCTAAGACTGATTAGCGAATATTCCCAGACTGATAACTGACTATATTCCCAGACTGATATCTGACTATATTCCAAGAATGATAATTGATTATATTTCCAGACTAATAACTATCTATTTCCCAGACTGATAACTGACTATATTCCCAGAGTGATAACTTACTATATTCCAAGTGACTATTCTCATACTGATAACAGACTATATTCAAAGACTGATAAATAAATATTCCCAGACCGATAACTGACTATATTTCCAGACTGATAGCTGACTATATTCCCAAAATGATTAGTGACCATTGCCAGACTTATAACTGACTATATCCCCAGACTGAGAGCTGACTATATTCCCAGACTGATAACTGACTATATTCCCAAAATGATTAGTGACCATTGCCAGACTTATAACTGACTATATCCCCAGACTGACAGCTGACTATATTCCCAGACTGATAGCTGACTATATATATGCAGACTGATAAGTGACTATTCTCAGACTGATAACTGACACTATTCCTAGACTGAGAGTTGACTATTCCCAGACTTATAAGTGACTATTCTAAAGTAAATAATTGACTGAATTCCTAGACTCAGTACTTATTATGTATAACACTGTTATAACAGCTTATTATGTATAACACTGTAATGAGAGCTTATTGTGTATAACACTGTTATAACAGCTTATTGTGTAGAACACTGTGATGACAGCTTATTGTGTATAACACTGTAATAACAGCTTATAGTGTATAACACTGTAATAAAAGTTTATTATGTATAACACTGTCATAAAAGCTTAGTGTGTATAACACTATAAACAAATCTGATTGTGTATAACAATATCATAACAGCTTATTGTCTATAACACTGTAATAAAAATGCATTGTGTATAACAGTGTCATAACCGCTTATAATGTATAACACTATTATAACAGCTTATTGTGTATAACACTGTAATAAAATCTTATTGTGTATAACACTGTAATAACAACTTATAGTGCATAACAGTGTTATAACAACTTATTGGGTATAACAATGTCAAAACAGCTAACTGTGTATAACACTGTAATAAAAGGTTATTGTGCATTACAATGTCATAACAACTTATTGGATATAACACTGTTATAACAGATGATTGGTTATGCTTCAAAACTGATAAGTGATTATTCCCAGATTGATTACTGACTATATTCCCAGATTGATAACTGACTATATTCCCAGACTTATAACTGATTACATTCCAGGACTTGTAAGTGACTATATCCAGAATGATAACTGACAATATTCCCAGACAAAAAACTGACTATATTGCAAAACTGATAAGTGACTATTCCCAGATTGATAACAGACATTATTCGCAGACTTATAACTGACCATATTCCCAGACTGATAGCTGACTATATTCCCTGTCAGATAACTGACTATATTCAAATACTAATAACTGACTATATTCCAAGACTGATAACTGACTATATTCCCTGCCAGATAACTGACTATATTCAAATACTAATAACCGACTATATTCCAATACTGATAAGTGACTTGGCCCAGACTGATAACTGACTACAATCCCAGACTTACAACTGACTACATTCCAAGACTGATAAGTGACTATATTCCCAGACTTACAACTGATTACATTCCAAGACTGATAAGTGACTACTCCCAGACTGATAACTTACTATATTCCCAGACTAACAACTGATTACATTCCAAAACTGATAAGTGACTAATAACAGACATTATTCGCAGACTTATATTTGACCATATTCCCAGACTGATAGCTGACTATATTCCCTCCCAGATAACTGACTATATTCAAATAATAATAACTAACTATATTCCAAGACTGATAACTCACTTTATTCCAATACTGATAAGTGACTTGGCCCAGACTGATAACTGACTACATTCCGAGACTGATAACTGACTCAATTCCAAGACTGATAAGTGACTTGGTCCAGACTGATAACTGACTATATTCCTAGACTGATAACTGGCTACATTCCAATACTGATAAGTGACTTGGCCCAGACTGATAACTGACTACATTCCCGGACTGATAACTGGCTACATTCCAAGACTGATAAGTGACTTGGCCCAGACTGATAACTGACTACATTCCCAGACTGATAACTGACTAAATTCCAAGACTGATAAGAGAATATTCCAAAAATGATTACTGACTACATTACAAGACTGATAACTGAATATATATATATTCCAAAACTGTCTCAGACAGATAAGTGAATATTCCCAAACCGATAACAGACTATATATCCAGACTGATAACAGATTATATTTCCAGACCGATAAGTCAATATTCCTAGACAAATAACAGAATATATTCCTAGACTGATAACTGACTATATTCCCAGACTGATAGCTGACTATATTCCCAGACTTATATGTGACTACGTTCCCGGATTGATAGCTGGCTATATTCCCAGACTAATAACTTACTATATTTTTAGGCTGATAGCTTACTATATTCCAGGACTGATAACTGACTATATTCCAAGATTGATAGCTGACTATATTCCCAAACTGATAGATAACTATATTACCTGACCGATAACTGACTATATTCGAAGACTGATAGCTGAGTATATTCCCAGTCTGAGAGCTGACTATATTCCCAGACTGATAACTGACTATATTCCAAGACTGATAGCTGACTATATTCCCAAACTGATAGCTAACTATATTACCTGACTGATAACTGACTATATTCAAAGACTGATAGCTGACTATATTCCCTGACTGGTAGCTAACTATATTCCCAGACTGATAGCTGATAATATTCCAAGACTGATAAGCGACTATATTCAAGGTCTGATAGTTAACTTTATTCCTAGACTGATAACTGACTATTTTCCAAGGCTGATAACTAACTATATTCCAAGACTGATTAGTGACTATATTCAAGAACTGACTGCTAACTATATTCCCTGACTGATAATTGACTATATTCCAAGACATTTAACTGACTATATTCCCAGACTGATAACTGACAATATTCCAAAACTGATAAGTGACTATATTCCAGGACTGATAGCTAGCTATATTCCTTGACTGATAACTGACTATTTTCCAAGACTGATAACTAACTATATTTCCAGAATGATAAGTGACTTTATTCCCAGACCGAAAAGTGAATATTCCAAGACCGATAACTGACTATATTCCCAGACCGATAACTGACTATATTACAAGACTGATAAATGACTATATTCCCAGACAGATAACTGACTATATTCCAAGACTGATAACTGATTATATTCAAAGACTGATAGCTGATTATATTCTCAGACTGAGAGCTGACTATATTCCAAGACTGATAGCTGATAATATTCCAAGACTGATAAGTGACAATATATTCAAGGACTGATAGTTAACTTTATTCCTAGACTGATAACTGACTATTTTCCAAGACTGATATCTAACTATATTTCCAGACTGATAACTACTTTATTCGAAGACTGATAACTGACTATATTTCCAGACTGTGAACTGATAATATTCCACGACTGATAAGTGACTATATTCAAGGACTGATAGCTAGCTATATTCCTTGACTGATATCTGACTATTTTCTAAGACTGATTACTAACTATATTTCCAGAATAATAAGTGACTATATTCCCAGAACGATAAGTGAATATTCCCAGACCGATAACTGACTATATTCCTAGATTGACAACTAACTATATTCCCAGACTGATAACTCACTTTATTATTCTAAGCCATATAACTGACTATATTCCCAGACAATTTACTACAATATTTAAAGACTGATAAGTGACTATATTCCAGGACTGATAGCTAGTTATATTCCTTGACTGATAACTGACTATTTTCCAAGACTGATAACTAACTATAGTTCCAGAATGATAAGTGACTATATTCCCAAAACCATAAGTGAATATTCCAAGATTGATACCCTACTTTATTCCCAGACTGATAGATGACTATATTCCCAGACTGATAACTGACTATATTCCCAGACTAATAAATGACTATATTCCCAAACTGACAGCTGACTATATTCCAAGACTTATAACTTTCTATATTCCAAGGCTGATAACTAAGTACGAGTATATTCCCTGACTGATAGCTGACTATATTCCATAACTGAAAGCTGACGATATTCCAAGACTGATAAGTGACTATATTCAAGGACTGATAGCTAACTATATTCCTAGACTGATAACTGACTTTATTCCAAGACTGATAACTAACTATATTACCAGACTGACAACTGAATTTATTCCAAGACTGATAATTGACTACATTCCAAGACTGATAACTGACTTTATTCCAAGACTAATACCTAACTATATTCCCAGACTGTTCACTGTGGCCATTGCCAGACTTATAACTGACTATATCCCCAGACTGATAACTTACCATATTCCCAAACTCATAACTGATTATATTCCCAGATTGATTGCTGACTTTATTCCTAGACTGAAAGTTTGCTATATTCCCAGACTGATAACTGACTATATTTACATTTTGATATCTGACTATATTCCCAGACTGATAAGTGAACATATTTTACCATGCAGGATTCTCCTTTATCTATGTTGCAAAGAACTTTTTCTGTATTCTGGCAGGATCCAAGGCTACATTTATAACAGGCGATGATCTGAAATATATGCTGATGTCTTCAAATTTCATTCTTCCAGTCTTTCCCTACCACATGTATGTTAGCAATAGTGTAAATAGACAGTCAAACCTGTCTTAAGCAGCCAGGAGCAAAAAGACGCATTTTAAGACAGGTTGTTGCTTAATAAGGTTGATATGCTCTATAAGCATAGACATGTGAAGTAGAAAATGTGGCTGCTTAAGACAGGTGGCTGTTTTTACAGACAAATACTCAAGGTTCTTTAAATTTGCTTGTTATTGATAGATTTTGATTTTTCGTTCAGCATTTATGTTTAAACAATTTATATAACAAAATGGGTCGTCTCTATTGGTATAAACAACTTCTCGATGTTTGATCTTTAACATGATTATAACTGTCCATAAATATATATAGTACAAACTGACTGATTGTTTAAGTGCAATAATTGAATGAATTAATGAACGAATGAATGAATGAATGAATGAATGAATAGGGTTTTACGGCGTACCAACACATTATAGATAATATGACGTAAACAGGAAGGAAGATTTCAGGTTCACTCTACATGTACACAAACAACAAACCAATTTACAGATTCAAAAAAATACAACAACAAATGAATATGCAGAATGAACCTAGAACCTTGATACCTGCAGAACTGCAGAATTTCAGGAAATGCTATCGTATTACTCAAATTGTCGCTTCCTACGAAATTGCATGAGCCACAGTGATCTTATTCTTGCCATCACTCATATGGCTCCCTGGAACCACACAGGGGTTGGTAACTTAACAACAATAGTGAATATGACAAAAGAAGATTAAATGAACATGTCACCCGTTCGGAGGATTTCTACCTCTCTGCAGAGATCGCCAGTGATTCTATTCTTAGACGGAACCACACGGGCTGGTTTAAGTACACATCCTTGGGTTAAACATATTACATATACACGTGTGTCAAATGAATTGGAATGTAAAACAAGACGAGACAATATTTCACATTCAATATGGCATACACACAGTCATACATACAATAACAATTAGGGTTTGAAACGGAAAGAAAATACATATAAAGTTTCTCTCCAGAATGCTTATTTTTTAAAAAAAAATTGCATTGATAGTGGATTGACACACATGTTGACATACTAAATATATTAAAGGGACTCTAACTACACAGATGAATGTTGTGCATTAGTCTATATGTTTGAACCAACTTTTTTTTGTTGTTGTTGTTTTTTGTTTTTTTATATAAAAACAGTGCAGGGACACCCTAAGATTTGTTTAAAAAGAAGTCCTGACAGTATTCTGACCGCTGCCACAGTATCATTCCGCAGACATGGTATGATATCCAACCCTGTCACATTATACTGACACTTGGCCGACCAGACCTAGAACTATTCTTTAAATGCTGAGCGCCAAGCGAGGAAGCTTCTAGTACCATTTTTGGTCATCTGTATGATCCGGCCGGGGATCGAACCAACGGCATTTAGAATTATATTTCAGAAACAATGATAAAACACTATTTGAATCAAGAAAATAGCATTCGCAACTTAAATACCTCATCTTCCCGGGGTAAAGATTCTTCGCAAAGAGTCCCAATGTCTGTAAAACAAAACAATGGAATACATGGTGACTTGTTAGTTCATCAGTTTATATTGATATGATAAAGAAATCTAATGAATTTGAATTGTATTTGTTGATAGTTTTACGCATACATGTATTGTCAAAGTTAGCGTAAATATGCATGATCAGACGAATGTTTTTTATTAATTTTATGAAACATCATACAAATCAACGTAAAGATAAAAGTACTTATTCATTTGATTTGTAAGCATTATTTAAAAAAAAACAAAAAAAATTATATTGCCGTATCTCGACTATATCGTAATTTTCGATGAAGAACTATAATAAACTCATGATATGTTAATATATCAATGGTAAATGAACCAATTTCTTGAACTATGTGGAATAAAAATAATCTAACAGTCGTTCTCATTTATCATTGTATTTATTTCTATTGGCAAAACTTATATAATGCTCGGCAGAGCCTCTTATAATATAGTTTACCAACTCGGTTAACAAATTCAATAATAAATGAGTACTCATGTAAGATCCTCTTTATTGTTATCTGTTGTTTTAGAATGATTATTTTCATCCTGTTTAGTTTAACGTATACGTTACATAAACGGCAACTTCGCCGCATTTACGGTGATAAGTACACACGATAAACGGGTACTTCCTGTTATTTTTGTGCACGCGTTCGAACAGTGAGGTAAGAAAATCTCTTTATTTTTATATCAATATTTCGTTTTTTAAATCAAAGATATAGCCGATTCGAGCGGCATTCTATTTAAGTTTTAAGACATGTGTTTTCGAATGGAAACGTTACCGTTTCCTCAAACATTCGAGAAAAGTGACTACTTAATGTGTTTTACATTTGTTTTATGTATCAATATACCAAATTATATTAGTAAAATTACAAGTTTATGTTATAAGACTGCTAAACGCTAAAATTTGCTTAGTACATAACATATGTAAGTGTCTCGTATATTGTACACTACACAAGTCGGTGTATTGTGTTATTAAGCGGTATTTTAAAAACATGAAATATTACTACTATCCAACTTTTTTAGAGTTGTTTTTAAGTTGTATCGTTATTTCACTTCACAAACAAAGCATTTTTTCCAGTTTTGAACATTATCGTCCATCTCACTATTTTGTATGACATATCGCAGCTGTTTCAGACTCGTAGACCATTACCTGTTCTTCTTGTCATACATGTACAATATTTACATTGTACTATTCGTCTATTAACCCTCGATGGCATAAACTGATGCTAAATATTCAAACAAAACAGTGTTCTAATATTTTTTTCTTTTAGCTGTTAAGAGTCGAAGATTATAATTCTATATAAGCCGCACTGAGGCAGACGGAGGCACTTACCTCCTGTAGAATTTGCGGAGTTTTACATGCTTATTATGTTTTTGTAAAAATAATAAAGTTATTTCCGAAGTATGGATTACTCTTGCAAAAATATGACATATCCTTCACATAATAATTATAATATATGCAGTATGAATGACAATTGTACAACGATGCCCCAGAGTGGGTCCTGTACATCATTGGAAGATGATGAGATGATATACCCAGCAAATATTTGCCTTATAGTGTATTACTAAGAATTGATATATACTGTTATGTCGTGTCTAAAAAGGCACCAATGCGCATTCAAGAAAATAGTGTAAAAAAAGCAATTGTATGAAATGAAGTTTGTGTTGTATATTTGAATTGGTTAAAATTTCTGAAATATCAGAAAAATGCAGGAAATGGATGCCATGAGCTAATATCTTTTCGTGGTAGCATGCCCCCGGTTTTTGCTGGTGAATATAAAATACCTCGAAATGTATATGTTGTATCCATACGTTCCGGCGGTTTGTTAGTACTGCGAATAGCCTTATTCTGAAATCCTCATTGATATGAGGTCAACCCATCCAGTGGGATGTAATTTTCTTACAATTGCTACAATCACCGATCGTGGAGGATTGGGCGCCTTTTACTGTCTTCTCTCTATCTTTCTGTTCTTGTGTTTGAATAAACTGGTTATATTTGATAACTGGTTATGCAAACAGTATTAATACTCCCTTCTGGTTTCAGATTTTCTGCTAAAACTTTCGTTCTTCATCCTAAAGATTTTTATTCTGTACATTCCCGTATTAGTATGTTTCTCTAAATTTACTATCTTTCATTTAAATTCATGTACTATACACTTTCTCCGACACAAGATCGTCCATATTTCTTACTTTTCGCTTGTTTTCGATACAGTACCGATATAGTGACCCGTTTATTGTTCAGGTTACGTGGATCAGCACATACTTTCTCATACACTTTCTCCTTAATATATACTTATATAGCACACATTCAATAATAAAATGATACAATGACACAATGCCTCAGTTTATGTAGCGTACAATATACGAGGTACCTACTTATGCTACGTACGCACATTTTGGCGTTTAGCAGCCTTATAACCTCAACTTGTATTTTTTAACGATATAACTTGGTGTATTGATAAATAAAACAAATATAAAACACATAAAATTGTCCTAGAATTATTTCCGAAGTGATAAATGGATCTGTAAATTACGCGTTTTCAATCTTAAATTGGTTCATTCCGTCACTTTTCTCACATGTTTGAGAAAGCGGTCATGTTCCCATTAAAAACACATGCTCCTTGAAACTTAGATATAATGTCGCTCGTATCGGCTATATCTTTGATTAAAAAAAAATATAATGATACGAAAATAAAGGCTTTTACCCCACCTCACTGCCCAACCACGTGCACAAAAATAACAAGAAGTTAATCGTTTTAACGTGTGTAGGTATCACCATAAATGCGGCGTAGTTGCCGTTTATGTAACGTATACGTTGGACGTGGTGATTGTAGGCGTCAAGCTGCAAACCAACGAAAAAAACATTAATTTATTCACAGAACATAAAACAATAGTATATATATACTTAACAACATATAAATCTATTTCATTACGGAAAAGATGCTGATTTAAAAGCGAAACTGGTGCAGAAAAAAACATTATATAAATTTCCACATACAAAGCTGGCTTGTCGATTTACCAGTAGCATTCGTGAACTAATATGTTTCCCAGATAAAGTAAATATAATATAAACTGGCATTAGATAGCAACTACATGGTTCCGTGTATGGAAAATTGAAAATTAACGATGCTTACACCACACTAAAGTACTCAATTATCGCTTTATCACTACTGGTAAGAATTTATAATTATTCACAAACGTTGATTTCGCTCAACATGCTGTATAGTATAAGGTTATTTTACAATGTTTTGTACTGTATATTGTACGAGTATGTATTGTGGTAGAAATAATATTGGACGAGATGCCGTAGGCGCTGGGTCTAATATGATTTTCACCACAGTACGTACGAGTACAATATATTCCCATAGTGTACATAACACTGTAATATGATCTATATGTTCTATACTCCAATCTCAAAGAGTTTTAAGAGGGAAGAAAAATCAAAATCCTTTTAAATAAATAAATTGTGAGTTCAGAGCCATGAGAGAGGCAGACGAAGGAAGTTGTAGATATTCGGATTTTCTCAACGTCTCGATCGTCATGCGGAACGTTTTGTCGGTTGTTTGTTTTAATTGTTGAAATTTCTTCTACATGTATAGTCTCGATCATATGCGACGCTTGCTTTCCTGAAAGACAAACGTCTTGACAAGTTGTGTAGAAGAAACGTTTGGATTTGGAAGTAAGATATGATTGGCTGAAACAAACACACTTCTGTAATGGTTATGTTATAATAAAATTTAAAAATATTTATTCGGATGGAAATCATGGCAATTATCTTGTACAAGATCTATGTCATAGAAAAATATCCAATAATATGAAAATAATTAATATAGCAATAAACGTCGAACCGACACTCCTTTGAAATACTACGGCAATCTCCGAGGTAGTCCGATTGTTGAATCAACCAATCATGTTATTTGATTTTCGCTGAATAAAAATGATTTTATTTTCGACGTTTGTATTTTAGAAAAGCAAGCGTCGCATATGATCAAGACTACTAAATGTATTTACTTTTTTTTTTAATCGCCATCATGTATTTTGAGGTAGGTGATTGGCTATACACTTACAGGTATAGAATAATATTAATTACCGACTTGATCATATATATTCCACACTAGTACACATGTATACAATGGAAGATGATGATGAAATGTTTTAAAAATATTCCCAATGCATTCGTTCATTATATTCTTGATTTAAATACAAAATTTGTAAACTCGTGTTAACGAAATATCAATAAATCCAGGTGACTGATTAAGAAAGTTAATTACTGAATGTGTTCCTTCATTATTATTTCTGCGTCCATACAATGATACACACTGGTGATAAATAGAATACATAATTAGAATTGAACATATAGACAATACAATGAATGAATTGTGTTTTACGGCACGTCGACACATGAAAGGTAAATTTATGCACGTAAAAATAATAGAATGGAAGCCTAACCTTCACAAGTCACATGAAATTGATGAGAACATGGTTCGCTCTGTAAAATATCTGGTCCTCTACTGCATTCCCCGATACTGTTCTCCGTCCCAATGCATGATATCTCAGACTGCCTTTGTGTTGATGCCACCATGTGTGTTCCGGTAACGTTTGATGAGATGGCATTAAATCTTTAAAAAACGAGATATGCTTTATTTTAGATTTTGTAAAAGATGTTTATATTTTTCATATAAACGTATGATTTTCTAAAGAATGGGAATGTAGTTTAATATATCATAATTCTTTAGCGTAAAGGGATATGAAGGAATAGATAAATGACTATGGAAATACCTGTTTTACTATTTAATGATGATTGCATTTCGATTTGTTGATTTATTATTATATAATTTGTTTATTATATAAATTTATGAATATAAGAAAAATACACTTAAAATATAAGCCATATTGGTATCTAACTGGACAATTCAGGAATGTCTTTGCCTTAAGATAGGCCCGATTATTCAGTAATTCATGAAAATCAGAAAAAGGATAAATCTCAAAAAGGAACAAATATAAAAAATAACAACAGCAATTTTTATAGCAAGAAACGGCTAAAAATAGTTGGGCTATTAACCAACCAATTAAGTCCTTATGTAGGAGAGTAAGACACAGTCTTCGAAAAAACAACAACACCTAGTGCATTTTATTACATTATCTGACAAGCTCATTGCATCTTTTTGAGTTTTAAGTATTGTGAATTTAGGGTTTCTGTGAACACTTTCAATGTTATGGTAGAGATGGTCATACTTCATTTTGTAAACAAATACAGTCTGTTGTAAAAATACTGAACATTTGTCCAATGCGATGTTGTTATATGCATGTATATGAAAACGTCTAGCAAGGGAAATACACTTAAAATACATGCCATATTGGTACCTAACTGGACAATTCAAGAATGTCTTTGCCTTAAGCCGGGCCAGATTAGTTCATTTGGTACGCATCTGACTATCAATCTAGGGATATTAAGTTCAAATCCCCGCCAAGCAACATTCCCCGTGATGATTGATATAGTTATTTGCAGATATGTGGTGTGATCGAGTACTGGTTAACAGGAAACAGTGGTTAAGTTAACTGATCGTCTGTTAGTCATATATGGCATAAAATGACGGTGGATAATCAATCAGTCGATAAATTTGCCTTAAAACTGAAATTAGTCTGCAACAGACAGATTATACGTTAATATTCAAAAAATGTCCAAACTTGATTTCCATATCATGCCATTTCAAAGTATATTGTATATTAAAATATTGTAAATTGCCGAACTATAAACGTCGTTTACATAATGCATACAATGTGATATTTTTTTCAGAAACATGGTTATGGTCTTTTATTTCCTTGCAAAAGTCTTCTGCAACCAAACACTTTTGTAATAAATATTTTAAGAACAAGCTTGAAGGACACCATTCATTTAGCCGAAGAAGAATATAAACTGTGAAACCCAAGGAATTTACAAATATTAAAAAAATCATAATATATTTTTATTGGACAATGCCAATTTATAAAAACTGGCAAAACTTAATTGTATCAATACAAATTGGTAGATTGAAAATGCATTACCTGGAGTAATAACGTTGGTAACATAGTACTGATGCTAAGTTCAGCAGTTCGGCATCATTCATGAAATCTCCGCACGTGCTGTACGACTCTAATGTATCAACTGAAAGAACAATGAATGTCTCCACGTCATTAATCATCAAACAAGTTATTTTATTAAATTTGTTTAAATAAAGTTTATATGATGAACAAAATAGATATGTCTTTTATGAAGTAACATGACGGGGTCATAATGGTCCATGACGACAACTACTTTGCCATCAAACCTATTTAGTACACCCATCTTACAGATTATCATATATGTTATTGGTGTATTGATTTGCAAACTGATACAATAGCTAACATCAATGGCGTCGTCAGGAGACAGAGATATACTGAACTGAACAGTTAACCCGTCACTTGACATTTTCTGTATTTCATCAACTGATCGGAAAAACTAAACCGCCACCTGGCATTTTTCTGTATTTCCTCAACTGCTCGGAACAGCTAACACGCCATCTAACATTTTCTGTATTTCCTCAACTGCTCGCAACAGCTAACACGCCACCTAACATTTTCTGTATTTCCTCAACTGCTCGGAACAGCTAACACGCCATCTAACATTTTCTGTATTTCCTCAACTGTTCGGAACAGCTAACACGCCACCTAACATTTTCTGTATTTCCTCTACTGAACGGAACAGCTAACACGCCACCTAACATTTTCTGTATTTCCTCTACTGAACGGAAAAGCTAACACGCCACCTAAGATTTTCTGTATTTCCTCTACTGAATGGAACAGCCTATCCGCAATCTGATATTTTATTATGTTCTCAAAAAGCGTCGTTTTACTAATCTTCGTAAGTCTTAAGTGTTACGATAGAACAATGGAGTCACCTAGGAACGTTTCATTTGCGCAATATATTTGTATTTTTTTTAAAAAAGAATACTATTTACAAGAATTATGAAAGATCATAAAATGAAAGCGAAACATCAAATGGATTTCTCGATTGTTTTTCGTAACTTCAAAGTTTACACTAAGGTCGTTGTTGAAACGAGCCGAAGGCATTTCACGAAAAAACTTTTTAACCATGAAGCTAATTTAAACTGCCCACAACCGCATCTGACGAGAAATTGAGCAATGTTCTGTTGCAAAATGTACATCGGTATTGTAGTTGAACATCGCCGACTACCTTAAATAATATAGTTCACGCCAATGTATGTGTCGGTAACCGGACATAAATCTCTGTATCATTACCTTTTTTACGAAATTAAACATTTGAAAGCTACAAACTGTCAGGGCGGGAAGAAAGTAGCCTTGTTTGCTTGATAATTTTGACAGACACAACTTAATCCGCTTGATAAAACCGGAACTTGATACGGTACGCTGTCGAAATGGTGCAATCATATATAGTGACAATTGTTTCTTTTCTTATAGAAAGGCATGCATCGAAGATGACCAAGACGAATCAAACATAAGAACACTTACCATTGCAGTCCACTGCCAGTGAATTCTTCACACCCCCATTGTATTCTATCATTTCGCACTCCTTCAGATATGTTTCCTCCCCGGAACAAAAATAACGATACTGTCTTGGGAGAGTGTCAGCTTCGCCATATGTACTGCCATGGCGCATTGATACATTCGTACTGAAATGTTATCAGCCAACTCCATTAAGGCATAGTACCACCATTGCAGAAAGGAAGTGCTTCCACGGGGTAGTCGCATAATGGCGGTTATAAATAATCCTCATTTCTTCTTCTTTAAAGATGCATTTTCCTTATTTTAATGCTCATTTTTTTATTTGAATGGCATTATTGATGAATTTGAACATTTTGATAGCATTGTCATGTTTGAATTGTGAATTTAGAAAAGAAAATGATGCTTGGAAATTGGGGTATGATTACATGATTTCGGAAGTCTACTTTCACTTTGTCACCAGTGTACATACTGAACAGAAAAAAAATCTTTTATATGACACATGACCCCTACTTTTCTCATCATATTTTGATAGTGCAGAGGTTGACAAACAGTCAAATGTAGGTTTCACTTCTTTCATTTTGGTTTCTCTATGAATGACAAGCCTTCAAACTTTTACTATTTACTATAGAATAAAGAACAAAAATCAATGGTGGGTTTACACCTTTACAATGCAATCTTAAACGTTTACCAACAAATAAGTAGCAGTGGAATATATGTCCAATGCTACTTGTCTTATAGGAAAAAAGAAATCTATACAGTTTAACACCATTTATAATAACAGTGAGTAGTATTGCATGGAATACTGATAAACATAATGATACAATTGCATTGTATCCGTATGTCAAACATACACACACGCACACACGCACACACACACACACACACGCACGCACGCACACACACACACACACACACACACACACACACACACACACACACATATATATTTATTTATATATATATATATATATATATATAATACTAAGCATTTGAGCTTTGAATGATTGAAAGTAACTCTTTTATACACAGATGGGTACATACAGTTTGATGCATACCGTTGTAATCCAATAAATACCGTGCTTTATCTAATCTAAATCAATATCATTTAAACATCTGAAACCGAATTGGTTTGCCCACATCTCATATTTCCTATAACTAATCACTTAAACAGATACAGATTTTCGAAACGCACACTCTTTGTATGTATATACAATTGTCATGGAGTGATAATGACAAGCTCGTTTTTCATATTTCCAATTGACTATAAGTATACAGACTTCAAGAATCTCATTGTATGCAACTATTGAAAATGAATAAGCAATTGACATAATACTGTCCAATTTAAATAATGAGCACAGATTTCAGAGTTTTATCATTACTGCAAACATCTATGGCACTGCAAAGATATGCACGCGATATTATGTTTCAAGTTAGTGAATAAAATACATTAAGACTTCCACATTCTCTTTATATAACAATTGTAATTGTATAACCACAGCTTTTTATAGTTATAATTAAATAACAAATACACATATCTCAGAATCACACGTTCTCTTTATACAGTTATTACGATGGAATAGCCACAAATCTTCAATAGTTATGATTAAATGATAAGACACACATCTCAGGATTCCGCGTTCTTTGTATAGAACTATTGAAATGGAATAGCAACCGCTTTTTTTGTTCAAAATATATGGAACAACCACAGCTCATTTCATAGTTAAAAGTGAATAATAAAATGCCAATTTCAGATAATCCATTCATATAACTATTGGATTTAGATAATACAAAACTTGTAACTAACTTACATTTGCAATTGTTCAATAAGGAACTTACCTGTAAAAACCAAGTTCTCTACATATAACCTGCGCCATTGCATGATCCCTATTCGTGTCCACAATTGTATACCATTCACCATTTTGTTGGTCCAGAAGTTCTACCCTACCGTTGGAGTCAGAAGTTCCGTTTTGTAGCCGTATATGCACTGATTTATAATAATTCATGACAAAATATCGAATGCTTGTAAAATTATTCATATGATATAAAATAAAACGCCAGACTTCATGAGGAAATTGACATTATCGCTTTTAACTTAAATGTTAAAACGTATTAAGTATATATTTATACTACAGGTAGATAGGTTATTTATCCGGTACTTTTGTACAAGACATAATTAGTTTTTGCTTAAGGAGGAATATACCTTTTAAATTATTTTTGAAATCAGTGGAATATTTGGTATGTAATGAAACTAGAAGTAATTTCCAATTTGAATATGCTTTTTTTTTTCTGCGGTAAATATAAAACTTCTTTACCTATGACGTCGTAAACATGGCCATGTTTGGTCTTTTTATCCGAGATTTCGATATGTACAAGTTTAAATTCCACCATGTGTATAAAATTACTGATTTAATCCGAGCTCGGACGCGTATTTAATAGCCTTAAGCAAAAACTTCTTATATCCTGTACAATAGTACCGGATAAATTACCTATCTACCTGTAGTATAAATATATACTTAATACGTTTTTACATTCAAGTTAAAAGCGATAATGTCAATTTTTCCTCATAATGTTTGGCGTTTTACCTCTACATGTATAACAATCCACAGTAACTAGCTGAAGGTATTGCTTTAAACCGATACGCGCTTGACCGTTCCAACCTCGTTCGACTTCAGCTACTATTGGTATTCACCGACACGGTTTACTCAAGAATGTCACATACTCATAAATGTCGAAGAGGTCTATTTTGGCTCAATACTTACTACTACGACGTTCGTGTCTAGTTATGATCATATTTAAGGTATTCGCGATGTTCCTACCCGATTTTCGCCGTTTTGCCTCACAAAGTGGTCAATATTATTTGAAAATTGTTTTTATACCATTTATGAATTATTTATTATATTTCCTGTAGAAAGATTATAAGTTTTATTGAGATAAAATGCAAATTATGTTACCTTTATATTTAATCATCACGACGAAGTATATATAAACACGGGCTTTAAAACAATACATTTTTAACAGTCACGCCTAAATATGCAAAAACATATGCCTTTTGTTTAGTATTCGTTACTTCTTAACGATTTAAAAGTCAATGACCATGACGTTTTTGGTGTTATATTCGATCTCTAATCTCGAACAAGGTTATATTACTTCGAAAGTATGTCCAAAGCTAAACATGAAGACGGGTGTGTATGAAATTGAACACCAACATTATATATACGTTTATTGAAGGCATGAATCTTATTTGTTGAAGTCATGAGTTAATATGTAACTAGAAAATTTACTGGAACTGCTGTTTAATTTATTTGCACGTGTTAAATGTAAGTTCAAATCTCATGAACGTTCAACAAACAAGTTAAACGTACATGTATGGTATACATTATAAGACTATTTCAACAATGAATATGTCATCATTTAACATTTTCAATACATTATATGATAGTACCATTACTGGATATAATACTATAGTATAATTCCTTTTGTGGCCAAAATATGCTATCACGTAAAGCAAATTAAACGGGCGCTTGGTTTCAAATCGTTATAACATATTTAAATGTTATGTAAATGTAAATGATGATATATTTGAAGTTTTTTTGATAAACAAAATTGTTTAGACGCGGTGATAAGAAATTATCTCATAATCACTCAAATTTCCATACGATACGACATTTTAAATTCATGCAAATGCAGTTTTTTGTAATTTTATGTTTCCGTTCTTTTTTCTTTATTTTTTTATGTTTAATAATGCCGAACAGAGCACACTTCCGAGAAACACATTACCGCCCATTTCCAGCGAACAAAACACGAAAACAATGATTTAAAGAAAAAAGAAAAACATTAATGCATTTAAATAAAACACTAGATATGAGAGTACTTAGAAATAATAAAAAGTGAGATTTCAAAATACTCAATGCGAAAAGCACACATTGAAACAAAGAAACTGAGCTTATAAAGAAAAATTAACTGAAAGGGGGGAAAGAGGCGAACATAACTAATCAATATAGATCAAAACTGAAACATAGCATCGAATAAAATCACGAGGTATTAAACCGTGTTTAAAACATGAACACGGTGTCATCTACTATGAGCAGTACAGCGGCGTTAGCAGTTGGCGCTCATGCGTAATAATATATTTCCATCTTCTACAGTAAGCTTACAACTGTTGTAATGATGATGCTGGTTGCAAGCCTAGAAGACAGAACCATGTCCTAAGACAGGATGTCTTAGAAAATGTAGATAAAGTGGTGAAAATGTCAAAGCAAAAACGGAACGATGATGTGCAGACGGCAATATAACCGCATCTGCTAGCGTTGAAATGGTAACATATGGCACACAGAAGATAACAGCCAATATCACTAGGTTGAGACGAGCGTTTGATAGACGGAGAATGACAATCAAAATATGTTTTGGGAAATACATACAACCGCAGACAGCAATGATGTATAACACGGTCAAATTGTGAAAATAACTGCATAAGAGTTTAGGATGGACTTTTCTTTATTTTTTAATGGGGTTTAACGCCATTTTCAACACATTTCAGGTTATATATGCCATATCTAGACAGACTGAGTAGAACCACCGTTCTTACGCAAGTAACTGGAAAGTTTTTGGAGCGAGCAGGACTCGGACCAACGACCTTAGCGGTGAGATGTAACTGATCTTGAGACCGCGCCATAGACCACTCGGCCACGCAGGACCCTGAGAAACAAACGTATTGCGTAAGTATCGAGATTATTAGAGATTTCAGTCAATATACCAAAATACGAAAATGAATCAAAGGACATTTGAAAGGTTGAAACCTTTGTTTTATAGTTACTCATTTATTATCGTTTTTAAAAAAGTTGAATCAAGTCTTATTGGATCAATGAAGTTATTACATTTATTTAGTAAAATGAAAAAATAATAATAACAAGTACATGTATGTCATTAGGCTAAGGCCCGCATTCATTGAAGTCACTTCTGATGAGTGATGTGCTGTCAACAAGATAACATGTATCCAATTTTATATAGCGTAAACAGGTCTAAAAATATAGATGAGACCTTGGTTTAGGATAAGTTAGCGGTCACTAAAGCATATACATGAAAAACGTGACTGATTAATTAGCAGACATATATTACAATAATTGCGCAGTAGAAATGATTATAAAGCTAAGGTATTAGTTTCAGTTTGGATGGGAGACAGTTAAGTCTGGGATGGAGACGAAGTTATGTTTGGGTTTTTAGGTAAGGGAGCTGGGTTTGGGTAAGCAGTGAGATTCTCGTCTGAACTATGTTTTGAAGTGTACATATGTGTTAATAGAATTCATTAAAGTTTAAATGAAAGATGTAATAATGTAGAATACAAATATATCGAAAAGGAACTGCGCTTTCTATTTTGTTTAAGTCTGATGTTGGTAAGTCTTTCGCTTTACCTTCTGCCAGGCACACATATATAACAGCTTGTTGTTGTAGGTGTGATTTAGAGGCAATGTGTTTCTTTCAAAATAAATGGAATTTCGATACAGAAAAAGTAGAAATACCAAAGCTTTGTGTTGAAGAAATGAATATATTCACGGTATTTGAACATACATAGAACCTAAATGAAATCTGAAAATATTAATAGTTGTGTGTGTGTGTGTGTGTGTGTGTGTGTGTGTGTGTGTGTGTGCTCACGCATGCATGTATACATATGTAAGTGCATGCGTGTGTGAATATGTAAAGTATATTAATAAACACGTACTGTTGCAGACGACGCCAATTCGAGACTTATTGCAAACGTTACTGTCTCGATAAATACTCCACTCTTGTGGACATTGGGAAAGGGTGTTTTCTGTTCCGTCACATAAGAATGGGAACACCGTATAAGCATCGACATCATCGTACTCTTCATTGTCCTCTGTCACCAACAGTGTTGCCCCATACCTGAAAATAAATGGTAATTAAATTGGTTTACCGTCGTATGAAATGTATACACTTATAAAACAGAAATCGGGCTTTCCAAATACAACCTGCATTATTTGAGTAACAGATTTTTAGAATCAACACCACCGAACGCCCCAAGACGCTTTCCTAAGACCAATTCAGTCTAAAAAAGGTTTTGAGAAGAAGTTTTCTGGTTATTTGCGGAAAGACGGCTTCTATTCTACCATGATCTCAGATCTTCCTTCTATAATTATGTAATGCCATATATAATCTGTAATGAGTTTAAATGACGTTTAATCAATAAAAATATTTTTTCTATTTCACCAAATATACCCATGCATTAAAGACACTCACTAATCTCTGTATAGATATCACCAATAGACTAATAGTTAAATGGTTTTATCGCCACTTTCACCACGTTTTATATTATTTATGACACATTCGATTGTATTGGTTAAGTCAGAATAAATGTGAGTAAAACCATCGACAAACTTTCTCACATAATGTTTGTGCACCGAACGGACTGGATCTTACGACATTAGCGGTGAGATATAAGTGATCTTTAGACGGCGCCTTATTCCACATGGCCACAGGAGTAATACAATAAGCAGGAGATTAGTGCAGCCGTAAACAATGCACTGTGTAAGTTCTTAAATGGGGTTTTGCGAACGGATCATTTACAAAAGTTAACATTAGATTTAAACGGGCTTCATGCCAAAGGCATAGCCCTACTTATGTCGTCGTGGTCATTTTTTTCTGTTTTGATCATCGCCAAAATGATCGAACGCGACATTTTGTTCCTCGAGTTACATTTTTTTCATGTTAAGTCAATTCAATCAATAAAAATATATTATGGGCATTGTATTGTGTATTTCTTTCAGAAAAATGCATACAACAAAGCAATCGCTTCAATTGATTAAATATATATCAAATAAGGTGGGCGTATAGATATCAAAATTATTCTATGTATTGAATATGTTTTTCTGTCTGCGTCTTTTAAATGACATTTTTCCTATATATATAATATATATATATATATAACCAATAAAAACATTTTTCATAGGAATCTATTTGAGGGTTTTAAGATTGTAATGATGCAATATTGTATGATCTGAATATGAATGAAATATTCTTGTTATAAAAATTAGCATTTGGGTACAATAAATTATAATGATCCTAATCTACCCCGGACCCTGATATCATCCGAATTAGGTATATTTACTCCCCTCCCCCACCCCTTCTACTGAAAAAACAAGGACTATTGTATGCCTGTTCCAAAATATGTTATTATTACCCTGCTGTATTTAACGCTAGTAATACTGTAGCTGAACCCTATATAGCAATCATGTTTACATTTTCAAATAATACATAGTATACGAATTCCCCAACGTAGCCAAATAATGTAATTTCATTCATGGCGAACCGACCAATAGTTATTCACTATTTCATCGATTATGGAACCCGCTAAAGTACTGACATGTACTTCACACTTCCTCCCTGATTGAAGACGCTTAAATTCAAGATTATAACGATAAAATCAGAGGCTTCCTGACTGTGTCTTCTGATAGTGTGCGTCCAGATCGGCGTGTGCATGATTTAAGCTTGAGACAACAGCGGTATTAGTATTTGGCTACACGCCAGAGTTTAATGACGATGGTCATTGAAAGCCGTGCGCAGACCGGACTTGGTATAGACTGGATGAGACAGAAGAGGGCTAGCCATCACAATTAACACTACCTGTTATATAATTTGTATTTTCTCCTTATTTTTACATGGAAATGTAATGAGAGAATAAATGTATTTATTGTTGTTGTTGTTGTTGTATAACTTCTGATATATTGGTTAAAAAACTCGTTTCTTAAATAGCTTGCACCAATTATTGAAAAAGCAGAAGGTTATTTGTATTCAAATGTCAATACAAAATTACGGTATTCAGTCAACTAACAAATACTATTTGTTGTTGTTTGTATAAAATGATATGAATGTACATATGTATGAATGCTAAGATACATGTATAACTAAATTGATTGTTTGGCCAAGAAAGTCTAGTTGTATGCATACAATATGATAATATATTGCTCATACTATAGAATGCAGTGCTGCAGATAAGCAATTATTGGGGGTATTTAAGCATAGAAAATTCTGAATAAAGTATTGAAATTTAAATTAATGGGTAAAATAAGCATTGGTTATTCTCATTTTTAGTGTTGATTAGTTTTTTTATAATTGGCTATTTGATAAGATGTTCATGTTTTCCCCTAATATTTTGAATATAAGCATTGCATATTAGTTTAAGGATACAATACTCATTTGAAGAAAAGCTTACATTGAGCACTGAGAATGTCACGTTGGAAAAATGATACGTTGATTTTAATAGTATTATGTCGTAGTCTGTTTACCTTCTATAAACAAAGATATTACTAGTAATACTATTACTGTTATTATTATTATTATTATTATTATTATTCTTCTTATTATTATTATTATTATTATTATTATTATTATTATTATTATTATTATTATTATAATGCTAACTGAATGTCTCTGTTTATTCAAATAAATATACAAACGCGCCTAGACCTGTTGGAATTATGGAGCATAAAAGTATTGTTTAATACTAGAATACAGGTTAAGGTAGTGCTAGTGGCGAAGAGAAGGTTGTTACTTAGTTTATTATCCCCCACAAAAAGACTCAATAAAACCGAGTCTGATATTTTTTCTTGAACGTATTATGTGTTTCCAAGCGATATTTGTTTTAGATATTATCATAATGATGTTACTGAGATGTATTAAAAATTACCCTGTGGAATAGTGTATACATAATAATGGAGAGAGCTGAATTACGTATTTTACCTTGACAATCCTATTTCATGGCATATAACCGCTGCAGTCTGAAGCATGTCTTGTTCAATCTTGGCTTCAATCATTGTCATGTTTTCACACCACATCCCTAAGCTTCCATTTACAGATATAAAAAACTGCGTTCCATTCTCAGCATTCCCCGCGACTGTATCAGGTATGATTTCAACAGATTCAGTCACTGAAATTTAAATTACAATTTCATCTGATGAACGAACTCTAGCTACATTAAAATATCCTATGTGTTATGTTAACTAAAGAAAATGGTTATAGTGTAAATGTCATTACTACTGAACAATGTCTTATTTTTAAAAGAAAGAGAAAGGCAAAATTGAGTGTATGTGTGTGTGTGTGTGGGGGGGGGGGGGGGGGAGGGGAGGGGGTTGGGGGGCAGAGAGAGAACATTTTTACTACCAATTACTATTGAAGAATTTCACAAATCATTATAATTTTAGAGATAAATCGGAATATTTGAATCATGAAACCCAGTAAGTAGCATCATTATTCCTCAAGGTGTATATGAATCAAAATATGAGAGAGAGAGAGAGAGAGAGAGAGAGAGAGAGAGAGAGAGACGGAGAGAGAGAGAGGGGCAGGATAGAGAGATAGGGGGAGAGAAAGGGAGGGGAGTGAAGGAGAGAGAGAGAGAGAGAGAGAGAGAGAGAGAGAGAGAGAGGGGGGGGGAGGGATAGGTATACCATTGCAGTCCACGTATAGTTTTTTACAGTCGGCATTATCATCAGCTTTAATGTATTCACAGTCCTTAGGCCGGGTCTCGTTACCGATACACGACATATGATAGTAGTGTTCTACCAAATTGACATGGATGTTATATGTGTAAGCCTGAAGAACCGCACTGCCCCTACAAATTAAATCAACACTTTATATCCTATCAATAACTTAATAATAATTCCAATGCAGGAGTTCACGTCAATAAATTGACTAGCTCGATTATGTTACAAAGCCTTATATTTTAAAGCCTAGTCAAAAATTGCTGCATCCATTAATGTGAAATTAATATGCTGAACTATCGTTTTGGGCTAAAATGAAGTTTTTTTTTTATCTTACATTCGTGTCCGGACTATTTACTGTTTAAGTAAGATCACAGTAGTTTTAAGTGTTTTTACATTTGCTGCCGGCACATTACGATTCTGTGTCATTTGTGAGCTTTAATTCGTAAATTTACGGTCCGCAGTATTTGACATGTCTAGCAATTTGACATGAGTTCGTTTATTTTATATCATTGATTTCTTTTATAGAACTTGACGCTACATTTGATCATTAATAGAACACAATCGTCGTCAAGATATTTTACACTCATTTGTCTATAGGAATCGCTTTGAACATTTTACATTTATTTTTAAAAATGTGATTTGTTCCTATCACAAACAGCTGATTGGAAAACAGGAACTTATGAAAATTTTGATACATAGGGAATGTTTTGTTTGTTGTTTTTGTTATTAATGTGGTATCTTTTACTGGAATAGTGGTTTAAACACATTGTTTCTGTATAGTAATTTACGATGTTTTTTCGATAAACAGGAGACATTATTTATTTACATATGCATAAAAGCAAGAAACAAAATTAATTTCATATCTTATAATCCCAACCCTGAGGAAAATTGTCTTTTGTTTGAGGTCCAATCAAATTAAACACATGCATGCCAAGTTTTAACTGTCATCTGCATGTTAAACTGATGATGTTAAATACTTCAATATCCGATACGACTATAGTGTTTCTATTCTCAGTTATACTCTTCAATATCTGATACGACTATAGTGTTTTCATTATCAGTTATACTCTGCAATATCCGATACGACTATAGTGTTGCCATTATCAGTTATACTCTTCAATATCTGATACGACTATAGTGTTTCCATTATCAGGTATACTCTGCAATATCCGATACGACTATAGTGTTTCCATTATCAGTTGTACTCTGCAATATCCGATACGACTATAGTACTTCAATTATCAGTTATACTCTGCAATATATGTTACATTTCTGTACAATGACGAACTATTCCAAGGTGAAAAAAATCACAACAGTTTTTTCGGTCAAAAATGGATAATCCACGCCAACTAACGTCATTATATGTATTGTCTGCACGATTATTTAGAGTTGTGGAATAGAAATTGAAAGGCCATATCAATTTACGCTCAAAATTGAGAAACAGAATTATAGATGACGTATAGAACGTTACAATTTTGCAAGTATTTTAATTTACAGTTTTGCACGATCTTCTGCTCCTGAATCATTTTGATTTTTGTCGAATAATTCGTTTGATGTCGAAACTGTTGTCAACGACAAGCATCCACGTTCAGTAAAACAGGATCGTTCATTGCTAAAAGAGCTTGTATCATTACATCTCAGAAATGAACATTCTGCGACCAACTTCAGTATGTGTCAAAACAACTTATATTCGCATTGTTAAAATATATAAATTCTCGGTTACAACCGCTGAACGGAAGAAATTAATAATAAAACAATAATAAAAATTAAATAGCTTAATCTGTTTTGTTTTATTTTATTATAAAAATAAAAGTAGAACCGTATTGCAGGTAAAATAATTGACCATGAACATATTGATGGATTTAGTTTTTAGATATGTTATCAACACTTCGCCTTCTTTTTGTTTACGCATGAAACGTAAAAAGTATTCCAGCTTAAGATTTATTTTTAAAATTTAAAGTCAGTCTTTAAAATTGACGATATCCAGTGGAAATGCTTTCACTACACACAATTGTTATTGGAATTATTATTTTGTCGAGTGACGTTGTTAATGTTTAGATTGAAAATACAACATATTTTGATTTTAATTTCAACGAAATCAAACTATTTTAGACCACCTTTCTCGTATGTCTGACACACCGTATGTTTAGTTTTCACCGATATACCACCCGTATACTGTGCCAAAACGAGGTCATTTAGGATGTTGCTATAGATTTCAATGCGCACAGATTCCGCACACTAAGGGAAGCAATTTTTTCGAGACCTGTCCAAGTCACTATATAATATTGTTCTACAACTGACTCTTTTTCGGAGGCACTATCATTTACGGATACACCTGAAATTTGTCTTTTTTATTGTGTTCAAAATATGAAATATGCATACTAGTACAAAATAATTGTGTATAACAATTTAACCTGATTATAAAATATAATAGAAATCTTAATATTTATACAAATATGCTCATTAAGTATTTACTGCAGTTTATTTAACGATGACATATTTTAGGAGCTTTTTTTCTCAAATTACGCGGTAAAGTGTTGTTTTTTTAATTTGGTTGTCATTAGAATAGGTATCAGAGGTATATTGTGAGTTTTTAAGCAAATCTTATCCATAAACTATATTAAAATCTTAAAAAAACGCTATATTTTATTGCAAAGTTAAAAACAATTGATACTCTGCCGAAATGATTATGTTTTCAAAAAACTTAAAAGTTGAATTCAAGCTTATAATGACCAGTTCCATGACAATTATTTTATGCATGTATCTTTGTATTAGTTTTAAAAATACCAGATTTAAAGAATTTCAAATATTTTTATTGCATTGCTTGTAAAATCTTCATTGTTTTCGTCAAATTTCAAGGACAGGTATATTTATGAGAAATATGTACGGTAACATGTTGTTGTTTTTATTTCTGATATTGCATGAACAGACATTAAATTTAAATTCTAAAGAGTTTAATAAAATGCCTTTGTCTTTATGGTCAATGCGCTAATTTACTAATGTTTGTTTATGGGTGTTAGAATTCTAATTGAGCAAGAGATAAGAAATGTTTTCATATCTTGATTATTTTCTTTACATACAATGTGCATAATTTCATTTAATTGTTCAGGAAATTTTAAACCTTAAGCTGTATTTTATTTACTCAAGAAAGGTGCCATTTTTCACATAATTTTGTTTGGCAACGCTTTCTTGATCCTAACCACATCGTCTTAGAATTCTTTTCCAATATTCATTGTAAGGCTAGTGGTTTCTGAATAGCATTTTAAAACTTTAAGTGTATTGAACAATGATTTCTCTGTACCTTCCAAAATAAATGAGAAGTTATCTGTATATTTTGAAATAAAAACTGTTGTTTACACCAATAAAAATTCCTTTAATATCAGGGGTATATTTTCAGAATAGTTCTGTACATAAAAGTAAAATATAAGGAGAAAACGGGTTTCCTTGCATCCATTTACAACTATGCATGATTCTATATTTGTGTAAAATGTTTTTATCAATGTTGATATTGAAAGGCCAAATTTAAAAAAAGATCAATCAATCAAAAGTAACAACACTGGTGTATACTGTTATTTCTAAATAAATACTATATCATACAACACCCTGGTATTTTTACATATTTATCTTCCGGGTAAAGTCCTGTCTGGTCTCCATTTATACATTGTAAAACATCATTATGTTATCCGCTGACAGTTTATATGCTACAGTTATTACTGATAGTGTGCACCAGCATTTTAAAATATATTCAGATTTATTTCGTTTAGGTATTCAAATATAATGCTTTGTTTTTGTGCAACTCAACGTTTCCTTTTGAAAAACGCATCGCTTATAGCACGTACATAAAAATAACTTTAACCTTTCCAAACACATATATACACTACAGACAAAACATAGATTCCTGCATTTTTAAAATTCGACAAATGCTTTAGTCTGTCTTTTTTTCATATGTAACAGGACCTTCAAGTAATATTTAGAATAATTACTTTGCTCACGAAACATACATCCAAACCTTAGAGCATCGATACAAATATTAGTATTGTCGTCACATTATTCATTAACAATATACAGTTATTACGAGAGGCGATGGTGTAATTGATAGAGTGTTAGCCGCTCACGCACCAGAGGTTGCGGGTTCGAATCGTTGCCTCTCCTAAAACAACACTTAGTACTGGTTATGCCCCAAGAAACGCACTTGAGAGAGGTTCATATAAGCTCTAAGCTTTCATCGCAATCAAGCTAAAAAAAAATCGCATAAACTAAATAGTAATGATGCCCTTACTCTGTCAAATCCATGTGTCGGCATATGACTTCACCAACAACGTGATTTGGGTTTTGATCACAAATAGAGTTCCACGTCCCATCTCTGTAAATTTGAATTTCACCCACTGATGGCCGTGCAAGCCATTTATATACATCGTACAATCTCATATCACCTGCAAAACACAAATGATGTTTGATTATAAATTTCAATATTTTTCCTGTCGCTAACCTTTGAGACAAAGTTTGTGTGATTTTGCACAAATGAAAATATTACATACGGACTTTTGAACACGCCCCGGGACTGTATTACACAAACTGCTGTGGCAGTCACAATCGTAGGAGGAATTATGGGAAAAAGCTAGTTATCCGCCTCTAGTACGCTAGGTGGTGGCGCATTCAAACAAATCATAGTTTTCATCCGGTTTCATCCACATTTAACAAAATATCAATATTTTCATAAGGGTGTCTACTGCTAATGCTTCCATATCTTCAAAATATGACTCTTGGACGTTATCTTAGTTGAGAGTTGAACTTGTAAACGCAATGCAAGAAAATTGTTTAAAACAATTGGTAAGTGAACGTGAGACTAGTTGCATATATAAATAGTATTTTTTATTCGATATAACGACCATGCCTGGACAAGATGATGTTAAATATTACCGGGAGTGAAGCAAGACTATAAGTATCAGTAAAACCCGTTTTCCATAGCGCGTATTTTTGCTGTTCTGTTTTTTCCCTAAGCTACTTATTGTCGCACAGTTTTAACAGACGCACAGACAATCAATTTCCATGATGCAAATTGTCTGAGCAGAGTTTATAGAGGCACGTGCGTGGAAATACACATGTATTTATTGTGTCGTGCACATCCACAGTGAATTTCCATGCATTGTACATGCAGACAAGCGGCTTTTGTCCGTGCGGTTATTAGTCAGCGCAGAAATCTGCCCCCAATGAAAACGAAAGTATGCGACATAGTGTGAAGTGATTTTTACAAAATCAGCGCCTGTTCTGCGTAAAAAACCCTGCGATTTAGGCGCCGAAACCGTCAGAATAATACGCGCCATGGAAAAAGACCTTAAGGAGTTTGAGGTGCGGATGGAAAATTCCAGCCCCGATGCAAGGAATTTTCATTCCGCACCTCAAACACCATGAAGGATACTTTTCTTGTCTTATCTTTGTGTGATTTTTCAGGCTTATTTTTTATAGTAGCAATTAAATTATAATACTAGTATTTATGAATAGATACGAGGATTTTATGAATGGCGTTACGTCTTAGCGTGTGGAATATGTCAAAGCGCAAGGATTGCATTAATTAAGTTACATCACAGCGCAAGAATTTTATCTTGGCTATAGGGTGAGATATCTAACCCTGATAAAAATCAAGACTGATATATTTATTCGGTGTGAAAGAAAATATATTTATAGCCATCGGTTATGTGTATTGTCGTGTATATGAAAAACAATTGGAGATAACAATGTCATTATTACGACGATCTCGTCCAACATATACCTGTGCATGTCATTCCAAGTGATTCTCCATCCGGGCATTCACGTTTTGACCAGACTTGCCAATTACATTGTTGTAGCTTTTCTTCCGATCCTTCACATTGTAGCCATTCAGCTTGATTTGTCTTGTACGCATCGTTTTTCAGGGTAAACTCAGCTCTGGTATAAAATGTATCATACATAAACGGAGCCAAAGTCCATTTATTTACCAACATAAGTCATACGATGGTAGATGTTTCCAATAACAGTCGCATATAACACATGCTTCACCTGATATCAACTTAGCCAAAACTGCTAAGTGTTCCTAAAGTATAATAGGTAAACTATGTGGTAAACTAAGTACATAATAGAGTCAGTAAACAAACAGTATTTCCTTGGCCGCCCTTATCTGTGCAATAAAATAATTATCAATGTCATAGAGGATATTAATATACATTTGCCAAGTTTCCATTACCTGTTAGTATAAGTGTCGCAGTGTGAACGTAACCTACTAAGAGAGAAATGTATGTTGGCGGTTCGGTTAGCTCAGACGGTAGAGCATTCGACCTGTAAGCGAGTAGGTACCGGACACACTGCGACATGAGTACTATTAGACTATTTTCGCATTAAAAGTAAACAGGCGCCACAATATTAGCCTTTTTGTTTAATGGGAATCTACTCTTTAAGAAAATGGCGTACACCTCCGGGAAGTTGTTCAAGCTATATGTGGTGTTCAAGCCATCCGTATTTGAGCCAACGAAGTTCTACTGTAAATACATTGTATTTTGTGTGTGCGTAAACCTAGCTAATCATTATTTATTTGTCTTGTGATGATCAATTAACATTTTTTCGATCGCTAAGCATTATGTGTTTGAATATGTTTATTTCAATCAAGAATAAAATAGTACTTGCTACTGATTACACGAACTATTAGTATCACTTAATATAGCGTCGTAGAAAGTACAGTTAAATAATACAAATATTTGCTTCAGTAAAATGTCAAATAGTCAATAATAATCATAAATTGTAAGCTGTTTTATATATTATAAAAAAATAACAATAAAGGCACTCACTTAAAGTGTGATATATTTAATGACTTACGGAGGGTACCCAAGGCTACGACAAATGACCTCTGCAACAGTTGGTGTTATGTCTGCATCACATATCTGTCTCCAGTTATACATGTATATTTCCGGTATCCCGTCTAAAGGGGATTCCCCTCCAAATAGACGCAGAGAATCTAAAATTATACTGACAGTTTATATTTACAACAGTATAAACAAAAAAGCATATTATTTTATTACTTTTAAAAGAAAACTCGATTTGACTTAGCTTATTCTCACGTGATGTTCACAATAACAAAGAACGTGTATTTCATAACAATGAGTAAATTTAAAGAATAGTATTTATAAATAGTATGGCTGCTGTTGCTGGACGCATGATGTAGAAGCCAAAAGAGTTTTGTCATTATATAAGAATAAGAAAATATTTTTTTTCTTTTGACATATATTTAGAAAGGTTACATTCTAAATCACTTCGAGTTTTGTTAACAAAGATTCGAATTTCAGCACATAGTTTAAAAATATAAACAGGGAGATATATGAGAGAGAGAGAGAGAGAGAGAGGGAGGGAGAGAGAGAGAGAGAGAGACAGATAGAGAGACAGAGAGAGAGAGAAGGAAAGAGAGAGTTTATCAGATATCTAAATCGAACGATATAGAAGACGAGTTTCATTTCATTTTGATATGTGAAACTAACTGTCGTATTCGGAAGAAATACATTCCAGGTCACTATTTAAAAAAAAAGAGCATGTTTAAATTTTTGAAGTTAATGCAGTCAACAGATACAATAAATATTTACAAATGATGTCAATATCTATCCGAAGCCTTTAAATTAAGATGTTCCATACCAAATGTTACAGACTAAATTTATATATATTTTTCTCCATGTTTGAGAAAAGATCATCCTGATTTAGATACAAAAACGGTTTAACAAACATTTAAAAGATTCGAGCGAGAGAAACATAATATAATTAAACTATATATTATAACGTTGTTCAGATATGTCACGTGTTTGTATATTTATTTATTTTGTCATATATTTGTAGTGATGAAAAAACTGTAATAGTATATATTTATATATCTATAAAAGTATATGTGTGTACTTCCATTTGGATAACATGGGGCATTTTCTTCAAATTGTGTTCAAGATGTTGCTATTTTAACCTACACAATTTTACATTTAATAAAAAAGATATTAAAATGAAATATTACGATTTGTTTCATTCTGTAATTTGACAGATGGCACGGATTAAATATAGTTTTTAATGTCAAAGAAACTGGACAGTGCACATCAAATACAAAACTTTTCGACATCTAGATTGGATATTTGATTAATAAAAACGATGTAGCTAGTAAATATTCCACCGTATTAGAATATTTTTATGTTAACTTCGTAATAAGATTATCAATTCTACCATTTAAAACAAATAAATTGATTTTTTTACAAAACTCTCTCTGTCATTTGATATCCATAAGTATTTATAGTATTATCTTATGTGGTTCGTTTAAAAGAAACATTATCGATTTCAAAACTATTGAAAATTTCAGTTTCTTCGCTTTCTATTTCCTGTCAATCATACATATCAGAAATAAAACTATCAATACATAAATAATCATCAAGGTTTTTACATCTTGAATTAAAATCACCAAATAACAAAGTATTTTACTATTTGTTCAGTATCTAAACGATTCATTTGGAAGTTATGAAAATGTGTCATCGTGTGCATAGTTGTCCCATTTGATGATATATAAACTTAACATTTTATATCTTCATATGTATGATAACATTGTCAAACAAATGATTTGAAATTGTAATCAGAATAACCAATTTATATTGATACCTATTGTCACAAAAGATGCAATTTCGTCTTTTGTTGATATTGCAATACCACCAGACCGGTATGTAGATAGTTTTTGTCTATTAAAAATGCACTTTAAATCCTAGAAGTATTATGAAATATGTTAAATCAATTTAGTCCCCTGCAAGCCAAAAATATCATATTTATTTCAAAAGGAAACTTTTATACTAAAACCACATACATTTGAACTTAACACTTTTAGTTCTTTTGGTGTATAAGAACTGTTTATTGTATGGCCTGCACGCTTTACTGGTAAATAACGTCCCCCGCTAAATCCTATACAGTACTACCATTTACTGACACAGTACCTGTAGTACCACGTACCTGGTATGATAGCTGATCGTGGTTAGCAATAGCACTATCTGGGACGTACCAATTGTTCGACAGAGCCTGACCTTGTTGGGTTTGCTTAGCCCCACCATATACATTAGTTTAAACATATTTATTTCAATATCTATATGTTGCAATACAATAACATGTAATATTTTAAAAGCTGTAAGAATGATACACAAATAGAAAATGGATTGGATTGAAAGCATGCTTATGTAAATCTTCTCCATGCTTAAACAGATACAATGATGGCAAATACTCGTTTAATGTAATTGGTAATGTTTCAGTACCTAATTTACGTTAATAAATTGTGTAGAAAATTAGGAGAACAAAAGATTGTCGGGCTTTTACTGCTGATTTCAAAGGGAAGTCTGACGAGCCATACCGGGGGCGATCCGTAGACTGCGGGAAATTAGCTATTGGTTCCACATTAGTACATGTATATATAAAACTATAAATAAAAAATATATATAAAAATCAAGAGACCACCTTTTAAGAGAATCGATTGCTCTTAATAAAGTAGTTATGAACATTTGAAGATCGCATTATTTTGCTGTAAAGATAGATTACAATTGCCAAAAAATAAAATGTTGACAGATATTGTAATTATATATTACGAAGTTCATTCGCCAATGTGCTTCTCAAGTTGAGGTGCAAGTACACTTGAAAAAGAATTAATACGAAGTTTCTGTTTCGCCGCATATGCAAAGAGGCGATTCAACAATGCTTTTCTGAAACAGAACACCCACAGAAGAGGCACTCCGTATGTTCAATGGAAGGTCTTTCAAATCACGTATGGCCGAATGAAGAAACAAGTTGTAATAGAGTGAAGTTCGTGAGCGGACTTTGGAGATTTTCAGAGTTTCTTAAGTTGTAATTAGAGGTGACAGCAACAGATGCAGGAATTAATGTGGATAGGTACTCAGGCGAGAGGTTGCTACTAGCTTTGTAGAATTGCGTGAGTTTGTGCTTTGTTCTTCTCGTTTCGAGTGCTTTCCAACAAACCTTGTTGCATAGTTCAAAGATAGAAACTAATTTTGTTGCACCAAAGACGATACGTGCTGCTTCGTTCTGAACTTTATCAAGTTGTTGTTTTTCGTACTGGGTACAATTACCCCAGACAGTATCAGCATATTCCAAGACGGGTCGGATAAATGACTGGTAGATAACCTCAAGAGATGTACGGTCTAAGTTGTATTTAAGGCGACGCATAATATTAATTCGTTTCCAGGCCTTTGCAGTAATGTAATCAATGTGTTCGTGCCATGTACAGTCATTTGTAAGGTAAATGCCCAGATGATTATGTGTTTTGACTTCTTCAATTTCCTCGTTTGACATGATTAAAGGAGGATGTGGTTGGCTGTTGTGTTTGCGGGAAAAGAGAACTGATTCAGATTTAAATGAGTTGCCCGAGAAGAGATATTTTCTATATCAATATTTAGGATAGCAGCTGTTTCGTCTGGTTTTCAACTATAGCGTATAAGCTAGTGTCATCTGCAAAACGGCGTATATTGCTCCTAATTTCGTCGACAATATCATAAATGAAAATTAGAAATAATAACGGACGCAAGATAGAGCCTTGAGGAACATATGATTGTAAATAAACATAAAAGATTGAATGCCTTGCAAAACAATTCGTTGCTTTCTGTTGGACAGGTAATTAATGAACCAAGAATGAAGAGTGCCTGTTATGCCAGCGTTTTGTAATTTAACGAATTTTGACCTCGATGCCAAATTTTAACGAATGCTTTGCTGATCTCAAAGAAGACTGCTCTTACTTCAAGTCCATCGTCAAGAGCTTTGCAAAATGTATTGTAGAGATATGATAGCTGATTGGGTTTGAGAAAGAAAGTTTATGTTAATGAGATGGTTGAAGACATATTTGAATACAAGGCGTTCAAATACTTTTTCCACAGTATTTAACAGTGATATTGGTCGGTAGTTACTTGAGAGGAATTTCTCCCCTTTTTTGTATATAGCTGTGACATACGCCTCGTTTCAGCAGTAAGGAAATAATGTTTGGTTGAGAGATGTATTAAAGAGATGACAGAGAGGTTCAGAAAGTTAAGAAGCTGCTTTGCGAAGAACGCGGTTACTGATTCAATCAGATTCAGACGCTTTATCAACAGGTAGTGTTTTGAGAACATCTTCAATTTCATAAGGTGAAAGAATACTTTATCGATAATATTTGGAAGAGGTAATTCCTTATTTGTATCGTCAATGATTGTTTGTTCTAGAAAATAGATATTTAAAATGTTTGCATTGTCAAGATCACCACAAGCTAAATCATTTGCAGTGGGGTTGAGCAATGGAGGTATTGTTTGATTATTTTTATCAGAGATGAATGATTTAAGTGTTTTCCACCAGTCCTTTTGGTTTAATTTGGATCTATTATGTTTAAGTATGCCGGCCAGGTTTTCGAAGTATTTTTTTTAGTTTCTCTTAATAAGAAAACGATCTCATTTCTGAAGTCTTTGAATGTTATCCAATGTTGTTGTAGTTTTAGCTTCTTTGTAAGCACGTTTTCTATTTATTTTACTTTTAATTGCACAGTTCATCCATGGAATATCATTTGAATTTATAACTATTATCTTGTTTGGAATGCAAGTAGAAACAGTTTCGTTTATTCTATGTGTAAAGTTAGATGCATATACATTTATATCCTCGTCATAAAGATTATTCCATTCAGTCAAGCGTAGACTAGTTCGTAGTTTATTGAAATCTGCTTGATCGTATTTAAAGATTTTACGTTTGAATGATTTTGTTTTATTTTTTTAATTTAATGATACCAAGATTGGGCAATGGTATCTGTGTTGCTGATCCAAGAGAGGGTCGGACACGCCAGAAATAATAATTTATCGTCAGGGGACACAAAAAAAAGGTCAATGATAGAAGAGCTGTGTTCAGTAAAATATGTAGGTTCATCAACTAATTGTGTTAGGCTAAATTGTTGACATATTGAAACTACTTTATCCAAAGACGTCCTGGATTTAGTATTGTAATTAAAGTCACCAGTAACAATGATGTCCTTAATTCTGCTATCCCTAGCCATCCCAATAGAGTTTTCATTTGGGGGCCTATAAATGACGCCAAAAAGTATACGTTTGTTATTATCAAGACTGATTTCGAGCCAAATACACTCTAGCTGATTTACTTCTAACTCTAGTTTTCGTTTGAATTGGATATTATCTTTTATATATACTATGATACCACCATGATTATCACTAACTCAATCTTTACGAATAGGAGTATGATATGAAGGAATCTGAAGACTGTCGTTGGATATCGAATCATGTAACCATGTATCTGTAAAAGCTAAAACATCAAATTCGGATAGCTCTGATTTTAAAATGTCAATTTTGTTTTGAATACTTTGGACATTGTAGTGCACAAATGAAAAATGTTTCGACAGAGTTGGCATAGCGTGTGTGTCACTTTGCTCAGGCATGTTCGGAAACACAGATGAGATATCTGGGTCTGGACCTTGGTTTGGGTTAATGTCGCCAGATGATAAGAGAGAAAAATATGTGGACGATTATATGTGTCTGTAACTATCCAATGTGGAAAGACTTACAAGCAAATACTGAGTTAAAAGTGAAATGAAACTACAGCGGTATTGTGACACGCCAATAGAGGAGCATTACAATTAATACAATTATAAACTACGTTAATCCACTTAGTGAAATCATGAACAAATCCTCCATTAGCATAATCAACATCTGCAGAAGAGAAGGGGGGGGGGGGCGGGGGGGGTGGAGAGAGAAGAAGGAAAATAATAATACAAAACTATGAGGCTTTCTGTTGCTGGGAAAGAAAGCAGCATTAGACATTGTACCAATCTGAAGATGGGATTAAAAACATAATTATGCTGAAAGCTTACGGTATCTTGATTAGATAATAGATGTATAAATACATAAAATAATAAACCATGAACATATATAGCTCAGTTGAGACAATACGTTCGAAGATAGTTTGAGATAAAATCACAATACAATTTTACAGAGTTGTTCATGTATACTTAAAGTGTTTCTTATGAATCTGATTTACAACAAAGCGTATAGGATATGTGCAATTGCTCAATAAAGTGTACGTTGAATACGACATATTACTTATAAGTCAGATAATTATTGTCAGCTAAATTCAAAAACCTTATTTGTACTTTCAATAACACATGAAAATATAATGATTTAGTATTTTAAGCAATATAGAAAGAAAATCAAACAGAGATGACACCTAACACAAAACAAAATTAGCATGTCGAAAGTATCAGTGATAAATTTACTGATCTATGTACGTTGAAAATGGCATAGTACAACGGTACTAGTTTTAAAATGGAACACAACACTGTTGATTTCCGCTAAGCTGGGCAAAACAAAAAAAGAAATGCGATCATTGCGTGTAGTATACTATAGTATGCAATGGTTATTGAAGGGAATAATTTACAACGAAGCGTGCATGAACTTAAATATGGACTTGAACATTACAGATTAATTAAGCGCTTGACCGCACATATACACCATATACAGTATGTGGGGAGATGTACTAACCTGGCATGTTGTAGTAATTATATCACTAGATATTAACTGACATGATAAAGGGTTAACCGAAATAAATTTCAGTTAGTCTGACAGGTACATGTAGCAAAATCAACTTTTATTCCGACTACTTGTAATTTTACCTAACCTAAGTCCGTGTCAAAGATTGAATTCTACTCATTTGTATATTGGTCAAAAGGATTAATAGAATACTAGAATGACCAAAGGCAAATGTTTGCCGAAATTGCCAGTACAATATGAGTACACAATTATTGTTCGGCTCTTAGTCTTACCTAATAAACCTTTGTAAGGTAATGCACTAACCACTAAATATTTATATTGTTGAATTTATATCTATGTTATAATGTTATGGTGTATTTGATAATTATCGGTTTCTAATTACGAGTATATTATATGTAGATGAATGCTATAATATATAGTTGGTTTCATATAATGTATTATTGTTAATAACCTAATCAATGAGTTTGTAATCTATGAAGTATTACAAGTTACTGATCATGTATGGAGAAATATTAGATATGACGATTCCAAACTAATATTTCTCTGGGCATGGTCAGTTACCTGTTTACTGTATATTTTCATATTGTTTAAGACTGTTAACAATCATTAAATACTTTTTTTCTTTAAATTCAAATTATTCGAATAAAGTTTTTTGATAAATATTTATAGATTTTAAAGGTTTTATTTCTCATGTAAATAGCAACACATTAATAAATATTCATATTGCCGTTAGTTTACAGTACTTTGGATGAATATAACCGACTGCGTTTGTTTAATATGCATATGCCTACTTATCTATAACAATTTTCGCGAATCTAGAAACGTTACAGATGGATGTGAACGATATTTTTTGTTTTATTTCAATAATAAAATATTTGTTTTCAGCTGCTTTGCAACCATGTTAAAATTGCTCTAAACATTGAAAAAAAAAATGTCTTATTCTGAATAGTGCTCAGGGAACAATTAAAAAAAACAACATTATCGGACAACATAAACTTTGGAAAAATTGGGTTGCCTGGTTAAGGCACTTATCATCATGTTACAAATGTATATGTATTTTCACTTTCTTTGATTGCTATTTCTGAAAACAACAGCATCTAATTACGGTATTTCCGAAACCATCTCCACTTTTACGGGCGTGTCGTTTTTTCTTATAAGACGGCGAAAGTAGTTCCTATTTCCATTGTATGTGCAAAAGTGAATGCATGCAATATCATTAACTTATTACAGCACGATCTGCTTATATCAAAAGCTATGGGGACACTATGAAAGTATACAATAAGACGTTATTACTCCGAAAGGAAATCAGTTTTCCATATCCCGCAATTTTGATTTAGTTTTGATACATCATAAACCAACTTTACAGTACACAAATGGCATGTATATGATAATTATGAACAAACAAATGTAGCTGAAACATAGATAAAACACATAAACGCATAACTGATAATGATCAATGCACATATGAAATCAGCACTATTCTATATGAATTCGAAAATATAAATGCATACAATTCAAAAACGCTTAACTAGTCATAAACACCATATATTATTCACAACTACTTTGTAAGGTATTAACTGAATTGCTCATGAATTACAAAACAGTTTCAAAACAAAACGCATACAATTCAAAAACGCTTAACTAGTCATAAACACCATATATTATTCACAACTACTTTGTAAGGTATTAACTGAATTGCTCATGAATTACAAAACAGTTTCAAAACAAAATCGGTTAAGAAACGAGAATTAGTAGTGAGGTTTCTAACAATCATCAAATGTTACATTTGAAATATTTCTAACTGGCGCTCACATTTTCTTGGTTTTTCTGAAGACCGTCTCCACCAAAACCACTGATTTAAGTCCACTAATAATGAAAGGCTGCCTGCTGAACAGTTTTAAAATAGATGAAAAGGTTATAAAACTAACATGTGACGATGAATCTAATGAAAGTCCGCATGTCGCCAGAAGCGGAAAACTGTTAATATTAATTATGACAACTTACATTCATCGGGTGACTCATCTCCACGAACTAACACACCTGAAAATAAAATAGAGTCCTGTAAAAATGATATCGGTAGATTGTAAAGTCAAACATCAGATTTAAAGATATATACCAAAGACTTTAGAAACACTACACAGAGATATACAGTTGTAAAACATTGAATTCTTTATCGAATCCCCAACTGAACGTTTTGAATCGCCTTCCGGAGAGTACTCGTTTTGAAGCGCACGTGGCACTGGTGTGTTTTTTTTTTTTTATCTTATTGTTATGTGTGAAACAGAGCATGTGTTTAATGATGCTTAATTCGGTTTTCATGATAATTGTTCTTCATCTGGTGCCATTTTCTTATTACATACGATTATACAGCAAGTATTGTCTAAAAACAAGAAGAGATGATCAACGTGCATTTGATACCGTGGTTTGATTTCATGATGTTAATTTCACTCTCTGTAATTGGCCTAGAAAAAATGCTTAAAATGTGTTATCAATACACTTGAAATGGCGTTTCGAGTATTATCCAGCTAAATGTGCATATATAATGAATCAAAGTCTGATTTTGCGAAAATGCAATGATCTGGGGGCTTGGTACCAATTTAAATTCCGAAAGATGCCAACTATACTCATCTGGGTATTACATTGCTCATGTATTCTATTATCAGTGAAAATATTCACGATGCTACCACAAAACAACGGGAACATTACTAAGCATTACCAATAGCGGAATAACCTCTGACGACTGCTTTATAATCCACTGTCACTTTCATAAATATATCATCCATATGTGCAGTCAAAGGCACTAAATGGTATGAATTGTTAATTGAGAGCCCCTATCGATACTGCATAAATATATATAAATCGGATTTTCCATACAAACAATGGCGCAGCTTTTATTTCGGTAAGAGCTTTGCTGATCTTAAACAAAATGGACTTTAAAAAGCTACAGTTATTAGAACAGATATGTAGCTTACCATGTACCTACTTAACAAAACAGATATTCGCTCACAGACTTGTCAGGTATACTTACTACATAACGAGAGTCAATGTTTAGGCTTGCGGCCCGACATACTCAGAATACTGCATACATATGAGCTCATTAATTATATAAATGAATTCATAGAATTTGCTTGTTTTCAGTCAAAAGGCACGTGGAAGTCAGTACTTCAAAGCCATGTAACTAAATATGAACAAGAACAATGTTTTGAGAGATATGTCAAACTTTATCGACTAAGCAATGCCTCTCAACTTTTGACTTTCATGACCCTTGAGTTCAGTGTAAACTCAGTCGTAAGTTGCATTCTGTGACAATTTATGGTTTCAGTGCGGTTAAGATAATATGCATTTCAAATATTGTTTTGTGCGTGCAACGACAATTAGCGCAGGCGTTTATGAGTAGTTATTATTGGACATATTGGCGTACAGTGCTTTCGTAGATTGGTAGATCGATCACCTGCCTATCAAATTATTGACCTTCTGATCGGGCTTAAACAGTATCATCCGAGAACTGATAATAATGAAACAATTAGCTACTGTAAAATCATGACACAAACTTACCATGTAATTACGTAAGCTAAGTGAAGGTGACCTATGTTATTATACAGCTAGTATGAGTATTGTGTTTCAATCCAACGCGATACTTGTCGGGTACAAACTTAGCTTCCTTTTCAGTACATGTACGTAATGCGTAATGCCTTCAGCCTATAGTGGTTTGTGATAATATATTCAGTACCAGTCGATTACGTCTCAATTAGTGGGTATAACTAGTTATTGAAAATTGTATTGTTTTGCATGTTAGCAATGCACATGTATTTATATACATGTATATGTGTGTGATATTTATGTTCTGTTTATGTTTGTATTATACGATGCCACTCTCTCTTCAGTGCAGGTAAAATTGTTGTATTCTGGGGTCAACTGTAAAACGATTAGCATGGTTAAATATATTTATTGTAATGTCAAGTCATGTGTTACAATATCATCGACGAGCTTACGGATACCGATCTTGAAATGTTGTCTATGTACATGATATTATTGCTGGTGATATTATGCCATTTGCTACGGATCCGAACAGTATACAACCACAAATCGTCAGATCGTTGTAAGATAGGTAAAATTATTATTTATCTTTAATAAGCAAGGAAAGCTCTATTGAGTTTTGGTTGAGAATAATGAATTAATTTGATTATTCGATACACACTAAGTATAATGAACAATGCCATGGCGCTAACGGCGTTTGCTGGTCGAGACGTATAACACCTTGGGTTCCCAAATATTATTGATAATTTTAGCAATAGTATAATTTATTTATCACTGCTAAAAGCTAGATTACGTGACTATTAGGTTCAGAAATGGAATGCTTTTCTCAACATCACGTCGAAACATGATTGTTATTGGAAGTTTATATTGTCATTTTGTTATGAAGATTATAAAGATAAATTGTATAATAATACTCTGCATAAGCAACTCATATGACAGTCTCAGATTATGTTCTCACAACTTGGAAATAGAATTTGGAAGGTAACTGGTATTGATAGAGTCAATCACATGTGTAAGCTATGTAATAAAAATTTTGCTGTACCAGGTATTGTTATATTCGCAATAAATATATGGGTAATATTTCATGGCTCTCAGTTCATAAATTTAATTCGCTTATGTCGTTCACAAACAGAAAAAAAACATTGTTTAATATATCTTACTTTATAAAAGAAGCATTTGTAATTCGAAAAAATACTACATAACTGTTTCTTAATATCTGTAATTATATTTATATATTGTGTATTATTTATATGTTTGTACATAATTTTTATCTTTGCCATACTTGTAAATTATGTTTGTGGTTAATGACCAATGGCAAATATATTGTTAATTTTGCCAATATCTTGAAACTTGAAATCAACGGTTTATTTATTGAATTGATTCGTTAAAAAATTAAAAAAGCGATTTAAAAAAAAATCCAAACCTAAACTGGCAACTGGTTGGTAGTAGGAAATTTGCGCCAGTTTCCCAACTGGACGTTTTGAATTGCCCTATGGCGAGTTTATCAAATGTAAAATAAAAAATGTAGGTCGTAAAATTAGTATACATAGTTATGTATGCGCATATGCGTCGGCATGGAGGCGGAGTTATGTATATTAGAAAGGCGGTCATATTCATTAAGAGTAAAACGACTACAATCGGATTTTCTCAGTATATAAACCGTTCTCTGAATTTGAATGTTTGATGCGAAATTTAAATATCAATTTGACAATGAAAGAAAAATAATCATTTTAATGTTTAATAAAACGTGTTCATCCTCCTTTTCTTCTTGAAAAACTTAGGATTGAAAAGTGTGTCTTATATTATTTTGACATTTGTGTTTAAAACGTAAATAAACATTCAATATCTATTAAACGGTAATGAAATATGACGGTTTTGATGATGTACTTACTAGCGATATAGTTTACGTGATATTATGAGTTGTATATATATGTTATAATGACGATGTATTTATATACATATCTGTTTAAAATAAATGTTCTGTTTTGTTCTTTTATCCTCTGATAACACTGTCAAATTATTAAAATAAGAAGGTGTTAAGTTATTTAATGCTTCAAAAGGAAGTAATTATGTCTGGCATCCGCTTCTTTTATTAAAAGAGTTCATACTCGGTCCAATAGAGAACTCAAGGGACAAATGTAAGTGTACACGTGTATTTGTTGCCTTTACAACTCTATCCATAATAAGTCCATGAATGGGTAATTCAGGTATTAAATCTTTGAATTAATTAAAGAGCACGTTTAATATAACATTTAAAGTGCAGATTATACAGTTCACCACCGACACTATTCACAAACTTGTTTCTACCAAAGGTACTTTTAAATTGTGAACACAAGAGTTGAAGATTTTGTTTTAGAAAAATATGTACCTACTGAACAGTCGCATCAGTAGTAAATACAAATACGTTCTTTTTCAAATTTATTTCATACTTTCGCTAGTGAAGATATCAAGAATAATAGGATTTGTGTGCCCATATTTCAATGCAACATAGTGGCGATTGAGCTTTCTTTAGAAAATTAAACCTTGATGTATCGTGTGCCAAACGCATATATTAGAAATGTTGAAGGATTTATAACAATTTATTTATGTAAATTATCAAAACGATTGCTATTTAGATAACATTGGTTTTCCCCGTTTAAAATCACTTTTTATGTAAAATTGGTCATACTCAATAATATTTAACGATACATTATTTCTATTTACAAGTAACAGATATTGAATCCCTGGTAACTGAATTATAATTAGGCAACTAAAAAATCTACGTTCGCCTCGTATAACGAGTTTAGTGTTAATAGGTCAATCATGCATATTTCACAATGCCGGACACTAATTCTGTGATGGAACGACAATAATTGCTAACGATCTCATAAAGACATGCAATAACCCTATATTACAACAATAACACAACTGTGTATATCGTGCCTTAATATCAATGTCACCTCATTATTTTAATATGTCTTTCTACAGACATATTCCAATTAGCTAGCATAAATGTTTACCCTATTAATCTTCGTTAAACCATATTATATACAATATATGGAATCCTTTTCATAATTAGAGTTATTTTAAGATTTATGAGTCTCTAATTACATATTTCAAACAAAGACAAAATATTCACTACTTTGTCTACAAGGAAACACATCGTTATAAAGTAAACACCTGGATAATCAATTAAATGTTATGAAATAAATCTTTCCACAGACAAAATGCAATTAACTTATACGCGGTACATCGAAGATTTCTCGTAATTTAATGGCTGGACAATAGGATTCTAGAGACTTTATTACGTATTATCTCATCAGATTGTAACGACACATAATTGATATATAGAGAAACACTTAATATAAAAAAAAAACAGTTCATTAATAATTTCATTACCCATGAACTAATCATTATTTCTGGTACATGGGAACCTGACGTTGATGTTAATGAAACTCTATTCATTCTCAACTAAAAGCGCGTACGTAAACACAATTTCCAGAATCCAAATATAACACAATTAAAAATCACTACCATTCATGACTAAAATTTAATTTGAATGTTTAATGTAGATTTGAGGCAGAAAGTCACAGATTTTGTTTTAAACTTTGTTATAATTATTTCTATCAACTTTTTGTTGAGCATGCAATCTTGTGTTGAGAATTAAATCTTGTGTTGTGCATGAAATCTTGTGTTGAGCAAGAAATCTTGTGTTGTGCATGATCTCATGTGTTGAGCAAGAAATCTTGTGTTGAGTATGAACTCTTGTGTTGAACATGATCTATTGTGGTGTACAAAATGTAAAATTTTATAATCAGTTATAACGTGGAACAACTTTAGAAATATGTTTGAATAACTTATCGTACTGTTTGTATTTTTCTTTTTTTTTGAGCAGCATATTGGTCATGTATACCCACTAAACATATGTGTTAGTATTTCATTAATAAGTGTTGGTATTGTTTGTTATCTTCATCATTTAAGTGTAAAACTTCTATCATATGTTCCTCTTTATATTACATTTATTTTTCTAGATGTCAGGTTATATACATATACAATTATGTATTCTGATATAAAACATTATTAAAAACAAAACTAATTTTATAACCTTGGACCCTGAAGTCCATTTGATGTGAATTAATTATAGCCGGTGCTAAGGGGGTGTGGGAGGAGTTACTTTTACATTTTTTACCTCTCAAATACCGATTAAATAAAACGCATTTTATTTCTTTTTTAAACCTTTGGCTTTGTTTCGTACTTCCAAAGAACCATTTTCCGCATGATAAATCCAAGGTACTCTAAGCAAAAATTACGTTTTTGTTTCATACTGACAATATGTTAAGATAGTTATGATGTTCTTTCAGAATTACATTTTAATTTCGATATTTATCATCCCAGCTTGCTGCCAGAAACCATTGCTTTTAATAAGAACCTTATTTAACGATATATCTCGTCTCTCGTCTGAAACCACTGAATATCTTCCAGATATGTTGCTGAATTGTTTGACTAAAACGTGTGTGGATATTTTGTATCCAAGCATAAAACAAGATTTGCCAGGGCTTGGCCAATTAAACATATGTTTGTATAAGAAAAATTAAAAAAAAAATCTAAATGTCTTAAACAAATGCCTTTTATTTATAAAACATGGTCACCATTCACCTTTACCTTTTTACCTTTCGACGTAGCTTTCAGAAACGGCAATTTGAGCTCCACATAATTTTAGATTTTGAAAATCTGGATGACATCTCTGTTACTATTGAACAATTTTCATCGATTTGTTCGTAAATTATTTTCTGGGGACCCTGTGCCAAATTTTTTTTATTATTGTCCGAATGTCAAACAAGGTGGCCGCTTCTATACATAGGCTTTATAGAAGAAATCAACTGAAAAGGATTTGGAAGAACTATAAGCACACTTTTCAGGAAATTGTGTTACACTCATTCAAGATAGCTGCACAAGAACTGCTCATTTAAAATAAGTCTAACACTATTCAAAATCTTCTCTGATAATTCGAACTATTGTGAGTGTTTGTGATGGTAATATATAAACGTATATAACTCAATATAGTCAATTAACAATGAGGCAATGTGTCGTTTTAGACTCATTTGGATCTCTTGTCAATGCAGGTATATTCCTAGGAAAGGGATTTTATGCTGAACCCAAAAAGATTATGTCACCAATGCCTTCAATATTACTTTAGATATCGGAATTACGTACTCAATATGACTAGATCTTTTTCACGTACATGCAAATGGTAGTCAATATTAATCTTATAGTGATAGTGATATGTGTGTGTTTGTTTGAATTTCTAGCGTCATTTAATGTCAACTAGGGATAACATACCTAACTAATATTTTCTGGGATCCCAATAGGTAAACCAGTACTCGAGCATATCCATCACTGAAAGTAATTTTTTACTTGAATCAGCGGTGAGAGATGAATGATATTGAGATACGGTGTTGAATATCAATCAATACGGAGACTGTAGCAGGGTGGAGAATCGAACTCACGACCCCTAGATTGATAGTCAGTCACGCTACCGACTGAGAGAACTGTAAGATTCTAGGTCATTGTCATTTTAAAACCGTATTTCCTAAAACTATCCTGAAATTGTGTACTGACTAGAAGGTGCTTATATCCAATTTTATGGAAATAAACACAATGTGTAATGCGAAGCAAATAGTGGAAAGATAGACAAGGGAGATAATCCTTCCCAGCCAATCTTGATACACTATATCATATAATGGCGATGGCATTTCCGTTATAGTGATGGAAGAAGACTTCGGAACGAACTGGGTAGAATAACCGCCCTTCCGCAAGTGACTTGCAAACTGTCATACATACATTTTTGGACCGAGCTCGGCACGATCTAACGACCTCAACAGTGTGATGTAAATGACCATTAAACGACACAACCTTAAAACACTCAGCCAAAGAAGACCCTGGGATATGCTTAATACTAGGCTACAAGTAAAATGAATCGATGTGCATTAAATGTTGTTGTCATTCTCTGAAGTAAGTGAAGATCTGAATTAAGAACGAAATATTGTAACTGGGTTAATTTTTGTTAATGACTTTGGTTTCAAGGTGTCTCATAAATATATACCAAAACAATAAGAGGTGTAAATTTGCATGTTTAAAACATTATGTCACAGATGATGATACATATGATGATCATCATTTGCTGGTTACAATTATTTATATCGTGTTGAAAGTGTATGCATAAAAATGTTTCATTGTACGTTTTGTTTGAAGTTAATTCCTTTTTTTTCCTTTTATAATAACTATTGTGATTATCTTTTCGTCATCTCCATGTATTGCTATGGTTTATCAAAGTGAATAATGCTCTACCATGTGTTATAAATGTATATGCTTGCGCTCTCCTATAACATTTGAGGAAATAAATTACCTTATATCTTAGTATCTTACTTTATGAGTAAAGTATGTTTTTTTCTTATTTAGTGCATGTGCTAATAGAAAATAAATAAACAATACAGTAGCAATTACATCCCAAGGAAGTTTCACAAAATATTTATATTTCTCAGTTCCAATTTATTACACTAATAATTAGAAACCAAACTTTACTTTTCGTTTTTATTTTTATTATTTCATAAAACACACATTTTGCAAATATACTTAATAGGACACGAACAGTTTACATTTTTTTATTGAGTGTATTCTATAAAATAATGTTATAATATGAAACAAAGGAAAAAGAAAAATGAAAATGGAATAAGACGGGGATAGAAGAAGGAAAATAAACAGGAGTAGTCACAAAAAGAGATTAGGTTTGATCGATTGATTGAATATTTAGCGTCATTTCTTTGCCAGCGAAGGCTAACAGACGATCAGTTAATATTAAAGGTTAACCGCAATTAACTGATAACTTTCTCACTTGAATCAGCATTGAGACAAAGGATAATGAGACGCAATGTCATATATCAATTATCACGGTAACTGTGGCAGGGGGATTCGAACTCATGGCCCCTGGATTGATAGTCTGACGCGTTACCGAATGAGCTAACCTAGCTCGGCAGGTAAGAATGCTTTACACTGTCAATTTGAATGAAAGTTAAATTGTGAGTTTTTATTTTTATTAAAAAAAAACAGATGTTGCGTCACTTTATTTTTGTTACTAACTATTTTTTTTTCTTAATTTTCCTGATATTTTATAAAAAAATATAAAATTGTTGAACTTTGGAATTGTTTGTTCATACTTGTTTTTGACAACAAATATTTCTATAAGTCAATATTCAGTTTAATCAACTCGAATAACTACTCAGGTCAGGATTCCCAAGAGAAATCGTTGAATAATTCAAATCTATTTCAATCAAATTTTCACTAAGATATGCTTATTGCAAAAATCACATAAGTTTGTATTATTTATTATAAATATTACATTTACACAGAAATTTATTATTCGGTAATATTCTCATTATTTATTTGTTTTGGACTGCTCTTAGGTTTGTATTAATTAAACATTAAAAAGGTAGATTATGTATAATATTTCAGTTTATATCTCTTGTTAAAAAACAACAACAAAATTTAACACTGTAATTAATTCACTGATAGGAAACATTCATTTTTATTTAATGCATATTCATATAAGGAAGTATTTAAATAACCGACAGCATCGATGTTAAAATAAGTTGTAAAATAAGCTTAAATTTAATGTCTTTTTTAAAAAAAATTTACTCTACACCATTGAAATATACTAAATAATGTAAGAGGCGCTTTAATCAATTAAAGCAACAGCTCGTTACTGAAACAAAAACATAACAATGTTAGAAATTCTGCTGAAATAGAAATAAAACAAGAAAATAATAATCTTACCATAAACTAACATTAAAGCCACAAACGGATGCTTCATTTCGAAGCACTGTCTTTGTGTTGAAAAGGCGTCGATACTTATGTAGTCACCTCTGCTTCCACAAGCACGTAATTTGTCACCAACGGTTTCCAGTGTACAATTACAATACTCCGTCATGTGTGTATCCGTATTTACTCACCTATAAACGCTGCATGGTGTATGGCCGCCATTGTTTTTTATTCGTTGTTCTATAGTAAATAAAAATGTTTGAAAGCGTGTTGTTCGTAGATAGACCCAATGAAAGAAGTGAAACTTACATTTTATTCTTTGACAACCTCTGAACAATCAAAATATGACGAGAAAAGTAGGGTCATATGTTATATAAGAGAGTTTTCTGTTCGGTGTGTACACTGTTGACAAAGTGAAAGTAGACTTCCGAAATCATTTATTCATATCTGAATTCACAACTCAACCATGCAAATGCTTTCGAAATGTTCAAAATACATCACTAAGGGCATTCAAATAAAAATAAATGAGCATTAAAATAAGAAAAAATGCATTTTAAAGAAGAAGAAACAATGATTATTTATAACCGCCATTAAGCGACTACACCACGGAGGCAGCCTTTCCTTTTTTCAATTATAGTACTATGTCTAATTAATCAGTATTAAAGGAATACATTGTTTACATACTTCTTGTATAGATGAGCGTGTTAATTAAAACCAAACTATTAGACTCACATCACTATTATCTCCCTTGAGTACCCCGGATCTACAGATGAAGGAGATAGAAATAAAACTTTAGTTCTCTTTTTCTTCTTTTTAGGGCTTTTTATTGCAGTGATTTATTTTTTCCTACCATGTCTTAAATGGTCAGTATATTAGAAATCACCAATGAAAGTGTTATGCTATACCAGATGTTCTAGGCAATTATGTATCATTTTAAAATTGTTGGCTCGGACCGCATCGTTGGCGAATAGATGACTCAGTATTACTCTGGAATTAATAGTATCACATAATTATTGCATTTAAAAAATTGTTTTGGACACACGTGTTACAGTGGAACCCTATGGGAAATATAATAGTGGTGTGAGACGTATTGTTCATGCGGCGTGGTACGTAACGTCGTTTTCATTATACATTTATAAATAAACTTGAATTTATATTCCTCCGGCTTCAACACAGGTGGTATAAGCAAAATTTCATCTGTCTACCTAAGACGAATATAATGTTACTGTAATGTTTTAAAATAAAAAAAACAACAAAGATAACTGAATAAATATGTTCTTATTTTGCCTGTAGTTTATCGTACCAATGCAATGAAAGTACATTATTTATGTGTAAGAAACAAATACTTATTATTGTTAAAAATGATAAAACGGGTAGTTACTATTGGTAGTCAAGATTATATCAATGAAAAATAAAAGGAACATATTAAGAAAGTAATACTCTTCGAAATATCATATGGAATATTCTATATGATATGTTCTTTCGTTACAAAAATAACTCGAATAACTTAAATTCCTTGCCAAATGTATGTCAAGAAATATTATCATTTGTGTGTTTTCGGGAATAAGCCATACAGTATTTATTCAACATGTGCCGTGAATAAAGCATAATTTCAAAGTCATATGTATGTTAGAAAATAGTTAGACGAAGGGTTAGAGAAAAACATAGAATTGTTAGGAAAAACTCAGAATTGTAAGATAAAGACGTGGAAGTGTTGAAAGAAAATAAAAAGACATAGAAGAGTTAGACGACAAAGAAGTATTAGAAGAAAAACAAAGAAGGATTAGAAAAAATCATAAAATGATTAGAAGTAATCGCAGAAGTGTTAGACGAAGATGCATACTTGTTTAAAAAAACACAGGAGGTAAGAAGAAGACATAACAGTGTTAAAAGAAAACAAAAAAAGTGTTAAGAAAAGACGTAGAATTGTTAGACGACACACAAGTATTAGAAGAAAGCAAAGAAGAATTTCGAAGAAAGCATAGTGGTAGAAACATACGGAGGTATATGAGGAAAACACAGAGGTGTTGCAGACACAGGAGTGTTGAAAGACATGGACGTGTTATAAGAAAACACAAAAGTCTGAGTAGAAAACACAAACGTGTTAAAAGGAAACACAGATGTGTTAGGCGACATAGAAGTGTTAGAAGAAAACACAATCGTGTTAGAAGGAAACACAGATGCGTAAGAAGAAGACATATATGTGCAAGAAGAAGACATGTATCTTCGAATATCCAAGTTTTTTTTGTGATGTACAAAAAATTATTTTAAAGGACACACGTTCATATATTAAATCAATCGTTCTACCTATAAAAGTATAACGATATAGAACTATCAATATCCATAGGTAACTATATGAAACTTCATATATCAGGAAGTAGTAACATTTTTATTACATATAGTTTTTGAAAATATGAATATAGTAATCATTAAGTTAGCGGTGTTCCTATTGCATTTTTTGACATATGGCGTAATTTATCAAAAATCTGTTTACTTGTTCTATGAAGAAGCCCGGGCCCGATTAACTCAGTCCGTTACGCGTCTGACTATCAATCCTGGGGTCGTGGGTTCGAACTCCCGCTCAGCAACAGTTTCCGTGATGCTTGATATACGACATTGTGTCTTATTATCATTCGTCTCTCGCCGCTGATTAAAGTGGGAAAGTAATATCAGTTATTTGCGGAGATGGGGTGTGCTCGAGTACTGGTTAACCTTTGAGGATCCCAGGAAACAGTGGTTAGGTTAACTGATCGTCTGTTAGCCCTCGATGGCATAAAAATGACGCTTAATATTCAATCAATCAATCTATGAAGTATCAGCTTTCGTTTAAGCTTTGTTTTTCATATGGTCCCGCGGAATATCGTTAATTGTTCCCCCTAGCGGTACGTATTTTTCGGACGATTTTCGCCGTGATTTCCTTGTAAAATGGCCAATATTACTTTAAATCTGTTCTTTTATATCACTTTTTAAAATTTATTTTATTTCATGTTTAAGAATATAACTATCACAGGAAATTAATAAGTAGTTTAAAAATGCTATAATTAACAATTTTGAGTTAATTTTGATTGTTTTAAAAGGCAAGAACCGGCGAAAATTGTTCGTTGACGAGCGCTGTTTACGAGAAACGGGTAGTTTATCTAAAAAGAAGCTGAGACTTCATAGGATAATTGTACAGGTTATTTTTATAAATTATGCGAACTACCTTAAATAACACAACTTTTTTCTTTGAACCTTTTACTATCATTTAAATTAAGATAAACAGATGGAATTAAAAAAAATAACAAGATATGTGAGATATAGGATAATCCAATAATTTTACTAAAGTACGCTCCTTTCTGAAAAAAAATAAAAAAATAACAAAATAGAGTATCTATATGTATTATGAAAATGTATATTTTTCTGATATAGCGATAAGTAGAACCTCGTCAAAATTGGTGTGTATCTTTTTAAAAGTAAAATTAATGCCATAAAATAGCGTGATCGTATTACATATACATTAGAAAATAACATCGCTAAAGCAGAATAATTTTCCGATGCAAGCATAACCATCTATCAGATTAGCACGAAGTCTTGTTTTGCAATTTTAAGTAAACAATACGACTTTTCATTGTCATAGATTTTGACGAAGCTAATGTGTCTTATTAATTAAATCTTATTACAGCCGGTTTCAGGGTGTCTTCTATACAAAAACTATCACTGCGAGAACATTTGATTGTGATAGCTAGTTTCAGCTATTTAGTATGAATTGAATGTAATAGAATATATATCAAAGAACAGAGTGAGTTTATGTATTCTAATTTAATTTAGCTTGATTGCGGTGAAAGTTAAGTGTGTATAGAAACCGCTCTCGAGTCCATTTCCTGGGGTAATCCAGTACTGAGTATTGTTTTATGAGAGGCATCGGTTTGAGCTGGGGATCGAACCTACAACCTCTGGTGTGAGCGGCCAACATTCTATCCATTACACTACTGTCCACGCTTGAAAGATCAGGCATCGAACACTTTGATCCATGCTCGAGATATCATGCTCAACTAAAAATCAAATGCACTTATAAGAAAAGTAAATGTAAAACCTGTAAGTTTCTATTTAAGAACTCCATAAGGATTGCTTACGCTTTAATGCGAATTTTTATATCAATGTTTGAGTAAGAATTTGGGTTGAGCAAGAAAATGTGTGATAACCACGGGGCGACCATTCGTTACAATATGTTTTACTTCACCATTAAAAAAAGATTTTCTGGTATTTAATAAGTTTGAAAACGCATCGCTTACATACAGGTAATTTAATGCAGGAATGTCATCCTAGTTCACAGAAAGTCTATACACATTAAGAGTGTCATCTCTGTCTCCTACTTTCGAAATTTCATTATTGAGACATGAATTGTTGATGCCTTTAATTACGAGTGTATGAATGGTTCATACCACTCTTTAAAGACGCCTGTGAATTTTCACTATTGACGGTAGCTTAAAAAATGGAGAAAATGCCTCAAACACTTAAGTCTCAGTCATGAAATTCTAACAGTAGAAGACAGAGATGGCAAATCTTAAATGACCTGTATGTATGTAGGTGGTGCGTTTTAAAAGTCACTGGGTGTATTTATGCTATTGAAATTGTATTAATAAGCAATAAAGTTTTAATGAAACATCACCCCAAATAATACAAGTCTGTTTACGTATCAATTTGTGCTAAATATAATTGAATGCGTAGATTTCGCTTGCAATATCTTTGCCATATGCTGCAGAAGAAAAGTCAGAATAATCAGAACAAAATGTATTGATTTGCCATCAAATCAGAACAAAATGTTTTGACTTGCGAGCCAATCAGAACAAAACGTATTGACGTACCAGCCAATCAGAACAAAATGTATTGACTTACCAGCCAATCAGAACAACATGTATTGACTTACCAGCCAATCAGAACAAAATGTATTGACATACCAGCTAATCAAAACAGAATGTATTGACTTCACAGTCAAATAAATTTAAATTTATTAGATAACTCATTGATAGTGGCATTTAATTGTTTATCATGTGAAAGTACTAGTATTTGTATCATCATATCTTTCCAAGATGTCAAATGCCTTTTTATCTAAAAAATCATTGCACTATTATCGCCCTTTCGTAATACGGGCGGATATAGCAGGCAGAAGTAAAAATATAGTTCCCCTTTTTGCTATTTTATTTGATTTATATTGCAGTGATTTTTTCATTCCTAACATGTGTTAAATGGTCAGTACAGTACAGAAATCACCACAGAAAATTTGATACCGATATTAGTCTAGCCAAGTTAGTGTCGTTTTAGACATTATGGATCAAATTGCACCTTTGATTATTGACATATTATAGCCTTGGAAGTTGATAGGTGTCACAAATCTTAAACTAGTGAAGAATTTTAATCCAGAATCGTGTTTCATTTTTTTCACCGCGTTGTCGGTTTTGATATTACATATGTTACATACGGGGAAATATGATAGTGGAGTGAGACGTTCCCGTGCTCTTGACACGGTACGGGTCCAAGTTGTACTGAACATCTTAACTTGAGATATTCTTAAATCAAATTTTTGAGATGATAAAGCTTCATTTAAGTCATTTTGAATTACATCCTTCACCATTGAGTAACGATTTGTTTTGACAATTGTGTAATAGCGAGTTGAAGTTGAAATTTAGCGAAGTTCACATTATTTAGTTGATGAAAATCTCAACTTGAGATGTATTAGTGAAACCTGTCCAGCGAAAATAGTTCAAGTCCTGAGAAGTGACAGTCGTACAAATGAAAGTGTAAGTCAACATTTCAAGAGAATTTCATTTGAATAGTCAAACTGTTCAAAGCAAATGACTTCACAAAAGATAGAACAGAAGGAAATTGCATCAAAAAGGTCATTTTGTCTGTATTTGTACTCATTTCATTTTAACGATCTGTTTTTTATATTAAAAATAAGTTAGTCCAACTTACACTCACAGCGTGAGATATGTATGTCGTGCTATCGCTCTCTTTCTCTCTCTCTCTCTCTCTCTCTCTCTCTCTCTCTCTCTCTTTCGCATTCTATTGACAGCCAGACGCGCAACCGAATGGGCTAACCCGGTTTGGTTATAAAAATGGGGGAAAAGTCAAATACGTAACAGAAAAGATATAGCGTAGTCCTGCAATAATATATCTCTGTTGCATGTGTCAATGTTTGTACTCACTTTTTTAGAAACTTGTAAATTGTTCTATTCATTTTATACGAATGTAATTAAATATTAAATGTGTTTTGTTTTCTTACACTTTACTGTTTACTATCCATTCTATATCAACACTTCTCATTTCTTTGTAAGCTAAAAGTGCAAAATACGCCTGATTTTTTTATATAGATCTACAATTTACAGGAATGATCGCACTTTGATGTGTGAATGACACACGGGAATGTCGCAATTATACTGAATTTCATTTCAGCAATCCCGTTATAAAATTGGAAATAATCAAATTTCTAGCATGAAGGTTGTATAATATTCCGGCTCTATGTGTTTGAATACTTTATAAATCTCATATACGTGCTTTTGGCATTGCTTTTGTTATTGGTATTGTTACAGTAAATCATTATTGAGTTAAGAAAAGTGGCGAAAATTACATGCCGAATGTTATAAAACAAAATCTAAATTAAAACAATACAAAAGCTATCATAAAAGGATAAGTAAAACACTAAAATTATTTTTTTATTGAATGCGCGCTGTTAAGATTAGTCTGTGAGGTTGTAATATTTCACAAATATTCTACCAAAAATATAAATAACAAATACTTGCAATAATATTATTATCTTTGTATATACGTTCTTTCATTTTAAAAATTAAGCAGCATTTTATATGTATAGATAACTTGTTTTATCACTATTCATGCAAAATAACCATATTTGGCGTCAGTTTTATTTTCTTAAAGCATTTCCCCCCTCCACGCCCATATTTTACTTGCTACATTAACAAGTCTGACTTTACAACTTCTACGTGTGATAGCTGTGATGATCGCACGTTCAGGTGTGACTGACACGTATCGATGCCGGTATCAACAATAGAAAGGTGTAACCTTACGTTATCAATGAGACGAACATGTCAACAGGAAGCACTCGCAAAATCAGATTGTATTTCTAAATGTATCGAATTATGAAAACAGAACTTCATGTACTGATGGTGATGGTGTTGCCTTACTGAGTTTACCGTTCGAAACCTGCCGTTAAATAATATCGATATCTAGAGACTGCTAATTTAGTTTAAATCGATTGCGAAGAAAGCTCAGAACTTATATGGTCCGCTCTTGAATCCACTTCCTGGGTAGAGACAGTACTGAGTGTCGTTTTATAGAGGCATCAGATCGAGCTGGGAACCGAACTCGCAATCTCTGGCGAGAGCGGTCAATACTCTATCCACCTGAGTCCACTCCGCATAGATATTTTGAATAAAAGTAAACATGCATATGCTTTTTTTAACTTGAAAGGGACACAGGGCTATGTTGGAATCGTGTCAGCGTTTGTTTATACATCAAATAAATATGTACAGGCAAGCCTGTCTTAAGTAGTCATTCAAGGAAAGTAGTAAAAGTGGTATTTTAAGACAGGTTGTTGCTTGGTATAGGTTAGTTTGCTCTGAAAGCAAAGCAATATGAAATAGCAAAGTAGCTGCTTGAGACAAGTGACTGCTTAATAGAGGTGGCCACAAACACAGGTTTGACTGTATGCATATGCCCCTGTAACCAAATGGTGATATCAATCTTCATCAATAAATTTTAGTTTAAACATATGTTTTGCCATATTACAAGATTCAAGATTCAAATTCTTTATTCAGTAATTTAAGCATATAATGTGTCTCATTACATACAAATTCAGATAATAAATGTAACACATGACACAAAGATAATAGATCAATATTATGTTACAGTACATACATGCAGCATGCATATAACTCAAATACAATATTCGACAAAAGGTCTGGGGCAGGTTTCATTAACATCTCAAGCAGCGATCTTCTTAAACTCGAAACTTTTAATATCTCTAAATGCTTACTTTAGTGACCACGCCTAAATGAAGTCATAACATATATTTACCCATTGGTACAGTATAAATTGCTAAATGATAATTTTAAATAAAGTAATAGTCTTTCAAATATCTGAGTTAAGGAAAATATAAAGTTGGGATGTTTAGTGATATTTTGGCTCTGGCCACAAGTTCTCTCAAGGCGCGGCGGTAGCGGAATTGACAGAGTGTTGGCCGCTCACTCCAGAGGTTGCAGGTTCGGTCGGGCCAAAGCTCTACCAGATGCCTCTCATAACAACACTCAGTACTGATTCTACCCAGGAAGCAGACTCGAGAGAGGTTCATATAAGCTCTGACCTTCATCGCAATCGAGCCAAATAAGAATCTATTTATCTTTATATTTTGCCACACGTCTTCACAGGCATAATCGGGCAGTTGTGCGTCGTGTCTTACATTAATAGAAAAAGGCAAAGTAAAGCATAATAAGGAAAAGGGTAAAAAAGTGTAAACGGTTTTAAAACAGTTCGACAAGATAAAAGAAGATTAAAAACAAACTCAAAATGCTCATGGTTTAGTGTGCTGCAGCTGGCTAACTGCAAGCTTGAATGAATCAAAGTCTTACAGGAGTACAACATCTGCTGGTAACGAGTTCCGCTGTACTATAGTAAGGGGAAAGAATGAATACTTGTAGTAGTCAACCCTAGTGTGTTTAAAAGACATAGAGTGACAATATCTTGATATCAGGTGGTTAGCTTCAGAGTAATAAGGTATAAAGATGGCGACGAACTCATGGGCAATTTTGTAAAGGAGGCATAAAAGCACATCTGCCTGGCGCTGCTTCAAGGTTCTCCAACTCAGTCATTTTAACATGTTAGTAACACTGGAGTAATGGGAATTTTCATTCATGGTCCAGCGTGCTGCATGTCTCTGAACTCTTTCAAGTTTGTCAATATTGGACCTGGTGTTGGGGTCAAAATGGTACTTGCATACTCTAACTGGGGGCGGACCAAGGTCTTGTAGGCACACTCTTTGATCTTGGGGGACTTTACCTTGATTTATATTATTTAGTTCTCTCAACATTAGATACGGCCATTCCTTTACAGCTATATTTTACAATTTTAGATATGGTTTAGGTACATTGACCCAAAATGCAATATTAACATCGACTTCAAAAGTACACGTATCTCTTTTGCTGATAAATGTATATTCAGGATTTAACCCTTTACTCCACAGATACGCGTTTTCCCTCATCAATCACAGAAGACAATTGAAAACAGTGCAGGAAGAGTTCAGATTGCTTGTAACGAGCAATCTGAACACTTTCTGCACTGTTTTCCACTCTGTCAGTTAATATAAACATAATTCACCGAATATTTCAAAAGCCTTCTATATTAGGTGTCCAAAGGCGTCTATATTAGAGGTGTCGAAAGAAGTATATATGAAGTAAAGGATTAAAAAAAGCGTTATGGCTATATTTATGTTTCTGTATAATTTACTGGGTAAATCAGACATCGCAACGTGCAAACTATGGAATACGTTTTTTGTCCTCGGACGCATGAATTAAGAAAAATGCATAACGAATAACCGCAATTAAAGCCTGTCAGCTATGTATAACACGTTTCCGAGCGTGTATGTTAACTAAATAAATGTTTTAACATATAAAGTGAAAGTTTTCATTTTGGGTCAGTGTGTATTGGAATTTTTATCTCGTCTAGCTGCTGTCTTTTAAAGAGACACGCAAGAATTTAATCTACTTCTTTTCGAGAGACGGATATACGATACATGCTTGTTAAACATAACAAGCATATTAAACAAAACACCTGCAACACAGATGATTTAGAAATTTGATATAGTTACTTCAGTAATTAATTCCGAGCGGACATCTTTCAGACATGAGTACGTGGTTTCATCAAGGAATATCATTAGAAAGGTGAAACAATACTATTGCTTGGCTTAAAAACTGGCCTTTATAACAACACAGTTAGATATTTGTACAAGTATTGTATTACTTATAAATTAAAGCTGTTTTGTTATGCTGACGTTGAACGACAGGTGAATATATACTGTTGTATTTTTTATAAAGCTGTTTTTATGCTGACGTTGTACGCTTGACCAGTTTCGCATTTGTGAAACATAATTTCAAGCTTGTATTTATAACATGTTGTAGTTTTCATTGTCATTATTGACTGTAAATATATTGTTTATATCCATTGTGTAATATGTTTTGGCTGAAAGTGTTTCTCGTTCAAAATATTGTATGTTTTTCAAAGCACTATTTCTAGTTCCTGTGTAATAATTTACCTCGACACCGTCTAATTTTGCGGGAGATTACACTTCCGTTTTGGTTAAAATTTAATTTGTTTAGATATAATTTTGACAATTTTCTTTCTCAAAATGTCCTGTATTACTGTGTATTTGTGCTCGGCAGAGGTTTTACAAACTCTGCCGGGTGTGGGTCCAGTCACTTTTGAGTCAATAATAACTTTGAGAGAAGAAGTAAGAACAGGAAGACGGCAACCACTGACACTCATGGATTTGACCAGTACCAAGGTCGGTAAGGAGAAATGGGAAGAGTATGAGATATAGGGTCTCATCTCTTTATAACTTCCCTGTGACTACCAGGGAATATCCCAGGTTGAGGAACTAATGTACATGATGAGGGAAATGAATGAAAGGTGTGTCTAGATTAGGAGACACAATGACAGCAATCGAGGTTAAATAGAGAGTTAGCTGAAGGTTACAGAGAATAACGTGTATGAGTTATTTACCTTAAGAAGGTCAATGGAAAGTAAGGTGGATGCTATTGACAACGCTGTTAGTGTTATGGGGGAAACAGTTACAGAAACTACTTCCTCGATACTCGACTTACGTACGAGATTGAAAAAGTAGAGATGGGACACCTTGATAAAATAAAAGGTCAAATGATTGAAGGTGTAACGGATGGGGATCATGTTTTCCAGAGTATGGAAAATTATGAACAATACCAAGATAGCGACCACCAACCAGCACCTGTTAAGGATAAAAGTATGAATTTCCTGACAAAAATGACAAAATCTGGAATGTTGCCAACAAATGGGGTCTACGCTCCAAAAAAGTCTACAATTAAATTAGAAGAGGTATTGCTTAATTTGGATTCTCCACTGAGTCAATCGAAAGATTTAGGGAAACCTCGAGGTAGTTTCAAGTTTAGTGGTGGGAAACGAATAGACAGAAGTCGTGCAGGTAGGAAGTCGTCTGATAAATCTAGAGACTCGTCGCCCAAAGCTCGACAGCAAAGAAGGTCGCGCCCACTCCCAAAATGAAATTCTTTATGGGGGTCCGACTGAATATGAACAAGTTTCTAACGAACTGAGGTTTCGATTTGATATGAATGACACCCATATAGCCGCTAGACAAACACTACACCTAGTAAAACAGGGGGATAATGAGTAGATATACTTTATTGCTACGCTGTTGTTACCAGTAAACCCAGGCTAATAGACAGTAGAAAGTAGTTTAGTTTCGGGTCGGTCAATTAAAAAGGCTGTCTGATATCTGTAAATTTTATATTTTAATATTACTCATTGTTACAGATAGGCTTTTCGTCTGATGAGTATTTTGAAACTTGAGTTGGCATGCAATGCTTATTTTCAAAATGTAAAGAGTAAAAGAGAACATTTTTATTAAATTGCCATTTAAAACAAACTAATCAACACTGAAATTGAAAATAACCAATGCTTATTTTACCACTTGATTGGAATTACAATGCTTTCGGTGCTTAAATACCCAAAATAGTGCTTCTCTGAAGCACTGAAGGTTACTGTATAGATACATATTGATTGTCTGGGGCAGCATTATATGTCCATTATGATTAATTATTTTATTGAATGGTATAGTTTTGAGTAATCTGGATCAGCTTGTACGTTTTGTCGGGACTGCTCAAGACTGACTTAAGCAGATTTGTGATTATCTTTTAATTTTTAATTACTTAAAGACATACAGTGGTGGTAGTCTACATCAGCTTGTACGTTTTGTCAAGACTTGCCATTACTGTATATCTACTTCAGTAAAAATATATTAATGTAATAGAGAGCGTCGTTGCAATGAAATCAGCTTTTTCGTTTTGTCTGCATTGTGCGATTTGATTAAATTTAAAGATATACAGTGGTGGCAGTCTATTTCAGCTTGTACGTTTTATCGAGAGAGCTATTATTGTGTGTCTACATTTGTAAGAAATTGTTTTTACAATTACATGTAATATGAAGCGTCGTTGCAATGTAGATCAGCTTGTACGTTTTAACTGCATTGAGCGACACATTTTTATTATCAGCAAGTACGTTTTGCCGAGACGTGCTGTTGGTGTGTGTCTTTTGGTTACATTGTCAATTGAGGTATTTTAATCTAAATTATATGCTTAAATCAATCATCAATTAATCGCTCATTATAATGTGATATTTGTGCTTACCATTTTTTTTCAATAGGATGGCAGATAGGTGCATAGTATGTGAAAAAAGGGAAGCAACATAAGGCGACATTCTTTGAGATCACTTATACCTTGGTATATGGACATAACGACTGCATGTGTGGGTTGTATGATATCTGAGGGATGTTCCACTCAATTGTCCAAATTCCACAGCACGCATGGACTGGTCAGTGGAGCGGCTATACTGTTGGCTTTTGATTCTCACTTTCGTCTTGATGAGCGAGCTCTGCAAGTCTACTAGTCTATCTATACAGCAAATTGAATCATCTGTGTCAATGCCAGTGAATTTACTCTTCGCTATCGCAAATTATGTTTATCCAAATAAGTTGAAATTCATTGGGGATCACTTGATAGAAAATCCAATCATTAGGATTTCCTTGGGGTTCGTCCTCAATTTATTTACAGCAATGTCAAGAGGAAAGTCTATCTCCTAGGTTGGAAGATGTAATCCAACGCTTCCCGCAGTTCGTAGGAATTGGTGAAGTGTGCCTGGACTTCACCACTCACATAACAGAACAACTTGTCGGATGGAGAAAATCGAGGGCCAACGCTGGTTCCTGCGAAAAGTCTTCTTGTTGGCAAACAGGTTAGAAAAAAAACACTGATACTGCATGTAAGGGATAACGGTAGTGATGATGAAGTTCGAGAAGTCCTTATTCTTTTGCAAGAAATTGAGATGACTAACATGATAATTAATTCATCGTCATTGTGGGAGATGATGAGGAATATCGGCAGTGGAGCACAATGCTTCAACATTGCTAGTTTTGGTCTTTCCAAAGCTTCATTTGTTAGTGAAAGGACTGTCGGAGCTCTTCTGTTACTTCAAAATCAAAACAGAGACATTTTGGAGACAGATGCCCCTTATCTAACATTGAGTATAAAACACTTTCCATTGAAGTACCCATGGAATGTGTAATATACAGCTGAGAGGGCAGCTGAGATATTTGGCATATCTACTAATGAGTTGCTAAAGAGATGCATGGAGAATGCAGCTAAGGTATATGGGTTAAATTGGTAACAGTTATATAGAAAATATGTGTTAAGTTTCACACATTCATTGGTTAATAGCTGTCTCCTGAAAGACTTGACATGCATATTTCAATAACTGCGGGTAAAAATTGGGTTTGTTTCTGAGTTTTTTGGTTTAATAAAGACTTTGACTTGTATGCCTTATCAGATAACCGGATAAAAATTGGGTTTGTTTCTGAATGATCAGCTTGTACGTTTTGTTATTCGGATACAAATTTAATAATGCATCATTTTGCAATTTAGGCTTGATTTTTCGGGTTTGATAGTAACTGAGCAAATTTGGAATCGCACCATTTGCGTTAGTATGAGCAGAACTTAATAACAGTGTTTTAAATATTCAAACAAAAAGATAGGTTCAATTTAAATTACTCTTCTATTTAATATATACAGGTGTTGGAACCAACTTTGTAAGTGTATTTCGGCGTTGTGTAGCTTAGTGCTTTATGTAGCTTTTAGAAACATTTCAGAGATCATTAACATGACAACGTCCATGGAATAGTCTTCACGATACCAAAACAGTAATGATAACAATCAATCTGATCACCTCGGCCTTTATGCTACGCAATAGACCTCTGACAAAATAAGGCGCCATTTTTGAACTACATTAATTCACATGATAGAATAAAATGGCGGCCCCCTTATGCCACTTTATATACATGTACGTTGAAAATATAAACGTTGGTTAATCAAGACTGATATTTTAAATTTCCCTATAAACATGACCCATGTCGAGTGTATAAATAAAAATGTCAATTTAATAACGCCATATATTTAACTTAATAACGGATACATAATTTGTTAAGTTCACGCGAATGAACACAGACTTGTAACCCAGGCGAATAGCGTTGGTATATTCTAGAGCTATACACGAGGTGTATTATTCAGAGGATACGGAAATACCCGATATTTCACGATTTGATAACAATAACAATAATGTTCCGAACAATGTTAATATTGATTTTATAATTATGTAACTGATCACTGGTTTTACTGTAATGGATCTATACGATACCATGCTAGTGTTATATTATTGATATACTGTGCTAGTGGTATTTGACTCACCCTAACCTGGATATGCATTGCAAAGGTCGCTGAAGTAGCTGTTTCTGTTGTCAATGTTCGTATATAAATTGTCACTATTACTTTCTGGAATTAGTTATAACTGTTTACTCTAAGGCTGCCAGATCTCCATAGCTGTATCGGTGCTGTTGCACAATTATATATTTCAATGTTTCTTTTCATGTGTCACTCCATTCGTGCAGTCGTTAAATAGATTGTATAAACAACACCCTTAGTGGCTAAGCGCATGGCTGTTGCATAGCTGATTTGTTTATAATTCATTTGATGGCTTTTGTATAGCTAATTTATTTTTAATTTCAATGCACGGCTATTATATAGCTGAATTATCTTTAATTTCATTGCACGGCTTTTATATAGCTGACTTGTTTATATTTAGTTTTTTAGTTAGTTGTGTTACTGTTACTTTCAAGTTTTCAAATCCAGTGTACTGGCATGTTGCTGCTGCTCATTTTTCATATCGAGTTTAGTAAAACATTATCTTAACACTTAAGTTTAATGCTTGGTCTAGTTAAGAAAAATATATAATGTTACTGCTACTCCGGAGTTTTTTTCTTTTGATAACGGGGTTCAGTTTTTAGTCTGTTTATATGGTAATTATATAACTTTTTGCCTTGGCTTCAAATAAAAGTCTTAAATTTATAAAGAGGCAAACAATTTATTAATTATATCAACACACATTTTTTCAGTTTCTTTTGCTAAATTTATAAACGATTCTTACATGAGTATTTTCAAATAAGGAGGGGGTAAAAGGTTGTGCTAGTTTATATATATATGGACACCCTCATGTAAACAAGTTTCAGCCAGCCAATCAAAATCGAGCCCGAGACGTTGCGATAAGCGATATGACCATCAAGTCAACAACATACCGATACAGACGTTCCCTTATCTACGAACTAATTGGTTAGCAGTACATAACCCAACTTTTAATAAGGTAAGCTAAAAATTATCTTGTATTGTTCTCTTGCAGAGGCCCTACGAGCCAATACAACAATATGAACACAACAATAAACAAACAAGAATGTGTATGTGTGTGTATGTATATCAATATACTGATGAGAGCTACCCGATTTCATTAGAGTTTCTCAGAATGTTTTCTCTATTGTTAGACATACGTGCACTTGATATTTATGGACAATTAACACTAATTCGAGACCGCCAGTATCCTTGTCTACTTTAATATCACCTTCACGTCGCAAGTCATCATACCCTTTAAACCATGTGTTAAATAAACAATGCGGCGACTGTCTAATTATTGAGTTTATCCGAGGAAATACATGTACGTAAAATTCATATCTTTGATTTAGTGCTAAGGTTTATATATAATACTGACAGATAATAACCACTTAATAAAATTCATTCATTCATTTTACAGAATGAGTTCTAATTGTTTTCCTTTACCAACACATTTGCAAGTAATGCTAGCGTATATCTGGGATACCGCAATGAAGACCCTGTACTTTCCACATTTTTAACTATGCACTAAACTGTATATTTTTGAATACGTTTGTTAGCAACACATTTTCTGAATTCCTGGCCTATCTCCCTCATAAGTTGCGTAGCCCCCTATATAGTCTTGAAATTCGAAAATATTGCACATAAGTGATTTAATTACTATGACTGACAAGCTGATATGAATTGAACATACACGGCTGAAATTTCAGGTGGGTACCTTTAATATTTCTCTAATAACTCTCTTGCACCTGTCTGAATTTGATAATGTTAGTACATTTTAGTACAATTTTTGACTATTTCTAATTATCAATTACTAATTTTTTTTTTTTGTCTAAAGAAGTTACAATGTGTTAAAAACGGAAATGTTAGAATTATAACGAAATATCTAATTTTTTTTATCAAAAAAGATAGTTTACTCGTTTTAGCAAAAATATTTGAATAACACATCGTATAAATAGAATTTATGTAGAAGATAAATAGGCAAGTTATGCATTGATGGCGGACATTTCTTATCGATATTTAAACAGAACAGAACAGAATTTTTATTTTTTAGACTTGAGCAACGTATCTCATCGTCATATACAAACATTTTCAATGCATGCAATGTGATGGTTACAATAATATACATTGTTCTTAATCAATATTTGAATATTTTTTTTATAATTTCTTACTTCAAAACTCGGCTAAAATAAGTAAAAGATAAGTCTACCATCCACAATCAAACCCTTTCTATTTTATTTATTTTTTTTTTTTTATTTATTTGTGATAATATATATGTCATAAATACAGAGATACATCAAACACATTAACATACAATAATACAGAATCAATAACATGTATTTTTAATAATATATTAAACTAGTTGATTTTCTAATATAATATATATCAGATATCACAGATTAATATTTTATCTTGTTACACAATAATAATTTTGAAAACATATATATTTCACAGGATAACCCATAAAGTTTTACAACTTATTTCCAATGGGGTCCTTTTAGATATATATATATATATATAAAGATACCCCGATCACAAAAATATGTTGGTTGTTCAGGAGCAGTTATGTTTTCAAGAATTGGAAAATGCCGAATGTGTCATCCGTTTAGACAGATACCTGCAGCCTCTTATCTCTGTGTACATTTGTTACCCAGGCATCGGCATATATAACGCCTCTATATATATAACGCCTCTGTTTTCACATACACTGACAATAACGAGAATGAATGAATTAATGAATGGTGTTTTACGGCACGTCGATACATCAATATGTCATTTTGTGCGCGCATATGTTAATGAATGAGATGATGACGATTACATATAAAATATTATTAAAAGTTTATTTAAAACTATTTACAAATATATAACCGAATGAATCGGTGAAATATTAAAATCATATTTGAACGTTAAAAACAAGTAACCCTGCCAGCGGGTTTTCGATAAAAAATACTTCTTCGCAAACTTGTTGGATAAGGAATTGACAAAACAATAAACGTTCCTTAACCTATAGAAGGATGTTTATATCTTTACAATATTGTTATCATAAAAACAGAGACTATATTGCGTTAAACGTTAAGTGAATGTAGCTCTTTATCCTTAATGTCTTTCGCCGGGCCCGATTAGCTCAGTCGGTTACGCGTCTGACTATCAATCCAGGGTCGTGAGTTCGAATCCCTGCCCGGCAATAGTCTCCGTGATGATTGATATACGACATTGTGTCTCATTACCATTCGTCTCTCACCACTGATTCAATTGGGAAAGGTATCAGTTACTAGCGGAGATGGGGTGTGCTCGAATACTGGTTAATCCCAGGAAACAGTGGTTAGGTTAACTGATCGTCTGTTAGCCCTCGATGGCATAAAAATTACGCTAAATATTCAATCAATAAAAAAACAACACCTTAATGTCTTTACATCCGCACAAACATATATTCAAGAAATATTGGGATATAGTTACTCCCACCGGGGTCGTCACCAACGCGAATGCTTTCGCCACAAACGCTAGCTCTGTGATGAGACCAAACTTACAAAAGCGCACACATAATCATGTCTCAGAATCAAATTTAACTCTGTTAACAGGTGTTCATTCCTTACTTATAGTCAGGCGTTCTAATGCCCAGTTAGGTTCCAATTTATTTAAATGAGTAAAACTATTTTATTGCTGTATTTCTGAAGAAATTATTTTTCTTATGCCCCTTATGTAATTTATTGCTAAAGAGTTAGACATAGTCACATTTAATTTACGTACACTTTTTACTATTTTTCTATTTCATGTCCAAGCCCTACCCAAATTATAAAAGGTAAACAATTTACAGATTCTTGTGATTCGAAAAATGTGACTTAAATCAATCCTTACATTCTAAATTTTCTTTAAAAATACGTTTTCCTACACAATTAGTATTTTCTTTCTATCATACATTCACTACAGAATAGATGCGATACGGCTGTACTCCCGCAAACCAGTTGTTTTTGAAATGCGTGAAAAATGGTGTCATAGACAGAAAAGCTATTTTGCTAGTTGTATGTCGTAAACGGCAAAGCAGGTGAGAGACTAACATAATTATTTTAAACTAAATATTATTCAGATTGTTTCAATTTGGATATATTTAAATGATTTATAGGGCTGTATCATAGTTTGATTTGTATTTATCACACATGGCAATAGTAATCCTTACGTGCGTGAAAACAAATAACACCAAGATAACATTATTTATCAAATAATTTACGATGTAATAAACCCACGACATATTTTTTATATTAACCCAGTTTAATATCACTTCCGATTCATCGCTCGGTATTTTCCGTGTAACTCGGCTCTCGTACATAAATTGCCGAAGTAATTCGTTCCTTATAGTAGATACTCAGAAGATCTGTATATATATATATATATATATATATATATATATATATATATATATATATATATATATATATTTCAGACTCGGTTTGGAATTAAGACTGAAAATGCAACTCACTATTTCTTTAAATGCAGTAGATTCACAACTCAAAGAGTCCAACTTTTTCAATCTATAAGGAACTTTCACCCGCTTAATATAAACATTATCTTGTATGGAAACACCGAATTAAAGCAAGAACATAATGAACATTTAATTAGATGCGTTCATAAGTTTATTAAAGAGAGTGGACGCTTTCGACCACATATACCGCCTAATGATTAATGTTAAATTACAGAGCAATGATGTTTGGTTGACATGTACATGTATATATCTGCTCTTCTATCCTTCCACTACTATCTTTTCAAATTACTGTTTATCCTCTGCTTGATCAATGTACTAAGCATTTCGCACTTTACTTATTCTTCCCATTGTTTACATGTATATTGTATACTATTCAGAGAATATGTTTGTTTTCGCTTAAGCATTGTATTTGTTTATAAAAGTATAACTTTCTAACAACATTTTAGCCATGCATTAATTTATGTAACATTGTATTTATGGAAGGGTCGTAACTAACGTTGTAAGAACTTGTGACCCGACCCAATTGTATATTTATGGCAATAAAATGTTTAAACTAAAAAAAATATATATAATAACAACTTTGCACTTCACATTTTACTCAGCACAGTTTGAATTTTACCGGCGTATTTCACTGAAAACACGGTATTTTTCTTATAAATTTCACAATTTGCTTTAGATTTTTGTGAAGTTTATGCGCGTCTTAAGGTTTTTATCATCGTAATCGTTTGACATCTTAACATTATCATCATTTATATTTTTATTTTCATCCCCTGAAGAAGAAATAATATATATTTCAAAAGCGTTCTTTTTTTTTTAAATAAGTTTAAAGAATTCAGTATTGTTTGGGTGTATTAATTAATTTTTAATAATTAATTTATTATCTCTCCCATATATATAAGTCATGGTCGACACCAAATTTATTGGTTTGGCAGAGGCCTTGATATTGTATCTACGGTTTGCATTGTAGCTAGGCGCACTCGCCGTAGTCTGGTCTGTACATTTATGTTTTGGTTATTCACAAATAATTATCTCCATATATATATCACGCATTGTGAATGAGCATCTGAAAAGATCCCAAAAATCGTAAATTCCGTTGTTGTGAATTTAATTATCTCCCTTTATGAAATTAAATATATATGAATTCACTGTATCTATATGATCCGACGGGTTTATAAATCTGTCCTTTATATAGCATGTGAGTAGTCATGAATCCTTAACTGGATCCTACTCATATAAAACTATCACTTCATGTATGTAAATTTGTCCACCCTGTCCAGATGTGTTGCATGTAATTCCATAGTATATAAGTCATGGTCGACACCAAATTTATTGGTTTGGCAGAGACCTTGATATTGTATCTATGGTTTGCATTGTAGCTAGGCGCACTCGCCGTAGTCTGGTCTGTACATTTATGTCTTGGTTATTCACAAATAATTATCTCCATATATGTATATATATATATATATATATATATATATATTAGAATTATGTGATAAAACGATTCCTATATTCGTGCTCATTTATTATTGAATTTATCAAACTCGATACTCCAGTAAAGAAAGTAAAGTGCCTGTAAAATACTTGTAAACATGTCCACTTTATGTCTACACATTATGTTCGGGTTAGGGTGTTGCAGTGTAAGTAAGAAAGAAAGGAAGAATTATAAGGGTTAACAATGCGTCTGGAGATGGCAACTGTTTTTCCCCTACTGTCTGAATAAAAAAATATTGTTGTTCATTCAATATATTCTAGGTCTTTGCTTGTCCTTTCTTTGCCCATATCGTTTAAAAGGATTTTCAGATTGGTTGCAAATTAAAAAAATCCCCTACCTACCTACCCACCTCCTATCTGGTATGGTTTGGAAGTGGCAAACAAAGTTTTTTTCAAGGGTGGTCTTAGTTATTACATATTCAGTTAAAATAATGTACACTTGGTTTGTGGTGTTGGGGTACATCTCTATAGTGTAAGCTAGCACACTTTTCTGTTTGAAAAGAGCTCCAGGTTCAAGTCCTGGTGGGGATCTTAACACCCTTACGAAGTTGTACAAACTAAAAACTCCATTATATTGGTCAAATTTTAAAAAAAAAAGTGTAATAGATGGTGTAAATACAATGCCGACCTTTCTTTACCAAGACTGTACACATGAGTGCCCATAGCCAATTAACACAGGTAATAATTATATATATAAGACAATGCAATACGTATTGGCTTAAAGCTATATGATGCTAATAGAATGTGGCAACTAGAACTATTACCTGAATACATATAGACAACCAGGTTGGACTCAAAACCAGTCTCAAAATGTTACAATCATGTAGTAATGAAAGTAAGTAAAACAGAAGAGAGGAAGCTAACAGAGAAATACCACAAGTTCTGTTTGTTTACAATACCTGAGACATATACATTAAGTCACTGACAATATAGTTAAACCTGTGTCAGTGGTCACCATTTGTTGTAAACAGTCACAACCTAGACACTATACTATGAATGTAAGTGCTGTTTAAAACATTCTGTACAAATTACTTTACCAAATAATTCTTTAAGGACTGCACCCAAATATGTACATCTATGTGTTGTTGTTTTACTACCGGTTATTCAATCATAATAAGTGATATTACTTAATCGAATATGTGATATCATTTATACGTACAAGTGATATCACTTATTTGAATATGAATAAGTGATATCCTCTATTCAAATAAGTGATATCTCTTATTGATATGGTTAAATAGAAAAACAGCATCCCATATACATAAAATCGTTTTGGTGATATATTTCAAAAAGTGAATTATTCAAGCAGTTACTGGTTTATGTCACTGATTCAACCGAATTTGAAAAAAATAAGTACTACTGTATACCACTCAAAAAGACTTACACTGATATATATAATTAATGAAACACATTAAAAATAAATGGTGGCAATTAATTCCCTAAACAACAATAGATTTGACACAAAAGTAGCACCTCTGCACAAGTAAGTCCATTTGTATCCCGCTATATACCTTTGGTAACTGAGGTTACTTGTTATATGTCTTTGGTATCCTAGAAAAAACATTTATGCTAAATAATTTTTCACATTGTAGTTAAAATTAGAAATACAAAAAAATGTCTCTATCCCTGGTATTCGTCTTTGTCTTTTGACACTCTAGATTACTACAGCAAATATACAACATCATAATCTAAAAATACTAAAAAAAACATGTCTCTATTTCTAGTTACTTGTTTATCCTTCTTTGTGCGGAGCGCGTGGTCCAGTGGTAGGACACCAAACCCATGATCAGATGGTCGTGGGTTCGATCCTCCGCCTCGGCTATGTGTGGTGTCCTTGAGCAAGACACTTTCCCGCATATGCTTAATACTGGTTCTAACCGGGAAGTCCTTGAGCGTGATTTGTCTAAATCAAGTTGTAAGAACTTGTTTCACAATCGAAGTAAAAATAAATAATTTTAAACAAATCCTTCTTTATCTTTGGTAACGACAGTAAATGTTCAACATCCAAGCAAGGACCTACACAGATTCTATATTCTTCTATGAGCGAACTTGCACATGGACTTACAAACAGATTTACATATTTTGGGCCATATAAGCAACGATAAAAAATGGTATATTTTCATTTAAACTTTATGGCAATTTATTATTTTAACAGTTATAAATCTTATCCTGACACACTGATATTAAATAATTTACATATACATTAATTGAAATGGATAAATTCCCTTTTAGGCAGTGCCTTATTTCATATTAAATTGACTGCTTAACATTTCCCCAATGAGACAACAGCGGATTCTCATTCAATGTGTAACAAGGTAGACTATTCCGGTTGTGTAAGATTAGTCTCCCTTTGACCATTCTATGAGTAACTAATCGAGCTTTTCAGAGTTCCCGCTGTTTTAGTCACATGACCCCAATTCTCACTGGTCCTTAATAACAGAAAAATGCAATAAAACCTTGTATCTACTCTACTAACAGTAATGGTCAGTCTATATTTTCTATTATTCTACTGGACTACAATGTGTCGGTGCCAGAATTGTGAAACTAACTATAGATATTTTACCCATGATCATTTGCACTTCCGGTATTTACGCTATTTTCATTTTACCCCAACCCAATTTTTGAAAAGACGGGTGTGACCAAATTGTAAATCTACAACAATGGTAAGTCGTTGAAAGGTGTCATTTATTGTGATATTTATTTATTAGCAATATCATTTATTAAACATGTATAAAATAACACTGATATTACACCAGAAAATGCAATGTTTTAAATGTTACGCCGACTTGTGCAGACATTAGTCATTTCCTGATTCGCTTTTTGTCATATTTTCGAAGGTTTTGAAGTTTTAGAGCACATTTTACTGTTTTCCTATCGAACTGGGCTGCATTTCACATAAAAACTTACGATAAAAATCGACGTAAGTCAATTTGATAATTTCTCCGTTGTGTGTTCAAATATTGATCGACATTTAAAATGATTGTATTTTCAGAAAAGATATATATCCCTTGTATACCTATTACCGTAATATACCTATTACCGCGAATGCCCATATAAAAATAATCTAAGAAGACATGCGCAAAGCTCCGACTTCCGTTAGTGTTGGCATTTGTTTGCATTTCGTATTACTCGACATACTTGAGTACATTCTTTACATGGTTGAAAAAAATTAGACTCGCAGTATTAGGTATGACCAGGGTTAAAAAAAAATTAGACTCGCGGTATTAGGTATGACCAGAGTATATTTAAGTGTGCTGAGTAAAAAAACAATTGCCGATACAAAATGCAAACAAATGCTGACAATAATGGAAGTTGGAGCTTTGCACATGTCTTCCCAGATTGTTATTATACGGGCATTCGCGATATTAGATATATCACAGTATTAGGTACACTATACAAGGGATACTGGTCATACCTAATACCGCTAGGCTATAAAAAAATTTAACCATGTAAAGAATGGCATCAATACTAAACAGTAATAAGGTTACTCAAGTGTTCTGAGTAAAAAACAGTTGCCAATGCGAAAGGCAAACAAATGCCAATGCTAACGAAAGTTGGAGTTTTGCGCATGTCTTACCAGAATGTTATAATACGGGCATTCGCAGTAATAGGTATATCAAGGTATTAGGTATACAAGGGATATAACTTTCTGCATGACTTGGCTTCATTAGGATGAAGATATTATGAATAATTATTGGTTTATGTATATGACAATTTTTGTTGCAAGTTTTTTTGTGAAACGAGCCCCTGGTAACGACCATGTCAGACAAATTATACAGTGATGTACTAGTTAGATTCTGTTAGTTATTAGGAAAACTTGACACGAAAATATCAGAATTAAGCCTTTTTAACGAGAAATTTGTAATATTTTTCGAAAAGTGTGGAAGAGTTGGTAGGGCATTGGACCCAGGATCACAGTGTGGATGTGTTGTCAGCCACTGCTAAAGTGGTGTCCTTGAACAAAACATCTTATCCACATATAGTTGATATAAATGGTTATACTTGGAAAGACCTTGAGGGTCATTTGTCCAACTTACAAAAAATATGTTTCTCATTGGAAATCGTGGTTTTCTAAAGAAAAAAATTATGGTGTAAGGGTATTTTGGCGCAATAGAAGAATATGAAAAATTTCAACCACAACGTTATTAAACAAGCAAAAATTTTATTGCCTTAACACTTAATCATTTATTTCATTACTGTTTTAAACTTGACTGTCTTAATCATTAATTGACAGACTGTGTTATAAATCTCAAAATCTATGCTGAAGTAAACCTGTGTATTGTGATAATTAAGGTATCATGGTCAGTTTTTAAAGCATCGTGACATACATGTGTGTATTTGAAATTATGGGATCAGGGCACCAATATGCCTTAGGCTTATAACAAGATACAAGAAACTTTATTTTGTGTCTTATGTATTAATGCAAAACACTAGCTGTAAAGCTATTCGCCGATGGTCTGGGAAAAGTCCTAGAGATGAAATCAATAAGTTTAGAATTAAAAAAAACTTATAAATATGCAAGTAATTTCATTTTCCAGAATTTCTTCACCTCCCTTAACTTGAATGACTTACAACAATATCTGGATATTATACCTAAGTCGTTGTAGTTGAAACAAAAACTTATTAGCATGAACAAATTTAGTATCAAGACTAGTACTGTCACTGTAGTTTCACATTTAATACATTTCATAGAACACATTTTGATAACTTGTAATGATTAGTTTATCCAATTAATCAGTAATTAAGGTAATTATCTTCCCAATTGTAATTTATTTTTAGATTGCCTCACTGCATGCAGATTTGTACACATATTTCTAACCTGACTTGACCACTTACAGCATACTAAGTCTGGTTCCCTGACCGGCCAACCTGTTTAATTAAGTTATCAGAGTAGGTTAAGGAACCAGACAGTGGCAAGACTTATCAATTTGTTGTATTGGAAAAGGTTAAATAATGGTTTTGTAAAATATATGTGACAAAAGGGTCTGGCCACAAGTGCTTACCACATATAGTTATGGTCATTCCATTGCAACAATGAATGAAGTTAAAGACTGATGGCATAGTAATATCGGCACTTTATATAGAAAACTTCGACATAATTTACAGAGATCTGAGTTCATTAACCATTCTTGCTGTCTTCCAAAATGTTCGATGATTTCGTTGGTGTTCTTAGATTTGTGAGTATAGAATCTGTATTTACCGTTGGTAAAATCACCATGTTTTCGCATTCTGTGTATTACAACGTCGTTTGTTTACAAAGTCACCGTAACAGTGTAAACAGAAGTTTAAATAGATCTGTTTGTCAATTTAAATTACTTTTTATTTGATGAATGTTAAAAGAAAAAAATATGTATTAAATATTTTGAACAGTTTTGCGATTTAGTTTGCTTTTTACCAGGAAGTACTTTTACACATGCAACATTCATTTTTTTTCAGTCTGGATTCTCAGAAGATCAGATAGGTGGTAAGCATATGTTTTATATTTATCTCTTAAAGTATAAAATTTGGCTTGAGCATTGAAGTTGTTGTGATGTTTGTTAAGTCATAAGAATATGACAATAACCTGTAACATTACAGGGACTATATCGGGATTTATTGGAAAGGACTTTTCTAACTTGGGCTATGCGCATAGGTTAGACTAAAAAAGATTTCCCGCTTAAAATGGCAACATATTTTGTGACTTTAAATATATGATTCCAGTTTGATTTTAATTTGATCTGTTATACAGGGTTACACATACTGAGTCTTTACTGACATAGTAAACAAATTTTCATCTTAGAAAGCATCAGAATTCTTCAAACAGTAAAAAATATTTTCACAGAAATGTTCCTTGGGTGACCTTCTACCAAGTTTGTTCAAGCCATCTTGATTCCTCAAAAAACATGGCCGCTGGGGACGGGGCAAGTTTAATTAGTAAAAACTTAAAAAATCTTCTTGTCAGAAACTACAGGCTCGATTTTAAAATAATTTCACAGAAATTTTTCTTGGAGGACCCTTCACCAAGTTTGTTCAAACTGTAGTGATTCGTCAAAAAACATGGCAGCCAGGCCAGTGAGGGGGTGGGGTTAGTTTACTATTTAAGATATAGAAAAAACTTAAAAAGATTTCTTGTCAGAAACCACCAGATCGATTTAAAAACAATTTCGCAGAAATGTTCCTATGGTGACCCTTTACCAAGTTTGTTCAAGCCACTGTGATTTGTTAAGAAACATGACAGCCACAGTGAGGTGCTAAAAACTTTACTTACATGATATTAAATGACGCTAAATATTCAATCAATCAATCTCTCCCATGTGTGTACTAACAGCCAAAGCGGACATGGTGAGACATATCATTCCGCGGAATTCGTGTTTATACATTAATTTACACATATATTGATATGTGACTGTATATGTTGAAGTAGCCTGATTAAATAAGGTGTGAATGGACAGCTTTTTTATTATTTATCCAGAGACGCAAAATAAAAATCTTTAAAAGGCTCCTTAGAGACGTGCAATATGTCATACTTATATTGAAAGAACCTGTACTATGTAATTTTCCCAATTTCTTTAAAAATAATGCTTATTTTCCAAAAGTCAGGGGGCTGACCCCATTCCTAAAAGTGCGAGAAAAAGCCCTGATTTTTATGCCATCAAGGGCTAACAGATTTGATGATCAATTAAAATCACCACTCTGCTGCTCGGGATCCTGGAAGGTTATCCAGCTCACCTATCTCCACAAGTAACAGATAATTTCCCCGACTTGAATCAGCAGTCAAAGACAAATGACAATGAGATGCAATGTCATTTACACATATACGTGTCAATCATCATATTCACAACCCCTGGGTGATAGTTAGACATGCTGCTGATTTAGTCTCATTACCGTAAAAAGTCCGTAGAGGACGATCAAATAAAAAATATTAAATCGTTCGACAACATGCTGTGATATGCACTAGCTGCTTATTGAGCTATCCAGTTTTGGTTAAGTGACCAAGATCTCTGCAAATGTTTGAGTGTTTACTATTTCTTCAGACTGTATGGAGGTGTTTCACCTGTTTGACAACAAGGGGGACAACAAGATCGCTGCTAGCCAGTTGGGAGATTGTTTACGGTCCCTCGGTCAGAACCCTAGTGAGGCAGAAATCAGAAAATGCGGTTATGCCGGCAATCCAGGTAACTATATATACTCAGGTCCTGTTATAATGTGGATCTTGGAGTCCACAAAATGATAATGCGAGGACCGCGTTAGAGATATCATAATTAACTTAAATTGATGTTGGTTATTCACACCTATTGTGCTGTCTGACTCCTGAATGGTATTGTTTGCATTGTAATGTGATATAACGCCTATTTGGTTACAACAGATGCACTGAGATATGTATATATTTCATATATAATAAAAAAAATGGAAAGAAAAATGTTTTCGTGTTTTGAGCCATTTCTTTGTAACATGAATGTAAAAAATAAATGGTGTAGACCTATATAAAAAATGGCGCTTCAATTTTAAGTCAACGCTATGAGTTTTACAATATTAAAAAAAATATAAAGGGTATAATTTACAACAACAAATAAAGGAATGGTGTGATTGATACCTGTCAACTACTTGGTTGTTTGATCTTTTGTTAATAACAAAGTTCACAAATGGCTTCCATGTTTGGCATGTGTCAGCATTTATTGAATCACTCTGATTATTCTGATTATTACAAACTGTTTATACTCAATGCTGGCATGAATAAATCACTGAAACTGACCTTTACTCTCTGGATTCACACATCATTTCTCTTTAATTGTTGTTATGCCAGGCAAAGTGTTGGTGTTAAACTGATCCACATGGCTGACCAACATTTATACCAATGTTCTCATTGATTCTAGATGCCAGAATCTCCTTTGAGGTGTTCCTGCCAATCCTGCAAACTATAAACCGTAACAAAGAGACACACAGTGCCGAGGATTTCCAGGAGGGGTTTAAAATGTTTGACAAGGAACAAAATGGATACATTAGTTCTGCTGAGCTGAGGCATATACTCTGTTGTTTAGGTAAGCAATGATTTATAACCAATATAACCCGGTTGTCAGTATTCCATTTTGGGTCAGACTGCTATAATCAGTGGTCTGGATAAGGTCATTTTGGGGGTGTTTTACCGTCATGGTTTAGCTAAATACCCCTTAATTTTAAAAAAATAGAGGTAGATTTACACCTTACTTTTAAAAGTTGGGGGGTAAAGGCACTCCGCCAATACAATTTTTTTAACTGAAATATGAAAAACTTTGTTTGGACTACATGCACCCATGTGTCTTGGAAAGCAAATGAAAGTGTAAATTACCTAATCTAAATAATATCATGTAAGCAAAGTTTTTAACAGTTACTGAAATAAATGAAAATTCTGAATTTTGCAATAAGTAAGATCTAATATATTTTATGACTGTATGCTTCATTTACCCTCGCCTCTGAAAACCTGGGAGTTAAACACCCCCATCTTTTCAATTTTTGGGGTTAAATACCCTCTTATCAAAAAAGTTATCTGGAGCACTGTATAATGTAGGAATGAGGGCTATATATTTTATGTTGATGCTATTCAAGGCCTGGTTTACAGAAGGGGAATTAGATGTTAACCAAGGTCCCTGTGTGTCCTGTTTGCAGTCTGTAAATGCTAAGTAGTATATTTGCTGTTGTCTCGGAGTATTTATCTTTAAACGAAAATTATTGTCAAAAGAATTAATGTATCCATGGCACATATATGTATAAAGCTTCCAATATGTCCTCTATTAGTATAAACAATATTTTATTTACATAAGCACATATGTTTAACAGAAGCAATAAAGTCGTACATTTAACACATTATGTGGAATGGATGCAGAAAAAAGCTTTTGAAGCTTGTGTCCTCTATATAAAGTGGCATAACCTGTATCTGAAGATATATTACCAGTAAAAGCTGTTTTATGGAGCACTATAGGAAAAAATACTGTTGCTAGCGAAATGAAAAAGACAACCACTTGTTAGGTCATCATAAATTAATTGAGCACTAGATTATCATTCAAATTTTTCTTAAAAAGTGGGTAATTATTTTTATAATTGTTTTTATGAAAATAAAAAGGTCAGCACGGCATGAATGTAAAGGGGTGGCGGGGATGATAATCAAACAATTAATTGATTATGTGGCCTTACGGGATTAAAATCCATGTTGTTGATCCCTTACCTGGATTACGATGATGCCTAAAAAATTTCGGACGTTTACTAATAAATACAACTATCATTTACGATATTCCATGGTGATAATAGAGGGTTTAAATACCAGATTTGTAAAAATGAATGGGTTCCACTGTCTTAAGGGGTCAGGAGGGGCCCCAAAAGGTTAAAAATTGGCAATTACTAAAATCGTTTTCTTGAGAACCGGTATGTCAGATTTGTTCATATTTGGCATAAATTATCCGTATGTGTAGGGGTTTGATTGTAGATAAGAATTAAGGGGCTAAAATTTATAGGGGCCCTGTAAGGGGACTTAGAATTTTACATAGGGATACTATGGGAAAACAGAAAACTCTATTTCTTTCATCTATTCTGAAACTACTAGGTCAATTAAACTGAAACTTGACATGCATGTTTCTGTTGCATAGGAGACTATACAGAAGATTTTTTTTTTCGATCTGAAGTTCAAGATGGCCACTGTTATTAAAAAAAGTCCAAAACTTAAAAAATCTTCTTCTCATGAACTGCCCAGCAGATTTACAAAATGTTTATTTAGTAATGATGACCAACTATAGTATTGTAAGATTTGTTCAAATGGTGTCCCTAGGGTTAAATATGACCCCGCCCCGAGGGTTCAATTAGGGGACACATGTCATTATAATATTTATTTTTTTTTTTTTAAATGGAAATGATTTTGCCTATATCTTAACAGAAGCATTGTTAGGTGAAGGAGGTTTAGATATAGTTTTGTTAGATTTGTTTAAATCTTGTCCCTAGGGTTAAAAATGACCCCGCCCCGATATTTCTATTGCATAGGAGAATTTCAAAAAGTGCTATGGCCACTAGAGTCAGTAGAGCATCCTCAGGCCCTCTTGGGCCTCTTGTTTTTTACGATACACAAAGGTATTTGATCAAACATGATCCAGATACTAAATATTGCAATAATGTCAGTTTTTAGCTCTACTCGCCATAGATGTTTGTGCATTGTCTGCTTCCGTTATTAAGGATATAGATACTGGTTATGTCAATTTAAAGCATAAAATGGCTAGCTGTAAGATGTGTTTTGTGCACAAAAAGCTGTGATAACTAGATCTTATCTTATATACAATCTTAGATCACTCAGCCACGGAAGACTCTTTGTTTTGTTGTTTGTAAAAAGTCTTTAATTATTTTCCGATTATGAATAGATAAGTCGCTGCTGATTTTAATTTTATAAACAGTTCTAATTTATATCAGATTCCTAGACCCTATTGAGTAGTCTGAAACTTACAATTGACCTGCAATCTCCATCTGATTGGTCAGTGCTGCAGGGTACTTAGTTTAAATGCTTTTATCCTCAATTGGAAAACAAGTTATTACAACTTATACAAATCACACTTGAAGTCTTTCCGATAGAACGAGTAATTACCATATATACATGTATGCAAAACAAGTGTCTTACTCAAGGACATCAAACGTAGCGTTGGCGGAGGATTGAACCTACAAACCCCGCTGATGTCACAGCTTTGAACACAGCTTAAGTAAATCTTGATGTAATATTGTTATATCTTTGGACATAACCAGAATCTTTGTTTATAACTATTCCGATTCATGTACCAGTATACTTGTATGTTTCAGGAGACAAATTAACAGATGAGGAATGTGATCAACTATTCCAGGGCCAGGAGGATGCACAGGGAAATATTAATTATGAAGGTACATTCATTTGTCACAACTCTCTTACATGAACGTGTATCTCAACCCACTATTACATGTTTAACAAACAGCAGCAGTGGTCTAGGAGTAGCGTGTCCACCTCAAACGCTTGGCACTCGGCATTTAGGGAATAGTTCTAGGTCTGGTCGGCCTGGTGTCGGAATAGAAAGCTGACAATTTTATGAAATATCATCGTGTTTGATACACAATATTACATATATAGTGATGTCTTCTACAAATTGTACTAGTAAAATGTTAAAAAGTGTAATGACTGGCGTAACAATCTGTTACAACTTTACCCAGGCAGGCTTACTTTTAATCATAAATGCAATTTTAATAGCGTTCTTATTGGATTATTTTCCCAGAAGATGTACTTTTCTTTCCTCTATTAACTTTACATCTACATGTATATTAGAGGTGGGTACTGCAATGAAACAAGTACCACAGTTTTTAGTGAATACCACAGTATACTGTGCCATTTCTAAGGCAATAACGTCTCTAAATGTCAGATCTGGCACGCCTGTTGTAAACAATTACCTATTCTTCTGCCATTGATTACACTTGATATGATCGATGGTATCCGGTATCATGGCATTGTGTGATGATTTATTTTACGTAGTAACATAAATACCAAGTAAAACTGGTCTGATTATAAATGGGTTACTTTTACAATTAAGACAACTAAAAACTTTAAACAGGTGAAACATTACTTTCTTAAATAAACATATACAAAAGTACACTTTACACTTCGGTCATTTCCGCAAAATCCCGGTCTCAGAAATTGTCGAAAATAACTACTTCATAAAAGTACCATGGCATGTACCAACACAGTAAAAACATTGTATACAGGTGTTACCGCGTTGCTCCAAATCCCGGTCTCAGAAATTGTCGAAAAAACTACTTCATAAAAGTACCATGGCATGTACCAACACAGTAAAAACGTGGAACACAGGTGTTACCGCGTTGCTCCAATGCATATTTTGTGTATCTTTGTAATAATTAGATTATTTTTCTATGAGTTCTTTTTGTAGATGATCTCTATTCAATATCTTTAAGCCCATGTGGTTCCTGCCAAGAATATAATCACTGTCGATCTTTGCAAATGAGCAGGACTCTTCCGAATGGGTGTCATGTTCATTTTATTATTTTTTGTCATGTTCACTATTGTGGTTAAATTACAAGCCCTTTGTGGTTCCTGGGAGCCATATGAGTGTTCGCAATAATAGGATCACTGTGGCTCATGCATGTCATATGAAGTGACAATTTGAGTAATACGACAGAATTTGCTGAAACTCTGCAATTCTGCAGGTATCAAGGTTCTAGGTTCATTCTGCATATTCAGTTGTTGATGTATTTTTTTAAATCCGTATGTTAATTTATTGTTTTTGTACACGAAGAGTGAACCTGGAATCTTCCTTCCTGTTGGCATAAAATAACCTATAATGTGTTGGTACGCTGTAAAACCCAATTCATTTAATATCTTTGCCTGGTAAATATATTTTCTTGTTTATTTTCAGAATTTGTGAAGACTGTGATGTCAGGATGAATATTCAATCAAACGGAGACAAACAAGATCACATCCAGTTTGATTAAGTTACTCGTGTTTAATAATTCAAAATACATGTACAAAGAAACAATTATTAATGGCATTGTTGAACATGTAACTTTGAAGGAAGTATCCGAGAGAATTTTTTTTTTTTATGATTGCTTTGGTTTTGGGGAAAAAACTGTTTTATCACAGGCATATTTTAGGTATTAACAAATTTTGCACTTTACAACAAAAGAAATATGAGAACACATTACTACAAAGTTTTTTTTTAAAAAAAGTGAAATTTGATGTAGAAAATGTCTGAAATAGCTTGATAGACGCACACACAGCAAAGACGAGCACTACCAGAAAATGATTATATTCATCGTCTTGATTGCTATATCAGTATCTCACATCAACCTCAAATGAACTACGTTTGTTTATCATTCCATCGTTACCTGTTTATTGTAGCGGACCAGCATTGAATATTTTTTCTTTACGTTTAGAATTATATTGAACTATACTAGAGGTAGACTTTTTTATGGTTAGTTACTAGATTAAGTGTGAATTTAACGGCTTTTGTTTTAAGGGCCATATGACATTTTGTTTTTCAGTTTACATGTAATGTTACAACACCGATGTTTCGATAAATATGTGGTGTAGAAATAAAAGAAATATAATTTGCTTGATAAATTAAAATTCTTGCATTTGTACTGTCCAAGAGTTATTTTATGACACAATTTTGAGTTTAGTATACATTTGACCAGTATATCATAGTTTAAGTGACTAATTCACTAAATTTATTAGTATGCTGTCTTTACAGTAAATCTTACGTTAGATGTTACTAACCTCGGAGAATGCAAAACCATGGATACCAGTATAGCTTGAATTTATTATTTGTTTGCATTGAACAGTCATTTTTGCATTGGCCATTTTTAGATGAATTTTATTTTTAATGAATTATTTAAATGTGGAAAAATTTTGAAATTTCAGCAATTCTTACTTTCGTTGATAAAAGTTGGTGTTGACGGAACTTGATTTGACGTGGGTTTTTTTAAACTGTCGGGTGTTAAATATTCCCTTTGTTATAAATGCAATTGTTTAAATAATCCATTTACATATCCTGTTTTGGTGATTTCTTCCAATTTGCACATTTGAATGATAGAGAGAAAAAGTTTTAAAGAAATAAAAAAACAGAACAATTACATTAAATCCATCAACCTTTCACTTACATCTATGCAATTTTGTTCTATTGTTTGTTAATACTTTAAACTGTGATATTGATCGCTGACTGGTCTTTCGATTAAAATCAAACTTGTCTTCTTTTCTTTTATCAAAGGTGTCAAAGATCAGTTTGTATTAAATACATAAGATGACATGTAGGTTTTTGCAGAATTTTCTCTTCTGTACTTCTTTAAAATTTTGTATACATTCAGTATATTTCAAAACCTGTTGATTTGTAAATTATTTTCTATCTTGCGTTATTGTTAGTTGACTGTTATGACATATATATCGTTATTAGTTTTAAGTGATTTCATATTCACTGAGATATTGGTTCAAAAATTGTCATATTGGCCAATGGCTGTAGTCTGTGAGACAAGACGGCTACCCATTAACCAATATTAGTTAACAACTGGAAGTAGTCCTACAGGCCTGTTGCTGTTCATATTGGCCAGGTCAGTTTGTAGTGACCCAGCTGCGCCATGTGAGGTATTTGAGCATTTTTTCTCCTTGGCAAATCTAATACACAATAAATAACAATTTGGACCTTTCCTCTATAATTGTAGGATAAACCAAAAACAAATCCAATACATTGAAACTTTTCAGTATGTTTTCGACCATGGAAGTTTTTCGGTTTTCAAGTTTAATGAATATATATTTTGTTCAAGTCTTATCTACTACCTTATATCTATTATCTTTTTTATACTTGCATGTATCTTAGGATCTGTCTGCATCATACTTAATATTCAATCATAATAAAGCATATTTTGTAAGGTGGGTTTTACTTCTTTTTGTTATGCCCATAATATATATCAAGACAAGATATAGTAATACATTAGAGAGACAGTAGCTGTAGTTGGCAGCTCTAGACGAGAGTCGTTGAATTACTTGATACTATTCTAGCCACATTTGGAAGTAAGGTCAGAGATTATATGAACTGAGGGTCCTCGGTGGTCTAAGGCACCGTCTCCAGATCACTTGCCTCTCACCACTGAGGTCGTAGGTTGGAGTCCCACTCACTCCAAAATTTTTATGTGAGAAAGTTTCCAGTTACTTGCGGAAGAATGGTGGTTCTACTCAGTCTGAGGTCTTTCTCCACCAGTAAAACTGGGTATGCCACATATAACTTGAAATGTGTTGAAAATGGAGTTAAACCCCTTTCGCTCCTGGGTAAAATCAGTACTGAGTGTTGTTTTATGAGAGGTCAAATGGACCGAGCTGGGGAAGCCAATATTCTATCTCAACTTATACTTACCTATTGCTGGTTCTATTTGGGAGGAAACAGATTCAAGAATGATTCATATAAGCTGTCCTCCAAAAAAAACAAGCTAAAATAAATTTATATAAACATTTAATGCATATATATATTGTACAAGGTGTGTTTGGTATGGAATGGGCAATTATGGCTTACCAACATATAGTTCATAAAAAGACGTGATTCCCAACCAGAGCGGCATTCAGTTACACTAAACATATTAAGTGTATTTAAAGAGGCTATTACTCCACATTGAACTAACAATAAATGGCAATCATACTACTTTGGCACTGTCCTGTCACTTTAATTTAAGTTTTATAAGCGTATAGGGTTAGCTACTTCTACATAAAGTGTATAATATTACTGAATACACTCCTGACACACTCACTGTCTTCAAAGTTGAAATATTGAAGCTATTGAATACCAGTAATACAAATAAGGATGTTTCTAGTTTTTGTCTTTTTTTCCTATTGTAACGGGCCGAGAAAAATATGCAGCCAGTCCGGGACCCTTCTCTCACAGGGTGAATGCTCTACCAACTGAGCTAACCGGACCACTAACATACATGTCTCTCCTGGTAGGTTAGGTACACACTGACATATTCCCTCACATGTTTGGAATTTGTTCCCGAATTTCCATAAAGACCAGAGAATCATTTAATGTTTCTCGGGAATGAATATAAAAGTCACAGCCCCACATTGTGCGCAATGTAACAGGACAAGAGAGATATGCAGCCAGTCCAGGACCCTTTACTTACAAGGCGAATTCTCGACTGACTGAGCTAACCAGACTGCTTACATACATTTCTTTCCTAGTAGGTTAGATACACACTGACACTATAGATAAAATTTTATGAAACTTCCCAGTATTTAAGTTTAATGTTTATTCATGAAATATCAGAAATAAGACTTATGGTCATACAGATTTTTGGTATTACCACCTCATAAACATACCCGTCCTTGAAATTTTATGAAAGAAGTAATATTTTACAAGCAATGCGAAAAAAACATTTAAAATTATTTACGTCTAGTATTTAATTAAAACTAATAAATAGATGCTTGCATATAATATAATTGTCATGGAAGCTTGAATATTGGGGTTTAGGGTTTTTAAAAACAAAATCATTTCTGCAGAGTATCATTTTTTTTTCAATTTTGCAATAAAAATATAGCGATTTTTTTTTTAATATTCTGATATAGTGTATGGATAAATTTTGCATAACACCTCATAAAATACTCTCTGATACCTATTCTAATGACAATCAAAATTAAAAAAAAAACAATACCGCATACTCTTATGCCATCGTTTAATAAACTGCATTTCCAAAATTAACATCTTTATGCTATTTATTTGTATAAATATTAGATTTCTATTATTTTATATTCGGGTTAAATTGCTATAAACAATTATTTTATACCAGTATGCATATTTCCTATATTGAACACAATATCAAGAGACCAATTTCGGGCGTATCCGTAAATGAGCGTGCCATCTGAAATGGGGTCAGTTGTAGTATAATAGTATGTAGTGACACTGGCAGGTCTCGGCAAAATTGCTTCCCTTTGTGCACAGAATTGGTGCGCATGAAAAACTACAGAAAACTTCCTTAAGACTTCCTTAAAGTTGCATATTTGTATGCAATATACAAATGTTACCTTAATAATTGCAGAAATCAAGCAAATTATAGTTTATATTATATTGATGTTCCATTTACAACTTTTGACATAAAAGGGTCTACAAACCGTGTTTTCTGATGGAAGGAAACCAAATACTAAGGTTTAAGCTTTAGGTTTTGGTCGCTCGGTGTCAATTGCAATGTTTTTTTTGTCATTTGCAACAGTTGTATTGCCTAGAACAAAAGTAAGGTCACATTTTTTAGTTTGGTCCATTTAATTAATATTTTTAGCTTGACTATTTGGAGAATAAAGAGAGCTATTCTACTCACCCAGGCATCGGCATCACACCTTGGTTAAAGTTTTACAAGCAAATCCCTATCTCAGTAACCATTGCATGTATTGCCTTTAAACTTGCACAAGCCTTTCTAGTCGTCAACCCTACTAAAATAGCTAAGTTAGATAACTTGCATGAATATGATACAAATTATTGCCCTTGTTTCACTTAGAAATTCTGGTTAAAGTTTTGCATGCAAGACCCTATCTCAGTACCATTGCATGTATTGCCTTTAAACTTTACACAAGTCATCAACCCTACTAGAATAACTAAGTAAGATAAGTATTGCATGAATATAATACAAATTATTGCCCTTATTTCACTTAGATATTCTGGTTAAAGTTTTGCAAGCATGTCCCTATCTCAGTAACCATTGCATGTATTGCCTTTAAACTTTACACAAGTTTTCCTAGTCATCAACCCTACTAGAATAACTAAGTTAGATAACTTGCATAAATTTAATGCAAATTATTGCCCTTCTTTGACTTTCGATTGAATGATTAAGACTTTATATATGACTGTAGTCATGAAATCGTCTAGCCTGATTCAATAAGGCATGAATGGACAGCTTTTTTACAATTTTGATATCTGATCTGCTGTCTCGGGAGACGCAAAATAAAAATCTTTAAAAGGCTCCATAGAGACGTGCAATATGTCGCACTAGAAAGCAACTAAATAAATCAAGTAGGATAACTCTTGCTAGATTTTTTTTAGCCTAGGGCCTTTGTTTTACTTAGAAATTTAATAACTCAGCAGTCACTGCATGTATTTGATTGAAACTTCATACAAGACATAACAGTTATAAGACCTACTCAATTTTGTCAATTATTTATGTTAGATAACTTATATTTGTTTGGATTTGGACATCTGTGACAAATATTCGAATAGTCAAGCGCACTGTCCCTCCGAAACTTTTGTTTCTGTTTTTACTGTTGCCGTATATGGTGCCATAAGGAAAATTGTGAGCACTTCCAGACTATATTCTTTTTAGCTCACCTGAGCAAAGCTGAACTGAGCTGTTCTGATTGCTCTCTGTATATCGTCCGTTGTTAACTTTTGCTTCAAACAACATATTCTCTGATTCTCTGATATTCTTGTCCGCACTATTTCTCTACAATCTCAGGTTGGAATTTTATGAAACTTGCTAGGATGCATCATTACCAAGTGCAGATGCGCATATTGTCTTTATGTTTTGGTTCGATGATTTTTCACTGAGTTATTGCCCTTTGATTTTGTCTGTGACCAAATTCTTGTTCGCGCTATTTCTCTACAACCCCATGTTGAAATTTTATGAAACTTGCTAGGATGCATCATTACAAAGTGCAGATGCACATATTGTCTTTATGTTTCTGTTCGATGATTTTCACAGAGTTATAGCCCTTTCATTAAGTCTGTGACTAAATTATTGTCCGCACTATTTCTCTACAACCTTAGGTTGGAGTTTTATGAAATTTGCTATGTTTGTGTTCCAGTTTGATGATTTTTCACGGAGTTGTGGCCCTTTCATTCTGTCTGAGACCAAACTATTCTCCACTCTATTTCTCTATAACCTCTGGTTGGAATTTTATGAAACTTGCTAAGATGCATGATTACCAAGTGGAAATGTGCATATTGTCTTCATGAAGCTATATCGCTACAACCTCTGGTTTTAATTTTGTAAAACTAGCTAGGATATGCACATATTGTCATTTTGTTCCATTTCAATGATTTGCGAATGAGTTCTGTCAAGTGCAGAGCCACATATTGTTCCTGCTATGCAGTTTGGTATTTTTCAACCAAGTAGCCATCAGCACTAAGGGAATATGGTACAGGGTCAAACACTCACTTGGAGAGCATCCATCAGTTCCACCAATATTTTCTTGTCTCATCCTTTTTTGATATTATTCCAATCATATTGAGGTTGGAAGCATTGTTTAGTCACAACAATTTGGACTGGGTCCTTTAAACGAGATTTAATATTCATCAAGGGCCAGCAGGGGCCCTAAAAGGGATCAAACAAAAATGTTCTTCTCAAGAACTGAGGAGCCAAAATCATTTATATTTGACATAAATGGATTCCTATGAGTAAGAGTTTCATTCTTGTTCAAATGAATGTGTTGGAATATATTGGGGCCCAGTAAAGGGACTTTGATTTTTAAATGAGAAAATAGTAAATTATTTTTTCCTTTTTTTTTTTTCATCTATTTTAGAAATTATTTTAATCTTCTTGAGAACTGGAGTATTGTTTAGTCATAACATTTGCGACTTGGTCCAGCAGAGGCCGAAAAATGGATAAAATTGTGAATTTTCAAAAATCTTCTTCTCAAGAACCAACAGACCAAATTTGTTTATATATGGTTTAATTCATCTCTATGAATAGGGGTTTCAAGTTTGTTCAAATAAAGGGGCTAGGTTCTATTGGAGCTCAGTAAGGGGTCTTTAGTTTTCACATATGAATACTTTGTGAACATAGATAATTCTCAAAATTTGAAAAAAGAGTGACAGTGAAATCAATTGAGTGAATTTGGGCCTCTTGTTGAAATATGTTGACAATGCAGACATTGACCATTATTATTGAGTTATATAATTAATTTCTTTATGACCATTGAAATAATGAATGAAATCGGATTGTGGTATATGACCAGCATTACGATCCAAAGTTTTGACAAAGAAATACATTAACAGTTCTTTGCTGAGTATTTAACCCTTTACTTCATATAGATGCCTTTGGACACCTCTTATATAGAAGGCTTTTGAATTATCGGGTAATTATGTTTATATTAACTGACAGAGTGGAAAACAGTGCAGGAAGAGTTCAGATTGCTCGTCAAAGGCGTTCTGTGATTGGTGCGGGAAAACGCAGATCTATGGAGTAAAGGGTTAATGGATTTTGTGACATTTTCAACATTTTTTAGTGTTTATTGATTTTAAGACAGCACCTTGCACCACCCGGCATAAAATAAACTGCTATTGAAAAAGGGTTTGTTTATATAACAAATTTTTCTGGAAAAAAAGAGACATTTTACTTTACTTCAACAGGGACAAACATTTTGCATTTTGTAGCTCTCTTTGTCATCTCAAAAATCATGCAGCATTTTTATTAATGACATTCACCCCAAAGAATAACTTGATATAAAATTACAAAATATTGTAAGTTATTTCTTTGAAGGAGTCCTGAGTGGTCTAAGATTACTTGCCTCTTACCGCTTAGGTGGTAGGTTTGAGTCCCGCTCGCTCCAAAAACATTATGTAAGAAAGGTTGCCAGTCATTGCAAATGGACAATGGTTATGCTTCATTCTGAGGTCTCCACACCAGTCGGGCCCGATAAGCTCAGTCAGTAGCGCCTCTACCTATCAATCCAAGGGTGGTGAGTTGAATCCCCTCTGTGATGATTGATGTACAACATTGTGTCTATTTATCAGTTGTCTCTCACTGCTGATTTAAGTGGGAAAGTTATCAGTTATTTGCGGAGATCGGGTGTGCTCAAGTACTTGTTAACCTTTCAAGAAACAGTGGTTAGGTCATCTGTAAGCCCTCGATGGCATAAAAATGAGGGTAAATATTCAATCAGTCAATCATCCACACCAATAAGACTGCCATGGATATTCCATTTATAACCTGAAAAGCATTAAACACAATAACTCTTCTTTGGGGCGGGGATCTGTACCTCCGGCTCCCCTCTAAATCCACCAGTGGGCGAATGAATGGTTTTCAGTTGTAACTCTAAATAGACCAGTAGTCGAAACAATAATGCACCCTATTAATTAATCCGCAATATATCAATTGTCCATGGGGCCAAAATGAATCAATGGGGTTGCACCTGGCATCCCTTGGGCATGCATTCTTCAAGTGTTTCTTAAATCTTATAAGGCTGGGTATTTCTTACTATTGTCAATCTATTGTATCACTTTGATAAAAGAATAATATAAAAAATAATATATATAACTGAAAATACATTCTCCTCTCCCCTATAATCACTATAATGGCTTAATATGTATTCCCTCTGCACCCACTTTTAAATTGTATAGTTTTGTGGTCTCCCTGGAGCGACCCATCATCCGTGCCACCCACGTCACTTCCCCGTGCTCATGAACATGAATAAAGTCGATTTCCGTCTCTGTAGTAGATTTTTTGTTTAAAACCATTAGCATGGGGAATAGTCATTGCTATATTCCGATTTTCATTAGGGCATTATCGAAAAAAAGAAAATTTAATAAAAAAAAGTACAATTCACAAAATATTGTTTGAACAACAATGATATTTTATATTAATATTAAAAAAACAGTTAAAAAAAATTCGACCTTGATGGGACTCGAACCCACAATCTTCGGCTCCGGAGGCCGACGCCTTATCCATTAGGCCACAAGGTCCTTGAGCATTATATAGGTCAATCGAAACTATATATATTCAATATCGGGAACATCAAGCTGCCATGCTTGTTGTTTGTCACATTAGGTGTTGGATGATGTTATATAATAAATAATCATAATGATTTATTTGTTTTATAATACTTATTTAAAACAGATGTATGCTTTAATTTTAACATTCAGACGATTAAAGATAAGGGAGCTCACTATTACTATTAAAAATAAACTCATAATTATCTCCCTTGAAACTTTTATAGTCTGTTTCATTGTTTCCCGACCGGTTATTCAGGATTTCGCCTACTGTCCGGCTAAGTAAATAGAACCGTTGTATAAAACGAGTCAAAACGTATTTTCCCGGACATTAGTTGAACATCATATTAGCACACAGTACGCGATAGTTTAAAGGGATCCATGCATGTAACGTGTTTGCTGTTTAGCGGTACTTGTATACAGCCGACAATGGCTAAAATACTTAATATTGTTCCAATTTAAACGCCGTAAATCTCAAAGTAAATTTGATCGCAATCCTCAAAATCTGCGCCAGCTCAAAAGTGTATATATCAGAAATTTATGTTTTTATTATAAAACTTTTGCTTTATCTTCTCGTGTCTCGGAACTAAAAAGCTCTGTTTTAGGCCATTATAAATTAATTTTAATGTTTTTTTATGTTTTTTTTAAAAAAAAATTTTTTAATTTTTTTTTATATGAAAATAAAAATGGTCGGGGAGGCATAAAAAATAGGGACGGACTGGGATGATTATCTAGCAATTACTATATCATGGCCTTATCTATACGCCGGTACGGTGATTAGTATAAAGATAAAGTGTCAAATGCTAGTTTTAAAAAGTATGCGTTAACGACAATAAACTTACAAAACTTGAAGTTGATATTTCATTTTTGTGTAGCCTATAAGGAGCCGGAGCAGGAGGGGGTGTCCTCACCCCCTCAACACACACACACACACACACACACACACACACACACACACACACACACACTCTTAAAAACATCTGGTGTAAATGACAACCATAAAGAATGCAGAATTGGATGTTTTAAATTAAAAAAAAACACAAACAAACACGGGGGATGCACCCCCGTACGCTACCACGCCCCCCCCCCTTCCACCCACCTGAAATGGAACCTTTCCTCCAAGTTTTCATCCCCCAAAATAGTTTTAAGTCACGGGGGTTCGCCATCATGTAGTTGAAGTGATTGATTTGATTGGTTGGTTTCCCACAATGTCGTATGTCTCTTTAATCGGTTAAGTCATGTTATAATTGATGTTTTAATACAGCTTGAAATCACATTTAGATATCAGATAAAACATAAATGATCATCAATGCAACACTTTGTAGTTTCTCATTTCATTACAGTAACTTCAATATCGCCATTTCTGATGATTTCAAAGGATTTATATTTAATTGTGTTTGGTTAAGAAATTAAAACGTAACTCAAAGAGATAACACAAATTAAACTGATGTACTGATACATTTCCATCAAAAGTATTGACACCCTTTTAAGTTTTATTTTATATTTGAATGACTACACCGTATTAATGTTGAAAATTTCTTTGCAAAGGAAGTTCATAGTAAAGGGTCGTCGGTGCAGAGTGGTGTAGGGCACTGTCGTCTGATGACCACTTACCTCTCACCACTGTAGTCGTTGGCCCGAGCACCAGCTTGGTTCACAATTTATCGGGAAAAGTTTGCCAGTTACTGACGGTGGTTCTACTCTGATATTTGGCTAAGGTATTTCGTATAATGAAAAAACGATTTACATATATAGATGTTGTCTCCAAAATAAACAATAGATATAAGGTCAGTTTGATTTGTTCAACACTTGAAAATCAAATATGATCTCTGTTATATTTAAGGAATATATAATTAACACTATTCGATCATGCAGTAAGTTCACACACTAGTAAATGAGTATTTACACCTATTAGTATTTTTTGTTTCCTTCAACTCAGGAAAATAGCGACACAATAGTAAACATGGGGCGAAATCAAAACATGTATACTAGTATGTAAAACAGTTTACAGGTCAGCACCCCTGTTCTTCGTTGTTTGAACTGTTAAACCGACGCTCAACCCCCATTAAAATTAAGTTTCATTGTCTGAAAAGTTGTCGTGTATGGTGTATAGCGTCGTTTTCAACATGTTTCAAGTTATATCACGACGGCGTCTACTTGAGACAGTATTATAAGAGCTGCCACATGGGAGTATCATACTGCAGACAAATGATATGATAACCCATCCAGTCATATCATACCGGGGATCGAACCCAGGACTTTCTTGTTGCGAGGCGGACGCTGTACCACTAGACCACGCTGCAGTATATCTCAAAAGTAAAAAAATATCCTCACATACCATTTAAACTTTGTAAAATAATGGCGCAAATATCTCACACTGTATTAAAATCATACTGCGAATATCTCACACCCACATCAAAATGATAGCGCGAAAACTGCGAATATCTCACACCGTCGTTAAAATGATAGCGCGAATATCTCACACCCACATTAAATGATAGCGCAAATATCTCACACTGTATTAAACTGCGAATATATCACACACAACTTAAAATGATGGCGCGAATGTCTCACACTGTATTAAACTGCGAATATCTCACACACAACTTAAAATGATGGCGGGAATATCTCATACCCACATTTAATGATAGCGTGAATATCTCACACTGACATTTAATGATAGCGTGAATATCTCACATCCACATTAAAGTGATTGTGAATATCTCATATCTCACACCAACAATAAAGTGATAGCGCGAATATCTCACACCCACATTAAATGATAGCGCAAATATCTCACACTGTATTAAACTGCAAATATCTCACACACAACTTAAAATGATGACGGGAATATCTCATACCCACATTTAATGATAGCGTGAATATCTCACACTGACATTTAATGGTAGCGCGAATATCTCACATCCGCATTAAAGTGATCGTGAATATCTCATATCTCACACCCACAATAAAGTGATAGCGCGAATATCTCACACCCACATGAAAGTGATAGCACCAATATCTCACACCCACATTAAAGTGATAGCGCGAATATCCATCACCAACATTAAAATAATAATGCGACTATCTCACACTCGTATAAAATGATAACTTGAATATCTCACAACCGTATTGAAATTATAACATGAATAATCACAGCCATATTAAAGGAAAGTAAAATTACTTTTAAATTAGATTAAAGCATCTAACTATCATTCAGAAATAAATGCATATGGTTTGGTACGCCAAATCCACTAAAACGTGACATAATCGATATTCAAATTGGAGTAGTAATCTTGAAACGAAATCCCCATTCTAAAATAGACATCATTTAAATACTGTTTGACGAACTTCACATCGTCAGTCGGACTCTTTCTAAGGTGTAAAACGGCTCATATTGACATCAATGCTAAGGAGCGGTGATAAAAAAAAACAACGAAAAATGCCCGCTTCAGGTAACATTTTTGCAGATAAATTTCTTAATATTTCATGAACAATCGCAAAACAAAGACGAAATGCTGTCCCTGTATAGAGATAAACCATCAGTGCAACCGCATTTTTTTGCTCAGATAAAAATATTATGATATGGAACGGTGCAAGTTATAAGAATACGCCGTTGCACTTTTTGAGTGGTCACACAATGGCACCGATGGTTCTTCTCTATACAGGAACGGCGTTCGTCTTTGTTTTGCGAATTTTCATGCAATATCAAAATAGTTGCCTTCAAAAATGTTACATGAAGCGGTAACTTTCCTCCAATTTTCGCACCAATCCATAGCAATATGTCACGTTGGTTCACCACCGTGTTACACAGTATGCGATGAATGAAATACTAATGCCAAACGTGGTGACAGATGTTTAGATGAATATGTAATGCAATTAGAGATTTCTTATTTTAGTGGTGATAAAGATTACGTTTGAGCAATAGTGTTTAATACCTTGGGAATCCCATCTTATTGATGTGTGCTTGTGGAGATTGCATAGCGTGATAAAATAGCAAACTAACTATTGCTTTATTATAACATTTAGATATATTTTATAGATAACGTTAAATCAGATATTTTGAAATCGCATATCAACAATATAAGTAAATAATATACATTTAAAGGAGCCTCTGAAAACACAGACGGCAACATAAAAACAACAGCAGATTTGGTTTTATTGGTTCATTGTTGTTTGAAACTTATTTGTGTTACTTCGATTGTGAAACAAGTTCTTAAAACTTGACAAATCAAGCTCGAAGTCTTCCTGGATAGAACCAGTATTAAGCATATGTATATAAGCGTCTTGCTCAAGGGCACTACCGTTAGCCGTGGCAGAGGATCGAACCCACGATCCCCGATCCCAGGTAAAATGCTCTACCAATGGATCACGAGCAGTGGCGTAGCTGCTTTTACATCATGATAACTCCCGAAAATGTACTCAGCACGCAGGAAATACATCCTGAAAGTCTTCTTTTTCTGTAGGGGCATACCCCCACACAGACCCCGCCAGAACCTGGTGGGCTTGCACATCATTTTAGTGTCAGCAATAGCAATAAAAGGCTATCTTATTCTTCCGGCCGTCGCCAAATAATTAAACGAGACGGTTTAAATAGTTGTAGCCACGTCATATTATCATTAAAAGTAGCAGCATTAAATGTGTGTTAAAGAAAAAACAAATGAAAATATAAGAAATAACAGATGCTATACTTAATGTAATTCCTAAACCTTGCAGAAATCAGAACAACAAGCGAGTCTGTGGCTAAACGAAGATTCTGTAAGGGTGTTTCAAAATGTATGTTACAACAACGGCTGCGTATTTATCGTTCCCGTTCCTGCGCGACTTTGGAAGACCCTGTCGGCCGTCTGATCGCACATTCGAAGAGCAAAACATGATGGTCATTCGTTAAAGGGAATATATCAGGAAAATTTGCTATAACATATTTTAAAAAATAAAAAAAAAAAATATAAAATGGATAAAAAAAGCCTTTTCATTATCATTAGTAAATGAAATCCGAACTATTTGATATGTCAAATCCATCAAAACCTAACACACACAAAAATCGATATTTGAACTGAAGTGGCCATTTGAAACGAAATCCCCACCTAAAATAGACAGCATTTGAATACCGCTTGACTACCTTGGCATCGTTATTCGGACTCTTTCTAAGATCAAACATGTTTTTACTACGTGTAAACCTGTATAACGGATCAAATTGGAATCAAAATGAAATCACGTACCTCATATAATACGTCACAAAGTATGTTAATATGCAATTTTGAATAGGGAATCTATTTTAGTCAAATATAGGCGCGTAGCCAAATAAGGAAAACTCTTTTCAGTGTGTTATTTTAGCATGTTTAAATATATATGCATTTGCCAATACGGGGTCAATGAGTATATATAGGCATGGTATATTACAAAAAGTAATTTAGCCAATTTTAAAAGATTGAAAAATTCTGATCAATTCCCTTTTAATGTTCTCCCACTAAACGTACAGTACGGTGTGGAATTAGAGGTCTCACTTATATCGCCGATATGTGTTCTATCTTAGCAGTAAAACTGCACATTTATATCAAACATCATATATTATGGATATTATTTTCACTTATATTGTATGTTGTTTCTGTAGTGTAATTTTTTAAATTTTGGTGACCGAATACTAAATCGCAGGCCGCGATAAAGTCACTCATTGGCCAATATCGGGTTATGCTAAAACGTTGACGTATACATTCGAAAATGCCGACTTATGTATTAACGATTTTCTCATAAATAGCATGAAGGACAGAATCAACCTTTATCTTTGAATGGAACCTTCTTCTAGTTACCCCATCCTTTACTGAACAGAATGTTATAAGTGATGCATTTTTAACCGAAAATGTTAACACATTATCTTGGGGCCGGATTCTCCATAGCCGTTTTGGAGTGGGCCGGATTTTCCGGGTTCCAAATGTAAAACATTCGTTCACTGAACGGTTGGTCTTTTATTCAAACTGTCGTAACGGACTAATTCTGAATGATTCAAAACCATTAATCATAATTCGATATCTACTATGCTAGCACAATTTATTGGTACTGCAACTTATTCTTCATCATGATCCGATAATTTCCCAGTCGCCAGTTCGGCGCGTGCGATGTTACAGTTATTGTTGCAAATATCAGGACACGCTGAAGATATTGCTGATTCACAGAGAGGAAGTGTGCAGCGTCAAGCTCATCCAAGGAAAATGGACTCCTATCAAACATTCAAGAACCAGTTGGTTGTTTTCTACTTTTCCTTTTTATGTTTTAACGTTCATATCGTTGAATCAGATGTACCAGGTATGTAAACAATGTCTTATTCACGTTTTAATGCTATAAATAATATTCAACTAAATTTACAAGATTTTTAAAATTTAAAACAAATTAAATACATATTTTCTTTAATAAATATGTAAACCAAATTACATTATACTTTTCACATGAACACGATCTTTTTATTATTCGTTGTGGTTACATAATATGATTAAAATAAACTACAAGGTGGATAAATATTACAGAACAGAACAGATCAGTTCTCTTTAAAAGACCATACTGGTCAATCCACCAGATCTTGCACAATTTTGACAAGATACATACTGCTTTGGAAACAAATACTTTAAACAACTTTTCTATGTGGATTTGCTTACTGTGGAATTCACAGACATTACTTTATATAAATAAAGTACATAGAGCATAAACTGTGCAGTGAAACATTGAGGTAATGTACATGTACTGTTCATTTGTATATAATTGTATCAATGTTCATTGGTATTATTTGGCTGTAATAAAAAAACAGTATTTACTTTGTAGAATGCAGTGGTGTGACCTGCATGAATAATGGGACGTTGAAACTGAATAATAACCAGTGTGGGTGTGAATGCGCGGACGGATATGCTGGTATCAGATGCGAGTACGGTCAGTATATCGTTCATTAGGCCCTATAAGGAACATAGATTTTATTAATATATCGTATATTATGCCAAATGTGATTTGTCCGTGATATATCACTCAACACTACAAGTAGGAATGTTATAATGTCCGTGATATATCACTAAACACTACAAGTAGGAATGTTATAATGTCCGTGATATATCACTAAACACTACAAGTAGGAATGTTATAATGTCCGTGATATATCACTAAACACTACAAGTAGGAATGTTATAATGTCTGTGATATATTACTAAACACTACAAGTAGGAATATTATAATGTCCGTGATATATCACTCAACACTTCTAGCTGGAATGCTATAATATCCTTGATATATCTCTAAACTTTACAAGTAGGAATGTTATAATGTCCGTGATATATCTCTAAACACTACAAGTAGGAATGTTATATTGTCCTTGGTATATCACTAAACACTACAAGTAGGAATGTTATAATGTCCGTGATATATCGCTTAACACTACAAGTAGGAGTGTTATAATGTCCGTGATTTATCTCTAAACACTACAAGTAGGAATGTTATAATGTCCTTGGTATATCGCTAAACACTACAAGTAGGAATGTTATAATGTCCATGATATATCGCTTAACACTACAAGTAGGAGTGTTATAATGTCCGTGATATATCTCTAAACACTACAAGTAGGAATGTTATAATGTCCGTAATATATCGCTTAACACTACAAGTAGGAGTGTTATAATGTCCGTGATATATCTCTAAACACTACAAGTAGGAATGTTATAATGTCCGTGATATATTGCTTCACACTACAAGTAGGAATGTTATAATGTCCGTGATATATCGCTTAACACTACAAGTAGGAATGTTATAATGTCCGTGATTTATCTATAAATACTACAAGTAGAAATCTTATAATGTCCTTGGTATATCACTAAACACTACAAGTAGGAATGTTATAATGTCCGTGATATATCGCTTAACACTACAAGTAGGAGTGTTATAATGTCCGTGATATATCTCTAAACACTACAAGTAGGAATGTTATAATGTCCGTGATATATCGCTTAACACTACAAGTAGGAGTGTTATAATGTCCGTGATATATCTCTAAACACTACAATTAGGAATGTTATAATGTCCGTGATATATCGCTTAACACTACAAGTAGGAATGTTATAATGTCCGTGATATATCGCTTAACACTACAAGTAGGAATGTTATAATGTCCGTGATATATCACTAAACACTACAAGTAAGAATGTTATAATGTCCGTGGTATATCGCTTAACACTACAAGTAGGAATGTTATAATGTCCGTGATATATCGCTTAACACTACAAGTAGGAATGTTATAATGTCCGTGGTATATCACTTAACACTACAAGTAGGAATGTTATAATGTCTGTGATATATCACTAAACACTACAAGTAAGAATGTTATAATGTCCGTGGTATATCACTTAACACTACAAGTAGGAATGTTATAATGTCCGTGATATATCACTAAACACTACATGTAGGAATGTTATAATGTCCGTGATAAATCACCAAACAAACTACAAGTAGGAATGTTCTAATATCCGTAATATATCACTAAACACTACAAGTAGGAATGTTATAATGTCCGTGATATATCACTAAACACTACAAGTAGGAATGTTATAATATCCGTGGTATATCGCTTAACACTACAAGTAGGAATGTTATAATGTCCGTTATATATCGCTAAACACATCTAGCAGGAATTTTATAATATCCGTGATATATCGCTAAACTACTAGTGGTATATGAGGGTCGGGGTGGGCCATTCCTCAACACACATTACAATATTTATATTCAGTATGAAAATACATATGGTATATCTATGATAAAGTAAACACGTTTTATTCGTGTGTTTTTTTATCATAATTAAACAGTTTTTTTTCTTCCATTTTCTCCATTTTTTCTGCATTAATGATTTCCCCTAAAATGTTATTTCAAAAGTTCTTAAAATTAAAATATGTTACTCAGAGTTTTTATAATTCCTATTGTATTTAAACGGAAGACTAAAGAAAAACAATAATTTTCTGCTTCTTTTCTTTTTATTTTACCTTGCATATTTGGAGAGAAAATGAGTTGTTTTATATAATAGAATATATATTATACATGTATCTATATAAAAAAAATAAATTTATTTTATGATTGAGATAAGAGAGTTTATCAATAATAATTTCACTATTAGTAAAATGATCAATATAATTCACTGATGAACCTCTGTAATTCAGAAAAAGCATTTAATCACATTATGTTACTAGAGATGGAAGAAAGTAAGTGGCCACCAGGGCCGTATGCGATATTGATGCCTACAGACGGATGTCCGGAGAATACAAAATCTGGCTGGAGGATGGGTTATTTTAACTTTACTGCGAAATTCCGAATATTCCCACGTTCACACGGAGACGACAACGACAGCACAACTCTTAATATTCAAGAGGTATTCGGCTTGAATGTTCTGGGACCATTTGGACCATTCGGACTACAGATAAATTTCTGTTATAAACTTGGAGACCATACTTTAAACTCTGTTAACGGATGGCCTGGAAACGGCTACAGTATATTAGGGACAGAGGCTGGATGTCCGACAGGTATAGATTTTGTAATATTCAAATAATTAAATTACATTTAAGATGGTATACACCAGTATGATAAAAAGCACATATTTCATTAATTGTTCCAAAAACCAATACTTGCAAATGTTTAATCGCTTCAAATTACAAAATATAAACTATGCGGCAATTAATTAATAACGCATGCAGGTTTAATAGCATATATATAATAATGACCTATTATTATCCACCTGAAAAAGCTATTCCAATGAGCTTCAAGCATATGTACCACGTGATTGTACACAATAAATCGTTATTGCACGTTGATGACAACATACACGAGATCGGCAGGTATTAGATTAAACACCATTTTCAACACATGACAGTTTTTATATGACATATCCAGTTTTATTGTTGGACGAAAGCTGAGTAGAATCACCATCTTTCCGCAAGTCACTGGCAAGCTTTCTTATAGAAATGTTTTGGATCGAGTATGGCTCGAGATCATGACTTCAGCGGTGTGAGATAAGTGATATTAGACCGGCAATAACGCTTTAGGCAACTCAGCCCACGGCGGCGAATCCTTTACGTCTCACACCACTATTACATTTCCCATTGTAACATTAAGATCCAAAACACAGTGAAAAAACAAAACCTGCAGCATGTGTCTGGCCTCGTGTGACAATATTCTATTCCGTTAATTGTTGTTTTAATATTAATGTATTAATACTCTAATGTTTAATTGTCATATTTATTATGGTTATATGTACTGATTATGTTTGTGTTGTTGAGCCGGGCCCGGTCGATTACGCGACTGACTATCAATCCAGGGTCGTGAGCTCGAATCCCCCGCCTGGCAACAATATCCGTGATGATTGATATACGACATTGTGTCTCATTATCATTCGTCTCTCACCACTGATTCAAGTGGGAAAGTTATCAATTACTTGAGGAGATGGGGTGTGCTCGAGTACTGGTTAATCCCAGGAAACAGTGGAACAGTTAACTGATCGTCTGTTAGCCCTCGATGGCATAAAAGTGCCGCTAAATATTCAATCAATCAATCAATCAATCAATCAATCAATCAATCAATCAATCAATCAATCAATCAATCAATCAATCAATCAATTGTGTTGTTGAGGTGTATTTGAACGTCTTAATTATGGTTATATGTACTGATTATGTTTGTGTTGTTGAGGTATATTTGAATGTCTTTATTATGGTTATATGTATTGATTTTGTTGGTGTTGTTGAGGTATATTTGAATGTCTTTTAAATTCTTTGTCTCTTGCTGGACATTTTCTTACTTTTAACAATTTGGATGGTCTAGGTTTCAGCGATAAAGACTTGGATCTGACCTTACCAGAGCTCTCACATTGGAACAAAGATGGATACCTACCACAGATAACTGTAGACACTTTGGACAATAACAGCGGTAACTATAAAACATATTAATCAAATAAAATGCACTTTTTATTATATATTACAGTATTTTTTAGCATTATGCAATTATGTAATTGATTAATATCACATTTTCTCTTCGTATACCCTCGTATACACATGTTGAGATAGGATAACAACTTAACTGTACGTATTTTTTTTATAGTTTACTAGTTACTAGTACCATGTAGGTGATGTTTATACTTGGATATTCAACTACTACTTCTGGACTTTGTGAACTAAAGCCATAATAAATCAATTGCTAGATTCGCTTGACAGGTTTAATAATAAATCTTGGACAACACGTTGTATGCTTCGTTTGGCAGATTCAATAATAAATCTAAAACAGCAAGTTGTATGCTTCGCTTGGCAGGTTCAATAATAAATCTAAGACAACATGTTGTATGCTTCGTTTGGCAGATTTAATAATAAATGTAAGACAGCAAGTTGTATGATTCGCTTGACAGGTTTGATAATAAATCTTAGACAACATGTTGTATGCTTCGTTTGGCAGATTCAATAATAAATCTAAAACAGCAAGTTGTATGCTTCGCTTGGCAGGTTCAATAATAAATCTAAGACAACATGTTGTATGCTTCGGTTGTCAGATTCAATAATAAATCTAAAACAGTAAGTTGTATGTTTCGCTTGACAGGTTCAATAATAAATCTAAGACAGCATGGTGTTTGCTTCGTTTGGCAGATTCAATAATAAATCTAAGACAACAAGCTGTACGCTTCGCTTGACAGGTTCAGTAATAAATCTAAGACAACATCTTATATGCTTCGGTTGTCATATTCAATAATAAATCTAAAACAGCAAGTTGTATGTTTCGCTTGACAGGTTCAAAATAAATCTAAGACAACATGTTGTATACTTCGCTTGACAGGTTCAATAATAAATCTAAGACAACACAGGTTCAATAATAAATCTAAAACAACGTGTTGTAGGTTCGGTTCAGTTTCGTTTATGCAGAAAGGATACACAATCAAACGACGTTATAACTGAATGGGATTGGCCGTTCATCTTATTAAAGGTAAGTGGTCATTATTGACTTACTTATTTTTTTGTACATTGACTGATTATTTTCATTATTCTTTTTTAATGTATCATTTGTGGTTTAAATTTGCCCATTAAAATCATCTTTTTGTGATATTTCAAAAAGGTTTTCAACCAATTTCGGCAAACAAAATATTTTTTATTTATTTATAACTAAAAACATCTTGTTGAAATAATGTATGTTATGTTTTTGCTTTGTAAAAAATATGTTTACAAAATTTTAAGAAACATACGGCTGAAACATACGCCCCAATAGTTAATTAAAAGACACAACACAAGTACACACTTAAACAAAACTGTCATTCAAACGAAAACTTTCTTAACTGGTAGACTGACAAGCTTGCAGTCAAACTTGTCTTAAGCAAGCAGTCAAGGGAAGGAGCAAAAGTGGCCTTTTAAGACAGGTTGTTGCTTAATTTAGGACAATTTGCTCTGAAAACATAGAAATTGGAAATAGCGAATGTGACCGCTTAAGACAAGTGGCTGCTTAATAGAGGTGACCACTTATACAGGTTTGACTGTATTGAAATAATAAAACAATACAAAATAATATATAAATGCTAATCAATGTGATTTATTTTTCAAGAATGAAGACAAAGAATGTCCGGATATGCAAAAATTGACAGTCGTAGAAGAAAATCTACCATTTTTAACAAATAGCAAGACGAACACAGCGTCAAAGACTGGATATAATGGTGTTACATATTGTTACTACTCACCTTCCAATTGGTCAGGTAAGATTGATTGATTGATTATTTAGTGTCATTTTTTTGCCATCGAGGGCTAACAGACGGTCAGTTAACCTTACCACTGGTCCCTGGGATCCTGAAAGGTTAACCAGTACCGACGGTACTCGAGCACACCTAATCTCTGCGAGTAACTGATAACTTTCCCACTTGAATCAGCGGTGAGAGACGAATGATAATGAGACACAGTGTCGTATATGAATCATCACGGAGACTGTTGCCGGGCGTGGATGCGGACTCAAGACCACTGGATTGATAGTCAGACGCGCAACCGACTGAGCTAATCGGACACATTTAATGTGAAAGAGCATCAAAACGAATTGGTCAGGAAAGAATTATAACACCGATCATAGTATGGCAGACCAAACGTTACTAAGTTAGGTTTTATATATGCATACTGTTGAATTTGTATTTGTGCTACTAATTTCATATTTATGTTGTTTTTGTTGTATGGTGTTTAGCGTCGCTTTCAACAATGTTTTAGCCATATCGCGACGTTGTCTACTTGAGACAGTATTCTGAGCTCTGTCACACATGCCGCAGACACATGGTATGATACCAAACCCAGTCACATGATACTGAAACCGGGTTGACCAGACCTAGAACTTTCCTCTAAATGCTTAGCGTCAAGTGAGGAAGTTTCTAGTACCATTTTTAAAGTCCTTGGTATGATCCGCGTGCGAAGCGGACGCTCTGCCACTAGACCACGCTGCGATTTATATTTATGTCTTCATTGCTTAAACTTTTTTATTGCAATTGTTTGTATACATAGAATAGCAAAACAGTTTGATCAAAATTTTATCAATATTAAAAGTATCTCATAAAAACAAAGATGGCAATGAAATATATTCAAATAGGAGAAAGAAGAAAACGAAATGGGGGACACTGTTTAAATATACGCATCCGATGCCGGCGTTTAATTGGAGTCTCCGCTGCTTGATAAATACTAAAACTTAATTAGATCTAGTAAAAGGTTAAGTGTAATATAAATTTTGAAATTGTTCAATATTGTTCAATATTTTCGTCGTCTAATACAGTATAACTCCTATGTAAAATATGAAGAGGGCGTGTAGAACGAGAACGTCTCTATCTATCTAGTCATACTCCACTTGCGGGCAATACGGGCAGTTGTTCATCTGTGCAGTGTGAGTGGGACAAGGGCAAAGGTGCAGTTCTTTAAGAACAAGTGAATAAAAGTAGTGGAAAAATGTTAAAGGGAGTCAAAGTGAACTTAAATGCAAGCTTAAAACAGCACGTATTTATTTAAGGCATGTAGTGGGTGACAGTGCTGACCAAAATTTGGGCAATAGATATTTAACTGGAATTATTATAAAATAACTCGTTTACAACTGATATATTGTTATTGTTTTCATTTCAGACACCAAGGTACTCTACCAAGGCACCAACGGTGAGTCGATAAACTGTTAGAAATAGTTTGATATTATGAACAAGATATAGGCCGCTGGTTGAAAAAAACTCTCGTTAGCAGTGGTCCAAAACATAACAAATAGAAACAATTAAGAGAAAATACGCCCATCGTCATAATAATGATTATAATAATAATAGTAGTAATAACAATAATGATAATAGTAATAATAATAGTAATACAGTTAATGATAACGATAATGAAGGTGACTGATGCTGCTGATGCTGATGCTGCTGCTGCTGATGATGATGATTATGATGATGATGATGATGATGATGATGAAATAAAATAATGATAATTATATGATGATAAAACGTTAATAATAATGATGATAATACATTGCACATACATTACATTTAAGATAACACAAAGCTCATAGCAACGAACACTCAAATTTATTGACATCAATATAGTATTTTAATAGGACTAGAAAATCTGAGTTTGGGTAGGACAGTATCACAGTCCACCACACATGGACCAACCTGGGAGGCAGACAGAAGTGTTGACGGATACACGGGCGACAACTCAGTGTGGTCGAAGACATGCTCAAAAACAAAATCCCAAGTCAACCCCTGGTGGATGGTAGATCTAGCAAGTATACATTACGTTGAGAAGGTCGTCATCCATCACCGTATCACGTGTAAGATTGATAGTCATTACGTCTCCATCACATGTTAATTTCCTTTATTCTCAAGTGAAACGAAAATAACACATAAAGCATTATAACCTGTCTGCAAGAAACTAGAAGTTTTTTTCTGATGAACATCGTGAATTTATTAATATATCAAGAAAAGCAACCACATCGATTATTGATGATATTGCTTTTTCCACACATTTCAGTTTTTGATGGTACCCCTTTAGTCTTGGTCAATCTGACAGTATGCATGTTATCTTCACATAAAAGCAGGACCCGTTTGACTCAATCGGTGGCACGTCTGGTTACCAATCTAGGGGTCATTAGTTCAAATCCGCTCCCGGCAACATTCTTTGTGATGATTAATATACGGCATTTCGTCTCATTGTCATTTGTCTCCCATCACTGCTTCATGTGGGGAAGTTATCAATTACATGCGGAAATGGATGTGCTCAAGTACAGTATTCCAGGTGTGGTTAGGATTACTGATCGTCTGTTAGCCCTTCCTGACATAAAATGACGCTAAATATTCAAACAAACAAAGACTTTTTAACCAAAAAGCAATCATGATAATGAATTTATAAGCAGATTTTTATAATGTCACCTTCAGATAAAAAATGTTATGAAAAACCGCTAAATATAGTTCTAGTTTCTTTAGCGCAAGGATATTTATAACGCATTAAGGAGAGGAACTTTTTCAGTAAGATCATATATGGCATTTAGAATTATTTAAGCTGTTAATGAATATGTATCTCTGCCCTCCCCGCCCCCACCCCCCCCCCCCCCCCCCCCCCCCCCCTCCTCCTCCATTTTTAAAGTTTTATAGTATATGATTTGAATTCACCAGGAAAGTACCTCTTCTCCGTTTCCTTCACATCAGCTTTTAACTGAATAATTTATCTAAAATCATTTTTATCCGCTGATGATGATTGTATTTTCAATTAGACAAAACTAATAATTATTGTTACGTGTTTTTATATTTCCTGTAAGTTACAAAAATATAAATTTATTTTATTTTAGTGCAAATGCTATGATAATGTTGAAATTAAAATGGCTATATATATAGAACATGTTTTTTTTAATTAGGCATTACATCGGGGGTGTCAGGGAATAGGGCAATAGTAAAATATGTTTATGCTTGTGTGAAAACCTACTGTTAATCAGTTCTTCTCAAATCTGATTTGAAGTGATATTCGAATTTTTAAAAAACATTTTGTAAGATGCCCAATAGTGCCTATGTACATTTGTCAAATTTGAGTAATTCAATTTTTATAAAGAAATTTAGGCGAAAGTCAAGATTAGCAGTAATTTTTCAACTTTTATATTCTGTAAATTACTGTTTGTAATTTAATTACTTTGGTATTTAAGCAGCCGTATCAAATTATTTTGTATGGCAATTAGATATCATAAGTGATAGGGCAGTGGCACCAAAGTTGCCTGTCTATGTTTGTCTCTTATAATTCTTATATAGAATGGCAAATATGTTATTTGTTTTATAAACTGTATTGTGGAATTGTACATATGATGTGAAACTTTAATAAACTATTAATATATAAAAAGTCTATTAACAAAACATAACACACATCTATATTTTATACCATTAAGCCGATTCTGCGATTAACGTATACCTGTCAATGGGAGTCGCGCCAGGAGCTTTAATTGACTATGGTCACGTGAACGGTACGACGGACAATAACACGGATTTATTCCGGTTGCACACCACTGCACCAGTCAGATTTGTGAAACTCCAAACCAGGGATGAAGCCACTGAAACACACTTAAGCATGTGTGAGGTGGAAGTGTATGGATACAAACGTAATACAGGAGGTAAGGGTAACAATATTTGTATTAGTGGAGTTGAACGTTTAAATCCATTTTAAGCATATAAAATTATTTTCAATGTTTAATAAATGTTTCTATACTATACTACGCTTTATTATACAACCTATAGAGCATTCACTTTACCTTGGAGATCAAACGACGTCGGTATAAAGGGAAATGTGTGCATCGTGCACGTGACTGTTCCAACAAATGGGCGGTGTCACAGTCTTACATCCAAACTCGAGGAGGCTATTTCCCTATCTGAACTATGGAATCCAAAGATTAAATGACCCCACCCCTTCCACCGGAATTTTTGTTAGCCCTTACATCCATTTCCAGCCTTTTCCCCCTGTTATTTCAGGTATTTTTTTAAGCGCTCAAAGAAGACTAAACTTTTTTATTTTTTATGTAACTTTCTGTGTTTTGGTGCAAATACGACCACAAAAGGAAGTCGTGTGATTCAATAGTAGGGTTATGGACATTATGAACACTGATTACAACTTATAAGTGTATTTAAGTTGTCCTGGTAGATCGTCTTTCGTTTAATTGTTCTTACTACGTGACTATGCAAAAACACATGTTTTAATGCTTAATAAATACTTTTTGTAACTTCTGAAGATATCGCGGAGGCAAACTATCACCTCCTCTTGCTTTAGTGTTGCTACTGCACCAAGCAATGGGTTTACTTTATACTTATTCACGGATCCTCCATGGCTGAGTTGTCCAAGGCGCCTTACCTCTCACCGCTTATGTCGTAGGTTCGAGTTCCGCTCGCTCCAAAAACTTTATATGAGAAAGTTTCCAGTTACTTGCAGAAGGACGGTGGTTCTACTCAGTCTGACTCAGTCTGAGGTCTTCCTCCACCAGTAAAACTGGATATGCCATATATAACCTGAAATGTGTTGAAAATGGCGTTAAACCAAATTAAAAATAAAAACTTATTCACACTTACGATTAGCTGTGAAATGTTAGTGTACGTGTCACACATATGTGCCGCGAACATTACAAAGTGATCACATTTAACCGATTGACCGAATTTGACCGAATATTTGTTGCCAGTGTTTTACCAGTTTTTATTGGCTGATCATAGTTAATGGTTGATATGTCATGAGGCGTTTATTTACTGCTATTTTAATTGTACTTCATGTCTTTTAATACAGTTCTATACAACCATTTGTGCACTGTTTCAGAGTATGATGTCGGGGATGAGCTCGCGATTGTTGGTGTGAGAACTATCCTTCCAGAACGCTTTGTAGAAATATTTAAGAATGTGGTACTGACATCACTTCGGCGTGATTTGGGCAGCCTGCCGTCCAAGTTTCCTCGTATGTATGAACTTTGACAAACGCATATTTACAGTTCTTGGTAAACTTTTACAGAAATAATGAATGAAACTGACAGTTTGTGGTAAAATATTTATTGGGAAGCTTGTAGAAGACTATCCAAAAAAATATCATCTGGGGCATATTTCATGACCGTTATTACTAATAAAAAGAAAAAACTGTTTCTGGCAAAAGCCTTATTTTTTAAATTTATTAATTTTACATCGAATGTACAAGTTCCTAAATCTTGGACAACACACACTCAAAGTATTCCTGTGTAGAACATGACGTGCTCACATATGCGGATACAGTGTCTTGCTCAAGGACACCACACATAGCCGGGGCGGTGGATCGGACCAACGACTCCTCCCCCGATCTCGAATCAGATACACCACCGGGCCACGCGTTCCGTGTAGAGCCTTTCACTCACGATAGCCTTGTCTACCTAAGTGCTATACATTTAACTGATAATTGTTAAATTGTCAACTCCATTATAAATATTGTGCGCAATGTTAGTTCCAGGGTTCTAGATTTTAGCGCAGTTAATGCTGGTCGAAAACAGAATACCGCATATCGTTGTGCCAGGGAACGTGAGAATATTGCATCTTGTATTTCAACTTTTGAAACCAAGTCTCAATGCCACATTTCTTGGTTGCGTTATATGATTCCAGTGGATTTTTTGTACAATATTATATATATATATATATATATCAAATTTTTATATAAACTGTTATCATTTATTGTTCATAATTATTTTATTTATCTGATCAGATATGAGAGATATGCCTATCGCTGTGTTGGAACAATCAGAGGATATGCCATGGATTGTGTTTGATGTAGGCAGAGTGATGGAGGTCTCGGCTGTCAAGACATTCTTGGAGTTGGCTTACACAGCAGGTTAACAAGTTTTATTATATTTTGTCAATAAATGTATATGCAATACAGTCGAACTTCGTTGGCTCGAACAGGGATGGCTCGAACACGGGTGGCTCGAACACCACATATTGATACAACCACAGCCGAATTCCTATTTCGATGTCTATACATATACATGTTCATGTATGATATGATGGTGAACAATATTTGAATCGAACAACCCTAAACTCGAACTATTTTGTCCAGTCTCATCGGGTTCGAGCTATCGAAGTTCTACTGTACATGTAATTGGATTTCACATCAATGTTTCGCATGTCGATGAAGCAAAGGTCTATGTGAGTTGAACACAATTACTTATAAATATATATCATCTAAAAGGCATACTGTAAAAGGTTTCAGTTTTTTTCAAGGTGTTAGTAATGCATTTAAAAAAACTGCAAAAAGAAATACATGTAGTAAGAAAAAATGTAAATTTATAAAGATATGTTACTATAGATTTTTAATTAGGTCACGGGTGGTAATCTTTTGTTGTTTTTTAGCTGTGTACGATTGTATTGATGTTTAATTCATTGATGATATAAATATTCATATTTAATTAGTGCGAATAAGTTTTGCTTGTTAACTTAGTGTTTTGTGCACAAATGTGTTTTGCCGAGCCCGGTTAAATCAATCGGTAGCGTGTCTGGCTGTCAATCTAGGCGTTGTGAGTTCGAATCCCTGCCCGACCACGTTCCTAAAGAGGGTATACGACTTTGCTTCTCATGGTCATTTCGGCTTCAATCGCTGATTCAAGTGGGAAAGTTATCAGTTATTTGCGAAGAAGGATGTTCCTAAGTTCTGATTAAAAGTCCAGAACCCGAGGAAATAATAGTTCTGCTCGTCTGCTAGCCATCGATGGTATAAAATGACGCTAAAAATAAAGGATGTTTTAATGCAAGTGACAATACAAGTACTGTGGTGGTGGTCCAGGGATAGAGCGTTCGCTTTGCATACGGAAGATCGTGGATTCGATCCCCAGCCGGGTCATATCAAAGATTTGAGAAATGGAACTACAAGTTTCCTCGCTTGGCGCATTCAGCGGATAGTTCTATGTCTGATCGGCCCGGTTTCAGTATAATTTGACTTGATTAGGGTATCTTGTCACACGTCTTTGGCATGATACTCCAGTGGGTAGAGCATAGTATACTGTTTCAAGTAGACACTGTCATGATATAACTAAAAATATGTTGAAAGTGACGCCAAACACCATACAACAACACAAACAAGTGACTACTAGTATGCAGAACTCAAATGGATATATTTTCTAATGAGTTCGCGTTTTATAATTACAGTGGTATATACTATTAAAAATGGGTAATTATGTAATTCCTACAATGAAATTAATAAAGGGTATAAAAATACATAATCATGCAATAAAATATACGTTATAATCAAAATAGTAAAAAATGTGCATCGGCCGGGAATCGAACCCGGGCCGCCCGCGTGGCAGGCGAGCATTCTACCACTGAACCACCGATGCTTACATTAATATATGATAAAATACGCTATACATACACATGTCTTCTTATTTCAGTCACAATTCTAATAAAAAATTATATGAAATTAATGTTTCATGTCGCTGAGTCCGGTTAGTTCGATCGGTAGCACGTTTGACTATCTATCCTGAGGACCGTGAGTTCTAATCCCAGCTCAGCTACAGTCTACATAATGTTAAACATGCGCCATTGCGTCTCATCGCCTTTCGCTTCTAAACTCTAAATGAAATAGGAAAGTTATCAATTACATCGGAGATGGGTGTGCTCGAGTACTGGTTAATAATTTGATGTTTTTAAATCGAGTGGTTATTCAAATGAATGTGCTTTATCTAAGTGGCTATTCACAATTCATGTGGTCTCTTAATACAGAGAAAAAAAAACAAAATCGGTCCGATTGTGAAAATATATATAGAGGATTTCAATACACTTCAATGTAATAAAACTGCGTTTTAAACAATGGAGAAGAAAATATATGCATCGGCCGGGAATCGAACCCGGGCCGCCCGCGTGGCAGGCGAGCATTCTACCACTGAACCACCGATGCTCACGTGTATAGTTGATAAAATACGTTATACATGCACATGTCTTCTTATTTCAGTCACATTCTAATATATGAAATTAACGTTTCATGTCGCCGAGTCCGGTTAGTTCGATCGGTAGCACGTTTGACTATCTATCCTGAGGACCGTGAGTTCTAAACCCAGCTCAGCTACAGTCTACGTGATGTTAAACATGCGCCATTGCGTCTCATCGCCTTTCGCGTCTAAACTCTAAATGAAATAGGAAAGTTATCAATTACTGCGGAGATGGGTGTGCTCGAGTACTGGTTAATAATTTGATGTTTTTAAATCGAGTGGGTATTCAAATGAATGTGCTTTATCTCAGTGGCTATTCACAATTCATGTGGTATCTACATGCAGAGAAAAAAAACAACATCAGTCCGATTGTGATAAAAATAAATAGAGGATTTAAATACACTTCAATGTTATAAAACTGCGTTTTAAACAATGGTAAAGAAAATATATATGCATCGGCCGGGAATCGAACCCGGGCCGCCCGCGTGGCAGGCGAGCATTCTACCACTGAACCACCGATGCTCACATGTAACATGTCATTACATACGATACACGTACATAAGCTGCAGAAACATCAATTACAGGCTTACATTTCTTATATCATGTTACATTAGACATTATGCCACGTTGTATACCGACAGCGTCTTATCAATCATTCACACACACCATTAAACATTTGTCCGTTCAACGTGGCAAAATTAGAAAACACATCACGTCTCCAGCATTATTGGATTGAGTTAGTTCCTATTACCACACATCTAATGCAGTATCTGTTTAGGTTGTAAAAAATAAAAAAAATATTGAACACAGAAGATATATACAAATATACACTTTGTTCTTCTTTATATGTTTTACCTCTATAATTATATATTGTTTATTATACATATTATTCTTAAACAGCATTCTCCAAGATATATATTGAACTACTCAAAAAAGAGTACATCAACAAACTAATTAACACTGGCCATATAATCAGTTTTTATAACATGTTTTACCTGTCTTAAGCAGCCAGTCAAGAGAAGGAGCAAAAGTGGCCTTTTAAGACATGTTGTTGCTTAATACAGGTTAATTTGCTCTGATAGCATAGAAATTATGGCTGCTTAAAAGTGGCTGCTTAATAGAGGTGGCCGCTTACACAGGTTTGACTGTATATCATATCCTTAACGATTTGATATATACATGTAATATACAACATTTTTGAAAACTGATGACCCTGGAATATAATTTGACCCCTCTCCAGGTGGTCATACATCTTAAAAGCGAGCGAATTAGTTTTAAGCTATCAATCACATTTTTGCCTATAGGGTTTGAAGCGTGTACATGTCATTTCAGGTATTTATTCTCCAACTTATCCGGGACTGGTTAGTCAGTCGGTAGCGCGTCTGACTACCCATCCAAGGGTCGCGAGTTTTAATCGCACGGCCAGTCTCCGTGGTGATTTATATACGTCAGTACCTCCTATTGACATTCGTCTTTCACCGCTGATTCCAGTGGGAAAGTTATCAGTAACTTGCGGAGATCGGGTGTGTTTGAGTACTGGTTAACCGTTCAGGAACCCAGAAAAAAATGGTTAGGTTAACTGATCGTCTCTCAATGGCATTTAAGTGACACTAAAGATTCATAATTAATAAGTAATTATTTGAAATAAACATATTGTTACCATGTTTTTATGCATTTCCTTGCATGCATGTTTGTGTCTGTAAGCTTAAATTTAATTACATCTCGTCAATCAGATGTGTAATAAGTACATGTAATTAGTTAAATGATGATTGATACGCCGAATACTGTCAGTAAATTGTCAATATCTTTGCCTGGGGGGAGTGGGGAGAGGGGGGGGGGGGGGGGGTAAAAATGATAGTTGATAAGCAATATTTACAATAGATAGAATGTGAGCATCGGTGGTTCAGTGGTAGAATGCTCGCCTGCCACGCGGGCGGCCCGGGTTCGATTCCCGGCCGATGCATATCTTTTTCATATTAAACATTCAGTTGCATTTAGATTTAAAATGTTTTCCAAAGTATTTAATATACTTTTTTGTTTATGCACTCAATCCCATATATTTGTAAAAAAAGTCAAGGAATTAATAAAAGTTACAATATAACATCTTCAGATAACACAGCCTGATAAGATTACCTAATGACTAAATAGTTCATATGTGTCAATAAGCATGTTGATTCATAAAAAATGTGTTTATGTTATTACACTTATGATTACTTTTGTTTTTATGTTATTACATTAAATCTTATACTTTTGATTTGATGTTATTACATTTATATGACTACATGTATTTTTATGAAATTAAAGTGTACATTAAATCTTTATACTTTTGTTTTTTCGTTATTACATCCTACTGAATACTTCTGTTTAGTATGTTATTACATTTATATGACTACATGTATTTTCATGAAATTAAAGTGTACATTAAATCTTTATACTTTTGTTTTTTCGTTATTACATCCTACTGAATACTTCTGTTTATTATGTTATTACATTTATATGACTACATGTATTTTTATGAAATTAAAGTGTACATTAAATCTTTATACTTTTGTGTTTTCGTTATTACATCCTACTGAATACTTCTGTTTATTATGTTATTACATTTATTTTAATACCACATTCCCTCTAACAAACGTTGCCTTAGTGATGCATCTTTCAAAAAGGCGGGATTTATTTGGGTATAAAAGAATTGTTATACATCTTAAAAATTGGTTCTTTTTACATTTTTACTGATAACCTTTTTTTCCGACATAAATACGTATGTTGGGTGGTAAGGGATTAGGGGTGTGGATATTCGGGATAATACAGTGTTTTTGTTTTTATGTTGGGTGGTAGTGGAGTTGGGGTGGGGATATTCGGGATAAAACGGTATTTTTGTTTTTATGTTGGGTGGTAGGGGATTAGGGGTGCGGATATTCGGGATAATACAGTATTTTTGTTTTTATGTTGGGTGGTAGGGGATTGGGGGTGGGAATATTAGGGGTGGGGATATTCGGGATAATACAGTATTTTTGTTTTTATGTTGGGCGGTAGGGGATTAGGGGTGGGGATATTAGGGGTTGGGATATTTGGGATAATACGGTATTTTTGTGTGTGTTTTTATGTTACGGGCTTTATTTGAATACGTTTGCTTTTTGTACTGCAGTTTTCAGTCCGCACGACTTCCCCCAAATCTATATTAGTACCAACAAGTGGAGTTTCCTTAACCATGGAGCGGAGGCTTGTCAATATAACACGTACACTGACTTCTATGAAAACGTCTTACACAAGTTCATCAGGTATCAATGATTGTTTTCCTGTAGTAGAACATGTACGGAAGTAGTATGAATGTTATCTCTGAGAAATTCAGTATGTGAAATGTAGTCGTGACGATTTGTAAAGAAAAAAACTTAAGGAGAGAAAAACAATACGCGTATAAACGGCCTCGTCGTGCACTTTAGTATACTCTTGCGATGCAGGTCAAAATAATTTAAACTTTGCTTTCATATTTCGATTTAACTTCACTCAAACATAACGAAAGATTTGTATATATATATGAAATAATGTAGAGTGACATTTTGTCCTTTTCAGTTTTTAAGTAAACCCGAAGAAAATGTTGGTACAGCAGAACCATACATGTTTCTTACATGTGTATAATCTTTAACACAAACAATGGGATGCATGGAATTGAAATTACATTATAACAAAATGACCATATTGACCTTTATGGCTGTATTTATGCACTATACAACGTCATAGCGTAAGGCTAGTTTTCCCATGCAGTAGTTTACCTACAATACGATGTAATTGGTAAAAATATATTTATGAACGTAAGGTGACTTATTTCAAAGAAATAACTCTCAAATTGTTTTGACTGGCCAGCGAACATTTTGTTTTTCAGGACAAAGAATGGCCGATATGTTTCACTGGTTGGTAAAGACTATCAGACACACGAGAAGGTTTTGGAATACTTCCTGCGTCTTATCAACGTGAGGATTTATGTAGCAGACGACAGTCGAGGTAAATCCGACATCGGTTTGTTTCAGTAGACGTACTTGTATAACAATTGTAGAACTGTTCACGTATCATTGTCGCAAGGAAAGGGACAGATAGAACTAACGTTTCCATTTATCATTGTAGAATTGTCTGTTTAGCATTCTCATTAGCTATATATGTCGTACATAACTGTTCATGTAACTTTGTCGCAATGAAAGGGACATACAGAACTAATGTTTCCATTTATCATTGTAAAATTATCCGTGTGACATTCTCATTAGCTGTATATGTCATACATAAATGTCCATGTGTCACTAGCTGTCTGACATACATCACTGTTCATTTACTGTGTCAGTAGCTGTCTGACATACATCACTGTTCATGTAACTGTGTCACTAGCTGTCTGACATACATCGCTGTCAGTAGCTGTCTGACATACAGAACTGATCATGTAACTGTGTCACTAGCTGTCTGACATACATCGCTGTCAGTAGCTGTCTGACATACATCACTGTTCATGTAACTGTGTCACTAGCTGTCTGACATACATCGCTGTCAGTAGCTGTCTGACATACAGAACTGATCATGTAACTGTGTCACTAGCTGTCTGACATACATCGCTGTCAGTAGCTGTCTGACATACATCACTGTTCATGTAACTGTGTCACTAGCTGTTTGACATACATCGCTGTCAGTAGCTGTCTGACATACATCGCTGTCAGTAGCTGTCTGACATACAGAACTGATCATGTAACTGTGTCAGTAGCTGTCTGACATACATCACTGTTCATTTACTGTGTCACTAGCTGTCTGGCATACATCACTGTTCATGTAACTGTGTCACTAGCTGTCTGGCATACATCACTGTTCATGTAACTGTGTCACTAGCTGTCTGAACTGTTCATTTACTGTGTCACTAGCTGTCTGACATACATCACCGTTCATTTACTGTGTCACTAGCTGTCTGGCATACATCACTGTTCATGTAACTGTGTCACTAGCTGTCTGACATACATCACTGTTCATGTAACTGTGTCACTAGCTGTCTGGCATACACAACTGTTCATGTAACTGTGTCACTAGCTGTCTGGCATACATCACTGTTCATGTAACTGTGTCAGAAGCTGTCTGAACTGCTCATTTACTGTGTCACTAGCTGTCTGACATACATCACTGTTCAATTACTGTGTCACTAGCTGTCTGGTATACATCACTGTTCATGTAACTGTGTCATTAGCTGTCTGGCATACATCACTGTTCATGTAACTGTGTCACTAGATGTCTAGCATACATCACTGTTCATGTAACTGTAACACTAGCTGTCTGGCATACATCACTGTTCATGTAATTGTGTCACTAGCTGTCTGACATACAGAACTGATCATGTAACTGTGTCAGTAGCTGTCTGAACTGTTCATTTACTGTGTCACTAGCTGTCTGACATACATCACTGTTCATTTACTGTGTCACTAGCTGTCTGGCATACATCACTGTTCGTGTAACTGTGTCACTAGCTGTCTGGCATACATCACTGTTCATGTAACTGTGTCACTAGCTGTCTGGCATACATCACTGTTCATGTAACTGTAACACTAGCTGTCTGGCATACATCACTGTTCATGTAACTGTGTCACTAGCTGTCTGGCATACATTACTGTTCATGTAACTGTGTCAGAAGCTGTCTGAACTGTTCATTTACTGTGTCACTAGCTGTCTGACATATATCACTGTTCATTTACTGTGTCACTAGCAGTCTGGCATACACCACTGTTCATGTAACTATGTCACTAGCTGTCTGGCATACATCACTGTTCATGTAACTGTGTCACTAGCTGTCTGGCATACATCACTGTTCATGTAACTGTAACACTAGCTGTCTGGCATACATAACTGTTCATGTAACTGTGTCACTAGCTGTCTGGCATACATCACTGTTCATGTAACTGTGTCACTAGCTGTCTGGCATACATCACTGTTCATGTAACTGTGTCACTAGCTGTCTGACATACATCACTGTTCATGTAACTGTGTCACTAGCTGTCTGGCATACATAACTATTCATGTAACTGTGTCACTAGCTGTCTGACAGACAGAACTGTTCATGTATCTGTATCAGTAGCTGTCTGAATTGTTCATGTAACTGTGTCACTTGCTGTCTTACATACATCACTGTTCATGTAACTGTGTCACTAGCTGTCTGACAGACAGAACTGTTCATGTAACTGTGTCACTAGCTGCCTGACATACATAACTATTCATGTAACTGTGTCACTCGCTGTCTGACATACAGGACTGTTCATGTAACTGTGAAACTAGCTATCTGACTATACAGAACTGTTCATGCAACTATGTCACTAGCTGTCTGGCATACAGAACTGTTCATATAACTGTGTCACAAGCTGTCTTACACACAGAACTGTCATGTAACTGTATCACTAGCTGTCTGATACACAGAGCTGTTCACCAGCTGTTTGAAAGGCATATTTAAACGTTCCCACTTATTATAATTGTTAGCTTGTTCATGTAACTTTGCCACTAGCATTGTCTGAGTTACGGAAATGTCATACTAAATGCACATGTAGTCTATATTTACACCAATTCAGCCACCACGTGTTATGAAGAGCTGGGAATGGCAAACGGAAGTATAGAAGATTTCCAATTGGACGCATCATCATGGCAGTCTGATTACCCGCCAAAATACGCTCGCAAAATGGCCGATGGGTGGTGCGCGCTAGAGGCAGATCAAGATCCCGAGCCCTATTTACAGGTAAATTTAATAGCCTTGTTTGCACATGATCTGTCTGTCTGTCTGTCTGTCTGTCTGTCTGTCTGTCTGTCTGTCTGTCTGTCTGTCTGTCTGTCTGTCTGTCTGTCTGTCTGTCTGTCTGTCTGTCTGTCTGTCTGTCTGTCTGTCTGTCTGTCTGTCTGTCTGTCTGTCTGTCTGTCTGTCTGTCTGTCATTAAAGCTTGTGTGAGTAAGCAGCCAAACGTTTATCAGTATACATGTAAAACGTAGAGAAATGTAAGTAAAACAGAAGCGTGTAACGTATGTTATATTGTTGCAGGTCGATCTTCTGACAGTGACCCAGGTTGACGGTATAACCGTGTACAACTGGCATTCAATGACAACGCGAACCATTCAAAACAGATATTTTAAGACCATTCATGTGATGGGAACCAGGTCATTTCATCTACGATATGGCTTGAGCCGAGATGTATTGAAGTCGTATCAGAACAAAGTATATTAAATTACCAACACCTTCATATGTCTTTCTTTTTAATTTATTAACTGTAGCCGCGTTATTGATGATATGCGGACTGTTTTGGGTTCTACCCCAGCCGGGTCAAACTAAAGTCTCGAAAAAGGATACTAGAAACGTCCTTGCTTGACCTTTACCATTTAGAGGACAGTTCTATGCCTGGTCGGTCCGGTGTCAGTACACTATGACTGGAGGGATAGTATCATGTCAAGTCTGTTACAGAATCCTCCAATATGTCACCACTTAAATTATGTCTAAACTGATCAGCCGGACAGCGTTTCACAAAAAAAATTACAACAAAATTCGACGTAAACGTAAACCAACTATTGATCATAACATTTTTAATATTCATCCAAATAAACCCAAAATTGGCTCAAGTCATGCAGAAAATGATATATTGTTTTGAAATACAATCATTTTAAATGTCTGTGGTTATCAAACTAGAGACAAACGTCAGTAAAAACGGATTTTGCTCATTATATACTGGTTAGTTTGATTTGGTGATATTAAAATGTATCTTTAATTATTATTTTCTATCTATCATTAACATTTTCCTGACAAACAACAGCAGGAGTTTCAGGTAGACCGGACCGGATCGTACGCCGATCCGCAGATGTTTCACTTTCTCCGGCCGTTCCTTGCAAGGTTCGTACGTCTGTATCCACACGGCTTTGGAGAGAATGGATATCCTTGCATGAAGATCGAAATATATGGCTGTAGAAAAACAGGTACTACAAATTAGCATGATTATCATATTTAGATAATATTCATATTCACATTAACATTTAAATGAAACGTGGAAGTCTTAGCTACGTTCAAACCCAATGAAAAAGCAGGGCATTCTATACGTTTTTTTCTCTTACCAAATTATTACGTCATTAAATTTTATTCCCAAGCACCTGATCAATCAACGTGCTCAAAATAGTATTGCTTTATAAGGCCATTAAAAATTTATTGCAAGATTATCATCCAATTTTTTCTTAAAAACGGAGTGCGGGAGGATTTTATTTGTTTATTTTTTTTTTAAATTTTTGATGTATTTTTTTAATAAAAACAAAGAATTATATAGAGATATAAGTCTTTGATAAAATAATTTTTTTAAGAAAAAGAAAAAAGGGTCGGCGCGACATAAAAATTAGGGGGCGGGCGGGTACTGTAATCTAGCAATTAATTATTATGGCCTAACGGACCCAAGCGGGAGAGCTGGGTTCGTTCTCAGTACAGTTTAACTTCAGCGGAATTATTTTATCAAGGAAAATGAATGAGCTCTGTGTTTAAATAACATCAAATATGGAATCGAATATTAAACAAGTCAATCCGAGCTAACAACCTTGCATTTTTATTTATTTTTTTCTTTAAAGTTACTTCAGACGACTATTATATTTTTTTTTTCATAAAATTGGTTATTTATTCTACTTAATTTATTACTTTATTTTACGTTTCATTTATTCGTATACTCTCATATTTGATTATCGTTTTCAAGGCTTTCCGTCACTGAACTGTATAAACAAGTCTACGGAACTGCTACCAATATCTCGGACTTTTGTAACATTGAAGGAACCTGTGGTAATGAAAAAAATATCGACGCCTGCTGAATGTAGCCTGCAATGTCTACACAATAAGACCAGCACGTGCAGCACGATGGTTTATGGGCCGGGTACACTTTGTAGTATCTATATATCTGATGACACTTATAATTATCTGTTGATTTCAAGACAAGACGAATCGACGTATATATCAACAGCTTTATGTTGGAATGGTAAACCAATGTTATAGTTTGTTATTATTTCTGCTTTAATGTTAGGTGTTTCACTCATAGACAAATGAATGACTTTTTAAGCTACATTTACAACATTTGGGCAAATTGTACAAACTGACTATATACATGTAATTAAATACATTATCATTACATACATCTTTTCATTATTTTGTGCCGGGCCGGATTAGATCAGTCGGTTACGCGTCTGACTGTTAACCAAAGGGTCGTGATTTCGAATCCCCGCCCGGCAACAGTCTCCGTGATGATTGATATACGACATTGTGTCTCATTATCATTCATCTCTCACCACTGATTCAAGTGGGAAAGTTATCAGTTTCTTGCGGAGATTGGGTGTGCTCGAGTACTGGTTAATCCCAGGAAACAGTGGTTAGGTTAACTGATCGTCTGTTAGCCCTCGATGGCGTAAAAATGACGCTAAATATTCAATCAATCAATCAGTCAATCAATCAATCAATCAATCATTATTTTGTATATATTTCGATTGATTCCCCTTTGTTAATTAAAGTTATAAATGTCGTCTCGTTATTGTCTGGAGATCCATCCAGAATTTAAATAGTAGAATCATTCATTTCAGCAATTTAAATACAAATGTAGATAAATCTATGAATATTATTATGTAAAATAATATGTTTTAAATATAAGACCCTAAATCTTTCAGCACATTGTTTTGAAAATCAGAAAAGCCACCGAACACATGGATATATTCACAAATAAACTACCATCAAATTGGAAACAAATTGTGCTACTGTTTTAGTTGTATTCTATATATTATATAGCCAGTAGGTGTGTAAATAGGTGTGTATGATTGTGTTATGACGTAAATTAAACCTTCAATATTTATACAACTTAAACATAATTTAGAAGTTTAGGGACTCTTAAAAGCATAAAGCGCGTTAAATCTATGCCATAAAGAAACGATACACAACATATAAAAGTATTCACCAGTGTAATACCATGTACGGACGTAGTGGTTTAAAAAGCACAAAGCAAATTAAGTATCTACATTTTAATATAATTCTACAACTAAGGCCATTATAAATTAATTGTTAGATTATCATCCAAATTGTTCTTAAAAACGGGGAGAGCGGGAGGATTTTATTTTATATTTTTATTTTAAATTTTTTTATGTTTTTTTTTTTAATAAAAAAATCATTTTTTTTATGAAAATAAAAAGGGATCGGGACGGCATGAACATTAGAGGGTGGGCGGGGATGATAATCTGGCAATTAATTTATTATGGCCTAATGGGTGATCGTATAGTGTTATCTAAACAAAGCCCTTAAGTCTGCATAGTTCCACAATCTTGACTCACCCAGCACTCAATTCTAAATCTGACCACTACTTACTCGAAAACTCGTACCCAAGAATTCTACTCAAAAGCCCGAACTAAAACTCTGAAATCCCCTCTGACAGAGTAACGTGTACTTTTATATCTCGTCTCAGAGTTACAGGACGAATCATCGTAGCTCTATCTTGAAGATAAAAAATGCAATTCTTGTCACATAATTGAAGATGAATATCGTTTTATTTTGAAGTGATCGCTATATGTAGATATATGCAGAACATATATAAATACATGCTTTTGGTGGCGGCCAAGTATGTACAAACTGATACATTTTTTTAGCAGTAAAGAGGATTAAGTAGTAAGAAATTTAAGCATATATATTTTTAAATCTTTTGAAAAGGGAACACCATTAAAAATGTATAAAACATGTTTACTGTGTCTCTTGACTTAAAATATATTTGATATATATGTACAAAGTATATGTCGTCTTAACATATGACCGCTTACCCGTAAACAGGTGTTTTGCCTTATCCATAGAGTTGCACTGGATCAGGTATTCGGTGGCAATGTGAAGCATAACACCCGGGGTGTAACACCCGTGTATACTTTAATAGCCGCGGGAATAATTAAAAAATGGGGCCTGAAGTTCATTCTTGTTTTAGATGCCAGGGAAGTTGGTCCAGTGCTGCTTTCCTCTACACAGACGGTTCTGCCGGAGTCAACTTCGCTCTATGTATATGACGCAGGCGTCATTACAAGTTTTGGATACCCCTTCCACTACGATACTGACCAGATTGTCCAGTGGAACATTACATTTGACAACAGAACGTTTATCAGGCTATTATTTTCCAACATCTCGCTGCACGTGTATGATGTAAGTTACCGTCTCTTATCTAATGAATTAAATGTAGCATTATCATCCCCGGCCGCCCCCTAATTTTCATGCCGCCCCGACTCTTTTTTTTTTATTTTCATAAAAAAATATATTATATGTATAACATTTTAAAAATAAAAATTAAAAATAAAAAATAAAATCCTCCCGCCTTCCTCGTTTTTAAGAAATATTCAAATGATAATCTAGCATTTAATTTATAATGGCCTTATTTGGCTAAAACGAATTCTATTATTTTAAAATCATTCTCACTGCATTACATACGGCCAGTCCCTTTCATTTATTCCGTATCTTTTAACTGATGTTAAGGATGATTTCATTTCAAATCTATTTTACAGTCAGTTATTGGATATGAAACTGGTTCAGTTATTTTGTCATTTTTTAAATAATTTGCACCAGTTTTGAATGAGAAAACACTTACGGACGTTTGGAATGGGAAGCTGTTTTCTGCTCTTTTGTATACCATTGCAATTAACATTTGACACTCTGGAACAATAAATATAGCCTGCTTTATAGATACAAAGTATAAAACAGTATTGAGTAGGTGGTTTTCAAAGCTATTTCTAATAACAATATTTTACATAAATCATTTTGCTATCAGCAAATAATAACACGGTATGTTTTCCAATAAAATTACAAAGCAAAAGAAGGTTATACAGTAAAACCTGTGTTAGCGGTCACCTCTATTAAGTAGCCACCTGTTTTAAGCAACCGTGTTTTCTATTTCCCATTTATATGCTTTCAGAGTAAATTAACCTGTTTCAAGCAACACCCTGTCTTAAAAGGCCACCATTGCTCTTTTCCTCAACTGGCTGTGCTTAAGACAAACAACAAACTTATTTCAATTTAGAACGCTAGGCTTCTTTAGTAGTAAAGTTTGATGCCATTTGCATGCGATTACATGGCATCCCGTCTAATTGGCGGAGAAAGATCACAGATACACATACATACACCGGAGATGACGGACTGTCCTTCCGCAAATAACTGGCAAATCCTCCCGAATAAAGTTTATTTTGATATATTGAAGGAACTTGACAATTCATCCGACTGCGACGATTATATCGCTTTGTCAAGCCACAATAGAAGTTTAAGTCGTGTAACCAGTCGTACCAGCAACCAGTTAGCAGCATTTGAATTATATATGAACAGTCGTTATAACGACCGGACACCAACATTTGGCTCGGATCTGTCTCGGTTGCTCTTGACGTTCCGCACGTGTTCAAGAAATGCAAACCGAGTTTATACCGGTAACGGATTCCGGGTTATTTTGAAGAAAGATGGTACGATTTATTTTATTATTATTCATATTTTTTGCTTTTAACAATGATCTGTTGTCACTTAAAATTTGTGTTAAAAATATACTTCTGAACTGAATATGATATTTTTAATTAAATCAAAATATAATGTTATATACGATGACTTTCAAATCATTTTCTTTTAATGTGTATTGCGTGAAAATGCGGTTTATACCAATAACCGGGGCTGGCAGGCGCAAAGCATGGAACACCACCACTGCTTTAAAGCAGGGCTCATCATACTATACGGTGTTCTACACATATTGCATGGTTCATCTTCTATAATATATGGTGCCGACACATATTATATGGTTAACCGTCTGTAATATAGTCTTTCGTACACATATTGCATGGTTCACCTTCTAAAATACATGGTGCCGTACACATATATGACATGGTTAACCGTCTGTAATATAGTCTGTCGTACACATGTTATATGACCAACCTCCTATATATGCTTGCATGAACATGTTATATGGTCAACCTCCTGTATATGGTTGTATGTACATGTTATATGGTCAGCCTCCTATATATGGTTGTATGTACATGTTATATGGTCAGCCTCCTATATATGGTTGTATGTACATGTTATATGATCAGCCTCCTATATATAGTTGTATGTATATGTTATATGATCAGCTTCCTATATATGGTTGTATGTACATGTTATATGATCAACCTCCTATATATAGTTGTATGTACATGTTATATGGTCAGCCTCCTAAATATAGTTGTATGTACATGTTATATGATAAGCCTCCTATATATGGTTGTATGTACATGTTATATGGTCAGCCTCCTATATATGGTTGTATGTACATGTTATATGATCAGCCTCCTATATATGGTTGTGTGTACATGTTATATGGTCAGCCTCCTATATATGGTTGTATGTACATGTTATATGATTAGCCTCCTATATATGGTTGTATGTACATGTTATATGATCAACTTCCTATATATAGTTGTATGTACATGTTATATGGTCAGCCTCCTATATATGGTTTTATGTACATGTTATATGATCAGCCTCCTATATATAGTTGTATGTATATGTTATATGATCAGCCTCCTATATATGGTTGTATGTACATGTTATATGATCAACCTCCTATATATAGTTGTATGTACATGTTATATAGTCAGCCTCCTAAATATAGTTGTATGTACATGTTATATGATAAGCCTCCTATATATGGTTGTATGTACATTTTATATGGTCAGCCTCTTATATATGGTTGTATGTACATGTTATATGATCAGCCTCCTATATATGGTTGTATGTACATGTTATATGGTCAGCCTCCTATATATATGGTTGTATGTACATGTTATATGATCAGCCTCCTATATATGGTTGTATGTACATGTTATATGATCAACCTCCTATATATAGTTGTATGTATATGTTATATTATCAGCCTCCTATATATGGTTGTATGTACATGTTATATGATCAACCTCCTATATATAGTTGTATGTACATGTTATATAGCCAGCCTCCTAAATATAGTTGTATGTACATGTTATATGATAAGCCTCCTATATATGGTTGTATGTACATGTTATATGGTCAGCCTCCTATATATGGTTGTATGTACATGTTATATGATCATCCTCCTATATATGGTTGTATGTACATGTTATATGGTCAGCCTCCTATATATGGTTGTATGTACATGTTATATGATCAGCCTCCTATATATGGTTGTATGTACATGTTATATGATCAACCTCCTATATATAGTTGTATGTACATGTAATATGGTCAGCCTCCTGTATATGATTGTATGTACATGTTATATGAACAACCTCCTGTATATTCTTGCATGTACATGTTATATGATCAACCTCCTATATATGGTTGTATGTACATGTTATATGAACAAACTCCTGTATATGCTTACATGTACATGTTATATGATCAGCCTCCTATATATGGTTGCATGTACATGTTATATGGTCAGCCTCCTATATATGCTTGCATGTACATGTTATATGATCAGCCTCCTATATATGGTTGTATGTACATGTTATATGATCAACCTCCTATATATGGTTGTATGTACCTGTTATATGGTCAACCTCCTATATATGCTTGCATGTACATGTTATATAAACAACCTCCTATATATGGTTGTATGTACATGTTATATAAACAACCTCCTATATATGGTTGCATGTACATGTTATATGATCAACCTCCTATATATGCTTGCATGAACATGTTATATGATCAACCTCCTATATATGGTTGTATGTACATGTTATATGATCAACCTCCTATATATGCTTGCATGGACATGTAATATGATCAACCTCCTATATATGCTTGCATGAACATGTTATATGATCAGCATCCTATATATGGTTGTATGTACATGTTATATGATCAACCTCCTATATATGCTTGCATGTACATGTTATATGATCAACCTCCTATATATGCTTGCATGAACATGTTATATGATCAGCATCCTATATATGGTTGTATGTACATGTTATATGATCAACCTCCTATATATGCTTGCATGAACATGTTATATGATCAACCTCCTATATATGGTTGTATGTACATGTTATATGATCAACCGCCTTTATATGGTTGTATGTACATGTTATATGATCAACCTCCTATATATGCTTGCTTGGACATGTAATATGATCAACCTCCTATATATGCTTGCATGAACATGTTATATGATCAACCTCCTATATATGCTTGTATGTACATGTTATATGATCAACTTCCTCTAATAAATGATTGTTTGAACATGTTATATGATCAACCTCCTATATATGGTTGTATGTACATGTTATATGGTCAACCGTCTATAAGATATGGTTACATGTACATGTTATATGGTCAACCATCTATAATATATGCTTGTATGTACATGTTATATGGTCATAATGGTGTATTATAATGTGATTGATTTTATGTGTTGTTTTATAATTGAAGACATACTGTGATATAAATATTGCCGAATTGTCTCTTACAATTCTGTATAGAATGACAGTTTGTAATAACTGTGTAAATTGTATTGTAAGTAATGTGTTCAATATTGTGTATTATATGACAAGTCTCTATTAAACGAATATATGCAACAAAAAGTGAGCATACAAAATCGTGTAAAAAACTGTTTTCAAACCTTAATAAGAAATCATCAATAATCCGAACATCGCAACATCTACAAATGATTCAAGATGTGTATAAACAACCAATAACCCGAACATCGCAATATCTACCAATGATTCAAGATGTGTATAAATAACCAATAACCCGAACGTCGTAACATCTACAAATGATTCAAGATGTGTATAAATAACCAATAACCCGAACATCGCAACATCTACAAATGATTCAAGATGTGTATAAATAACCAATAACCCGAACGTCGCAACATCTACAAATGATTCAAGATGTGTATAAATAACCAATAACCCGAACGTCGCAACATCTACAAATGATTCAAGATGTGTATAAATAACCAATAACCCGAACGTCGCAACATCTACAAATGATTCAAGATGTGTATAAATAACCAATAACCCGAACGTCGCAACATCTACAAATGATTCAAGATGTGTATAAATAACCAATAACCCGAACGTCGCAACATCTACAAATGATTCAAGATGTGTATAAATAACCAATAACCCGAACGTCGCAACATCTACAAATGATTCAAGATGTGTATAAATAACCAATAACCCGAACGTCGCAACATCTACAAATGATTCAAGATGTGTAAAAACAACTAATAACCCGAACGTCGCAACATCTACAAATGATTCATGATGTGTATAAACAACTAATAACCCAAACATTGCGACAGCAGCTATTAATTGCATAAAGATGTTATTTTAAATTGTTCTATTGTCAGATTGACTCACTTAATTTTAGCAATTGTTTTATTTCCAGATTTACCGACGTGCACCACACTGTCCAACGAGAGATCGTACGTGTGTGAAAAGCCTTCCATGCGGATAGTCTCGGACTCATTCAGCGGCATACCGTATCTTAAAAGTGTCACAGAAACATGGACAATTGGGAAACACAGCAAACGTATCATACATTTAATTGTCACGGATTTTGACGTGGGTTGTAATGAAGGTATAGTTTTAAATAATATAATTCAAATTAGGGAATATTTTGCAATAAAATCAGTGTTTTGATATTATTTCAAATTATGAAATAAAAAAAAAATGAAATCATCACGAAATATTTGTTTCATATTAATGTCATGTAGAGTAATGTCATGTACAGTAAAATACCGACCGGATCATACTAAATACTTGACAAACGATGCTATAAGCTTTCTCGCTCTTGGCGCTCAGTATTTAGATGACAGTTTTAGGTCTAGCCCGATGTCCGTATAATGTGACTATGTAGAGTATCATATATTTATCTCATAAAACGCCTAAAGATTGTTTAGCCCGAGAAGGTAAACAATAATACCATAATTTAAAGTGATTCCCAATGTTTTGCAAATACATTGTATCAAATTTAAAATTAAAATTTGTTTATCTAGTAAAAGCTTATTTATCTCAGTTTATATAGGTATTAGTGCCCCTGCGTTATTTCATGTGTGTTTGTGCGTGCGTGCGTGCGTGCGTGCGTGCGTGTGTGTGTTTGTTTTGTGTTCGCGCTTGTGTGTATGCTGTCATTAAAATTTGACAATGACATTGTATTACACCAGGAATAATAATGATAAACGCGGGTACACATTTCGAAGTGTCCATGTGGAACGGTGGTTGGACTACGGATTCATATTGTAACACAAACCCACCGCCCACCGATGGCATATACTCTATACACGAGGATATGGTGATCCATTTTTACTACAACGTACAGTCGCAACGTGTCCGACTCGAGGGATTCCGTGCTACCTATAGGACTGTTGCTAAGAGTACATCCTTACTAGGCATGGCTACTTCAGTGATAGGTGAGTGATAATTAACCATAAACTACATCCTTACTAGGCATGGCTACTTCAGTGATAGGTGAGTGATAATTAACCATAAACTACATGCTTACTAGACATGGCTACTTTAGTGATAGGTAACTAAACATGGCTACTTTAGTGATAGGTGAGTGATAATTAACCATAAAATACGTCCTTACTAGGCATGACTACTTCAGTATTAGGTGAGTGATAATTAACCATAAACTACATGCTTACTACACATGGCTACTTCAGTGATAGGTGAGTGATAATTAACCATAAACTACATCCTTACTAGACATGGCTACTTCAGTGATAGGTGACTAAACATGGCTACTTCAGTGATAGGTGAGTGATAATTAACCATAAAATACGTCCTTACTAGACATGGCTACCTCAGTGATAGGTGAGTGATAATTAACCATAAACTACATCCTTACTAGACATGGCTACTTCAGTGATAGGTGACTAAACATGGCTACTTCAGTGATAGGTGAGTGATAATTAACCATAAAATACGTCCTTACTAGGCATGACTACTTCAGTGATAGGTGAGTGATAATTAACCATAAAATACGTCCTTACTAGGCATGGCTACCTCAGTGATAGGTGAGTGATAATTAACCATAAACTACATCCTTACTAGACATGGCTACTTCAGTGATAGGTGACTAAACATGGCTACTTTAGTGATAGGTGAGTGATAATTAACCATAAACTACATGCTTACTACACATGGCTACTTCAGCGATAGGTGAGTGATAACTAACCATAAACTACATCCTTACTAGACATGGCTACTTCAGTGATAGGTGACTAAACATGGCTACTTCAGTGATAGGTGAGTGATAACTAACCATAAACTACATGCTTACTAAACATGGCTACTTCAGTAATATGTGAGTGATAATTAACCATGAAATACGTCCTTACTAGACATAGCTACTTCAGTGATAGGTGAGTGATAATTAACCATAAACTACATGCTTACTAGACATGACTACTTCAGTGATAATTTACCATAAACTACGTCATAACTAGACATGGCTTCTTCTGTGACAGGTGAGTGATAATTAACCATAAGATAGGTTGTTACTAGACATGGCTACTTCAGTGACAGGTGAGTGATAATTAACCAGAAACTACGTCATTACTAGTAAATTGTATAAATCGTAAATGTTGGATTTTGTTTAAAAGTATGTACTGCATACGCTACTCACATAGAGTATATTACAATCATAGTTTTGTCATAAATATATATTCTTGGCCAATGTTCAATTTGTTAATGCAATTTATAGTATGAATACGACATTTAGTCTTTACTTTAGTGTGTCGTGTGTCTTTAATGTCTTTGTCTATGTTTTTCCATTTTTGATTTTTTTTTATTATAGTTCGTAAAAGCAAACCTCCACATTTCAAATCCAACGTGGAAAGCCTGGAAGGTAAGATGACTATTGTTAAATAATTAATTCTAAACTTAAATTCAGGTTTAGCTTAAACGTTTATGAACTCCTTTTTTATCCATATACATGCTCACATATGTAACACCTTCATTTACGTATGTTTCACACATATACTGCCATGTATCATATATGTTTCCTCTCACGACTACTTCAATGTTCACTTAATGAAATGTTACGAGAAGTGCTAAAGTGAAATATACTGTATTATCAGATTATCTTCACAGCTATCACGTATTAACTGTAATGGACCATTCCAGTTTACTCTCCAAATATTGAATACAAGAAATAGTTTCCACAGTGAAAAAAGCATTCCCCGGGTGTCGGTGATTATCCCCAGGGAGAGCAAAGTTTCACATGGTAATTTTGATTCCGGTTAAGCAAAGTACAACGATATTTTGATCGCTTATATCAACACTTGCTCTTAAAATGATGATGTAAATTTTGAATATGAATTTCTATACTATTTCCAGTATGTTCGAACAGCTTGGAAAAATGTTACTACGTCTACCCGTCATTGATGTCGGACCCCGACTGGTTTACAGCCAATTCAATATGTTCATCCATTCATGGAAATCTTGTCACAATCCATGGTCATCTAGAAATGATGTTCCTCAAACTCGTCTTAGAAAATTTTACGAATTATGAGTCCGAGAAAGACGAACATTTTCTAACATGGGAGGCTGACCCAAAATTTTATGCACATATAGGTTTGTGTGTTTGTAAACGCAGTGTATAGAGATTAGTTAATAATATATTTCTTTTGACGTATAGCTTAAACAATCTTAATAGTGTGCCATACATACGTAAAATGTATTAAAAACAAATTCTATGTTTGTTACTGTTTAGGGTGCAGTCAAAGGCTGTTTTTTTTTTGGCTTTTGCAAACATGTTTTTAATTTATAAGTTAAATAGTCTGTATTTTACTTGCATTGGCTAATACATATACTTTATTTGATTAATTTGTCGAAGTATTTCAAAATATTAGAAGAGAACTGACCAAAAACATGTCTTAACCATAAATTTCATATCATCATACACTCAGAATAAAAATCACAAAAAGAAGATTTTGGTTTGATACATTGTTGCGAATACCTATATTGTATATACACATTTTAGTTGGAAATAATGGCCAATATATACAAATTAAGGCAGTTATACATAAAATATGATAAACGTAATTAACACATTTGATTTGTTTTAAAAATGTGTTTTATTTTTGTTGAACGGCATGATATTAGTATTGTATAAACGACTGTCCAAGAATTCAAAACAGAAATTTACGGCTTTTGCTTTTCTCGTTTTATAACAAAGTGCTAATACATTCTCTTTATAAATGATATACTATTTCAATATTACGATTTCTCGATAGAAAAATATTTTAGTATTCTGAATATTTGTACTTGGCTTTCGGTAGGTCTGTCATTGTACCTAGGTGAGGATGGACGCATACATGAGCAATGGGAGGACGGGCGTGCAGTTATATACACTGCTTGGTAAGAAGTATCATTTTCAGCACTTTGTAAAATCTAATCAATCATCTATCCATATGAAAAGAATAATTTTATCTATAATAGTTTATAGCAGTCTATATAAATAACATTGGAGCAGTATTCATTTATTTAATTTGTTATATTATATGGAAACTTTCCAGGGACTTACTGTTTGATAATAGAATGAAATCTTGAATAGTATTTTCACTGTTTAAAGAAATGAAATAAAAGTATATAAAAAAAGATATTTGTGTCAGTGTAATATCAATTAATGTTAATTATGACTCTGAAAACTGAAATGTGCATGTTCAACTCGTCACTCTTGACTCACAAATAAAGTGGCGTGCATGCTTTTGTTTTGTTTTTCCTTGTATAGGAAAACAGCGAAAGTACTGAAGGAATGACGAAAGGGTGAATACAAGATAAAAACACAGTATCTGTGAAGTTACTGTACAACAACGGCATAACTAGAGCAACTGATATCGTTACACGAAATATATCAAACCTTCTTTATATTTGTAGAGAAATGCAATACATATGAGCTGATTGGTCCTATCAATTGGTTTCGAACTATGCAGTCCGTTAACTCATGACTAAACTTAATAAGGTACTTCTGAAAATATGAAATATGAATTTCAAATATCTTAACTGTTCAATGTTAGAAAAAGCCTTAACAGCTTAATATCTTCAATCGTTTCCTAATAAAATAAGGCTATTTGTTATAACTATATTTTGTTTTCAAATATTCAAAAGCATTGCTATAACTGACAGGAAAAGAGGTCAGCCTGTCGAGCCTACTGAACGAAGATGTACACGTATGGGTTTTAATCAACCGGATGAAGACCACACCTGGACGAGCGAGGACTGCACAGCTATTGGACTTGGGGGTGCCGGATATTTTATATGTGAACAGAGGATGGGCATCACCAATCGTTCTGGTATAAGGCAATATATTCATATGTGACTATTACTAGGATAATGTAAATCCATTTGAACAAGTGTTAGTAGAAGAAGATGCCAGTATAAAGGATTCGAGATAGTTATATTTAGTCAAAGCCAAGCCAATATTATATATAATACATACAAGATTTTCTTCAGTCAAAACCATTCCTATAATATTCAAATTGAAATATAAACGAGTAAATAACACACACACACAAACACACACACACACATGCATACATATATATATCCATTCATATATCTCACCGTAACATGGCAGGGTACTTCCCCACCATGTGACGGTACCGCCCCACTATGTGACGGTACTGCCCAACCATGTAACAGTACTTCCCCACCATGTGACGGTACTGCCCCACCATGTGACGGTACTGACCAACCATGTGACGGTACTGTCCCACCGTGCGACGGTGAGATAAACGCGTCATTTGAAGTTATTAAACATTTCATCCAATGATGGAAATCTATTGATAAAGTAACAAACTAGTTCTTAATGTATTTGAAAACAGTCTACAATTTGTAGAATACTTATATTTAATGTACTTTATTACATTGACATATATTTCTTGTATACCTCATACCACGATATACCTATTACCGCGAATACCCGTATAATAACAATATCTCAGACATGCGCAAAGCTCCAACTTCCGTTAGCACCGGCATTTGTTAACATTCCTTACCGGCAACTGTTTATTACCCAGCATCCTAAAGTAACTGTATTACTGTTTATTATTGATGCCATTATTAACATGGATGACAACGTTTTTCGACTCGCGGTAATAGGTATAACCAGTGTACACCTTGCAGTATATTAAAAGTATTACAATAACGTAAACAATGTTACAATAAGATAAATATTACAATAAAACGTGCAACATTGCAGTGAAATATACAATATATAATAGATATCATATTACAATACTAAATTCGCTTGCCATCAATAGAATTGTTATTGCCTAGTGTCGATTTGATGGTATTTGTTTCTATTCAGAAGCATTGCCAAGAAATCAGACTGGCACATCATCATTGTCAGAGGAGGAGACGTCGTTTTATCATTGTGGCAGTGAAGAATGGATAACCGTCCTGGCATTGTGTGATGGTATATCGGATTGCCAGGATGAATCGGATGAAATAAACTGCGAACGTGTAAATTCAGGTAACTGCGTCTTGCGTAACAAACTCTTTATTTGCAGGTTGTTACTGCGTTACTTTTGTATTTAAATAAGTATATTAAGCACGTATTTGATATATGTATAAATCTGTAATTTTAGATTTGGTATTAATAACTGTAATAATTTTCCATACCTTGGATGAATATTGAATTTGTACTTATCACATTTTCCTTGACACGTCTGTATACTCCATGTGCAGCGAAAGTATTATTTACAACTACGTGTACGGGGATTCCATCTGGCCAGTTATTAAACTAAACGCTTACTTATCACCATTTAGTAGTTGATGAACATAATTGTCTGTAACATAATGTCCTGTTACCTCATTGTATGTAATTACATTTATTTTTCGGTTCCATTGTTTACAAATATATGTTTATATTTACTTTTGTGTTGATTTTCATGGGATCATTGACATGTGACAATAGCGTATTAATTAATTTCATTTCATCTCATATATTCTCGGCAAATTCCGTCTTCCGTCGATATTATTGTTACTTCTTCCGTATGTATGTATTGTACCTATTGTATTATACTATATGTTAATTATGTTTATTTTGACATCTGTTGTATTTTACATGCTACTATCATGTAAAAAAATGAACTTCAGAACGCTTTATTTCAAAATAACATATTCTATATACACAGATAACTGTTTTCAGAGAGCACCACGTGTCCAGAGGGAAGGTTCAGATGTGACAATGGACGATGCCTTCAGATGAGTGAGGTTTGCAACTCGAAACCAGATTGTACAAGTGGCGAAGACGAATATTGTGGTTAGTACAACTTAAATATCACGAAACAACCAAATGAATCATGTGACACTTTCAAAGGGACCATGTCATTCAATACATATAATTATAAATATCGTATTAAGTAAAATGAAATAAATATTATGTGAGTAAAATGACATATTATATCTAATACGTGTATTAATCTTTATATATGTTTATTTTCAGACCAAAGTGTATATTTATCATGTGACAGTGCGTATCCCAGTGCGTTTCAGTGCAATAACGGACAGTGTATTCCAAAATCCCTTGAATGTGACGCATTTCCGGATTGCTTTGACGGAAGTGACGAAGAGTACTGTGGTATGTCAAAAACGAGTTGTTTTTTATTCCTGTCTACTTTGTAAACTTTAAACCATGGGTTATAACATGGCATTTCGTTTTCCATTCCCTATTTGCGAGTTCGTTTCGAATATAACAGTATAATTTGTATAGTTGGATGGCATGTCGATTGGTCTCATAATTACCTGCCATGAATAAAACATTAAATATATCTAAACCATCATTTAAATTGTAAAATATATTTAAACGGGAATGGCTGTATCTAATGATCAGAGCACGTGTAGCCAGACTTGACTATGGCTGTACAGTCAAATATGTGTAAGCGGTCACCTCTATTAAGCAGCCTCTTGTCTTAAGCAGTCACAGTTGCTATTTTCCATTTCAATGCTTTCAGAGCAAACTAACCTGTATTAAGCAACAACCTGTATTAAAAGGACACTTTTGCTTTTTCCCTTGACGTGCTGCTTCTGACAGGTTTAACTGTATTTGGTTTATATGCTGATATATAATGTAATATATGGTTATATGACAATACAATATCTTTAAACTAGTAAATGTAGCAAATTATATGGGGGTAGCTGGTTATGGATCAAATAAGGTTATCAGGAAATATATATGTAAATACGCAGGGAACATTTAAAGTACTATCGGTATCTAGCAATTTATATAAATCGGGGGTGTAGTCATGCAAGTGTTTTAACAATAAAGGAATGAACTATGTTATTGCACAAAAAGATGTTTTACATAATGTGTTAATTGTTTAATCGAGAATGCAAATAAAGCATGCAAATATAGTTTGATTGATATTGATAAATATCAGCGATAATTAGATTAGTTACGTAATGTATTAATACAGAATAGAGAAAAGTTGTTTGGGATTTCAGCATATCTTAAATCTCGTCGTCATTAATAATAACATATCAATACATCAATTACATGTGCATGCATATAAAAACAAAACATGAAAATTCAACAACATGAAAGTTCAATAATGTAATAATATTCATATGAAACGTATTACAAAACACTTGTTTTAGTATACATGTGTAAGGCTGTATGCATATATCTTACCGCGTGTGCTACATATGTGTGAATACGTGTAAAATACAATGTGTAGTTTGTGTTATATAGATCACTGTAACGAGAAGACATCCTACCGCTGCAGCAAGAAGCCACAGAGGCGTAACTGTGTACCACTGAGCCATGTCTGTGACCATGTTGGCGACTGTGAAGGGGAAGAAGATGAATTGCTATGTAATAAGGATTCATACAGTTCTTGTGAAGAGTGGTGGAAGTCGGGTTACAGGACAAACGGACTTTATGTTATAGGTTGTCATTGCTCAACTGATTTTCTTTTATGTATTTTGTTTACGTTTTATAACGAAAATGATATAATCAATTAATGTGAATAGGTCAAACAGCTTCCATTTTCGTATATGGGTTTAGCAAACACATCTATGCAGTCAAACCTGTCTTAAGCAGCCAGTCAAGGGAAGGAGCCAAAGTGGCCTTTTAAGACAGGTTGTTGCTTAATACAGGTTAATTTAATCTGAAGGTTTCGAATTGGGAAATACAAATGTGGTTGCTTAAGACAGATGGCTGCTTAATTGAGGTGACCGCTTGTACAGTTTTGACTATTTATAAATGCACCAACTTTATACATATATCAGTGTCCTTCGTGACCAAGTGAGTGGTCTAAGTGGCTATCGTCTAATGGCCAATTCCAAAATTAACACAGTTGTTCATATGTCTATGTTATTCACGTGATTTTGTTTGTTAAACGAGGCATCAACTATTTAATAAGCATTATTTTTGGAAAATTATAAAAATGAAATGTAACTAAAATGAAATTATTGGAATCTTCAGATGGTCAACCTATTGAATGCAACTTTGACCGGCTACTCAGTAACAATTCCATAACGGCAATCATCCGAGGAATAGACATGAATGGAGTTGAAGACAAATTTGTGAAAACTCAATTCCAGAATCTACAAACTGCCAGAAACATTGTTAGACGGATTGGCTACACGTGCACACAAAATGTTAGTTTGTTATGTTAAAGGAATATACATCAATGTTGAAATCAAATTTTACTAATGTATATATATAAAGTATTACACGTGCAGATTCCAATATTCAACTATTATTATTATTATTATTATTATTATTATTATTAGCTGAAACATATCAAGTAATTACATGTATCAACATTTTATATAAAAAATGAATATATCGATACATATTAAAGTGTATGTCATTTGAACTCTTTCTATAACACCGACAAGAAATTATGTCGAATATTCGAAACATGATGCAATTCAACCATTCATAGCAGTTATGTCCCTTTTAGAACAGAAAGAAACTTAAGAATCTATATATTTATAAGGGTTTACATTTATATTTATATTCGCATCATGTAGATTTATAATTTTCAAAAATACAGTGATTTGAAAATTTATCAAAATCGCCGTATGTCCCTTTAAGTTGTTTGGATGTATTTTATAGAATAAAAGACATTTCACTAGTTTTTAACATTATAGTAACATTTCTTAAAAAATACAAGTTGAAAGTTCCTTGAAACTCTTTCTATGATATCGAAAATGTTGAAATGAAATATCTGATTCAAGTTTTGTTATATACATGTATGACTATATAAAGAGAAGCGAAAAGTTATCAAAATTACAGCGTGTCCCTTTAAGTTGTTTGCTGACATTTGAAGTTAGACTGGATGGTTATATGTAAAACCAAAATGTGATCATGTTGTATTTAGTTGTTTTGTTGCTGTTTGTCCCCTGTCAGAGACGTCATTAGAATGGAATGCTATACATGTACAGAAGATATTGGCATGTTTTCTTAAATTGTTTGAGTTTCTTGTCATTTATATTTTGCCAGAAAATTTAGTCTATGGCAAAGTACGTACACTGTAAGACAAAATGCAAGCATATTTGAGTTGTTATTTCATACTAGTATTTATGTTGTATGTTGTTGTATTGCTATCAAGTTGTTTTGGGTTATTTTTGGGTTTGTTTTGAATGCCATGTCTCCTGTTGGATATATTTTATTGTTTATTTCAAATAAAAATAATGATTTATCCGTGGGTAACATGTTTATATAGATTGAACTGACACTGTTATACTTATTTTCTGTAGATACTCCAGACGTGTAATCCAGACATGTTAGAAGTTGCGAGCTATGATGGCATATATTTCAACCGGAGCAACACTCCCTGTGTCTGCGTCTCCAAATATATCCAGTTTGATCTGGATTCATCGTAAGGCATTTACTTCATTATATTGTTCAGCGCACATGTTTTGGCAAGTTTGTTTTCTTTAATAAATAAAATCTTGGTCGAATATAATTACATAGCTCAGCTATCAGGAGTTCAATCTTTAAGCGGTAAATTATTTACTTCTAAAAACGGTTATGTTAAGCGAATGTTATAGCAAATACTTCTATTGTATAAGAATGATCATAAAACAAAATCAGTTACGGTTGTCACAACAACAATCGTTAAGATATTTGCAATAGGTTTTGATATATGTACATTTTTAACGCATTTTTTCAGCATTTCATGTATAAAACACATATAAAATCAACATAAATTTCCAAAATAAATATATTCAAAATTCTCATACACCAAAGTGTACATAAAAATATCCGACCAAAATCATCATCTGTGGTATTTTAAAAAGATATTAAACCGATTTTGGAAATATTGTGGATTTTATTATTTTTATTTGCCATTATCTGGATATACTGTTCATTTGCTACATAACTTATTTAATTATGTTTACAAAATCCAAAACACTTTTGGCTGAAATAATTCACCTCTTGTATAGTTTTATGTTTAATACGCATGGATTAATGCATGTTCTACTCATTATCTCTGTGCCAAATTTTGCAACAAGTCGATATATGTTTTGAGAAATAGTGTGAACTAAAATATCAAGATGGCCGCGTGCTTCGTTAAAAAGTAGAAAAAATATGATACAAATATCGAATGTGTATGTAAATATTCTGTGTTTATCTTCAGTTCTGACCACTACTGCTCTGAAGTTTTATCAATAGACCTTCCATCATCACCCTCCGACATCTCCTTGATTGACTTCGCCGATGACATTACATTTTTTACCTTCGTATTGCCAGCTATTTACGATCCGAGATTACGATTTATTATGTCGCCGATAACCTGTTCTTATGGTACGAGGACAGACGCTTTATTAATTTTGATTTTAATCATCTTAATGGTCATATGCACATAATGTGGTTATTTATAATATTATCAATTGTATAACATAATATATGTAAGAATTAAGTTAAATATTAATAACTTGATAAACTACAAATAAATGGTACACTGTACCTGTTATTGATGATAAATCAGTTTTTCGTTTGATTTTCTTTTAAGGTCTCACTACACAGTTGAATTTTGTTCTTTGTTCTTTATACAATAAGGTCTAGGATTTCCACGGTAAAGTAAAAATTCCACGTAAAATTTGTTTAAAGTATTTTTCCATAGCAGGAATGTATACCTACATAAAATGCACAGTAAATGGTAGGTTGACCAGCTTGTTTGTTTAAAGAGGGTGCAGTGACACTTTTTTAACACCAGTGATGTATTATTGCAGTATATGCAATACCAGCCTTTGCTGTACTCATCTGCAGCAACAAACCACAACCACTATGACCCATTTGGAAAAATATTTCAAAACCAAATACATAGGATTATTTAAGCGAATGAATCATGTTACCGTTGAAAAAAAGGGGCGTAACTGTGTAGTGAGACATTGAATGTCTGATAGAAATATTACTTAGAAGTACAGATTGCAAGTAAGAAAAAGAAAATAACAGACCAGTTTAATGAGTTTATTTTTAAGGTGCAAATAAAAATGTAATCTTTACGCTGTCTTATTCGGTATTTTATTTTTGAAGAAGTCAAATTTGTAACATCATTATTGTAAATTACTGTTTACACAATAAATATAGCATGCTCATATTTATATCATATACGATAGTTACAAAGGTGATTTGAGGAACAGCATCATGCCTGGTTATATGATTTTGTTTCCAGAATTTTCAGTAAATGATCTGACAATTCCTTGTGGCGGAGGGATAGTGGTACCATCGGACAGACATTGTTTATATGACGTGGATATTTTTGGACGTATAGATGGTTGCTGGTCTTTAAATCATTTACAAGAATGTGGTTAGTATGTTTCTTAGACATAAGGACAAACATGTCTGACGGGACACGTAGCATAACCGATATTTACAGTTTTAGAATATGTAATGTAATGATTTTGTCAGTAGTAATGTGTATATATATCTTGTAATGAAATTAGATTTTTCTAATATAACGTTTCCCTGAGATGTTTATAACACAGTCTGGATTCATGTTTTCATTTTTTAATCTTTAAATTTTATTTCCAGAAATATTTCAGTATAAAAGCGTTTTTCTATGAGAAACCATATTAAAAAAAACGACGTTAAATCGTAGCTAATGTCCTTGACCATAAATGTACCACTATTTTGAACTGCATACCTTATTTCTTTGTCTATTATTTGTCATTATCTGTTGTGTATTGACAGAAGCATTCCAGTGTCCAGTTGATTACTTCAAATGTCCTGACAGTTTCTGTATATCAAGTCGCCTTGTGTGTGATGGCCACAAACACTGTAAAGGTGGAGAGGATGAAGTGGGTTGCTGTGAGTAGAATTTTCATTTATAATTCTTTGACCTTTCTGAGTAACTACGTACTATAATATCATTCTTCTTTTTAATTTGGTCCAATCAGATTCAGTTAGTCTTGTGTGCTGTGGGCAGTGACGGTTGTAAAATGTAAAAAGTCGCCCTGTATAATTTCACTCCTTGTTGATATTGTTGCTGATACCGCGGAATCAACGAAAGCTCTTTCAGTTTGTGTACTTACGCCTGTGCTACGTTAGGTGTTTTTCAGCGCCCCTTAAATGAAATATTAACCATTTTATTCGGTTGTTTTTTTTTAAAATAGGATAGGATTATTATTTTATAAAATATTTGAAGAGTGGTATGACTACCACATGATTGGTAAAAACACCTTTTGGGTCAGTAAACAGGTCAGTAAACAGATGTTCACATAAAAAATAGAACTTAAATAAAGATTTCCCAAAATAACAATTCGATTCTAGTTGCATTACCACACCGATACAATACTAATCGATTTAGATAAAAAGTAGAGAATATAAAATTTGTTTATAAACCAGTCGCGATGTCGCGCTGTTGGTTTAGCCAATTATTTGGAATTTGAACTTTTAAACAAACATTCACGCAGCACAATCTAGACTGTACTTCTGTAATTTAGTCCACAGGGCATAACACGGAACACAGTCTGCTTCCCATGCAATCATGTCAAACCACTACTTAGAGGTCTGAAAAACTCTCCGTAAGATGGAGTCTGAAGTCTATCCTAGAGCCAGATATCTCCCGAATCAGGTCTATTAACCCCAAATGAAAAAGCCCGGAATGCTATGCATGTCCCACAATTCATAGCAATTGAACGCTTACTAAACTATGACGCCATCCAAACTTTCAGTTGAAGCAACTGATCAATCAACGTGCTGAAATGAGGCTTTCCCAACATTGCTATTTAACGGACACACTTGGGAGAGCTGGTCCGAACTACAGACCATGGCAGACTATGGAGTCTGCTATTTGTTTTGTTTTCATTTCGTTGCGTTGCGTTCTGTGCTACGAATGCATCTTGTTACCATATATCATCTAGTGCTGGTTGCATTTTGTTTAGACGTTATAATCGTCCTTTACTTGTCATTATAAAACAGTTATACATGCTATGATTAGTCCGACATTTCAAAACATATTTGAAATAAATTTACAGGGTGTCATGAATACAACGATGTTATAATCGTCCGACATTCGCCAGTCGACAAGGATGTTCCATCTTACATTGACCTCCTCGCACGTCAATTAAATTCCAAACAGGGAAGCATCGTGTTAGTCGATTATTCAATACCTACTCCTGTATACACGCTGGAAGCAGTTGTTCAAGAAGAAGATCTCAGCACTGCGTCAGAACTTCGTATAACTGATTACTTGTTTGATACATTTAAAGAGCAGTCCATAAAAACGTTCTTGGGCGAGGTAGTTATTGGAATTCGACAGGTATTTGATCGAATTATCCATCGATTTCCAGACAAGCCGTCCAAAAAGGCAATCATTTTTATTCAGGATGACGACGTTTCACGGAATGTTATGGATCTTCTATATTCTACACGTCATCCAAGATTCAAAAATGGTATTAACGATGGAATATATATTTATGATGTCATACAGGACTCGTCGATGAGCCAGGTTTCAATTGGAAAGATTGACGATCTAGTAAAAGAAATACGAATACGGGATTTGAATAGACTTGGAACAATTGGTTTGACATTCTTCCCGGAGTTGTGTGATGGTAAGCCTTATTTAGCATTTATTTTTATGTGTTTTAACATTGTGTGTTGCATGTTTCTTGTGACATTTTTATAGCGATAGTCATTGCTTGTGGAATGGCTGTAACATTTACTTCAGGTTCATGCAAATTAATACAAATATTTGCGTTATAAAACTGGTCACAATAATTAACATGTGTGAGGGTTGATCATAAACTACTCGTAAAAGCTGCGTAAAACCTTTAATATTGCAAGTAAACACATGCAGAAAATATGATTTGAGTATGACGTCAAACCCAATTCAATAACAAACCAACCGTCACACTAACCATTGAATTATGTCTATCAAGGACTTTTATAAATATTTTTAAGTCCCTATGTCAATATCTAAATTTCAATAAAAATATCAAATCTGAAATTTGAAAAAAAAAAAAAAAAATCTTTTAAATATCAAATATGGTATATGTTTACTGTACGTAAGTGTCGAATTGTGTCGAATTGATTACGACCTGAATTGTACACTTATAGCTTTCAACATAACCAACCAGTTAAACTCAATAATAAAAAGAGTAAATTTAGCAAAAAAAATCAAAGAAAAAAACAAACAACCGACAAAATGATGAACGACACCTTGAAAAAAAATCTTTACCGTTTTGATAAATTTATTCAGACTAAGGTAAAGAATAAAAAGAACATTTACAGTGTTTTGAGGGAATATATTGTACTCGAACGAATAGTGGTGAAAATCATATTGCACTCCTGTATTGTAAAAACAATGTAAAAACTTATATTCTTGTTCCTCAAATGAATTACGAATGACAATATTCGGTAATCCTTTTTGTGATTTATTTAAGCATGTAAAGTTTCGACGCAAATGTTAATTAAACATGTATATTCATATTACGCTATGCAAGAAAAACAATGAAAAAAAACTTCTTTAAATATGATTAAATCTTAAATATCTAAAACTGTACTACATTAATAATTTATATATAGAGAAGGAAAAAACGCAACAGACTGAGATGTTATGATCGCTCGCATATTCACTAAAAAATCTTGCGAAATCTCGTTTTCAAATATCCTAACTTCCATTCATCTCAGAAATACAAATCAAAATTCTTTCTTTGCACAATAGAATTCACTACAAAACGAGACAATTCCTATCAAAGTGTGTTTATAATTGTTGAAGTACTTATGATTATAAAAACAATGTAGATTGCTATCAAATAATGAAGTAAAGTACTTGAAAATTTACTTCAAACTGCAATATTTTAAATTCAATATCATTCTGCGTGTTTAACCCTTTACTTCATATAGACGCCTTTGGACACCTCTAATAAAGAAGACTTTTGAGTTATTGGATGAATTATGTTTATATCAACTGACAGAGTGAAACAGTGCAGGAAGTGTTCAGATTGCTTGTTACGAGCAATTTGAACTCTTCCTGCACTGTTTTCAAAGACCTTCTGTGATTGGTGTGGGAAAACGCGTATCTATGGATTAAAGGGTAAAACAGTTTAAAACATCGAAGGTTATATACGCCTTACGCTTTATGTAAATAATAAATTTGCCAAATTAATAATTCATCGCTTCTATGTCATCAACAATTAGCAGAAAGTTTGCAAGTTTCCTATCCTTTCAATATATAAATACTTGATTATGTCTGATAATTCTCTTATATTGCCATTACAGAAATGTCAAATACCACGTGCATTAACGACTACCGATGCATGTCGACCAAAGTATGCATTCCACTAAAACAAGTATGTGACGGACGACGACAGTGCCTTTATGGTGACGACGAAGTCTTGTGCAATTTCACATGTCCAGAGAAGTGTTCTTGCTTCGGGTACAGCGTCAACTGCAAGGATTCAAATTTTCAGTATTCAGATTTCGGAAATATTTCTGCCAGAAGTCGTGAACTAGATCTGAGCATGAACCAAGCCGTCCTTGAAGAGAACTTGTCTATTGATGTCGATTTGCCGCGTCTTATAAAACTTAATATGTCAATGTGTGATTTGTCGGCATTATCAAAAGATACGTTTGGACATATGGCCAATTTGTACATTCTAGATATCAGTTTTAACAAAATAAAAGTCCTGGCGTCGACTACATTTAGTGTTTTAGCGTCACTGAAGTATTTGATATTAAAAGGCAACGCTGAAATGATGGCATTAGAAAAGGGAACATTTGACGGATTGGGTTCTCTGAGGTTTTTGACAATTACTGATACAAAGATTGGACAACTTGAAACTGAAAACTTTGCTGGACTGAATCTGACCACTCTAGATTTGTCAAACAATGACATATTGCATATTGACAGTTTCGCATTTCGTGAATTGCACACGGAGACCATTGACTTGCAGCAAAGCAGGGTCTTGAAATTTAAATTCACAATGTTCAATGGCGTTGAATCGGTAAAGTCATTGAAGACACCAGCGCACAAATTCTGCTGCATCCGACCTTCATACGTGAAGGAAGAAGACTGCTGGCCATATAAAGATGAATTTTCATCATGCACATCACTACTACGAAATACCACTCAGCAGAATATTGTCTGGGCTATAGGACTGGTTGCCGTGTTGACAAATATTCTTTCTATATTTTACCGTTCTAAGTACAACCGGTCCAGTTTAAATGAAGGATACGTGATCTTCACTATAAACCTTGCAGTTGCGGACTTATTAATGGGCATCTATGTCATGATCATTGCAATTGCTGAAGTAGCATATTTGGGAAGGTTAGTAAGACCAACAAAAATGATGTTATAACTTGGCCCGAGAAAATATAATGTTATAATTTGGCTCGTAAGACGATGATGTATATGCACGGTAGAATAAATATTGATCATTATGTCGTCTTATTAAGGTCGTTGATTTGTATGGATTGGTTGATATCGAAAAGCATTTATCATTTCATAAATATCAGAAAGTACCTCAAACTCTATTTTGCACAGTGAGGTATTAAATGCATTAGTTACATCTTGATATTTCATTTAAAGTGATAAAGCATTGTCTCTGGTAATTACATAATGATGCATGTATCAAAACTATGGTTCAAACCAAAAACTAGTCCTATAATATATGTCACTTATACACTGTAGAAAATGCACCATGTCAAGATATTCATACCAAGTTGCTTTTTACTTTTCAGTTACATCTGGGACGATGACAACTGGAGAAGAAGCGGGTGGTGTAAACTGGCCGGTATTCTATCATTCCTGTCCTCAGAGGCTAGCCTCGTCTTCATCGCCTTACTTACCCTGGATCGAATATTCATCTTCAACCTTCCTGTCACACAATTCCGGTTTGAAAACAAGAGCTCGCTTATCATCTCCGCGGTAACCTGGGCCGTCTTATTTCTACTGTCTGTCATACCTTTCACAGACACGGACTATTTTCATGACATGTTTTATTCCAGGTCTGGCGTATGCCTGGCTCTACCTTTGTCTCGTGACCGGACAGACGGATGGATGTATTCAGTAACGATCTTTGTTATTTTCAATTTCACCACAACCATCGCTATAGTTATTGCACAAGGTTGGATCTGCAAAGAAGTGGTGAAAAGTCTTGGTTCTGAAGCGGACTCTAGTTCAATACTCACGCAGAAGGAATTGACAAATACCAGACGTCTGCTGTTTGTTGCCGCTAGTAACTGTATCTGTTGGCTTTTCATCACGTGTATAGGTATGCACAATCGTTTAGGGAATCATAAGCAGGGACACCGGCCAATTGCTACTTTCCCCGTAACATATTCCTGACAGTTACGTATTTACATGATAAAAGTATGAGATCGCTTAGGCATATCCTAATTTCGGTTATGATTAGAAAGTGGCATGAATCAGACGATTGAAATGTATCTTATTTTAAAATCTATTTTATTTCTTTATTACATTTTGAATTTGATTCTTAAATACACTAAACAATTAAAAAAAAAATTTGTAAATTATATTTATGCAAAATACACGTATAGTTAAGATAACACAAATTGGAAAACGAATTGGATTTAATGAAGGCAACTTTTGTAAATTTTAATTTATAGTTGAAAATTATTACCGGTACTGATTTCACTGTTTTAACATTAAAAGTATCAATAACAATTCGATAAAAATCTCTATAATTCATTAACGGCAATCAACTAAAATTATCTACAGAAGTGAATCTCTATTTGCAGAGTACATCTCTGTCGGAGGTGTGGAAATTCCTGACGAGTTACATTCGTGGACTGCCGTACTCGTTTTCACTATTCACTCGGCCCTCAACCCCTTTCTGCACACACTTGTACTCGGCAAAGTAAATATCACTTAGATTGTGTCTACACCATTATCTATAGGTCTATCAGATTCAATGTTATAAGAGTTCGTATTATGTGTCCCAGGTTTTTGAGGCGTATTCGTTTAGGCATCAGGCCGAAATATGGATCGAACACGCAACCTCTGATGTTAGCGGCGAACACGCTATACATTACACCCTCGCCATTCATTTAGTAATGGCATTTATAAAAAAATTGATAATCTTAATGTAGTATTAAAACATAGAAATACGCGATATTGAACCATACCACATTTATCTCTAAGAGGCGACTAAGGCCGTAATAAATTAATTGCTAAATTGTCATCCCCACCCGCCCCCTAATTTGCATGCCGCCCTGACCCTTTTTATTGTCATAAAAATAAACAAATTTAAAAGAAAAAGTTTTTTTGTTGTTGTTTTTTTTTTATATTAAAAAAAACATCAAAGGGAAAACATAGTATTTTTTATAAATTCAGTTCCCTATTACCGAAAATGACATATATGTGAGCTAACATTAACATATCTAAAATACGGAACATCCGTTTACTGACTCTGTCTGATCAGCCCAAATCTTAAAGCCACATCGTGATGTATGTAGTTTTTGCATTTATTGAATTCCCATACATTTGTATCTATATTTTGTCAGTTACCAGCGGGAGACTGGGTAATGAAGGAAGACAAGACGTTAGAGATTGAAGATAACAGTATAGATGATGAAGACAGCTTGACAGAGAAATCGGAGGCGATAAGGGAGAAATTAGAATGATTAACTAACCTAGTACCCGGACATAAACACGTCTCTAACTGTCAGTATCCGGTTCATACACGTGCAGATATACGGTTATCTGGGAGTTGCAATGAAAGCTCTTATGATAAATGAAAACAAGAATGAATGATTGTTTTATTGCTATTTATAGTAACAAAAACAATTATAAAAATTGTTACAAAAATTTAATTATATTCTTTTAAATTTAAGTTAAATTTTGATTGGTTATTTATATATTATATAATCAAAAGCAATGAAACATTTGCAGTTTTACTGGAACCAGTCGAAAATTAAATAATCTGGGTCCGGTTTCGCTAAACATCTCAAGCAACGATTGTCCTTAACTTAAACATTTTAATTTTCTCTAAATAAAATGGAACTCATTAAACATTTAATGGCCACACTGAAATGAAGTCAAAACAAATCTCAATTCATTTGTGAAGGATAGCATGCAATATGGTCAATTTAAATGCAGTTACAGCATTTAAAAGTTTTGAGTTGAGGAAAATTTCAAGATGATATGTTTAGAGAAATTGGGACTTGGCTGCTTTAATTATATTTAAGTTTTTAAGTATTTAAGTATATGCTGATGAAACTGGAGCTTGGCACTTTTGTTGTTGGTTTTAATGTTGTTTTGTATTTAGAATTCATGAGTAAAGAACATAAGTATTTTTTTTTAAGTTACAATGTCGATAACTGATTATAGATGAATAATGTTGTTTCTTTTTTTGTTGTTATTTGAAAAAAAATATGTAGATCTACTGTTTTACGTTACTGTGATTTTGTAAAGTCCAGTAAGTATAGTTTAAGTAAAAACGTTGCGTTTTAACGAAAAACTCTTTATTCTGTGCATTTTGATATACATGTATGAAGTTTAAAGTTGAACGATTTGCAGAACTATATTAGATTGCTGTTTTTTTATGAATGAAATGAATCCAAAAAAAGATGTATCATTTATAAAATTAACACGTATAAACTGAGATGCAAAATTCCATTTGTTGTTACAGGTTTAATTTATTTATTTGTTTTATAAAATATAATTCTCAAATTTATAACGTGTGACTAAGTTTATTTGTCATATATTTGTTATGAAGAAACATTGACAATAGTTTAAGTCAGTTATATGATACAAAGAATCTTACATTCGGCAGAGTCTAGCATACTATATTTTTTACAAATTGGTTCAATAAATTCAATAATAAATACAAACTAATGTAACATTTCTATCTATATACATCTGCCTTGTCGGATCATACCACCTCTCCCGGTGGTCAATTCCTATACTTTCCATCCATCATGAATGGGGAGTATCGGAAGACTAGATTACCCGTGGGTATTTGATGATGATATATATGTTCATAAAACAGAGTTTCTCTATAAAAAGTGGTAGAAAATTGCTCCATAGCTCTATTGCAGCCCTTGTCTGTAGAACAGCCCAGCTCTCCCTAAAGGGTCCGTTAAACAGCAATGTTGAGAAAACATTTGGGCACGTTGCTTGGTCAGCTGCTTCAACAGAGACATTGATGACGTCACAGTTTATTAAGCGTTCAATTGCTATGAATTGTGGGACAGGCATAGAATTGCCTGCTTTTTCATTGGTGGTTGATAAATCTAATTCGTGAGATATCATGTTTGGGATAGACTAATTGCAGCCCAGTCGAAATTGGCCCTTGTCTGATTATTATTGTTTATCTAAGCTAGATATCATATTAAAAAAAGATTTCAATATTTTCCTCCATTCTTTCACGTTGTCTGTTTTATCTAATGCGCATATATGTGTTTCTTTATTTCTATAACATTAAAAATATATGTGTGTGAAAATCGACAGTTCCATGTGTTGTATTCCTTGTATACCTAATACTGCGATATACCTATTACCGCGAATGCCAGTATAATAACAATATCTCAGACATGCACAAAGCTCCAACTTATGTTAGCATTGGCATTTGTTTACATTTCGTACCGGAAACTGTTTATCACTCAGCACACTTTAGTAATTGTATATCTGTTTATTACTGATGCCATTACTTACATAGTTGACAAAGTTTTAGACTCGCGGTAATAGGTATAACCAGTATATATCATTCTTATTGTCGTAAATAACCACACATGTCCACGATATTATTAGTAAACCATTTACCAGAGTTATACCGCTTTCCAAAAATGGTTTGAAAAAAATGGCCATTCAGATCACCCCGCCGATTAACCTAATACCGAATCATAGCGTAAGCGGCTGAGCATGCACGACTAAAAACATGGAAGGATCCTTGACTTTCATATTAACATCATTCTTTTGTGCATGTATTTTTTTCAGAAAAAAAATGTAGATTTATCAAAAAAAGAAAATGCGTAACTTTAAAGGTCAATCAGAAAAATCAAATGCAGGTGAGTGAACTGCTATTCGATTCGGTCATCCTTCACACTGTCAAAATTATAAAAGTGATATTTCTTAGAAGATGTTATACTCTTGTTTTAGTTAGATCCCCCCCCCCCCACCAACAAGTGGATATTGATGGGAGAATGAGTCTCAGTTTTCGATAGTTTGCGGTGTTAAATTGAACATACTTGTAAGGATGATATAAAACACAGGGTTAATGCTCAACCGAATGAATCTTCAATTCAACCCATAGAAGCATTACATTTACTGCATTATATGCGTAGTGCAGTATTTTTTAGGAATCTTGTGGCCATTATTCTGAAATTGATCACTTTACTATAAAACATTATCGGTGAGAGTAATGTTGTCATAACGGTAAAATATATCACCTAACACACCCCGTCCAATGTATACATTACAAAAACGGCTACTACGCCGTATTTACGGTGATAATACACACGATAAACCGGTACTTCCTGTTATTTTTGTGAACGCGGTCGAACAGTGAGGTAAGAAAACCCTTTTATTTTCATTTCGTTTTTAAATCAAAGATATAGCTGATACGAGCGGCATTCTATTTAAGTTTCAAGCGAACAGGTATTTTGGATGGAAACATGACCGTTTCCTCAAACATTCGAGAAAAGTGAAGGATTGAACCATTTTCAGATTGAAAATAGCTCAATTTATTACTTCAGAAGCATTTATGGGACTACTTTATGTGTTGCATATTGTTTTATGTATCAATATACCAAATGAGATCAGAAAAATTACAAGTTGATGTTATAAGGCTGCTAAACGCTAAAATTTGCTTAGTACGTAGTATAAGTAGGTGCATCGTATAATGTAAACTACTTAAGTCGATGTATTGTGTCATTTAACGGTATTCTAATAACATGAAATAATACTACTATTCAACTATTTCAGGGTTGTTTTTTAAGTTTGATCGTTGTTAACACTTCACAAATAAACTGAGTATGTTTTCGTTTTAGAAAATTATCGTTCATCTCACATTTTGTATGACATAACACAGCTGTTTCAGACTCGTATACCATAACCTGTTCTCCATGTTATACGTGTACAATTGCACTATTCGTCTATTAGCCCTCGAAGGCATAATATTCAAACAAAACATTGTTCTAATAGTCTTTCTTTTAGCTGTTAAGAGTCGAAGATTATCCACACTGAGGCAAACGGAGGCAATGCCTCCTGTAGAATCTGTGCAGTTTCACATATTTAGTAATGTTTTTGTAAAAATAATAAAGTTATTCCCAAAATATGAATATCTCTTGCAAAAATATAAAATATCCTTCACATATGATATATGCAGTATGAATGTATCATAATACCCAGCAAATACTTGTCTTACAGTGTATTACTAAGAGTTGACATGTACTGATATGTCGGGTAGAAAAAGTCACCGATGTGTATTCAAGATAATAGTGTAAAAGTGAGCAAATGCATAAAATGTAGTCTGTGTTATAGGTTTGAACGGTTTAAACTGTCTGAAATATCAGAAAAATGCAGGAAATGCATTCCACGAGCTAAATATCTTTTCACGGCAGCATGTGTATGTTGCATGCATACGTTTCGGCGGTTTGCTAGTACTGCGAATAGCCTAATTTTGCAATCCTAATAGATTTGAGGTCAACCCATCCAGTGGGATGTGGTTGTCTAATTTTGAAATCCTCATTGACTTGAGGTCAACCCATTGCTACAATCACCGGTCGTGGATGATTGAGCGCCTTTTACTGTCTTCTGTTTTATGTTTAATAACATAACTTTCTTTTCTTGTATTTTAATAAACCGGTTTGAGTCCATGTTTAATATGGATATTATATTTGATAACTGTTTTTTTTCAAACACTATTAGTACTCCGTTCTGGTTTCAGATTTGTCTTCTCAAACTTTCATTCTTCATCCTTAATGTTTTTATTCTGTAAATTCCCGTATTAGTCTGTTTCTCTAAATTTTCTTTCTTTCATTCTGGAGTGTGCTTACTCATGTTCTATATACATGCACCGATACAAAACCGTCCATATTTCTGACCTTTCGCTTGTTTTTGGTACAGTAACCCGTTCAGGTTAGGTGGGCCTGCATCGTTGTGTCAATGTAAGCCGTTTTTCCTTTATAATTACAGATCTTGAACCAGTGAAAAAATTGAGCCCAAACACATGCTGCAAATTTTTCGCTGTGTTTTGGACATAAATGTTACTATTGAGCCCTGTGGGAAATGTAAAAGCGGTGTGAGACGTTAATATCGCAAACTCATCTGCCGCCAAATGTCGAACGTTTAACAAAATATGGCATAACACTTCGTTGGAAACAGGGTAGTCCCATTATGGTGTTTATAAATGATTAAAAACTTAATAACAACCCTCAAATAGTTGGATAGAAGTAGTATTTCATGTAATTAGAATACTGCTGAATAACACATAATGCCTTATGTAGCGTACTATATACGAGGCAACTACTTATGCTACGTACTAAGCAAATTTTGATGTTCAGCAGCCTTATTACCTCAACTTGTATTATTTTAACTATATAACTTGATGTATTGATGTATAAAACAAATATAAAACACATAAAGTTGACCCGAAATCGCTTCCGAAGTAATAAATTGATCTGTAAATTACGTGTTTTCAATCCGAAAGTGGTTCATTCCGTCACTTTTCTCGAATGTTTGAGAAAACGGTCATGTTTCAATTCAAAAACAAATGCCCGCTTGAAACTTAAATATAATGCGCTCGCATCGGCTATATCATTGATTTAAAAACAAAATAAAAATTCGAAAACAAAGGGTTTTTCCAATCTCACTGCCCAACCGCATGCACAAAAATAACAGGAAGTACAGGTTTATCGTGTGTAGTTATCACCAAAAATGCGACGTAGAAGCCGCTTATTTAACGTATACATTGGACGGGGTGTAACACGCCCAGTGGATAGCAAGACAGTGTCACCACGCAAAAATCGGACTCAACTTAAGTCAGATTTTGAGTTGGATATTTGAATTTCACTTCAGTTTCGACTTAAGTTTCTTTCGAGGCACTTGGGGCTGAACCATTGTACTTACTAACGTTGTCACGTGACGTAGCCATAGCATGTCACATTACATAAGCGTTAAACGTTTTGAAAATTGAGTAAGGTCGGATTAAATAGAGTCGCCCGGTCGCGATGTCGACTAATTACATTGTAATTAACAGTATTTAATTGATTATGGTTTAAAAAAAGAAAAAAAAAACACTGAATATTAATATTTGCTTCATTTATTTTTTTAACAAAATTGTTAGAAAAATACGAAATAAAATTATATTTTTATCAACCAAAACAATAATGTTAATTAGTTACATGCATACAAATTGTGGATTTGATTAATTAAATGAAATATCACAACACATACAAGCAAGATGATTATAACTTTCTAACAATTTTTGACAGAAATGGCATCGTCTAAACTAAATTAGTTTCTTTTAAACAAATAATAAACAAAAACAAATACTTGAAAGTGTAATGATATTTTTCCGAAATAAAATACAGCAATGTATTTCGATATAAAAGCAGAGACTCGGTTTAAAAGCAAATTTATTCTACGTAATTTAATAGAAGTCATGTATCGAATTAATCGCAGCGAAATGTAAGTTCTTTCAAACAATGAAAACAATAATTAATAAATTAATAAAAACGTCACGTGTTGTTTACTTTGCGCATAAAAGGGATTTGAGTTATATGAATATTATTTATTGTAAATTTAAAAGAATACAAAATTGATTTGAGTAAAGAAAATAGTTATCACAATTATTCATAAAAGATATTTTAAAGAGATACCAGGCCTTGATAAAAGTATTAGATAAGAATATAAACATTTTTTTTCTAAAAGTATATGTTTAGGATATATCAAATGTTCAGACAATGCGTTATGAAAAGGAAAATCAGCTGTTCATATGAAATATACTTGTAAAAACAAAATTTTAAATTGGTTAATTGCAAAATATTACCAATTAAAACGTCGAATATTCATTAAAGTGGCCTACGATTTATTGAGCTTTACGGAAGTATGTGCACTTCTTATTCAGGCAGTTATTCATAAAATATTATTAAGCTTGAACATTTTATTATATCTTAATAATAGTATGTCGAATTGCTGAGATTTATTCGTGAATTAATATTGATAATTTCACTGATAAAAGGAATAACATTAAACATGATATATTCACTGTTTTCAATAACATAATAAATAAGAATACTGGTATCTGCGAAATAGATCTTATATGTATATGTATTATTATTATGAACACTGTTGTATAAACCATGACTCGTCGCAAGTTCGCTTTTCAGTCTGAAGATAGTTTTAAAATTTGCTTTATGAACACCAAAATTCAAGTTAAAGACGATAGATATTGCTACGCTCGCCGTGCTATTATGGGTGGTCGTCATCATGATTACTAGCGTCTTTATTGTCGCCATCGTCATTTGGTTCTGCATCAGAACCAGCCGATCTTTCGTTTTTTCTTTGCTTCTTTGCGTGTCGGCGTCGACGTTTTGCTTCTTTCGATGTTTCAACCTAAAATACCAAGTACTGAGTTAAATATAAGGGTGAAACTTGTCTTTAAGTAGTTTGCAGGACAATTATACGGATATATATACACATATATATATATGGATTTTGCTCAGAATGCGGCATGTACAGTTTATGGTTTGTTAGAAATTGACATGACGCGAGATCGACAATCGCTCCGCCCGCTGGCCTCCTGGCCTCCTGGCGTTGTTTGTCCAAGGAAATACAATGTAGCGTTCACTAAGATACCGTTAGCTTATTTAAGGAAAGGGGCGGCCCTAGAAACAATATTGATCGATGATTGGATTATCGACGTGTTTGATTGACAACCCTCGTCAGGTCAGTTTTCCCACAAACGATCCAAGGTAAGTTTAAAGTATATGCGTTCATTTCTTTAAGTTAGAGCAATGTCAGCTATCTTTTGTTTGAAGGCGTTTCAAACTTTGTAATATTGTTGTTGTTTTTTTTAAATTGACTGAGCTGCAGTGTTACAACAACGACCAATTGCTCAAAATGTTGTTCTAGATAGTTTAATCGGAACAGCTGTGCCAAAAACAACTGGCATTTGTATATACTAATTTAGTTTTGTTCGATTGCGAAGAAAGCCTCTACTTCCTGTGCAAACACAGCATTGAGTGTTGTTTTTTTTGAGAAAAATGTAACCTTATTATTCTTTCCTGGTAATAAACGTACGGAAATCTTAAATTTACGAATGGTATTGAAACCGCGCCCTGGACTGTATTCAAATATTGAAAACGTTTAGGTTAGAAACCCTATTGATTTTTAGCATGTCATAATCTCACTATACTAGTAAGTAAACTCTATGGCAAACCTTGCTTCCCAGTGTATCGCATGTCTTCTTGTAATTCTTCAGATTCTCCGACAGAGTATCAAGTTGTTTTTGCAACTGGCGACTTGATTCTGAAAATAAATATTTCATGGTTAAGTCATGTTTTGTTATACCGTATAACGTAACAATATTAGTTTAATGACGTCTCGGTCAATAGTTCCCTGCTTTGGGTCAATAGTCATTTTCCTTGGATAAATAATTTTAACGCTTAGCCACTTAGACGGTAGAGAGTTGTATAATGTGAGTAATCTTTCAGTTAACAAAATATATAAATTTACTCTTTATATATGTGAAGTGTGTGGTATGTAGGCTATTGATACAGTTTCGGACCTAGGATCAAATGAGTCGTGGTTTCGATTCTTCAACACGATACTTTGTCACACGTATTCAGTGCAGTTTCTACTCAGAAACACATCGAGCATAGTAAACTTTGTAACTGGAGATTTTTTCCACAATCGATCTTAAAAGTTGCCCCAACGAAAATATATATAATGTATATATGTTTATATCGGACTCGTGCTAACCTTGGACCTGTATGAGTTCCCCGAGCGTCGCTAGCCTCTCCTTATTGACCAAGTCCCACTGCCGCTGATAGTAGTCATTGATGTACCGGACCCTTGCCTCAACCTCCGTAAACATATATTGTCTGAAATAAAACAAAGTACGTCATATCGGTTATAAACCATTATAAGTTAATGTTAAAATTGATTTAAAAAACAACAACACATTCTCGTTTAATTTTAATAATCATTATTAAAATAGCAACGTACATGCTGTCTTTATTTGAGAACAATGATACGCTGTATTGGGTACAGTAGTTCGCTGTATTGGGTACACAGAAAATAAATCAGAATTACATTTTATCTCATTTTCAAATCAAAATGGAAGCAAGATGCAATTGTCATATTTTTTATATATAAAAATCATCGTTAAGAGAATTATATTTGCAGTAAACGTATACGTTGTAATAGGTTAGCAAAAATCACAACTAAGGTTTATAAGACTTTAAAAGTGGCCGATATCGTGTTTTGAGTATTTTTTATATAGAACATATAAGGAGCAAATATGCTGTTATAAAATTTAAAAAGGAAGCAAGAAGACGTTACCAAATTTTTAACTTAATGACTAGACGTTGTAATAGGTTGGCAATTTAAGAATGAAACAGTTATTATGATAAAATTAAATTTCTCCTTAATGTTTTTCTGTAAACCAAATATCCCGGTTTAGCCAGGTAAGTAATAAAAACCGCCGATATCAAGGGGGTGGGGGGAGAGGGTAACTAAACTCTGGATAAGCCAGTGAAATGGCTGAAATAGTCCCCATTTTTACTCGCAGCGCCTCGCATGCGGAAAGTCGTGGGTTCGATTCCCGGCCAGATTATACCAAATACTTTAAAATGGTGCTATAAACTTCCTCGCTTGGCACTCAGCATTTAGAGGATAGTTCAAGGTCAGGTCGGCCTGGTGTCAGTATAATGTGACTGGGTAGGGTATCATACCATTTGTTTGCGGCATGATATTTCATTGTCGCAGGACTGAGAATACTGTCTAAATTCGAAATCTACGTGATATAGCTGGAAAAAAATGTTGAAAGCAACGTTAAACATTATACAAACAAAACTAACAAATTTAATCATTTTGACGAATGCTATTTAATGCCTTTTCAACATATTATATTCCTGCTGCAAGTAAATGGAACATGTGCTTACATATGTTCTTACATGAAGTGATTGATAAACCAAGCTAGGTTCGAACCCAATACATAAGCGGTGAGAGGTAGGGGATCTTGAGACTGTGCAATAGACCATTCGGTCACTTGTTCCCCGGTTATTTTGATAAGTCTTGAAGTTCGAATGCTAAACTGTTGACATTTATTGTGCGATTAAAGTACGTTTTTTCTCCGCTTATGCTTCTTTTTTTTGGCTTCTTTTAAAATGGCTTAGGAAATGATTCTTTGACGACGTGATCAGAATTTGTTACATATTTTTTGTTTAAAACATTTGTGCAAAACGTTTGTCTTTTAAAAAGAAACATTGCTTGAATGTTTCGTATCATTTGTTTAAACGTTTATCACATTAGATAATTTAAAATTACAACGTCTTACTATCAATCCAGGAGTCGTGAATTCGAATCCCAGCCCGACCACAGTCTCCGTGATGATTGATATACGAGATTGCGCCTCATTGTCGTTCGTCTCTCACCGCTTATTCAAGTGGGAAAGTTTTCAGTTATGTGCGCAGATGTGCGTGTTTGAGTACTGGTTAATCATTCAGCATCCCAGGAAAGAGTAGTTAGAATAACTGATCGTCTGTTAACCCTCGATGGCATAAAATGACGCTAAACATTCGCATGAATACATTCGCAACTGTTTCCTTGCTTATGAATTTTCAAACTCATCTCTTAAAATTGATATACATGTTTATACTCACAACTTACATATAAAAAGTATAAATTATACCACTGTATCTATTATATTTTTGTATCATTCGAAGCAAACATTGTATTGATTTACGTGACCATAAGGCTGTTCTCGAAAAATTTTATTGTGCCAGTATATCTTTTCAACGCCATTATTAAGCAAAGTATGCGGCTCGACCTTTGAATGTGACCTATTTCATATTACATAATATTATGTATCACTAAAATTATATTCATTTAATCCAGAAAACTCTTGGCGAAAACATTCACACTTAAAATAATATGACATTCTTTGCTTCTACCTCAACATTGCCACAGACAGATTGACCATAGGTTCTCCGTCAATGGACGACAGCTCACTTCCGGCGGGCAGGTCTCCGTACGCCATCTCGTATTGCTCTTCCTCTATCTTGGATCTCCGACCTCGGCTACGTTTAACACTGCGCACTTTCTTTTTCGGAAGCCGGTCGTTAACCCCGCATGTGGATGAACGCACTTTATACATGTCTGGTATTTTGCCTGAAAGTAAAAAACACACGCTATTATGCATGACGTAATCAATGTATTGTGTTTATTTTTGAAAACAATATATGGAGTTACTTCCAGCAATCAGTTTCTAATTATAACATAAAGCCTTGTTTTCAATGGGAGGTTTTCGGGTGTTTGAATAACAGCTTCACGTAAGAGTTCAGTAATATATTTTACGTGTACGCTATCGACTAGCAACTGTGACAAAATTTACAAAACAATAATACTGTCGACGTGAATCTGTGAAAAACTGTCGACGCGAAACACTTTACGTTATGATAGAGTTCCCTGACATTGGTACTGGGTATGACTCTCCCTGCACACGGGACCGACTGCATTATTTTCCCTCCGAAGGATTGACAGTACCGTGCCCGAATAAGGCACTGTTGGAGTATGTATCAGCTAAAAATCCATTGGTAAATAAAAGTACCTAAACGTTTAATTGTTTCAACACTTATAATATTACAAAAGAATAAATTTGGAAGCAAATTTCAGTGTAGATGTTTTGTGTCTTTTCAAAAGTTTGTGTTAAAAATGGTTTTACTATTGTTTGAAGCCCTTGCCTCAAATATCACTTTTATTTTGATAACACAAACTCGGAGGGCAAACATTTCAATAAAAATTTAAAAGCATGTATTGTTTGAAAAAAATATTATTAAATAATCAGTAGAATACGTTCCGAAATACATTGTATCACGAAAACACTGTATTGCTTAGCAAACATCAATGCAAATGCTGATGGATAAAATCTTCAAAAAAAAAATGTTTTTGTTTTTTTTTAAAAAAGTTAACGGTTAAACTTGATTCATTATGTGTCAAATATATATACTTAAAATGCTGAAACTATTATCATACTATTTGTCGTCTATTTGAAGTTATTGCAAAACATGTGAAAAAGAATATGTGACCTATCCACATGTTATCAAGTTACTGATTGAAACATGCACCTCAAATAATAGTTACTTGTATGCTCCAAAAAGTGTATAAATGCACAGCAACATTTATGTTAACATGCGTCCCAAATAATGTAATACAAAATGTTTGACTAATAAAGTTTCCATGGTGCACACTTTATCTAATATATATATGTAAGTTTATTTCGTTTATGTTTTTTCTTTCTTTCTTTGGTTAAAAATGACTCGTTTTTGAAATTGAATTGCTGACTGAATAATTGAATAATTGTAACAAAACCCATTTTTGTTACTATTAGAGACCGGTTTCAATCATTATTGTAACAATTGTTAAACTAAGGGATTTTGTTACCATGTTACAGTTAGGGTTGCCACTATGCTCTCAACTGAAATCATTCTAAACATATGTGTAGGCCCATATATATATTAACAAAATTGTTTGTAATAAATGTAATGCTTTTATGCACTACTTCATCTAATGTTTTATATCACGTATTTGTTTTTATTCAATATACAAACAAAAAAGAATTATATAATTTAAAAATATCAAACCTTCGTCATATTTAAAATTGTCATCAAATCCTTCATGGTATTCTTTTCCCTCCGACAGAGCTACCGCTTGATTTGTTAGTACCTTGTTGATAAAACTGCCCAAAGCGAAGTCATCAACTTCTGTATTGTGTTCCATTGGGTCGTTTAAAGGGTCTCTTCCAAGATCGATTGCGCCGTCTCTGTATGGTCTAAATGGTGTTGTTGCTTTTGAATAAGCTGGAAACTCCTCGTAATCATATGGCATGCCGTAGTATTTTTCATATTTGTCCATTTTTTCAAGTATACGTTGACGCCTGTCGATTAAACTTTCCATCATTTTGGATAATTATACTGTAAAATGACCGTGTGGGCCCTGAACGGTCGCTTGTAGTTGTGATATTATTCAACGGTGAAATCTGACGTCAATTATCGTTGACGTCAAAAACGTTATGTTTTCCCGCACAATTTAAAAAAAAAACTACGGGAAACTTGTCGATCGTGTCCATATGATACTGGAGATGGATGGGGTTAAATCTTCATTTGGAAAAACAGAACGGTCAGTTCAGCAGTATTTCTGGATAACCCAATGATAAAGCATATGCGGAAAAAGTGTCTCGCGCAAAGATGTCATACATTGTCATGGCGATAGATTGAACCCACGACTCTGCGATCAAGGGTACAATGCTCTGCCATTAACTGACACACTTTACTAGATACAAACTTCAATTTTAACTTTAAAATTAATACTCGTTTTTAACGCACGCATGCACACACGCACGCATATATACAATATTCATGTATATACAGATATACAAAATAATTATGTATAGTGCCATATATATTTATTCATAAATAACTCCCTATTCTTAATTTGGTTACACTCTAATTCTAATATTTCGACCAAATGGGTCTTTATCAAGGATAAAATACAATTAGACGCTAAATCTAATTGACTTGAATAATTCCGACTCAAATAAAAAATATGGAAGTTATTTATTTGCCGGCAGTGACGTCATCGCACCGTTAGATTGCTATTTGACGTTGCGCTATTTCGCGCGACGTTACGCTATGTATAGGTTAGAAGTTATATGGAGCGACTCGATCACCAACCGTGGTCTCCTTAGTCAGACTAAAATGTGATCGAATTGACTTTGGTTAGACTAAAGTGACGTCATCAAGTTACTCTGGTGGAACCCGTCCAAATCGGCGGTTATAAACCGGTGGAAAAAGGGTAAGAAACACATGTGTTGAATGTAATTTGGACGTCTTTTTACCTTATAAGAATTGTTAATGTGAAAATTAAAACTGTTCGAGTAAATCGCAGGTGATATTTATTGTTTTAAAATGCAAAATAAAACAGAAGTTGCTTATATGAGCAAAGTTTAGCTGGAAAAAATTTGGACCCTCACGGTTTCATACTTTCGCCTAGTCTTAACCATTTTGTATCACGGCAGATTTCATTATCTGTATAGATTTGTAAATATACGACACAGGACCACGTCTGGTATAGGGCGTCGGGGTGAGTTATGGTCGTTTAGTGTGAATGCTGACAGTCGTAGTCATCGTCCATAAATTAGTTCCAAACAAAAATTAGAAGTTGAGCTTTGCTCATCACCGCCATATTATCTAAACTAAACACGAACCAAAGTAATACTGGTCCAGACATGCGCATTAGAACTTCCGTAACCGGACTACGGTAGATGATCGAAGTCGATCATGGTATTTTCTACGCCAGTAGAAATTCCATGTAACTTCTAACCGGCTTAGATGTTGTTCTAGGTTCTCATTCCTTGGTACCAGTCATTGTATTGTTGCATAATTTATTTAAAGAATTAAGTAACTATATGAAAGACACAAACATTGATTGCGGTAGCACTGTTTGTTTCAAAATAAATATTTCGTGCGCTCCTCGTAAGTTTTCATTGGATTAAATGGATTTAGGGGGCGTGTTCATCACTCAAATTGATTGAGTGTGAATTTGAGGGATTGCGACACATTTGCGGCAGCGAATCGGCGTGATCTGATACTATGGAATGGTGTGAAAATTGAAAGAAAAGTGTCCGCTACAGGTAACATTTTTGCTAATCACTTTCTTAATATTTCATGAATTTTCACAAAACAAAGACGAACGCCGTCACTGCATCATGGAGATGAACCTATCGGTGCTATTGAGTGGAGCGCGTGAGCCAGTGTAAGAGCTTCAGATCCATGACCGGAGGGTCGTGGGTTCGATCCCCTGTCACGGTAATGTATGCAAGACACTGTCTTTCCGCATATGCTTAGTACTGGTTCTTCCAGTTAAGACTTCTAGCGTAACTTGTTTCACAATCGAAGTAAAAAAGTTCAGTTTAATCTAAATTGACTAAGTTGCCATGGAAGTCTTGTTAATTTGCAAAAAGTACAACGTCGTATTTTGCTCAGTTGAAAAGATGGGGTGGTGAAATTAACAAAAAAAAATATACTCCGTTGCACATTTTACAAAAAAAAAATTAGTTTTGCATGACCAGTTAATAGCACCAAAGGTTCATCATCAGGCTTTTTACAGAGACGGGGTTCGTCATTGTTCTGTGAATTTTCAAGAAATGTTTGTTTAAAAAAATTAATCTACAAAAAAGTTACCAGTAACGGGCACTTTTACTTTGACTTTTAGCATAAGGTCACGTGGATTTGCTACCGTAGTTCAAAATAGAACGTTCTAATTTTCATGGAATAGAAAAATGGAAATTTCTATGTGAAATGGAACGTTCTATTTTTGAACAAAACTGAGCGATTTCATTGGTTGAGAAAGTAGGACAACATCCAATTAGTTTTCAATGTATTTATGTATATAAATTCCCGTATCAGCCTTCTCGTTCTTGACCAACCATACAACGTTTCCAGTCTGTGTATTGCATACTGACACTTTTATAATTGATATCTAGAACATATTAATAAAATTACCTTCTTTCTCGAAAAATGTGATTGAGACCTATGTAGATTTTGAACTTTTGTAATTGTTAAACTTGTTCATTGATTTGTCACGTAAATGTAATGTATATATGTTTTGTATCATTAAAAACTGTAATAGTTTAAATCAATAAAAGGTCGTGTCTTATTCTTCTTTTTCTTCTTCTTTTTCTTCTGTTTCTTTTTCTTCTTCTTCTTCTTCTTCTTCTTCTTCTTCTTCTTCTTTTTCTTCTGTTTCTTCTTCATATTAATTGGTTTGTCTTTATTACTGCGTGTATCTCGCATTTGCTCAGATTCCCTTTCCTTTAAGTGCCTTTCCGTTTTGCCGGCATACACAACTATATTCCACTAATTGTATCAATTACATTCCTGTAACGGCAGTTAACCTCATCTACCGACTGGTAGATTTTTTGATCGGATGTATCCCGAAGTGGTGTGTTAGCTATTTTGTTGCACATTTCACACTCTCTTGTGCATGTTTTGGTCTCTCGATTTTATTAGGCGAGTGCCGCATTGATTTTTATCCATCGGAAGGCCATAATAGATGGCAGTGGTGTAGCTTCCTGTAAGCACTGTAGGCACGTGTCCACACTTTTTTGAGAAATCGAAATATTAAAAATGCAAAAAATGTAATTAAAATCTGACCCCTAGAGAGTAGTGGTGAAAACAATATAAGTTCGCAACTAAAAATCATTGAATATGATCCAAATATTTAACATCATATTACCAATTTATTTGGTTATAATACAGCGAATTCAAGGTTAATATTATGTTTAACCGGTTGTTGGTGGTTTTCCACATATGAAATATATAGTGTTTAAACTTTACTTTGTTGAATACAGGTGTCTCCTGATAAAAATCATTTCCTGTGCATATTTAGGAATTAAATCATAATACTGATATATATGCTGAAAATAATTAAAAAATGATTTATAACAAAATAAATGTTTACATAAAAACATATGATAAGTTATAAGTCATTGGGTATGATTATATGATTTGGCCAGTGCATGTTAGACAGTACCTAAAAATGGAGGAAAATGAATTACTCGAAGGTTAAGTCAAGACGTTTTATTCTAAATATGGATAACAATAACAACCATTCAAAGTATGCTCATTCATACCACTTTTATATTATCGTACATCGATGTTTTTCCCACATTTTGAGAAACAAAGTGAAAGTAGATGCCAGAAATCATGTATTCATACGCCAATATCCAAGCATCATTCATATTTATATTCACAATTAAAACATGCCTATGCTTCAACATGTTCAAAATACATCAACGATGCCGTACAATTAAAAAATGAGCATTAGATTAAGGAAAATTCATTTTTAAAGAAGAAGAAATGATTATTTTTAACCACCATTATGCGAATACTCGACGGAAGCATTTCCTGTTTCCAATGGCGGTGCTATGCTTCAAACCTCAAGCTACAAAATATATTACTTCACATCAATAGAAATATAAAGGAAATAAAAAAAATAAAAATGAATATTTTTTCAATGCAAGAAACATAGTATTGTTTGAAATGTTGTCTGAGTCCGTATGCAGAGCATGCACAAAATCGTTTGCTCATAAAGACAGCATGCAGGTAGCCATCGTTACGGTATTTAAACGGTTGATTTAATTGACTGTGAACACGTAGTCATTCCGCTTCGTCTGCGTTCGCTTATAACATATCCGCCGTTGGCTGCACTATATGCGCGCACTGCGTGTAACAAACCGGAAGCTAAGCTAGAAACTTCTTCCGGTACAAAGGTCGTATTGCGTGAAAAATATTCCAATTTTTCGTCTTCCGGTTCACTAAGCGCAAATTCATCTGGATAGAACCGTAAGTAGTTAATCATCTCGTGGATTTCATCTTGCATTAATTTCCAGTACAAGGAGTTTATTATTTCACCATGAGACTCGGTTTCAAACGCCATATATGGGATTGTCAACAGGGCGTCCTTTTCGGTAACGGACAGCATGTTAGGGGTGGTATCGACCGAATATTTCATTTCTATATGTTCAAATATTAGTCTTATGGATTCTTTTAAAACTTCATCAGCTTTCGCTTTTATTTCATTGTTAGGAAGTTGAGCATAATATCTCAGCAAGTCAAGAACATTACATCGGTTTTCCCAGCTCTCTGCTTCCAGACGTAGCTTCAGTTCTATTTTGCTAATATCTGCCACGATGTGGTCGCATTTCAACCTTAGAATTCGTTCAGATATTTCTGCTGCATCCTCGTAGGTTACCAACGCCAGGGCATTCATTTCGTCTGAATCTAACAAGTTGAACAAAGTCACCCGGTCGTCGTATTTGCCATCCATCTCGTGCAGGACTGACTCCACTAAATGCGATATTCTCTTGCCCCGTCCTTCTTTTACGACGTCATCGATTTCTAGCTGTAACCACTCGTCTATTTCGTGTTCAAATTTGCCCCGAAGTCCGTTGGCATCAATGTATCTAAAGTAAAAGCAAAGCTGGTATTAAATGAAACAAATAATGGAGATAGCAGCACAAAATGCTAATTAAATAACAAATTTCCTAATCCATTTTTTAACTTGAACTGTGACTGAATGTTCTAAGGCATTGTCGTCATGAGCAATCTTGCATAATACTCGAATATGCTGGAGCAAAGGTGTGTTATATGTATGTATATATTGTTGAACCTGCTTTAAGCAACATGCCTCCACCTCTTATCTTAACACCTGTCATTTACATTTTATGGAACACCCGGCAATTTTAATAAATTTTAGTATGACACAATTCATAAAAATGACATCTATACACCCTACAAATACTAAAGTAAAATATCCCATATATATTTGCCGATTTTTTGGTTCCGTCTCTAATTTGGAAGGAAAGGACCATAACTCTTGTTAATGGTTGAAGTACCTATTTGGCATATTTATGAACATGTATGTCAAAAACAGTAACATGTAGTTTAATTACGTCGCTTTTATGGATATGATAGAAAATATTTTTAAGAAATATCAACTTGAAGTTTTTAAACTTTTAACTCATATTTTCAAATTTAAGGTAACACGGCTAGTTTTATATCAAATAAGTAACAATTTTCATATAGTAATATTTGGTATCTCCGTGTTTAGAAACACTGTAAAAATCATTTCATCATTGCCGTATGTCCATTTCAATAATGGATACAGGGAAAACGAAGTCATTACCGAGTTAAAAAAATGTTCTTTATCATTTGGCAGTTCTATATTTCGTTGTTTTGTAGTTGTGTTTGCGTTGTAAAATGAATAGGAACTAGTCCACATTGCATTTGCTTTGATAATAGTATTTGTGTCAGGTATATTGCCTGTTGTTTTGTTGAAATAAACATATACTGTTGCTATAAACACTTACTCTTGTTGGTGTCTGTAAACATCCGGGACAAGCACTATGACGTCACCGGAAGCGAATTCAACCATTTCCGGAGTTAAAGGACGCATCGCCCAGAAATTACCGACCATGGCCATCCAAACTTTCTAAAATATTAAATTGTAAAAACATTTACAAAACACAAATGAATATTTCCTTGGTCGTTTTCCTTTCATAACGATAAAACTGAGATGAAATTATAAACAAAAAACTTTAAACAAATAAATAGGCTTAATGTTTGAAATACAGTTATATCCCATTTTTTAAATTTGAGTAATAGTTTAGTTTAAACTTATTTCTTTCACTTCGATTGTGAAACAAGTTCATATAACTTAGGCAAATCACGCTCGAAGCATTCCTGTGTAGAACCAGTACTAATCTTATGCGAAAAAGTGTCTTCCTCAAGGACACCACACAAAGCCGTGGCGGAGGACCGAACCCACGATCCTCCGATGGTTTCGGTGCTCTACCACTGGACGAGCAATAGTTAGTGTCCATTAAATAAAAAAAAACAATTAAGAAACCCACTGAAACGGAGCTGCCACCGGGAGTGACCTATGTTTCTAAATTGTTATTTTTTACTTAATGGAAACTAACTGGTAATTGTTGAACGCCACTTGACTAACAGTTTATGTAACTCTGGGGGAAAGCTGAGGTGATTGATGTTTGAAAGTCCATGATGACATCCGTTGCTAAGGCCGTTTTAGGCGCGGACTTTGTAATTTGTACATAACTCGCTCAGAATTGAATCAAGGTCGGAGTCTTTACAATGCCATTCACGCATGCGCAGTGATGGCGATCTTCTTAATAATTAAGAACAAACTTAATGGTTAAATTATTTTGTAAGCTGTTTTAACAAATAAGAGCGACACAATTTTTAAAATTATAACAATTCCACCGGTTGTCAAATGTGGTTTAACAAAATACAAGTTTGCATTACTGATATAAATATAAGAAATGAATGTTATTTGTTGATACTTCATGAGATATGAACTTACACGTTACTATCAACGTGACCCAGTCGTGGTACACGTAAGTTCATATCGCATGATCGGTCAACAAGCAACATCAATTACTTAATTGGTTTACCGCTATATTTGGTTTAAAACTTATTTATTTCATAATGTATGTACATATATTTTACAATATACATAAAAAAATAGGATTGAAATGAAACGCTATCATTCTTATATTATATAATATATTTTTTTCGAAGTTGATTTAAATTTCTTTATAATTTATGAAAAAGAACAGAAATATGGTAGAAGTACTCACTTTAGAGTCAGTTCTCCAATCGTAGGTGTAGAATTTTTCCACGTTTTCTGCATACTGCAGGCAAATTTCGGATACCTTCATTCCAACTGGTAGACGGATACCTTTGTGTTCTTCGATAATCATATGAGCGACCTTGAACAAAATAAAAAATATACACATTGAATACATTGATATTGGCAGATTGCAGTCAGTTTAATACTCGTATTCGTGTTTCATCGACCGATATTCAACAAGAAACTGCACGTTACCCAAAACCTTTTAATCCGCAATATACTTATTGAAGAGTTACACTCTGAAATATCAAAATATGAAAAACGAATTTAAGCCTTTTAATTCACTACTATTGAATAAGGACCTTTACAATTTTTAATAGATTGATGGCTACCTAACATCTATGTATGTATAACTGGTACACATTCCTAAATCCGCACTAGGATTGGGGTTGAACTTTGGTTGAAACAATGGGTTTATCGTCATTTCAATACATTTCAGGTTATATATGGCATATCCAGTGTTACAGGTGGAGGAAGACCTCAGACTGAGTCAGGTTATATATTACATATCTAGTGTTACTGCTGGAGGAAGACCTCAGACTGAGTCAGGTTATATATGGCATTTCCAGTGTTACTGGTGGAGGAAGACCTCAGACTGAGTCAGGTTATATATGGCATATCCAGTGTTACTGGTGGAGGAAGACCTCAGACTGAGTCAGGTTATATATGGCATATCCAGTTTTACTGGTGGAGGAATACCTCAGACTGAGTCAGGTTATATATGGCATATCCAGTGTTACTGGTGGAGGAAGACCTCAGACTGAGTCAGGTTATATATGGCATATCCAGTTTTACTGGTGGAGGAAGACCTCAGACTGAGTCAGGTTATATATGGCATATCCAGTGTTACTGGTGGAGGAAGACCTCGGACTGAGTTAAACAAAGAAGAACCAGATACATGATAATCAATTGGTATTATTTATAAGGTTACATTTAATCAAATCCATACATAAAAAAATTGTGGAAAATCAAACATCGGAAATACAGTCATGTTTTCTTGTTACGGAGAATGTACATGTATGATGTTAATACACAAGTAAGTATACTTTATAATAATTAGAATATACAAATTATTTTTTAAGCAAAAATCAACATGTTAACAAGCAGACTTTTTTCAGTCTAATCATCTAAAACTATAAATTTATTTCATGTAATTTAAAATAAAAATGCTTAACATTTTAATTATGCATATACTATAATGTTTTTGTAACAATTGGTAAAATGCATGAACACGAGAAATATCAATATTAACGCTGCCCTGTATCTCTTAACTTAATCGTGTTAAAAATGTCACGTACAGGCGGTAGTGTAGTGGATAGATTGTTGATAGTTCATAGTAGATGACGTGGGTTTGATCCCCAGTTCTACCCATTGGCATCTCGAAAACAACACTCAGTACTGGTTCTGGTTCATATACTTCGCAAAATGAAATCAGTATAAACAAAAATGTGATACAGACTTATGAAAATTATAGTAACTAGTTTTGCTTAATCTAAATCACGCTCAAACCTCGGGCTTGCTAATCGTATTTTGTTTAAAATTGGGAAACTGGACATATTATCAAACAGCAAATGGCACTGTGACATGGGGAACAATTGTTGGTTTTAGTATTGTATCATACTATATATCGTTGATTGAACACTGAAGTGCTACCAGATGGCAAAGCCACGATTGGGTGTGCAGATAATACTGTCCACGAGGGAATATAGCTCATACTTTACTGAAACCAACATTTTATTTTTATTTTATGAATAAAAAATAGCGTAAATACCATCGATAATTTCAGTATTTTAATCAATGAAATTATCACTAATAATTTACCGAGAAAATAGAATTTGCTGAAATTCTACATTTCTGCAGGTATCAAGGTTCTAGGTTCATTCTGCATATTCATTTGTTGGTGTATTTTTGTTTAAATCTTTATGTTAATTTGTTTTTTTTGTACATGTAGAGTGAACCTGGAATCTTCCTTCCTGTTGGCGTCGAATAACCTATAATGTGTTGGTACGCCATAAAACCCTATTCATTCATTCATTCATTACCGAGGATTTTTTTTATAAATCATTGAAAAAACATAAAAATAGAAATTCACTAGCATGTAATTATTAGGGGGACGGAGTTACCTGTGTGTCGAAGACATTTCTTAGTGTGACAGCGTACTGGTAGTTGAGTGCTGCGCTGGCCAAACTGCAGTCGTGCATAACCTGTAACGGTACACACAGTTGACATAAAGATTTATATTGAAAACGATAGAAATGCAAATAGTGTACGTGTAAGAGGGAGGCGAATGTGGTTGTTTTATAGATTTTTATTTATAAAAACACCAACCTTAATTAAACCACATTCTACTAAATCTAACGGATAATCACCCCTCTTAATCAGTACGTGCACGAGCGTTTACAATACACACGGATACGATATCCACTCCCACGCACTTATCACACAAATATGCAAGCACACTCACTCGGCTCACAAAAAAACAAGGACGAGATAGAGACTGTTATATTTTATTTGCAATAAATTACCTTGATTATTTTGTCGTCCTCCAGAATGGTTCTCAGTCTTCCTTTATCAAACAATTCTCTGTTGACCAACACGTCAAATATAACCACATTGCCAGCACACGTGCCAATCTGCACCATTGTCAATGGACCTTCCTTTCCAACGTTGATGCCTTCTGTAGCAACAGCTATAACATGTTCCAGTTTCAACCTAGCAACCAGTTGCTTACTTCTGTCTGTATCAGTGACAATTTCGACAGCTTCGGCTGACATGGATTTCAGTTCGATGCCTTTGTAAGCTGTAAAGAATTATTTAGAGTTATGATTACCCAATCGGACATACTCGGTCAATTCCGTCATTATTCGTTAGTATTTCTGGGAGATTGTGCGTATTTCAGTATATGTAGATATTAGTCAGTAAACATTGAAGTAACAAAGACTATACATTTTTGTATGTAAAAGATATGTCGAAGACTACAATTTATTCAGTAGATCAGGTTACCAGATTTTGATTGCTTTAATACACGGCAGATTTTATTTTTACAACAACTGCTATGACCTAACTATCAAAGTTCAGCTCACACGTAACTACTTCCTGAACTAAGGTTTAACACTCCATCAGTTTTTTTAAATTCTTTTAAACGTTATGTGAACTAATTTTAACATTTCTCACAAGGGAGACAAATCTGAAATCACCTGTATTAAGTCGTAACGGTTATGCGAGTTGTTTCCCCGCCAGGTTTGTGCGGTGTGTTACCATATGAACTCGTGTGTGCGCTATAATATTCATTTAAACTAACACAAGAGGTCACTTTTTGTACTTACGCATTGGGCAGCATGGTAACCTGATGACAGGCGGGGTGGCTGGGACTTTGTTTTCTGAATATGACCGACCGTCTGTTTGTATGCTGGCTATAGCAACCTGTTTTGAGGACTCCCCTGTCGCTGGCGACTGTCTGTCTTTATCTGACTGTCGATCCGTTGACACGTCCATGACTGCAAAATCTATGACAAAAATATAAAAATTAAAATGTATTGATGCGATGGTGGAGCGGCATTCAGATATTGCTATTTTACATCGTTTGATGTAACGGCAATTGCGACGCCTTCGATTGTTGTGTTGTGTGACAGACAGACGGACGAACCGACGTAAGGAACGTTATGAGGTTACGTTTTAATCTCTAACAAAACTTTTTTTTTTAATAAAACAATACCTATTGTTTCCTAACTCTAATGTCACAAACCTTGAGATCTAACCATAATGACACTAAAAAAGAAATGAAAATTGTTTAAAAAGGTAAAAAAAAAAAAGAAAAAAAAAAAAAGGGAATTAACCCCAAAATGGCATTCTGTACAGATATATGTTTTCACAAATAACCCTTTAACGTAGACAGACAGACGGACGGACAGACAGACAGACAGACAACAGACAGACAGACAGACAGACAGACAGACAGACAGACAGACAGACAGACAGACAGACAGACAGACAGACAGACAGACAGACAGACAGACAGACAGACAGACAGACAGACAGACAGACAGACAGACAGACAGACAGACAGACAGACAGACAGACAGACAGACAGACAGACAGACAGACAGACAGACAGACAGACAGACAGACAGACAGACAGACAGACAGACAGACAGACAGACAGACAGACAGACAGACAGACAGACAGACAGACAGACAGACAGACAGACAGACAGACAGACAGACAGACAGACAGACAGACAGACAGACAGACAGACAGACAGGCAGGCAGGCAGGCAGGCAGGCAGGCAGGCAGGCAGGCAGGCAGGCAGTTATTGTTCTATCAACATGAGTTTACGACCCTTCCATAAATTCTGTTTTACACTATAATTAGCCTACACCTAACAATAATATATATATTTCCAACAAAATAAAATAAATTTGAGCATAACAATTCAGAGACAAAGAGCATACAGTTTATAGATTAGTGAAAAGAGAAGACAAAATATCAAGACGAACACAAAGCGATAATGAGATAGACTTTAAAGAGAATATATTTTGTACAGATCCGATGTCAGGTACATATGATATATGTCAGTTGACATAATCGTTTTTAATTACGTTGTAGCATGTATTGTCGAAAACGACCACTAGCTTTGCTAAATGTTTGAACGTATACAAATATGTATTCATTAAATATCAGATTACCAAAATAATAATTTGATTTCGTCCAAAGGATGAAAGTCACGAACTGATCGAAAGAGATTAAATTTTTGGTTACATTCGAAAAAAAAAATAACGAGATGAATTTTCAGCTTCGCGCCCACATTCATACAAATTGAATGGTGAAAGACCATAAAGACATAGTGATTATCTAGATCACAGCATGTATTACGTAACAGCTAAATACTTTAGTATTTCAGTGCATTTGAATGATATATTAAGGAGTCAAACTATGTAAGCTTAATTATTACATTACGTTCTTACAGACCTTTACACTTAACCTTAATCCTTGATTGATTTGTCACTTTTAAATAATCCAAGATGAGGTCGATATCTTAAAAAAAAATCATTAAATTTTTCCTTGTACTGTGGTATCGTCCGTTCGTCGTCATATAAACATACGTAATATGGTTAACAGGCCTGAACAGTTTGTATTCCTTTCCTTACCACACGTCTGTTCAGTAGTGGATCAATACACGCTCTTATTTGTCAATGTTATAAAGAGATTCTTAAGTGCACTTCCCAGTGTCGAGGTATTTAATATTTATATAGGTTTGAGTAAACGTTTTCTTAATGTTGTTAAAGGTGCTCTGTCTAATATCATACAATTTAAATGCTTACACACACCCGTGATTTAATTATATATTTCTGTTCACGCACGCACGCACGCACGCACGCACGCACGCACGCACGCACGCACGCACGCACGCACGCACGCACGCACGCACGCACGCACGCACGCACGCACGCACGCACGCACGCACGCACGCTCGCACGCACGCACGCCCCCCCCCCCCCCCACACACATATACATACACACATACATAATATATATACGCATATATAGAAATCATTTTTGAAATCGCAAATGTTCCTTGTACCAGTGACTTAATAACATAGGTGTGTATAGGTCCCTGCCTGTACTTTACAAAAGATAATACCATTTGTCTGGAACGATATGTGGGCTTCGTTTATTGCATGGTTTACCACAGAAGTTATATAGTATATAGCTTAAAAATATCACAGTGTTAATACTGTATCAAATATTAAATATAATCTAACACATGATCTTTCTCAATCGCTATGCTATTATGCTGCCGTGTGTAAATTTCACTGCGATTATCTTTAATTGTCTATGTTATAGTTATCATTCTTGTTGCTGTGGTCCACTATATATATTCGTTATATGTGTTACATTTTGTGTAAGATTGAATGTGATTGGATACAGGAGAGCTGCATGTTGACCTGCGCGCTAAACTTTAAGTTTAGCACCACATATATATACCTGCCCCCTTTTCTTTCTCTGCACAGACACCGAGAGAAAAAAACGCTACAGCTTTATACACTTACGTGTTGAGTTCTAATTATCAAAGTGTTAAGTCAACTTTAGCTTTTTATGAAACAAATAATAACGTACTCTAAAAAATCGACAAAATGAAAAAGGTAAGTATATTTATGACGGGATAATAAATGTTTATGTATCCGTACAAGGAGACGAAGGTAGATGTGTATAAAAGTGTCGAATGTGTCGTTCTATCAGATATTTTGAATGCAGGTTTAAGTATATATAAATCAATATTTTAATCATAAAATTTCTATATCAGTCCGAGATAAACATCCTCTCAAGATTAAAAATCGGTGTATAATGTTTAGATCGTTATATTTAAGCGTATCTTTAAAAGGGACATACGGAAATCGTGATAAAGTTTTACCTGATGGTATTCATGATGAATACATACTGGAAGGAGATGGCTTTCAGAGCCTCATAACCGATCTATTGTTAGCGATATCTACATGTTTAGTTGTTGTTGTTGTTGTTGTTGTATGGTGTTCAGGGTCGCTTTCAATTTTTTTTCAGTCACATCGACACGGTGTCTACTTGAGACAGTATTCTGAGGGCTGTCACAGTGGCGTATGATACCGCAGACACATGTTATGATACCCCACCCAATCACATTACACTGACACCAGGCCGACCAGACCTAGAACTTTTCTCTGAATGCTTCTAGTACTATTCATAAAGTCTTTGGTATGACCCGGTCATGAATCGAACCCACGACTTTCCGCATGCGAGGCGGACGCTCTACCACTAGACTGAAAATGTATGTTAAGGCATTTCATCTGTACGGTCATTAAATGATATCATTTATTTTATTGCTTTTATATACATACTCTAAAACTGTAAATATTGCTTACAATAATTTTATAATATGGCTCTGAAATTATTAACCCGGCGTTTCTTTATCATTTCAGTATAAGTACCAAACTTCAAATATTTATATATAAAATTGTATGAATGCCTTAAACCACTCGGATATTTTAAAGACATCATTTTCCGCACGTTTATTATGTTTCTTCTATGACAAAATAGTATACTTTAAGATGTCATGTGTTGTCATTCTATTGCTAGTGTCACGCTGTCAGTTGATTTTAGTAATTGCCGAGAAAGAAACGGGCATAGCTGAACTATACCTGTATTCTAAATAGAATAAAAATTATTTGAAATTTTAAAGTGAATATTTTCTTTCACAAAAAAATAAACTGCAGATTTCTATGACAAAAAAAAACAAACTACAAAACTACACTATTAAACCATTACGGTGATTTAACAGCTAAAATTTAGAGAAAAAAAAGTATATAAAAATATACCTGTTTTGTCTGAAAAGAAATTACTAATTATTCTTATTCGACCACCCATATAATAGTTGAATTAAACTCAGAATCTGGCCTAATAACAATCAAATCGAAATATTAAGTCTGGGCGGTACATGTGACATGTATGTGGCATTAGTACACCTGCATAAATAGACTTGTCGTTATATACGTGTTATATAAGTCTCAGTCATTGTAAATGATCTCAAAAGAATTGAATAAGTAATCTATAATCTTAAACGTGTTAAGCTATATAGTCCATACATGTGCGGAACCATGATATTTGATCACTTGATGTAAAGGGCAGGTCGAAGATTGTAACATTTGAATTTTCTGCTGAATAAAAAATATAAAAAAACAAACAAAAAAACTGTCATTTGGCAATATTTCAGTGATCCCAGCAGGGGACCGCCCCCCTCACACTCCCCCACATACGCACATCCCATTCTCTGGATGTGCCAATGATGTGTCAAATTAAGAAGGTAATTTGGCCAGCGGAGATTAAATAATTTCGGTAGTAGTGAAAGCTTTTAGAAACGAATAAGATTGATTAAAAACCAGATGACAACACAGGCCACATAAACGGACATTCTTTGTCATGTAAACCGCGGGCTTAACTACCGTATATAAAACAGGATTACGGAAATTTCAGAGAACAATTGTACTCTGTGCATGTCCATGCAACCAAAAAACACAAAGAAACAAAACTATATTATATCCATTAATGACCAGTATTATAAACCAGGACAGTATATAACATTTTGTAAATATCAAGGTTAACAGTTCTGGATCCATATCAAGGTTTACAGTTCTGGATCCATATCAAGGTTTACAGTTCTGGATCCATATCAAGGTTTACAGTTCTGGATCCATATCAAGGTTTACAGTTCGGATTCCATATGCATGTTTACAGTTATGGATCCATATTAAGGTTTACAGTTCTGGATCCATATTAAGGTTTACAGTTCTGGATCCATATCAAGGTTTACAGTTCGGGATCCATATTAATGTTTACTGTTTTGGATCCATATCTGGATCCATATCAAGGTTTACAGTTCTGGATCCATATGAATGTTTACATTTCTGGATCCACATTAAGGTTTACAGTTCTGGATCCATATCAAGGTTTACAGTTCTGGATCCATATGAATGTTTACTGTTTTGGATCCATATTAAGGTTTACAGTTCTGGATCCATATCAAGGTTTTGAAGTTCTGGATCTATATGGAAGTTTACAGTTCCGAATTCATATTAAGGTTTACAATTCTGGATCCATATCAAGGTTTACAGTTCTGGGTCCATATTAAGGTTTACAGTTCTGGATCCATATGAAGGTTTACAATTCTGGATCCATATCAAGGTTTGCAGTTCTGAATCCATATGAAGGTTTACAGTTCTGGGTCCATATGAAGGTTTACAGTTCTGGATCCATTTGAAGGTTGGCAGTTCTGGATCCATTTGAAGGTTTAAAGTTCTGGATCCATTTGAAGGTTTACAGTTCTGGATCCATATCAAGGTTTACAATTCTGGGTCCATATTCATAAAGCTGCTCACCTAAATATTTCACCTCAGTTGGTTTTTTTTCTCATCAATTTCCATGGCGTTATTTCATTTTCTATTAAATTAATTTATGTGGATGAGCAAAAGATTTAGGTTTCATCTTACTGCTCAAAGAAACCATAAGCTTAATACTTAATAATGGTTCTGATATAAGCCTTCGTCATTGGTATGTGGACAATGTGTGTACCTTTCTCTTCCTTATTTGTGTTATCCTTGGTACTGGTTTGTATGTCATGGCCTATCAACAGTGGCGTATTGTTTAAATATTTTCTATAACATTGTTGTTATATCGTTCATGCTTCATATTGTTGTCATGCATTGTATGTGTCAGTCTGTCTGTCTGTCTGTCTGTCTGTCTGTCTGTCTGTCTGTCTGTCTGTCTGTCTGTCTGTCTGTCTGTCTGTCTGTCTGTCTGTCTGTCTGTCTGTCTGTCTGTCTGTCTGTCTGTTGTATTTATTACGCCCGAATAACCAATACTTATTATTTTACATACACTTAATTTGTAGTTCAAAGTGATGGTCCACACAAACACATTTATAAACGAAAACAACAAACGACAACACGAGTATAAATCTAGGTATCGAAAAAAAAAATCTTCATATAAACTTGAAAAAATATCTTAATACATAGTAAGATATAATGATTTACATAATGAAGACATTATAAACACGATCGACCCGAAGGAAGCGTATTATCAATTGTTTCACCATTCAAATTCGTTATATTGGAATAAAACAATTACCTTTAAACGTTAGATTTTATCTAAAATACCCCTTCGATTTTTCTTCGCTAAACACTTTAAATAAATCCAGGCACTCAGAAAACAAGCATGATTAATTTTACTTAATATTAATTCAGCTATTCAATTTTACAACGATCGGCGTATACACACCGGCAAGGTAATAAAACGAATTTATGTTTATGGAGTGTTATAGAAAAACCGATATATAACTATATCCCCTTTGTGCGATATTGAAAACTGCATTGAATTCAGTTTATATAATTGACGAGTACATAGTTATAGGTTCTCAAACTGTTTTAAATAAATAATGTAACCTTTATTCTTTAGAGTTTGTAAATCTCTTATAATGTAAGAGTTGAATTTGACAAAAAAAAGAAAAGAAATTATACCGTAATGAGTGCGTTTATTTTCTGCAATCCCGTGTTCATGAAATACATTATAAATACCCAGACAGTGTGATCAGTTCCATAGTCAGTGTTATTCTGAGCATGTTGAAGAACAATAGTATCTAACTGGTGATTTAAAAATGTTTTGTATATTTGGACCTCTACAAAGCGAGAAGGAAGGCGGTTTATGAGGCATGTGTGGCTTTGTGGTTTAGTTATGTTTATATTACATATCTATATCTATATATTATTAAACACGTGGTAGGTAAGACAAACAGTATAAAATACACTTTTTTTTTTTTTTTTAATTTGAGTTTGAGTCAGTGACAAGAAATATAAATTAAAGTTAGCAAAGGCATAGCGGAATGAACGCAGGCGTGATGTGAACTTCGTCTATTCATTGAAATTAAAAAGAGAACAATAAAGAAATAAAAAAAGCCGTCAACCAAAATCTGAGCTGCCCAAGTACCAGATGCGTAATAAAATGGAAGTTTGAATAAATAAACCAGTCTGGTAAAACTGCAAGTTCGTTCATCCTGTACAACTATACCGCGGTGATCAAGAGATAAAGTAGATCCATAACGACTCGCTATCTAAAGTACCGCGATATGAAAGGCAATTAATCAAATCGTATCACTGCATTACACATCTAAAATAAGCACGAACACTCATAAACAGAAACAAAAAAAACACATAACAATAAAATGACAAATCGGATCTATTGGTTATTTTAGATAAAACCATCTTTCTTCTTCAAGTACAAAGTAAGCTTTTTCGGACTAACCTGGACTACCACGGCGGTGAGTGGTGAGTGATCCTGGGACTGTGGACTAGGACAAGGCAAGGGAAAGGCAGGTTTTAATTGATCTGACGCTGAAAAGTGACATCACACAATAAAACACCAATTGTTAATGGTGATCATTACAATGCAACACAACACAATATATAGTAAACCTCCTGTAGCAACACTATTTTTGGAACCAGGTAAACGTGGTCTTAAAAGCGGGGTTTCTTAGTATAGATTTTCAGGACTACTGACATAACATTGTTCAGTACTTGCATCAATGTTACATGTTACCGTAATAGTAGATGTATATATACTATATTCTGCAAATATGCTCTCCTAACCACCTCCGCATCCCCGTCTTGGATCCCAGTGCATGTGGTGATATCAGATTGAAACCCTTGTGAGAGTTTTTTTAAGAAACAGGTTTCGCTTGTTTCAAAAGTGTTATCCATTTCAGCTGGAAGAGCTGAAACTAACATTATAGATAACTCTTCCGGGAGCTACTTCGTAAGGGATATAGTAGTAGTCTCCCTTGTCCCTAAACAAACTATGCGCTAATGGGTAAAAATATATGAAGCTGGCCAACCATTAATTTCACATAAACCGTATTATTGGCACTGCAGGCTGTCACACTTACAGTTGTACTACATGAAAATTTCCAGAATTCATATTCCATTCAAGCAGAACACATAACCAGTTAAAAACATGGACATTAACTGCTTCCAATTTTACAATTTTGCTCAAATCGAAAGTAGACATACAGGGGTCAAACAGCCAAATTATGCAAAATTCTTACCGTCTAAGAAATAGTCCTATCTATGCATTACAGCTACCTGTCAACTCAATCTTGCACCATTCTCTGGGAAAATATATTCTCTACACTAGTTCACATTGCAATAGTACCTGTGAAGTGCATTTTCACACTCACATCATCTTGAACGACCATTGTCAATTTTCTATGGAACTACCATTTTGACCCACTGGTTCCTGGTCTAATTCCTATATATGTTATTTTTACCTCCATTTATATTCATACCTTTTGCTCGAAAATGCTCCGTATTTAAGAAATCCGACGACATAATATTATTTAATATAAACCATCATAAATTTTCGGATTTTACATTTCAATTTTATTTTCAATTTGAAATGTTTGCATGTTAAACATTCGCAAGGGTGTAAGTTAAAGTGTACTTTATATACTAGCGAACCAATGAAAACGCACCATGAAATATATTTGTTATACTTTTAAACTGCTCTACGTTTTGGATGTCGAACATGAATTAAACTTTTATAATTGAAGAACTCGAACCAGTGAATACGTTGAGCCCAGACAAATGCTGCAGATTATAATACAGATATAAATGTTACAATGGAGCCATATGGGAAATGTAATAGTTGTGTGAGACGAAGAGGACACATATATAAGCTACTCCGGGAGTGGGGGTCGCTTCCTATATCTTGTTAATACATGTACACATGTGCTGCTGTTTTGACACTCCTTTCAGGATACATAATTGTAGACTTTCGACCCCTTGTTTAATTCGAGGTTCAATCTCCTCCTGCCTAGACACTCCAGCCTAGGAAAGAGATTATGATATTGTGTAGACAAAGTATTATCTACAATAAATGTAGAGTTTTCACCCCTATATAATTTGTTTGAATGTAGAGCTTTTTCGACCCCTATAATTCGCTTGAATGTAAAGTTTTGACCACCATATTTGAGGCTGCAAAGTTGAATTTGTGCCTATGTATTGAAGTTTACATGTCACATGTGTACCCATTTTCAGACCAAGTGCCCCCACCCACCTCCCCCGGAAGCTATTATAGCTATCTTCTGGATCTATTTCACTTGTACTTTAATGTGTATATTGAATGTATGACTAGCATGTTTATTGTGAATAAAAAATTGTTTGAACTAAAAAGACTTGATTAAATATTTAGCGTAATTTAATGCCATCGAGGATTCACATACAATCAGTTAACCTAACCACTGTTTTATGGGATCCTGAAAGGCTACCCAGAACTCGAGGTCACCCCATCTCTGCATGTAACTGATAACTTTCCCACTCGAATCAGCGGTGAGACCAAATGTCGTATATCAACCACAACGGAGAGTGTGGTCGAGCAAAAAGAAATATTCATGTTACCGTCTTTGACATTAGAACAGTAAGACTATCTTCACACAGTCAATACATAATGACGCCATGTGGCTGATAAACTTGCACTGACGTGATAAACCTATGTTTATCTGGCAAGCAGTTTATCAACATAAATGAATACATAGACATGATGAGTAATACTCTTTTGAGGGTGACATTAATATTATCAAACTTCAGAAAATACCATCTCGTCTGAAAGTAACCCGGCATGGTCAGCCTTAACAAAACCTATTAATACTGAGTATATAGCCAAACCTTTCTTAAGTCGCCAGCCAAAAGATGGATCAAAAGAGGCCTTTTTAAAACAGAATGATGGTAATATAGGCTGATTTATTCAAATGCATACTAATGGGAAATAACAAATGCTGCTGCTTAAGACAAGTGGTTGCTCAGTAGAGGTGGCCGCTTACATAAGTTGCACTGTACTCCACAAAAGTCAATACTTGTATATAATTCACCTGTTATTCCATTGACGTGTGTTTGTTTTCCATAAACAATAAAAGTAAATATTTGAACATGCTATTTCAGAATTGAATGTTAATCCCAATTTTCAGGACGATTGAATAAAATACAGGATAATTGTGGTCAATTGATCTAAGTTGTTGACCAGATAAATCTTTACAACTCACCTCGAAGTTATCTTCAATCCCAATAAATAGAGAATACCATGATAGTGTCTGATATTATCAACTTTATCAAGTGAGGCTTAGAAAAAAAAGAGGACAAGGCTCTGCCGATTTTTTTCTTTCGTTTCGAACTTGATATAAGACACTTACACAGTATTCTATTTATCATGTCAATATTTCTAGTTCGTTTTTCATTCATTTCAATTATAGTCAAAATGTATAATTATACATAATGACGTCATGTGCCTGATAAACTTGCATTAACGTGATAAACTTATGTTTATCAGGCAGGCAGTTTATTAACATAAATGACTGCATTGACATGATAAAGTCACCACTCTCTGTGTGTATGTTGTGTTATGAAACAACAGTTTCTGGTAGAAAGTCCGACCTCTCCCCGAATTGTGCCAGATAGCCATTCAGTTCATTTCCATATTTATAGTGACTCATTATTCAAATAACCAGTCTTAATTTACTTCATACCTATTGATTTTAGCTTGATTGTGAAGAAAGCTAAGCGCTTATATTGACCGCTCTCGAGTCCGCTTCCTGGATAGAACCAATACCGAATGGTGTTTTTTGAGAGATCATCTGGATGAGCTGGGAATTGAACTCACAATCTCAAGCGTTAGCAGCCAACACTTTAACCACTGCCCGCATCCCTTCTTGTTTAACAAAAACATATTTTAAATTTTATGGCACTGAAAGATTTGTACCGTCTTTCTGTTATCATTCCATAGTTAAAAGTTCGCTAAGACTTACAGAAAACTAGAGTGTCAGTTTAAGAAAATTATAGATTACAGATTTATGATCCTTTGACGTCGAATAATGTTTTATCATGTAATTCCAGTAAACAATGCTCGTATATCACAACCAGTATATTATTAACTCCTTATACAAATATTCAAGAAACTTCACTTCTTCAGTTCTTTCTGTCGAAAGTATATATTCAAATACTTAACCAAGTTGTCATTATTAAGCTATGCCAGATACATTTGGGCAACGTGGACCATTTGCGCTATTAATCTGTTAACTAAATCTTGGTTCCAGATCCTGGTAAAGTTGAAGAAAACGGATGAAAAGTTGGAAAAAGACAGAAAATGAAAATTTATTGCTGCACACTGATAAACAAAACACCCGAAAGGGAGCATAGGCTTTTTTCAATCACACGTAAATAATTGCGGCCGATACCGCAAAAAATACAATAAAAGAAAGTCAAGGGGCACCTGTGGCTTCCATTATATGAATTCAGTTCAATTACACAAAGTATCAGAAGTATTTGACATTAACTTGGAATAAACAATTTCCGATTACAGTGTCAGTTCGGTAAAGTATTTATAGCGTAGCACCACTTTAAGCGTTTATAATAATTTAAATATACATAAAAAGATCAATCAACATTGTAAAACAACATTTATTACTGATTATTTAGTATATTTATTTTTGTTATAAAAAAAAAAATTATAAAGGGAGGTAATAAAAACAGTGCTCGCGCGCTTAGTAATAATAAATAAATAAATAAAAGTGAAAACATATTTGCTAATGACAAATTAAATTATACAATCTACGTAATATTTGTCTAAAAAGAGAGAGTTCGGATGATAAATATATCACATATCATAAGTGAAGCATCAGATACTGTATTCTGACATAATATTAACTAAAATGTATGTATTCAAGTGCATGTAGTCCGTCGATGCATCTAACCTCTCAGTCATTACAAATAATACTTTATTCTAATAATTCAGTTTATCAATTATGATAAAGGATCAAACATTGCCCGTTTTCATTTAAAGATATTATCGTATTTTTTTTTTTTATAAATATTCTGTATTAAACGTCTAAAACAATCTAAAAGGGTATAGCCACGGATCGTCGTCAATGTATCAGTAAAAGAGTATAGCCATGGACCGCCGTCCATGTATAAGTTAAAGAGTATAGCCACTAATCGTTGTCCATGTATAAGTTAAAGAGTATAGCCACGTACCGTCATCCACATATAAGTTAAAGGGTATAGCCACGGATCGTCGTTCACATATAAGTAAAAGAGTATAGCAATGGACCGCCGTCTATGTATAAGTTAAAGAGTATAGCCACTTATATTTGTCAACGTATAAGTTAAAGAGTATAGCCACGGACAGTCGTCCACGTATAAGCTAAAGAGTATAGCCACGGATCGTCGTCAATGTATAAGTTAAAGAGAATAGCCACTGATCGTCGTCAATGTTTAAGTTAAAGAGTATAGCAAAGGATCGTCGTCCACGTATAAGTTAAATAGTATAGCCACGGATCGTCGTCCACGTATAAATTAAAGAGTATAGCCACGGATCATCGTCCATGTATAAGTTAAAGAGTATAGCCACGGACCGTCGTCCACATATAAGTTAAAGAGTATAGCCACGGATCGTCGTCAATGTATAAGTTAAAGAGTATAGCCACGGATCGTCGTCAATGTATAAGTTAAAGATTATAGCCAAGGATCGTCGTCCACGTATAGGTTAAATAGTATAGCCACGGATCATCGTCCATGTATACGTTAAATTGTATAGCCACGGATCGTCGTCCACGTATAAATTAAAGAGGATAGCCACGGATCGTCGTCCACGTATAAGTTAAAGAATATAGCCACAGACCGTCGTCAATTTATAAGTTAAAGAGTATAGCCATGGACCGTCGTCCATTTATAAGTTAAGGTGGAATATACCTTTTAAATTATTTTTGAAATCAGTGGAATATTTGGTATGTTATGAAACTAGAAGTAATTTCCAATTTGAATATGCTTTTTTTCTGCGGTAAATATAACATTTCTTTACCTATGACGTCGTAAACATGGCCATGTTTGGTCTTTCTGACGTCCCGATTTATAGCAGCAAAATTGCGTATTTGTCGACCTCAGTCAAGTTATACCGAATGTACAGAATCGAAATACATATCACCACGTACACATTCAACGGATATATGAATTGACATATGCAATAATTACGACGAACGCCAAATTCTGAAAATATTAGCGAAAAACGGAAATTATTTTTTTCTCGATTTTTTCGAAAAAAATGATTCAAATCAAAATTACCAAAAAACAAACCTAACGATTTTGGAATAATTTTTATTTTATTTCTAACAGTATGCTTCACAGTGATTGTGAGATTTTTAGAACAATTGACAAACTAGATTTTTTTTTATTTTTAATTATTTAACCCAACCCTACGTCAAAAAAGACGTCAACATATTACATAATTCACCGCGTTTTCCATAAGATTTTTTGGCGGTTGATTAAGGTTAAAATATTTTCTAAATCAGTGGTTCAATTAGTATATTATGAAACTAGAAGAAATTTCCAATGTGAATATGTATTTTTTGCAGCGGTCAATAGAATATATATTTATATGTGACGTCGTAAACATGGCCATGTTCAGACTTTTTGACGTCCCAATGTATAGCAGCAAAATCGCGTATTTTTTCAACCTCAGTTGAGTTATTCCTAATACACTGAATAGAAACATATATCACCATATTCACATTTGATGGTTTCATAAGTTTCATAACATACCAAATATTCCCTTGATTTCAAAAATAATTTAAAAGGTATATTCCTCCTTCAAGAGTATAGATACGGACCGTCGACCAAATACCAGTTAAAGAATATAGCCACAGACCGTCGACAATTTATAAGATAAAGAGTATAGCCATGGACCGTCGTCCATGTGTAAGATAAAGAGTATATCCATGGACCGTCGTCCATGTATAAGTTAAAGAGTATAGCCATGGACCGTCGTCCATGTATAAATTAAAGAGTATAGCCACTGATTGTCGTCCATGTATAAGTTAAAGAGTATAGCCATGGACCGTCGTCAGTGTATAAGTTAAAGAGTATAGCCATGGACCGTCGTCCACATATAAGTTAAAGAGTATAGCCATAGACCGTCGTCCATGTATAAGTTAAAGAGTATAGCCTTGGACCGTCGTCCATGTAAAAATTAAAGAGTATAGCCACTGATCGTCGTCTATGTATAAGTTAAAGAGTATAACCACGGTCCGTCGTCCACGTATATGTTAAAGAGTATAGCCATGGACCGTCGTCCATGTTTAAGTTAAAGAGTATAGCCACTGATCGTCGTCCATGTATAAGTTAAAGAGTATAGCCACGGACCGTCGTCCATGTATAAGTTAAAGAGTATAGCCACGGTCCGTCTTCCGAGTATAAATTAAAGAGTATAGCCACGGACCGTCGTCCATGTATAAGTTAAAGAGTGTAGCCACTGATTGTCGTCCATGTATAAGTTGAAGAGTATAGCCAAGGACCGTCGTCCATGTATAAATTAAAGAATGTAGCCACTGATTGTCGTCCATGTATAAGTTAAAGAGTTTAGCCACGGATCGTCGTCCATGTATAAGTTAAAGAGTATAGCCACTGAACGTCGTCCATGTATAAGATAAAGCGTATAACCACGGTCCGTCGTCCATGTATAAGTTAAAGAGTATAGCCATGGACCGTCGTCCATGTATGAGTTAAAGGGTATAGCCATGGACCGTCGTCCATGTATAAATTAAAGAGTATAGCCACTGATCGTCGTCCATGTATAAGTAAAAGAGTATAGCCATGGACCGTCGTCCGTGTATAAATTAAAGAGTATAGCCACTGATCGTCGTCCACATATAAGTTAAAGAGTATAGCCATAGACCGTCGTCCATGTATAAGTTAAAGGGTATAGCCTTGGTTCCGTCGTCCACGTATAAGTTAAAGAGTATATCCACTGATCGTCGTCCATGTATAAGTTAAAGAGTATAGCCACGGACCGTCGTCCATGTATAAGTTAAAGAGTATAGCCACGGTCCGTCGTCCACGTATAAGTTAAAGAGTATGGCAACGGACCGTCGTCCATGTATAAGTTAAAGAGTATAGCCACGGTCCGCCGTCCACGTATAAGTTAAAGAGTATAGCCATGGGCCGTCGTCCATGTATAAGTTTAAGAGTATAGCCACTGATCGTCGTCCATGTATAAGATAAAGAGTATAGCCACGGACAGTCGTCCATGTATAAGTTAAAGAGTATAGCCACGGTCCGTCGTCCAAGTATAAGTTAAAAAGTATAGCCACAGACCGTCGTCCATGTATAAGTTAAAGAGTGTAGCCACTGATTGTCGTCCATGTATAAGTTAAAGAGTATAGCCACGGACCGTCGTCCATGTATAAATTAAAGAGTGTAGCCACTGATTGTCGTCCATGTATAAGTTAAAGAGTTTAGCCACAGATCGTCGTACATGTATAAGTTAAAGAGTATAGCCACGGACCGTCGTCCATGTATAAGATAAAGAGTAAAGCCACGGTCCGTCGTCCATGTATAAGTTAAAGAGTATAGCCATAGACAGTCGTCCATGTATAAGTTAAAGGGTATAGCCATGGACCGTCGTCCATGTATAAATTAAAGAGTATAGCCACTGATCGTCGTCCATGTATAAGTAAAAGAGTATAGCCATGGACCGTCGTCCGTGTATAAATTAAAGAGTATAGCCACTGATCGTCGTCCACATATAAGTTAAAGAGTATAGCCATAGACCGTCGTCAATGTATAAGTTAAGGAGTATAGAATTGGTTCCGTCGTCCACGTATAAGTTAAAGAGTATATCCACTGATCGTCGTCCATGTATAAGTTAAAGAGTATAGCCACGGACCGTCGTCCATGTATAAATTAAAGAGTATAGCCACGGTCTGTCGTCCACGTATAAGTTAAATAGTATGGCCACGGACCGTCGTCCATGTATAAGTAAAAGAGTATAGCCACTGTCCGTCGTCCACGTATAAGTTAAAGAGTATAGCCATGGACCGTCGTCCATATATAAGTTAAAGAGTATAGCCACTGATCGTCGTCTATGTATAAGATAAAGAGTATAGCCACGGACAGTCTTCCATGTATAAGTTAAAGAGTATAGCCACGGTCCGTCGTCCAAGTATAAGTTAAAGAGTATAGCAACTGACCGTCGTCCATGTATAAGTTAAAGAGTGTAGCCACTGATTGTCGTCCATGTATAAGTTAAAGAGTATAGCCAAGGACCGTCGTCCATGTATAAATTAAAGAGTGTAGCAACTGATTGTCGTCCATGTATAAGTTAAAGAGTATAGCCACGGATAGTCGTCCATGTATAAGTTAAAGGGTATAGCCACGGATCGTCGTCCACATATAAGTAAAAAAGTATAGCAATGGACCGCCGTCTATGTATAAGTTAAAGAGTATAGCCACGGTCCGTCGTCCATGTATAAGTTAAAGAGTATAGCCATTGACCGTCGTCCATGTATAAGTTAAAGGGTATAGCCATTGACCGTCGTCCATGTATAAATTAAAGAGTATAGCCATGGACCGTCGTCCGTGTATAAATTAAAGAGTATAGCCACTGATCGTCGTCCACATATAAGTTAAAGAGTATAGCCATACACCGTCGTCCATGTATAAGTTAAAGAGTATAGCCACTGACCGTCGTCCATGTATAAATTAAAGAGTATAGCCACTGATCGTCGTCCATGTATAAGTTAAAGAATATAGCCACGGTCCGTCGTCCACGTATAAGTTAAAGAGTATAGCAATGGACCGTCGTCCATGTATAAGATAAAGAGTATAGCCACTGATCGTCGTCCATGTATAAGTTAAAGAGTATAGCCACTGATCGTCGTCCATGTATAAGTTAAAGAGTATAGCCACGGTCCGTCGTCCACGTGTAAGTTAAAGAGTATAGCCACGGACCGTCGTCCATGTATAAGTTAAAGAGTGTAGCCACTGATTGTAGTCCATGTATAAGTTAAAGAGTATAGCCAAGGACCTTCGTCCATGTATAAATTAAAGAGTGTAGCCACTGATGGTCGTCCATGTAAAAGTTAAAGAGTATAGCCACGTATCGTCGTCCATGTATAAGTAAAAGGGTATAGCCACGGATCGTCGTCCATATATAAGTAAAAGAGTATAGCAATGGACCACCGTCTATGTAGAAGTTAAAGAGTATAGCCACGGTCCGTCGTCAATGTATAAGTTAAAGAGCATAGCCATGGACCGTCGTCCATGTATAAGTTAAAGGGTATTGCCGAGTACCGTCGTCCATGTATATATTAACGAGTATAGCCACTGATCGTCGTCCACGTGTAAGTTAAAGAGTATAGCCATGGACCGTGGTCCGTGTCTAAATTAAAGATTTTAGCCACTGATCGTCGTCCTCATATAAGTTAAAAAGTATAGCCATGGACCGTGGTCCATTTATAAATTAAAGAGTAAAGTCACTGATCGTCGTTCATGTATCAGTTAAAGAGTATAGCAACGGTCCGTCGTCCACGTATAAGTTAAAGAGTATAGCCATGGACCGTCGTCCATGTATAAGTTAAAGAGTATAGCCACTGATCGTCGTCCATGTATAAGTTAGAGAGTATAGCCACGGATCGTCGTCCATGAATAAGTTAAAGAGTATAGCCACTGATCGTCGTCCATGTATAAGTTAAAGAGTATAGCCACGGACCGCCGTCCATGTATAAGTTAAAGAGTATAGCCACGGTCCGTTGTCCACGTATAAGTTAAAGAGTATGGCCACGGTCCGTCGTCAATGTATAAGTTAATGAGTATAGCCACGGTCCGTCGTCCACGCATAAGTTCAAGCGTAAAGCCATGGACCGTCGTCCATGTATAAGTTAAAGAGTATAGCCACTGATCGTCGTCCATGTATAAGTTAGAGAGTATAGCCACGGATCGTCGTCCATGAATAAGTTAAAGAGTATAGCCACTGATCGTCGTCCATGTATAAGTTAAAGAGTATAGCCACGGACCGCCGTCCATGTATAAGTTAAAGAGTATAGCCACGGTCCGTTGTCCACGTATAAGTTAAAGAGTATGGCCACGGTCCGTCGTCAATGTATAAGTTAATGAGTATAGCCACGGTCCGTCGTCCACGCATAAGTTCAAGCGTAAAGCCATGGACCGTCGTCCATGTATAAGTTAAAGAGTATAGCCACTGATCGTCGTCCATGTATCAGTTAAAGAGTATAGCCACAGTCCGTTGTCCACGTATAAGTTAAAGAGTATGGCCACGGACCGTCGTCCATGTATAAGTTAAAGAGTATAGCCACGGTCTGTCGTCCACGTATAAGTTAAAGCGTATAGCCATGGACCGTCGTCCATGTTTAAGTTGAAGAGTATAGCCACGGACCGTCGTCCATGTATAAGTTAAACAGTATAGCCACGGTCCGTCGTCCAAGTATAAGTTAAAGAGTATAGCCACGGACCGCCATCCATGTATAAGTTAAAGAGTGTAGCCACTGATTGTCGTCCATGTATAAGTTAAATAGTATAGCCAAGGACCGTCGTCCATGTATAAATTAAAGAGTGTTGCCACTGATTGTCGTCCATGTATAAGTTAAAGAGTATAGCCACGGATCGTCGTCCACGTATAAGTTAAAGGGTATAACCACGGATCGTCGTCCACATATCAGTAAAATAGTATAGCGATGGACCGCCGTCTATTTATAAGTTAATGAGTATAGCCACTTATCTTTGTCCACGTATAAGTTAATGAGTTTAGCAACGGACCATCATCCACGTATAAACTAAAGAGTATAGCCACGGATCGTCGTCCATGTATAAGTTAAAGAGTATAGCCAAGGATCGTCGTCCACGTATAAATTAAAGAGTATAGCCTCGGATCGTCGTCCATGTATAAGTTAAAGAGTATAGCCAGGAACCGTCGTCCATGTATAAGTTAAAGAATAAAGCCAGAGACCGTCGTCAATTTATAAGTTAAAGAGTATAGCCATGGACCGTCGTTCATTTATAAGTTAAAGAGTATAGATACAGACCGTCGTCCAAATACAAGTTAAAGAATATAGCCACAGACCGTCGTCAATTAATAAGTTAAAAAGTATAGCCATGGACCGTCGTCCATGTATAAGTTAAAGAGTATAGCATTGGACTGTCGTCCATTTATATGATAAAGAGTATATCCAGGGACCGTCGTCCACATATAAGTTAAAGAGTATAGCCATGGATCGTCGTCCATGTATAAGTTAAAGAGTATAGCCACTGATCGTCGTCCATGTATAAGTAAAAGAGTATAGCAATGGACCGTCGTCTGTGTATAAATTAAAGAGTATAGCCACTGATCGTCGTCCACATAAAAGTTAAAGAGTATATCCACTGATCGTCGTCCATGTATAAGTTAAAGAGTATAGCCATAGACCGTCGTCCATGTATAAGTTGAAGAGTATTGCCACGGTCCGTCGTCCACGTATAAGTTAAAGAGTATGGCAACGGACCGTCGTCCATGTATAAGTTAAAGAGTATAGCCACGGTCCGTCGTCCATGTATAAGTTAAAGAGTATAGCGATGGACCGTCGTCCGTGTATAAGTTAAAGGGTATAGCCATGGACCGTCGTCCAAGTATAAGTTAAAAAGTATAGCCACAGACCGTCGTCCATGTATAAGTTAAAGAGTGTAGCCACTGATTGTCGTCCATGTATTAGTTAAAGAGTATAGCCACAGACCGTCGTCCATGTATAAATTAAAGAGTGTAGCCACTGATTGTCGTCCATGTATAAGTTAAAGAGTTTAGCCACGGATCGTCGTACATGTATAAGTTAAAGAGTATAGCCACGGACCGTCGTCCATGTATAAGATAAAGAGTAAAGCCAGGGTCCGTCGTCCATGTATAAGTTAAAGAGTATAGCCATGGACCGTCGTCCATGTATAAGTTAAAGGGTATAGCCATGGACCGTCGTCCATGTATAAATTAAAGAGTATAGCCACTGATCGTCGTCCATGTATAAGATAAAGAGTATAGCCACTGATCGTCGTCCATGTATAAGTTAAAGAGTATGGCCACTGATCGTCGTCCATGTATAAGTTAAAGGGTAAAGCCACTGATCGTCGTCCATGTATAAGTTAAAGAGTATAGCCACGGTCCGTCGTCCACGTGTAAGTTAAAGAGTATAGCCAAGGACCGTCGTCCACGTATAAGTTAAAGAGTGTAGCCACTGATTGTAGTCCATGTATAAGTTAAAGAGTATAGCCAAGGACCTTCGTCCATTTATAAATTAAAGAGTGTAGCCACTGATTGTTGTCCATGTAAAAGTTAAAGAGTATAGCCACGGATCGTCGTCCATGTATAAGTAAAAGTGTATAGCCACGGATCGTCGTCCATATATAAGTAAAAGAGTATAGCAATGGACCACCGTCTATGTAGAAGTTAAAGAGTATAGCCACGGTCCGTCGTCAATGTATAAGTTAAAGAGTATAGCCATGGACGGTCGTCCATGTATAAGTTAAAGGGTATTGCCGAGTACCGTCGTCCATGTATATATTAACGAGTATAGCCACTGATCGTCGTCCACGTGTAAGTTAAAAAGTATAGCCATGGACCGTCGTCCGTGTATAAATTAAAGATTATAGCCACTGATCGTCGTTCATGTATAAGTGAAAGAGTATAGCCACGTCCGTCGTCCACGTATAAGTTAAAGAGTATAGCCATGGACCGTCGTCCATGTATAAGTTAAAGAGTATAGTCACTGATCATCGTCCATGTATAAGTTAAAGAGTATAGCCACGGATCGTCGTCCATGAATAAGTTAAAGAGTATAGCCACTGATCGTCGTCCATGTATAAGTTAAAGAGTATAGCCACGGTCCGTTGTCCACGTATAAGTTAAAGAGTATAGCCACGGTCCGTCGTCAATGTATAAGTTAATGAGTATAGCCACGGTCCGTTGTCCACGTATAAGTTCAAGCGTAAAGCCATGGACCGTCGTCCATGTATAAGTTAAAGAGTATAGCCACTGATCGTCGTCCATGTATAAGTTAAAAAGTTTAGCCACGGTCCGTTGTCCACGTATAAGTTAAAGAGTATGGCCACGGACCGTCGTCCATGTATAAGTTAAAGAGTATAGCCACGGTCTGTCGTCCACGTATAAGTTAAAGCGTATAGCCATGGACTGTCGTCCATGTATAAGTTGAAGAGTATAGCCACTGATCGTCATCCATTTATAAGTTAAAGAGTATAGCCACGGACCGTCGTCCATGTATAAGTTAAAGAGTATAGCCACGGTCCGTCGTCCAAGTATAAGTTAAAGAGTATAGCCACGGACCGCCATCCATGTATAAGTTAAAGAGTGTAGCCACTGATTGTCGTCCATGTATAAGTTAAATAGTATAGCCAAGGACCGTCGTCCATGTATAAATTAAAGAGTGTTGCCACTGATTGTCGTCCATGTATAAGTTAAAGAGTATAGCCACGGTCCGTCGTCCACGTATAAGTTAAAGAGTATAGCGATGGACCGTCGTCCATGTATAAGTTAAAGAGTATAGCCACTGATCGTCGTCCATGTATAAGATAAAGAGTATAGCCACGGACCATCGTCCATGTATAAGTTCAAGAGTATAGCCACGGTCCGTCGTTTAAGTATAAGTTAAAGAGTATAGCCACAGACCTTCTTCCATGTATAAGTTAAAGAGTGTAGCCACTGATTGTCGTCCATGTATAAGTTAAAGAGTTTAGCCACGGATCGTCGTCCATGTATAAGTTAAAGAGTATAGCCACGGACCTTCTTCCATGTATAAGATAAAGAGTATAGCCACAGTCCGTCGTCCATGTATAAGTTAAAGAGTATAGCCATGGACCGTCGTCCATGTATAAGTTAAAAGGTATAGCCATGGACCGTGTTCCATGTATAAATTAAAGAGTATAGCCACTGATCGTCGTCCATGTATAAGTAAAAGAGTATAGCCATGGACCGTCGTCAATGTATAAGTTAAAGAGTATAGCCTTGGTTCCGTCGTCCACGTATAAGTTAAAGAGTATATCCACTGATCGTCGTCCATGTATAAGTTAAAGAGTATAGCCACGGACCGTCGTCCATGTATAAGTTTAAGAGTATAGCCACGGTCTGTCGTCCACGTATAAGTTAAAGAGTATGTCCACGGACCGTCGTCCATGTATAAGTTAAAGAGTATAGACACGGTCCTTCGTCCACGTATAAGTTAAAGAGTATAGCCATGGACCGTCGTCCATGTATAAGTTAAAGAGTATAGCCACTGATCGTCATCTATGTATAAGATAAAGAGTATAGCCACGGACCGTCGTCCATGTATAAGTTAAAGAGTATAGCCACGGTCCATCGTCCAAGTATAAGTTAAAGAGTATGGCAACTGACCGTCGTCCATGTTTAAGTTAAAGAGTGTAGCCACTGATTGTCGTCCATGTATAAATTAAAGAGTATAGCCAAGGACCGTCGTCCATGTATAAATTAAAGAGTGGAGCAACTGATTGTCGTCCATGTATAAGTTAAAGAGTATAGCCACGGATAGTCGTCCATGTATAAGTTAAAGGGTATAGCCACGGATCCTCGTCCACATATAAGTAAAAAAGTATAGCAATGGACCGCCGTCTATGTATAAGTTAAAGAGTATAGCCACGGTCCGTCGTCCATGTGTAAGTTAAAGAGTATAGCCATGGACCGTCGTCCATGTATAAGTTAAAGGGTATAGCAATGGACCGTCGTCCATGTATAAATTAAAGAGTATAGCCATGGACCGTCGTCCGTGTATAAATTAAAGAGTATAGCCACTGATCGTCGTCCACATATAAGTTAAAGAGTATAGCCATACACCGTCGTCCATGTGCAAGTTAAAGAGTATAGCCATGGACCGTCGTCCATGTATAAATTAAAGAGTATAGCCACTGATCGTCGTCCATGTATAAGTTAAAGAGTATAGCCACGGTCCGTCGTCCACGTATAAGTTAAAGAGTATAGCCATGGACCGTCGTCCATGTATAAGATAAAGAGTATAGCCACTGATCGTCGTCCATGTATAAGTTAAAGAGTATAGCCACTGATCGTCGTCCATGTATAAGTTAAAGAGTATAGCCATGGACCGTCGTCCGTGTATAAATTAAAGAGTATAGCCACTGATCGTCGTCCACATATAAGTTAAAGAGTACAGCCATAGACCGTCGTCCATGTATAAGTTAAAGAGTATAGCAATGGACCGCCGTCTATGTAGAAGTTAAAAAGTATAGCCACTGTCAGTCGTCAATGTATAAGTTAAAGAGTATAGCCATGGACCGTCGTCCATGTATAAGTTAAAGTGTATAGCCATGGACCGTTGTCCATGTATAAATTAAAGAGTATAGCCACTGATTGTCGTCCTCATATAAGTTAAAGAGTATAGCCATGGACCGTCGTCCATGTATAAATTAAAGAGTATAGTCACTGATCGTCGTTCATGTATAAGTTATAGAGTATAGCCACGGTCCGTCGTCCACGTATAAGTTAAAGAGTATAGCCATGGACCGTCGTCCATGTATAAGTTAAAGAGTATAGCCACTGATCGTCGTCCATGTATAAGTGAAAGAGTATAGCCATGGACCGTCGTCCATGAATAAGTTAAAGAGTATAGCCACTGATCGTCGTCCATGTATAAGTTAAAGAGTATAGCCACGGACCGCCGTCCATGTATAAGTTAAAGAGTATAGCCACGGTCCGTTGTCCACGTATAAGTTAAAGAGTATGGCCACGGACCGTCGTCCATGTATAAGTTAATGAGTATAGCCACGGTCCGTCGTCCACGTATAAGTTAAAGCGTAAAGCCATTGACCGTCGTCCATGTATAAGTTAAAGAGTATAGCCTCTGATCGTCGTCCATGTATAAGTTAAAGGGTATAGCCACGGTCCGTTGTCCACGTATAAGTTAAAGAGTATGGCCACGGACCGTCGTCCATGTATAAGTTAATGAATGTAGCCACGGTCCGTCGTCCACGTATAAGTTAAAGCGTATAGCCATGGACCGTCGTCCATGTATAAGTTGAAGAGTATAGCCACTGATCGTCGTCCATGTATAAGTTAAAAAGTATAGCCACGGACCGTCGTCCATGTATAAGTTAAAGGGTATAGCCACGGTCCGTCGTCCAAGTATAAGTTAAAGAGTATAGCCACGGACCGTCATCCATGTAAATGTTAAAGAGTTTAGCCACTGATTGTCGTCCATGTATAAGTTAAATAGTATAGCCAAGGACCGTCGTCCATGTATAAATTAAAGAATGTAGCCACTGATTGTCGTCCATGTATAAGTTAAAGAGTATAGCCACGGATCGTTGTCCATGTATATGTTAAAGAGTATAGCCACGGATCGTCGTCCACATATAAGTAAAATAGTATAGCGATGGACCGCCGTCCATGTATAAGTTAAAGAGTATAGCCACTTATCTTTGTCCACGTATAAGTTAATGAGTATAGCCACGGACCATCGTCCACGTATAAGCTAAAGAGTATAGCCAAGGATCGTCGTCCACGTATAAGTTAAATAGTATAGCCACTGATCGTCGTCCATGTATACGTTAAATTGTATAGCCACGGATCGTCGTCCACGTATAAATTAAAGTGTATAGCCACGGATCGTCGTCCATGTATAAGTTAAAGAGTATAGCCACGAACCGTCGTCCATGTATAAGTTAAAGAATAAAGCCACAGACCGCCGTCAATTTATAAGTTAAAGAGTATAGCCATGGACCGTCGTCCATTTATAAGTTAAAGAGTATAGATACGGACCGTCGTCCAAATACAAGTTAAAGAATATAGCCAAAGACCGTCGTCAATTGATAAGTTAAAGAGTATAGCCATGGACCGTCGTCCATGTATAAGTTAAAGAGTATAGCATTGGACTGTCGTCCATGTATATGATAAAGTGTATATCCATGGACCGTCGTCCACAATTAAGTTAAAGAGTATAGCCATGGATCGTCGTCCATGTATAAGTTAAAGAGTATAGCCACTGATCGTCGTCCATGTATAAGTTAAAGAGTATAGCCACGGTCCGTCGTCCACGTATAAGTTAAAGAGTATAGCCATGGACCGTCGTCCATGTAAAAGTTAAAGTGTATAGCCACGGACCATCGTCCATGTATAAGTGAAAGAGTATAACCGTGGTCCGTCGTCCGCGTATAATTTAAAGAGTATAGCCACGGACCGTCGTCCATGTATAAGTTAAAGAGTGTAGCCACTGATTGTCGTCCATGTATAAGTTAAAGAGTTTAGCCACGGACCGTCGTACATGTATAAATTAAACAGTGTAGCCACTGATTGTCGTCCATGTATAAGTTAAAGAGTAAAGCCACGGACCGTCGTCCATGTATAAGTTAAAGTGTATAGCCACGGAACGTCGTCCATGTATAAGTTAAAGAGTATAGCCACTGATCGTCGTCCATGTATAAGTTAACGAGTATATCCACGGTCCGTCGTCCACGTGTAAGTTAAAGAGAATAGCCATGGACCGTCGTCCATGTATAAGTTAAAGAGTATAGCCACTGATCGTCGTCCATGTATAAGTTAAAGAGTATAGCCAAGCACCGTCGTCCATGTATAAGTTTAAGAGTATAGCCACGGTCCGTCGTCCACGTATAAGTTAAAGGGTATGGCCACGGACCGTCGTCCATGTATAAGTTAAAGAGTATAGCCACGGTCCGTCGTCCACGTATAAGTTAAAGAGTATAGCCTTGGACCGTCGTCCATGTATAAGTTAAAGAGTATAGCCACTGATCGTCGTCCATGTATAAGTTAAAGAGTATAGCCACGGACCGTCGTCCATGTATAAGTTAAAGAGTATAGCCACTGTCCGTTGTCCACGTATAATTTAAAGAGTATAGCCACGGACTGTCGTCCATGTAAAAGTTAAAGAGTGTAGCCACTGATTGTCGTCCATGTATAAATTAAAGAGTATAGCCAAGGACCGTCGTCCATGTATAAATTAAAGAGTATAGCCACTTATTGTAGTCCATGTATAAGTTAAAGAGTATAGCCATGGATCGTCGTCCATGTATAAGTTAAAGAGTATAGTCACGGACCGTCGTTCATGTATAAGTAAAAGAGTATAGCCACGGTCCGTCGTCCACGTATAAGTTAAAGAGTATAGCCATGGACCGTCGTCCACGTATACGTTGAAGCGTATAGCCATGGACCGTCGTCCACATTTCAAAATATACTGAACAGAACAGTTAATCCGCAACATGACAGTTTATGTATTTTCTGAAAAAGAAAAAAATCAAAACAATTTTCTTGAAATTTGGATTTGAATAAGAAAGAATATTAGGCTATGTAAAATAAATATACAAATGAATGTTAATGTTGTATAAAACATCAACAACGCTACTAAATATTTGGACGAAGGTAGTGGAAATACAAAAGTGGCGAGGTAGCTGTTACGATCAGTATATTAATTGATTGTATTAGATAGCAAGGAAGATAAAGAAGCTTTATTTGTAGGAAAAAAAAATTCATGATTACTAAACTGAATTAATTTCAATCTCTAACATGTAAATGATGTAACAATGCGACAGTATAAAGCTGCCGATCATGTCATATAAAGACATAACATATTTAGTTTATAAGGTCTATGGTATATGGTCTATGGTCTGTGATCTATGGTCTCTGTTTTATAGTCTATGGTCTATGGTTTATGGTTTATGGTCTATGCTATATGATCTATGCTATATGCTCTATGCTAAATGGTATATGGTCTTTGATCTATGGTTTGTGCTATATGGTCTATGATCTATGGTCAAAGGTTTATGATCTATGGTACATGGTATATGGTCTGTGCTTTATGGTCTATGGTTTATATTCTATGCTATATGGTCCATGGTCTATGCTGTATGGTCTATGCTATATGGTCTATGCTATATGGTCTAAGATATATGCTATGTGGTCAAGGCTGAGTAGTTTTTGGTTGGAAAATATTGTCACCTGACAATCTTATGCATTCCCATTGGTCAACATCTATTCTAAATCAGTCTTGGAAAGAAATTTGGTGTGTAAAGTTGTGTTATGAGCTGTCATTTTATATCTTTTCTTCAATAATTTATTTAATTTGCAAGCTGCAAGTTTCACAGTAGTTATAAATTAACTGCCTTGTATGTAGTTATAAGATATTTGGACAATGTATATTTTATTGTGCTATTTGTGGTAGAGTTATTATTTTACCGCTTGGAGGTAGTGGTCCTTGATATTTGGAATCTGACGGATTGAAGGTTTGTTGTTGTTTGTTGTATGGTGTTTAGCGAGACAATTTTTTCAGTCATATCGCGACGGTGTCTACTTGAGACAGTATTCTAAGCGCTGTCACACTCGAGTATCATGCCGCAGACACATGGTATGATACCCCACCCAGTCACATTATACTGACACCGGGCCGACAAGACCTAGAACTCTCCTCTAATTGCTAAGCTTCTAGTACCATTTTTAAAGTTTTTGGTATGACCCGGCCGGGGATTGAACCAACGACCTTCCGCATGCGAGGCGGACGCTCTACCACTAGACCACGCCGCGGTCTACGGATTGAAGGTAGGAACTGTTATTTGTTTCATTTATATTTTAAGTGTCTATAAGTATTTATTTACTGTATTAGTATTAATCAAATGGATTGATAATTGACAAAGGATAAATTATAATCTAGAACTAATATGGATAATTGGCTATGTGTTATTGTTTATACTGGAAATGCCCAAATGCGCAAGTCTGTGTTGATATAGATTCGTCCATATGTCGGCGGGGAACAGTTTATGTTTTAATCCTTGTAAGCAACAGAAAGATGAACAGTGAATATAAATATAAGTATCATTATTGTTATAAGGTTAATATGCTAGATGTTTGAAACAACTGTCTATATAAAAAGTGTATTGTTGTTATTTTAATTGTTAAAGGTACTTCTTCTAATATATGTACATACATTATATAAACAGGGAATATGTAGTGCTAAAGAGATAGAGATGAGATGATGGTGGTGGAATAGAGATGTGATGTGACGATGGTGGAAGAAATTAGACTCTTTGTACCATATACATTTATGTATCTGTATGAATAAGTTTCCATTTAATATAATGCGTTACTATACCAATGACGATAGCAATGCTAGAATATTGTATATTTTGCATATGCTAATACATCAGTTAACATTGATTAGTAACAATGTTACCTAATGCATTATGATTGAATAAGTTAAATAATATCATGGAAATGGAAAATAAAGTTAAATATAAAACATGACATCAAGTAATCTTTGATATTATCAATATGATTTTAGTATTTGTGTTTTATATGTTTCTTTGAGAGCTGTATTTGTATATTTCAACGATGTTTGTTTCCGTTATTGACCATCTAATCAGTGACATAAACAGTGAACATAGAGAGCAGTGTTTTTATTTTACTGACAACCCTTGTTATGGGGTGTGGGTAACAGCTAGCCGGGATCACCCTATAACATATGGTCTATTGTATATGGTGTATGGTGTATGGTCTATGATATATAGTGTATGGTCTATGATCTATGGTATATGGTCTATGCTATATAGTTTATACTATAATAAAGGGAGGCAATACAGTAAGCGCGGCGTGTTAGATCTTTATAGTGACAGTTAACACATATTTACTTATATCAAGCATTCTAACATAATCTAAATTTAATATATTTTATTCAATCGCATGTAATCAGTCGGCAAATTCAACCTCTCAGTCGTTATAAATGATACTTTACTCAAGCTATTAAATTGAATATGAACTGTTTTATGTTCAAGATATTGGCGTCTTATTCACAAACGTCTGACACCATTATCCAGTACACAAACTATAAGATGCTGGTTGTGTAGCTATATCAACATCTGGATACGGTAGCAGAAGACAAGAGATATAAGTATGGCAATTAATTTGAGTATGTAATGTGCAATTTGGTACAGAGAATTTATATAGAAAAATTGGAATTGAGCCTATAATATTGCATAATGGTTCTGGAGCGTAACATATGAACGTGTCATTTACAATATATGACATTTTGGGCTTATGTAAAACACATCATGCATCTTTCAAAGTGTAATTAACCATTGTGATAACACAATGCATTGTATTTACCAAATTAAATGATCTACGGGACAATATTACTGTTCCTTCATAAATTATTTCATGCTAGAGTAATCTGTATTGTTAGTTCCAGTTAACAGTGCATGTATAGCACAACCAGTAGATTATTCATTCCTGATATAAGTATTCAGGCAACTTCAGTTCTTTTATTCTTTCTTTTGAAAGTATATATTCAAATACTTTAACAATGTCAGTTTCTCAACAACTATAAAGGACTAAATATGTGATGTTTTCATATTGAATTATTATTTACAATGTTATGTAAGACATTTTGGGCTGATGTAAAACACTTCATGCATCTTTCGAAATGTTGATAACGCTAATGGTAACACTGCATTATACTTAATAATTCAAATGATCTACAGGAATGAATTACTGTTCTTTCATAAAATTACGTCTACAAGCTAGCGTAGTCTGTATTGCTAGTTCCAGTTAACAATGCTTGTATATCACAACCGGTAGATTATACATTACTTATATAAATATTCAGGCGATTTCACTTCTTCTATTCATTCTTTCGATGATATATATTCAAATACTTAACCAAGTTGTCATTGTTAAGTTAAGCCAGATATACTTAGGCACCGTGACCCGTCGGCGCCCATAATCTGTTAACGGTATGGTTTCCATGGCCTGGTAAAGTTTAAGAAAGCGGAAAAGGAGTTGGAAAAAGACAGAAAATGAAAATTTATTGGTGCACACTGACAAACCAAACACTCTAAAGGGAACAGATGCGTTTATCAATCGCAAATAAAGAAGGACTTCCGACACCACGAAAATACAGTAAAATAAAGTAAAGGGACACCTATGTAATTACACAAAGACAGTAATTAATCAACTTAGATTAAACCATAGGTAGCGGACTTCCGATTAGAGTGTACGTTGGATAAAGTATTTATAGTATAAAATATGTAGCACAACTCTCAGCGTTTAAAATAATTTAAATGTAGTTAAAAAATCAATAAACATTGTGTAAGCCACATTTATTATTGATAATTTAGTATATTTACATTAATTTTTTTAGTAAGAAACCTTTGTTATACATATTTGTTACAAAAGAAAGAAAATCTTATAAAGGGAGGTAATAAAAACAGTGCTCATGCGCTAAGCAGTAATAAAACAAAGAAATTCTGATGATAAATATATCACATATTATAAGTGAAGAATCAGATGTTGTATTCTGATATAATCTGAACTTAAATGCATTTATTTAAATGCAAGTATTCCTTTGATAAATCTTACTTCTAATTCATTACAAATTATACTTTACTCTAATATGTCAGTTTCTCAACAACTATAAAGGACTAAATATGTGATGTTTTCATATTGAATTATTATTTACAATGTTATGTAAGACATTTTGGGCTGATGTAAAACACTTCATGCATCTTTCGAAATGTTAATAACGCTAATGGTAATACTGCATTTTACTTACTAATTCAAATGATCTACAGGAATGTTGATTATACACTCCTTATATAATATTCAGGAGACTTCACTTTTTCTATTCTTTCTTTAGATGATATATATTCAAATACTTAACCAAGTTGCCATTGTTAAGTTCAGCCAGATATACTTGAGCACCGTGACCTGTCAGCGCCTATAATCTGTTAACGATATGGTTTCCATGGCCTGGTAAAGTTAAAGAAAACGGAAAAGGAGTTGGAAAAAGACAGAAAATGAAAATTTATTGGTGCACACTGACAAACCAAACGTTCTAAAGGGAACAGATGCGTTTATCAATCGCAAATAAAGAAGGCCTTCCGACACCGCGAAAATACAGTAAAAGAAAGTCAAGGGACACCTATGTTATTACACAAAGACAGTAATTAATCAACTTAGATTAAACCATAGGCAGCGGACTTCCGATTAGAGTGTAGGTTGGATAAAGTATTTATAGTATAAAATATGTAGCACAACTCTCAGCGTTTAAAATAATTTAAATGTAGTTAAAAAAATCAATAAACATTGTGTAAGCCACATTTATTATTGATAATTTAGTATATTTACATTAAATTTTTTTTAGTAAGGAACCTTTGTTATACATATTTGTTACAAAAGAAAGAAAATCTTATAAAGGGAGGTAATAAAAACAGTAATCATGCGCTAAGCAGTAATAAAACAAAGAAATTCAGATGATAAATATATCACATATTATAAGTGAAGAATCAGATGTTGTATTCTGATATAATCTGAACTTAAATGTTTTTATTTAAATGCAAGTATTCCTTTGATAAATCTTACTTCTAATTCATTACAAATTATACTTTACTCTAATATGTCAGTTTCTCAACAACTATAAAGGACTAAATATGTGCCCGTCGGCGCCCATAATCTGTTAACGGTATGGTTTCCATGGCCTGGTAAAGTTTAAGAAAGCGGAAAAGGAGTTGGAAAAAGACAGAAGATGAAAACTTATTGGTGCACACTGACAAACCAAACACCCTAAAGGGAACATATGGGTTTATCAATCACACGTAAAGAAGGACTTCCGACACCGCAAAAATACAATAAAAGAAAGTCAAGGGACACCTGTGGCAGTTCGGGTGGAGTTGGAATAAACCATAGGCAGCGGACTTTCGATTAGACTTCGGTTAGGTAAAGTATTTATAGTATAAAATATGTAGCACAACTTTCAGCGTTTAAAATAATTTCAATGTAGAAAAAAAAAATCAATCAACATTGTGTAAGCCACATTTATTATTGATAATTCAGTATATTTACACAAACATTTTTTTTTAGAAAGAAACCCTTGTTATACATTTTCGTTACAAAAGAAATAAAATCTGATAAAGGGAGGTAATAAAACAGTGCTCATGCGCTTAGCAGTAATAAAACAAAGAAATTCAATGATAAATATATCACAGATTACAAGTGAAGAATCAGATACTGTTTTCTGATATAATCTTAACTTAAATTTATTTATTCAAGCGCAAGTATTCCTTTGATAAATCTGACCTCTCATTAATTACAAATTATACTTTACTCTAATACGCCAGTTTCTCAACAACTATAAAGGACCAAATATGTGACGTTTTCATTTTGAATTATTATTTACAATGTTATGTAAGACATTTTGGGCTGATGTAAAACACTTCATGCATCTTTCGAAATGTTAATAACGCTAATGGTAACACTGCATTTTACTTACTAATTCGAGATCGTAGACCAACATTCAACAAAAGTCAAAATTTGAATAACAACCCAGGTCTGCAATCGTACATCGTCGTTCAAAATAAAAGTTAAAAGACGGACTTAACTTGAATTCAGAACCAGGTCTGATATCGTAGATCAACATTCAAAATAAAAGTCGGAATTTGAATACAGACCCAGGTCTGAGATAGTAGATCAACATTAAAAGTAAAAGTTAAAACACAGACAAAACCTGAATACAGACTCAGGTCTGAGATCGTAGATCAACATTCAAAATAATAGTCGGAATTTGAATAACGACCCAGGTCTGAAATCGTAGATCGATATTCAAAATAAAAGTTAAAAGACGGACTTAACTTGAATGCAGACCCAGGTCTGACATCGTAGAGCAACATTCAAAATGAAAGTTAAAAGACGGAAAAAACTTGGATACAGACCCAGGTCTGAGATCGTAGATCAACATTCAAAATAAAAGTCGGAAATTGAATACAGACCCAGGTCTGAGATCGTAGATCAACATTCAAAAATAAAGTCGAAATTTGAATAACGACCCAGGTCTGCAATCGTAGATCAACATTCAAAATACAATTTAAAAGACAGACAGAACTTGAATGCAGACCAAGGTCTGAGATCGTAGATCAACATTCAAAATTAAAGTCGGAATTTGAATAACGACGCAGGTCTGCAGTCGTAGATCGACATTCAAAATAAATGTTAAAAGTCGGAATTTGAATACAGACCCAGGTCTGAGATCGTCGGTCAACATTCAAAATAAAAGTTAAAAGACGGACAAAACTTGAATACAGACCCAGGTCTGACATCGTAGATCAACATTCAAAATAAAAGTCGGAATTTGAATAACGACCCAGGTCTGCAATCGTAGATTGGCCTTTAAAAATACAATTTAAAAGACAGACAGAACTTGAATACAGACCCAGGTCTGAGATCGTAGATCAACATTCAAAATAAAAGTCGGAATTTGAATAACGACCCAGGTCTGCAATCGTAGATCGACATTCAAAATAAAATTTAAAATACGGACAGAACTTGAATACAGACCCAGGTCTGAGATCGTAGATCAACATTCAAAATAAAAGTCGGAATTTGAATAACGACCCAGGTCTGCAATCGTAGATCGACATTCAAAATAAAATTTAAAATACGGACAGAACTTGAATACAGACCCAGGTCTGAGATCGTAGATCAACATTCAAAATAAAAGTCGGAATTTGAATAACGACCCAGGTCTGCAATAGTAGATCGACATTCAAAATAAAATTTAAAATACGGACAAAATTTGAATGCAGACCCAGGTCTGAGATCGTAGATCGACATTCAAAATAAAAGTCGGAATTTGAATACAGACTCAGGTCTGAGATCGTAGATCAACATTCAAGATAAAAGTTAAACACGGACAGAACTTGAATACAGACCCAGGTCTGAGATCGTAGATCAACATTCAAAATAAAATTTAAAATACGGACAGAACTTAAATACAGACCAAGGTCTGAGATTGTCGATCAACATTCAAAAAAAAAATCGGAATTTGAATAACGACCCAGGTCTGCAATCGTAGATCGACATTCAAAATAAAATTAAAAATACGGACAAAATTTGAATGCAGACGCAGGTCTAAGATCGTAGATCGACATTCAAAATAAAATTAAAAATACGGACAAAATTTGAATGCAGACGCAGGTCTAAGATCGTAGATCGACATTCAAAATAAAAGTTAAAATACAGACAAAATTTGAATACAGACCCATGTCTGAGATCGTAGATCAACATTCAAAATAAAAGTCGGAATTTGAATAACGACCCAGGTCTGCAATCGTAGATCGACATTCAAAATTAAAGTTAATATACGGACAAAATTTGAATACAGACCCAGGTCTGAGATCGTAGATCAACATTCAAAATAAAAGAGAAAAGACGGACAAAATTTAATTGCAGACCCAGGTCTGAGATCGTAGAACAACATTCAAAATAAAATTCTGAATTTGAATGCAGACACAGGTCTCCAATCGTAGTTTAACATTCAATGTTACCCTAAACAATGTTATAAAATGCTAAAACAATTAGACGAAGCAGGCAGAAGAACTTGGGATAGTCATATTAGAGAATTACTTTTTACATATGGATTTGGATATGCTTGGCTTGCCAAAGATGTTGGAAATGACATAAATTTTATTCAGTTATTTAAAACACACATTAAAGACTGCTATTTACAAAGATGGATCGCAGGTCTAAACGATTCTCCTAAATCTCTGCATTATAAACATTTTAAATCTCATCTGTATTCAGAATCATACTTAGACATTGATTTATCATATATTTTAAGAAAAAACGTTGTCAAATTTTCGTTGTTCGACCCATACTTTAATGATCGAAAAGGGAAGACACTTATCAATAGATAAAAATTGAAGATTCTGTCCTATATGTATGAAAAATAATATTTCTGTAGTCGAAGATGAGTTTCACTTCTTCTTTGAATGTAATGAGTATGAAAATTTTAGACAAACTTTTATCAAATCTAATTGGTTAAGAAATAGATCGCTTAACATGTATTACATAATATTTAGCTTGAAAGATGAGAAAAGCATTGTCAGTATTGCTAGATATCTTTTAAATGCTTTTAAAAGAAGAAAAGAAATTCTAGATTTGCCGATTTAAAGAAATATTAACAAGAGTAAACTACTGTATTATTAATTAGACAGTATTCAAATAGTTTCACTTTATTTTGAATATAAATATTCATGATATGATTTAATAGTCTTGTTCATTATAGTTTTAATATTGGATTTATATATAGCTACATTTATTTAAAATCATATATCTTCAAAAATATATGTTACATCTGTTACTTTTTAACACTTTTGAAATGTTTAAACCTGAAATGATCTAATACAAATGTTATTATTTTTGGATTTATATGGCATGTTATTAGCTTATATTCACTTGAATATGTGAATTCTGTAATATTGACTTGTATAAATGTATAATATTTAATTTGTGTCACTCTAAATGATGTATTTACATGTTGTATTTTGGGCTTGAGACCTATATTACTTAATAAAATATGTCTATGTCTATGTTAATTCTTGCTACAAATAATACATGACGAAGTGTCGCGAGTAAAATCCAAACCCGTACCTTAAAGTTCATGGTCACACTTTGAGTTTGTTTGACAATACTTGAGGTATGTTTAAGATTTCGTGTCCGGCCTCTTACTTTGTCATGCATTGATTGATTTAATAAATACTTGATACAAATTATTAACATAACATGAAAACATCTTGCGCATAACACCCAGAGTCCCACTTGAAAGGTCAAAGTAACAAACTATTTTTTTTTGGACGACATTTTGAGTATGTTTGAGATTGTCACCTCTGGATAAATTTCAAAAACACTTTGCGTAGTTGATCAACATGACATGGTGAGGTGTCACTTATAGGACAAAGAAACTTTCCTCAAATGTCAAGGTCACACTTTCAATTTGTTTGATATTCGTGTCTGATCTGTAACTTTGATCAAGATGACATGACAACGTGTCGCGTGTAAGTTCCAGACCCGTACCTCAAAGGTCAAGTTCACACTTTAAGTTTGTTTGACAACACTTTGAGTCTGTTTGAGATTTCAAGTATTTAACTTAATCATACATTGATGGATTTCAAAAACATTGGCTTAATTCATCAATTGATCCACATGACCTGACGACGTGTTGCGTTAAGACCCAGAACCTTACCCTAAAGGATAAGGTCTCTCTTTCAGTTTGTTTAATATTTCATGTTTGGTCTGAAACTTACATGGGGGATTTTAAAGTAGCTCGACACAAGTGATCAACTTGTCATGATGATGTGTCAACTGCATTTACCTGTATAAATACCAAGAACTTTACATCAAATGGCAAGGTTACACACAGGTAAAGGTCACATTTTAATGTAAAAAAAACAACATAAAATTGTGTGCTTAGTTTAAAACTTCAGGCCATTACTCTTGATATTCATAGGTACATCCTACATATTATAGAATATATCATTATTTTCACAGACCATTTAGGGGCATGTGACACTTTCCAGTGGCATTTAAAAATTGACATAGGTGTGACGGAGGATCGAACCCACGGCTCTAATAACATGGGTTCGATGCTCTACCACTAGACCACGAGCTCCAATGTAGGTAATGTCAATCTCAATGTTTCAAAACCGAAATACACGTCCTGTTTACTCCATTGTAAGAGAATTAATGTGCATGTTTATCGTGTTGACACACTTCATTTTAAATTGATATTATAAACACTTTGTTCAATATGTTTTCTAAAATAATGAATGGATGAATCAATGGGGTTTTACGGTGTACCAACACATTGTAGGCTATTCATCACCAAAAGGAAAGAAGATTCCAGTTTCACTCTACATGTACAAAGCAAACAATTTCCATACATATTGAAAAATCACATCAACAAATCAATATGCAAAATGAACCTAGAACCTTGATACCTGCAGAACTGCAGAGTTTTAGCAAATTAAATCGACATGCATGTGCCACAGTGATCATATTCTTGCCATTAAATATATGGCTCCCTGGAACCACACACGGGCTGGTTATTTAACCACAATAAAGGATATGATAAAATGATAATATGAATATGACATCCATTCGGAAGATTTTTACCCCTCTGCAGATATTGACAGTGATTCTATTTTTAGCCGGAATCACACAGGTTTTCTAATATAAATATTGCAGATAATATAAGGATTTACTAATTTTTATGACTGACTGTAATTTCATTTAATAACACCTTCTTTTTTCATAAGTTATATATGAATTTACATAGTGTGTTACATGTTTGCATGTCACGTAAATAAATAAATGTAATAAATGTCCATGTCGTATATAAGCCCAGTTCTGCAATCGTAGATGAGTGAGATCTTCTGAGGATTTTTTAGATATCATTTCATCAAGAGGACACACATCTTCATAACGGGTCATCGCAGATTAACACGTGTAAAATGTACCATCTTAACGTAGATAAGTTTGTTTTCTTATTAGAAAATAATATATTATTTAGAAATATAACTACTTTATTTGTTATTTGTACATGGATGCATATAAAAAAACAATCTAATTTTCTGTGTATTTTTTTATTATAAGAAATACTTTAAACACAGAAATATTTCATTTGTATAACGCTATATACATGTAGTCTATGAAATAATGGACTTGCTCAATTCCCAAACCGCCCAATGTCGTGAAAGCATCCAATGTTTGAGATTAAGACGACATTTTGTTACGGATATATTTCAACATTTAATGGAACATCTAGATTAAGAAACCGTGGATATACAGCATATATTCTTTGTAGAGGTAAGTTAAAATGTTACTGTTTAGTTTTGAATATTTTTACAAAAACATCAAACTTGGCACAACGATAGACAATACATTCATTCTCCACTAACGTGAGCCCTCAGGGTTGAGGTAAAACAGTTAAATGAAAATATGACCAGAGCAAACTCGTTTCACACCTTCATATACTGAAAGCAGCACATCTAATGAACTCAAATCCATACTGGCTGATCTTAAATAAGTCGGGTTTCATAGATATGGCGCTTGCAATACATTATTCCAATTTTACCACGTATAGATACGTTACCTCTTAACAGTACATGGTTCAAGTCATTAGATTTAAACTGCAAGAATGGCATTTTGATTGCTATGATATTTTGATATGACATTCATCAGAGGTTACATTGCAACATGTTCTGGTGGATATTAAGATTTCTAGTAATTTATTAACAGTCTTATAGTTATGTAGAGATTTTTCTATTTGCTTGAAATGTACCACTTATATCTATTTGAGCAGTTTGTTACTGGCGTTCTGTCTTCCGATATTCAAGTAAAATAACTCTTCAACACTGAGGCTAATCAAGATTATAATTATGTTTAGTTACCGAAAGAAGAATATCTTAACTAACATGAGTCTGCCATTTTGCTTTATTCTATTATTACACGGTTTTCATTTTTTATAACGTTAAACAACGTTCATCTATTAATATTTTGTTCATGATATACAAGTATAATCTTTAAATAATCAATTAAAAAGTCCTAGGGGAGGAGTAAGGTAGCAAATAAAAAAAGAAACACGAAAATACAGTTTTCTGTTATAGTTGTAATTCCAAAATCTTCAAACGATAATCTCAAATCTGAGATTTTTCTCGAATGTTGATCTCCAATTGTTTCATATCGATTTGAACATTTTGCGACGTTGATGTCAGGTTTGAACTTATTGTTTGTTGTTATTATTCGATCTGATTTTTTTTTAAATATAGATCTTCGATCGAAACTTCTATTTCTGAAAGTCAATATTCGAACTGATCGTTGAAAATTCAGCCCCGACCATGACATTTTAAAATTTGTTCTCCGTTCTGACCATTATAAATGACGTTTTTACAAATCGCAGACATTGAACTGTATTCAAATCCAACTTCTAACAATTACTGTGAATGCTGATGTACTATTCTAGAACTATGTATACAATATCACATGTCAAACTACTACATCAACATTTTAATACTGATTAAATGTAAATGTTGATCTACGATCTCAGACCTTGTTTTTCTAATTACAACTTGTGTGTGGGTGGGTGGGTGGGTGTGTGTGTGTGTGTGTGGGGGGGGGGGGGGGGGGGGGGTCTATGTCGATCTACGATCTCAGACCTGGGTCGTTATTCAATTTCGACTTTTATTTTGAATGTTGATCTACGATCTCAGACCTCGGTCTGCATTCAAGTTTTGTCCGTCTTTTAACTTTTATTTTGAATGTTGATCTACGATGTCAGACCTGGGTCTGCATTCAAGTTAAGTCCGTCTTTTAACTTTTATTTTGAATGTCGATCTACGATTGCAGACCTGGGTCGTTATTCAAATTCCAACTTTTATTTTGAATGTTGATCTACGATCTCAGGCCTGGGTCTGTATTCAAGTTCTGTCCGTCTTTTAACTTTTATTTTGAATGTTGATCTACGATCTAAGACCTGGGTCTGTATTCAAATTCCGACTTTTATTTTAAATGTTGAACTACAATCTTAGACCTGAGTTTGTATTCAAGTTGTGTCCGTCTTTTAACTTTTATTTTGATTGTTGATCTACGATGTCAGACCTGGGTCTGCATTCAAGTTAAGTCCGTCTTTTAACTTTTATTTTGAATGTCGATTTACGATTGCAGACCTGGGTCGTTATTCAAATTCCGACTTTTATTTTGTATATTGATCTACGATCTCAGACCTGGGTCTGTATTCAAATTCCGACTTTTATTTTGAATGTTGATCTACGAACTCAGACCTGGGTCTGCATTCAAGTTTTGTCTGTCTTTTAACTTGTATTTTGAATGTCGATCTACGATTGCAGACCTGGGTCGTTATTCAAATTTAAACTTTATTTTTGAATGTTGATCTACGATCTCAGACCTGGGTCTGCATTCAAGTTTTGTCCGTCTTTTCACTTTTATTTTGACTGTTGATCTACGATCACAGACCTGGGTCTGCATTCAAATTTTGCCGTTTTTTAACTTTTATTTTGAATGTCGATCTACGATTTGAGACCTGGGTCTGCATTCATATTTTGTCCGTAATTTAAATTTTATTTTGAATGTCGATCTACGATTGCAGACCTGGGTCGTTATTCAAATTCCGACTTTTATTTTGAATGTTGATCTACGATCTCAGACCAGGGTCTGTATTTAAGTTCTGTCCGTCTTTTACCTTTATTTTTGTATGTTGATCTACGATCTCAGACATGGGTCTGTATTCAAATTCCGACTTTTATTTTGAATGTTGATCTACGATCTCAGACCTGGGTCTGCATTCAAGTTTTGCAGTCTTTTAACTTGTATTTTGAATGTCGATCTACGATTACAGACCTGGGTCGTTATTCAAATTTTGACTTTATTTTTGAATGTTGATCTACGATCTCAGACCTGGGTCTGCATTCAAGTTTTGTCCGTCTTTTCACTTTTATTTTGAATGTTTATCTACGATCTCAGACCTGGGTCTGCATTCAAATTTTGTCCGTATTTTAAATTTTATTTTGAATGTCGATTTACGATTGCAGACCTGGGTCGTTATTCAAATTCCGACATTTATTTTGAATGTGATCTACGATCTCAGACCTGGGTCTGTATTCAAGTTTTATCCGTATTTTAACTTTTATTTTGAATGTTGATCTACGATCTCAGACCTGGGTCTGTATTCAAATTCCGCCTTTTATTTTAAATGTTGATTTACAATATCAGACCTGAGTTTGTATTCAAGTTTTGTCCGTCTTTTAACTTTTATTTTGAATGTTGATCTACGATCTCAGACCTGGGTCTGTATTCAAGTTCTGTCCGTCTTTTAACTTTTATTTTGAATGTTGATCTACGATGTCAGACCTGGATCTGCATTCAAGTTAAGTCCGCCTTTTCACTTTTATTTTGAATGTCGATCTACGATTGCAGACCTGGGTCGTTATTCAAATTCCGACTTTTATTTTGAATGTTGGTCTACGATCTCAGACCTGGGTCTGTATTCAAGTTCTGTCCGTCTGTTAACTTTTATTTTGAATATTGATCTCATTACGATGTCAGACCTGGGTCTGTATTCCAATTCCGACTTTTATTTTGAATGTTGATCTACGATCTCAGACCTGGGTCTGCATTCAAGTTTTGTCCGTCTTTTAACTTGTATTTTGAATGCCGATCTACGATTACAGACCTGGGTCGTTATTCAAATTTTGACTTTATTTTTGAATGTTGATCTACGATCTCAGACCTGGGTCTGCATTCAAGTTTTGTCCGTCTTTTCACTTTTATTTTGAATGTTTATCTACGATCTCAGACCTGGGTCTGCATTCAAATTTTGTCCGTATTTTAAATTTTATTTTGAATGTCGATTTACGATTGCAGACCTGGGTCGTTATTCAAATTCCGACATTTATTTTGAATGTGATCTACGATCTCAGACCTGGGTCTGTATTCAAGTTTTATCCGTATTTTAACTTTTATTTTGAATGTTGATCTACGATCTCAGACCTGAGTTTATATTCAAGTTTTGTCCGTCTTTTAACTTTTATTTTGAATGTTGATCTACGATGTCAGACCTGGGTCTGCATTCAAGTTAAGTCTGTCTTTTAACTTTTATTTTGAATGTCGATCTACGATTGCAGACCTGGGTCGTTATTCAAATTCCGACTTTTGTTTTGAATATCGATCTACGATCTAAGACCTGGGTCTGCATTCAAGTTTTGTCCGTATTGTAAATTTTATTTCGAATGTCGATCTACGATTTCAGACCTGGGTCTGTATTCAAATTCCGACTTTTTTTTTGAATGTTGATCTACGATCTGAGACCTGGGTCTGCATTCAAGTTTTGTCTGTCTTTTAACTTGTATTTTGAATTTCGATCTACGATTGCAGACCTGGGTCGTTATTCAAATTTCGACTTTATTTTTGAATGTTGATCTACGATCACAGACCCGGATCTACATTCAAATTTTGGCCGTATTTTAACTTTTATTTTGAATATCGATCTACGATCTAAGACCTGGGTCTGCATTCATATTTTGTCCGTATTGTAAATTTTATTTCGAATGTCGATCTACGATTTCAGACTTGGGTCGTTATTCAAATTCCGACTTTTATTTTGAATGTTGATCTACGATCTCAGACCTGGGTCTGTATTCAAGTTCTGTCCGTCTTTTAACTTTTATTTTGAATGTTGATCTACGATGTCAGACCTGGATCTGCATTCAAGTTAAGTCCGCCTTTTCACTTTTATTTTGAATGTCGATCTACGATTGCAGACCTGGGTCGTTATTCAAATTCCGACTTTTATTTTGAATGTTGGTCTACGATCTCAGACCTGGGTCTGTATTCAAGTTCTGTCCGTCTGTTAACTTTTATTTTGAATATTGATCTCAGTACGATGTCAGACCTGGGTCTGTATTCCAATTCCGACTTTTATTTTGAATGTTGATCTACGATCTCAGATCTGGGTCTGCATTCAAGTTTTGTCCGTCTTTTAACTTTTATTTTGAATGTTGATCTACGATCTCAGACCTGGGTCTGTATTCAAGTTTTGTCCGTCTTTTAACTTTCATTTTGAATGTTGATCTACGATGTCTGACCTGGTTGCTTTTTCACAATTTCGATGGTTTAATGACATGCGTTCATTTTTGACAATTCTGCCCATTTGTTAGAGTTAATCACTACGCATCTTTAAACTGTTCTGACTTCATTAGTACCCATTGTTTTCCAAACTTGGCAAAAATCATGAAAATGTTTAAATGTTATCATATGTACATGGAAATATGATCATTTAAGGCATTTTCAAAAAAAAAAAAAAAATAAAAAAAATGCCTGCTCTTATTTCTACGGCATAATGTAAGGGAGATAACTCTTAATTTAGATATTGTTTTTATATTCACATACCGTTGTTCTTCATGTGGCAGTGCTATTTAGCAAATTAATGTAAATAATAAATAAGTATATATATTTGAGAGCCTCATATGAGATTGATGTATTCAAATGAATTATCTCGTTCAGAAAAGAAGGCTTTGGAAGGCTTTCATGAAATTACTTCTACAAGCTAGCGTAGTCTGTATTGTTAGGTCCAGTTATCAATGCTTGTATAGCACAACCGGTAGATTTTACACTCTTTATATAAATATTTAGGCGACTTCACTACTTCTATTCTTTCTTTCGATGATATATATTCAAATACTTAACCAAGTTGTCATTGTTAAGTTAAGCCAGATATACTTGGACACCGTGACCCGTCGGCGCCCATAATCTGTTAACGGTATGGTTTCCATGGCCTGGTAAAGTTTACGAAATCGGAAAAGGAGTTGGAAAAAGAAAGAAAATGAAAATTTATTGGTGCACACTGACAAACCAAGCACTCTCAAGGGAACATATGCGTTTATCAATCACACATAACGAAGGACTTCTGACACCGCAAAAATACAATAAAAGAAAGTCAAGGGACACCTGTGGCTGTTGTTGTCAGTTTGGAATACACCATAGGTAGCGGACTTTCGATTAGAGTGTCGGTTGGGTAAAGTATTCATAGTATACAATATGTAGCACAACTTTCAGCGTTTAAAACAATTTAAATGTAGTTTAAAAATCAATCAACATTATGTAAGCCACATTTATTATCGATTACTTAGTATACTTACACAAACATTTTTTTTAGAAAGAAACCTTTGTTATACATTTTTGTTACAAAAGAAAGAAAATCTTATATAGTGAGGTAATAAAACAGTGCCCATGCGTTTAGCAGAAATAAAACAAAGACATTCAGATGATAAATATATCATATCTTATAATTGAAGAATCAGATGCTGTATTCTGATATAATCTGAACTGAAATGTATTTACTTATGTGCAAATATTCCTACGATAAATCTTACCTCTCAATCATTACAAATTATACTTTACTCTAATATGTTAGTTTCTCAGCAACTATAAAGGACCAAATATGTGACGTTTTCATATTGAATTGTTATTTAAAATGTTATGTAAGACATTTTGGGCTTATGTAAAACACTTCATGCATCTTTCGAAATGTTAAAAACGCTAATGGTAACACTGCATTTTACTTAATAATTCAAATGATCTACAGGAATGTATAACTGTTCTTTCATAAAATTACTATTACAAGCTAGCGTAGTCTGTATTGCTAGTTCCAGTTAACAATGCTTGTAAAACACAACCGGTAGAATATATAGTCCTGATATAAATATTCAGGCGACTTCACTTCTTCTATTCTTTCTTTCGATGATATATATTCAAATACTTAACCAAGTTGTATTTGTTAAGTTAAGCCAGATATACTTGGGCACCGTGACCCGTCGGCGCCCATAATCTGTTAACGGTATGGTTTCCATGGCCTGGTAAAGTTTAAGAAAGCGGAAAAAGGAGTTGGAAAAAGACAGAAAATGAAAATTTATTGGTGCACACTGACATACCAAACACTCTAAATGGAACATATGCGTTTATCAATCACACATAAAGAAGGTCTTCCGACACCGTGGAAATACAGTAAAAGAAAGTCAAGGGACACCTATGGAATTACACAAAGACGGTAATAATCAACTTTGATTAAACCATAGGCAGCGGACTTCCGATTAGAGTGTCGGTTGGATAAAGTATTTATAGTATAAAATATGTAGTACAACTCTCAGCGTTTGAAATAATTTAAATGTAGTTAAAAAATCAATCAACATTGTGTAAGCCACATTTAGTATTGATTATTTAGTATATTTACACAACTATTTTTTTGAGAAAGAAACTTTCGTTATACACTTTTGCTACAAAAGAAAGAAAATCTTATAAAGGGAGGTAATAAAACAGCGCTCATTCGCTTAGCAGTATTAAAGCAAAGTAATTCAGATAATAAATATCTCACATATTATAATTGAAGAATCAGATATTGTATTCTGACATAATCTTAACTAAAATTTATTTATTCAAGTGCAAGTATTCCTTTGATTAATCTTACCTCTCATTCATTACAAATTATACTTTACTCTAATATGCCAGTTTCTCAACAACTATAAAGGACCAGATATGTGACGTTTTCATTTTGAATTATTATTTACAATGTTATGTAAGATTTCATGCATCTTTCGAAATGTTAATAACGCTAATTTTAACACTGCATTTTACTTACTAATTCAAATGATCTACAGGAATGTATTACTGTTCTTTTATAAAATTACTTCTACAAGCTAGCGTAGTGGGACTTCAATCAAACGTGACTGTTCGGTTAAAAAATTTATAGTAAAAAATACTCAGCAAAATTTTTATCGTTAAAAGTAATTTAAATATTAATGAAAAATATCAATTATCACTATAGGTATCGCCTTTATTATTAATAATTAAGTATGTCTGCAGAAAATAAATAAGTTTGGAAAGAAACCCTTTGTTATATAATTTAAATATTAAATGAAACAAATCTAATGAAGGGAGTTAATAAAATTGCAGAGAACATGTAGTAGATATTTATATATGTTTTAATAAAATCTGTCAGATTGGTGAATAAGACAAACATAAGGAGGAGCACATATTTACTGATGAAAATTTAAAAAAAAAATCTCAGCCATATTAGTCTTAAAACTAGAGACTTTGGATGATAAATATATCTTATACTGTTAAAGAAAGTTCAGCAGTATTCGAACATAATCTTCATACAAAAGAAAAACATTCACTTGCTCTAGAAGTCCAACTTCTCGGTCATCATACATTGTGAGCCATTTGCTCAAATAAAATAAGTAGGACCGATTTGCTCAGTCATTAGCGCGTCTTACTATCAATCCAGGGTTCCGCCGTTAGTTCGAATCTCCGCCTGGCCACAATCTCCGTGATGGTTGATATACGACATTGTGCCTCATTGTCATTCGTTTCTTAACGCTGATTTAATTGGGAAAGTTATCAGTTACTTTCGGAGATAGGGTGTGCTCGAGTACTGGTTAACCTTCCAGGATCCCGGGAAACAGTGGTTAGGTTAACTGATCGCCTGTTAGCCCTCGATGGCATAAAAATGACGCTAAATATTCAATCAATCAATCAATCAATCAATCAATAAATCAATCAATCAATCAATTCAAATATAATAACAAAAAAGTCCGTTTCATTATAAAATGTTGACGTCTAATTAACATACATGTGTATCTGTATTTACCTTTAATAACATCATTAAACATCTAACATCTCAAATGTTCATAGCATATTAATTTCAGGTCATGTACCTCTGTTTTATTTAAATATTAAGCATCAGTTATATAACATCGAGGGATAACTGATCATCAGCGAACCTAACCACTCTTTCCTGGGATCCTGGTAGGTCAACCAGTAATCGAGAATATCTATCTCTGTATGTAACTGATTACTTTCCCACTTGAATCAGTGGTGAAATACAGTGATACACAATGATACACAAGTTGTATATTAGGATATGTAACTAGATTAACATAATAAAATAGTATTATGTTGACACGTTAGCCAACAACAGACATAAACATGAGTATTTGAGTATATAGTACAGAAAATACATGTAAAATGATCCGTTACTGTTCAATATAAATATGCACTTCACTCACTGCATGTGTCATACTGTACAAGAAATAAACCTGATATGCCCGACATATCACGTTATAATCTAATTTGCACTGACAGTACAAGCTAAAGGTGCAAAATTTAGTTAGTACATAGCAACAGAAAGGAAACTAATTCGTTATATGCTTCATGCGGTGTAAAATGGACATTTTCGGAAACGAGACTTAAATCCAAGAAAGTAAATAAATATCTATGATCGAACTATCTGTACGACCGTAGATATTTGTTTTACCTTCTTGGTCCGAAAAGAGATATTTTACGCCGTATCAAATATATTGCGAATTGTCATTTTCTAAATCAGTAATATCTACATTCGAACAAGCTTAGGATTTTTTTTTGGAACGGGTATAAAAGGAGAAATTAATATCCATGTTCACTGTTCAGGTGTTATATTTGAATTTGTCATGATTAATCCATATGTTATTAGATATATATGCGTTGGCACATTGGACAATCTTCGATGATCAGATTGGCAAAGAAAGAAAATGAACATTGAATAGTACACATTGATATACAAAAGCCCTCTCAAAGACACAGAAATTTCTTAATTTCTTCAATCACAAACAAAGAAATGACGACCGATGCCGCGACATTACAATTAAACAACAAATGAAAATGAACAATTAATAAAGGTAAATAATAAAATAGCGCTGCATGTTAAATCAATATAGTGACAGTTAGCACATAATTACTTATCCAATCATTTTAAAATAAACTTAATTAGATATATTTATTCAATCGCATGTACTCAGTCGGCAAATTAAACCACTCAGTATTTATAAATAATGCTTTACTCAAGTTATTCGATTGCTCAACCATGACATGCATGTTTTTAAGTTTAAAATATTGGCGTTTTAACACCGTCATCCAGAGCAATCTATAAGATTAGGGTCTTGTAACTATATCAAGATCTGGATACTCACCCATAAATAGTAGACTTTAGAATGTTAGTTATCGACCACTTGAGAGTTCATTTTCATAATAAATGTTCTTATTTCATTAAATATTTAACTATTGGAATGATAGTATTAAAGTCACAAACACTAACACATGATCTCCCTTTGACATCTCTATGCTCACTGTAAGCAAATCATCTGTGGGGATGTTTGTAATCTCTGAATACATAACACACATATTTTGTAGAATCTTGTCAACAATGTATGTTCTGTTTTAAATTCAAATTTTCTACATTAGTTATTGACAGCATATACGAGTTTGTGACCCCTCTTTCTCCAGCTAACAACTTTACAGTTTCTGTGGAGACCTGCCATAGTAGTTTCCACTCAATGGATAAACTGCAGGGGAATTAACGCAATGAATAGTACACCATGTTTCGGTGTAATATGTTAATGCGTCAATTATATGCAGGACACCATATCCTTAATATGTAAAACACTGCATTGGTCCAAGTGTAACTAACCCTAGTGATAAAACAATGCATTTTATTTACCAAACTAAATGATCTAAGGGAAACTTAAACTGTTATTTCATGAAATTACGTCTACAGTCTAGAGTGTTCTGTAAGGTTAGTTTCAGGGCTTCGTTTATTTCGCTTAAACGTTTAAGTTGTTTGCAAATGTTTGCAGGCAGAGGACAACTGAACGACATGTTTGCTTTAAACGTTTGCTAACAGACCAAACATATATGAATGTTATTTGCTTGTGTTTAATCACGTGATCGAACGACATATGTAGGTATTGCACCGATGTAGTCCGATTCTCGGTTGCTTTTCGTTGTTTATAAACAGGGTAAACATGTTTAACCGTGCTGAACGCAGTCTGGATAACAATGATTGAACATCACAACCAGTAGATCATAAACCTTTCATGCATACTATACAGGCAACTTCATTCATCTGTTCGTTCTTCCTTTCTTTCTTTCTTTCTAAACTATATATTCGTATAATTTAACCTATTGATATTGTTAAATTAAGACAGATACGCATAAACTAGTTATATTGTTTCCACATACTGGTTAGGTTTACGATAACGGAAGAGTGGTTGGAAAATGAAAGGAAATGCAAATTTATTGGTGCACACTGATATTAATATATGCAGAATAAGTTTCAGCGTTGAAAATACTCCTTATTTCGACTTTTCACCATCGTAGTTTCGTTGATTCGTTGTTTCGGCTTTACTCAATTTAATAAATATGACACGACGGCCCTCAACGAGACACCGTAGTAAGTAACTTATATAATGCGCTGTTTACATGTGGTCAGCTTCCACTGCGTTTTCCTAGACTTACATTTTGACGTTTGATCTAATTTTCACTATTTCTATCATTCACGAGCAGAAAATTCCCATATCATATTACAGTACTATCCTGGACTCAAATTAAAATGTCCCAAAAAGACGTCAAAAGTACCACTTTTTGCCCCCTAAAAAAGTAAATTCACCAATTTTACTTTCCATACAGTTTCATAATAAAATGAATTTAGTCAGTCATAGAAACATATTTTTTTTATTGACACAAGCCTAATGAACCTACATTTTATTGTGATCATTTGTTTGTTTGGCATTTTCATCCAACTAGAACTAAGCTTACTATAAAATATATGCCCTAAACATCCCTATATTTTTTCCAGCCAATCAGAGATCCCGTCTGAATGGTATTAGTTTACCATATCGAACAGTGGGTATTCGGTATATATAAATATATGTTACTGTTATGCGAACGAAAGAACTGCTCAAACACACACACACACACACACACACACACACACACACACACACACACACACACACACACAATCAAACAAATACTCGCAGTAAGCTGTATTTGTGTATTCAACTGCATCATTGCTGTTTTCACACAACCAGTGGCGCCCCTACCCTTCATCGTGTTTGGCCGAGTCGTGTTACGGAAATGCGCAGCTTATACCGAGCGCTAAATTCAAAATGGCGATTTCTCTTGATCCACAAGAAAACATTTTTTGACGATGAGAACTGCGTCATAACGAGCGGACAATTTACATACACTTGGCGTTATTGTGAAAGTTCCAGAGACCAGGCTCATAATAATTAGGTCTTACTTTGGTGTATCAGTTTTAGTATTACACGCATTATCAAAAGAAAATGCGTGTACTTATGTCGATTAATAACTTGCGTCTCATATAACAATACATTTGCATTGTGCTATATATAGAGAACTGCTCTTCTGGAACACTGGGCACATTACCTATGGTTCTAAAAGTGCCTTTTTCCAATAGAAAAAATAGAAAAATTGTTGGTCCAATTACGCAGACAAAAATATGGGATTGACCATGTTGCTTTTTCACAATTTCGATGGTTTAATGACATGCGTTCATTTTTGACAATTCTGCCCATTTGTTGGAGTGAATCACTACGCATCTTTAAACTGTTCTGACTTCATTAGTTCTCATTGTTTTCCAAACTTGGCAAAAATCATGAAAATGTTTAAATGTTCTCATATGTACAAGGAAATATGATCATTTAAGGGATTTAAAAAAAAAAAAAAAAAAAAAAAATGCCTAACCAATTTACAGAGTTCTTATTTCTACGGCAAATAATGTAAGGGGGATCAATCTTAATTTAGACATTGTTTTTATATTCACATACCGTTGTTTTTCATGTGGCAGTGCTATTTAGCAAAGTAATGTAAATAATAAATAAGTATATATATTTGAGAGCCTCATAGGAGATTGATGTATTCAAATGAATTATCTCGTTCAGAAAAGAAGGCTTTGGAAGGCTTTCATCAAATTACTTCTACAAGCTAGCGTTGTCTGTATTGTTAGGTCCAGTTATCAATGCTTGTATAGCACAAGCGGTAGATTTTACACTCCTTATATAAATATTCAGGCGACTTCACTATTTATATTCTTTCTTTCGATGATATATATTCAAATACTTAACCAAGTTGTCATTGTTAAGTTAAGCCAGATATACTTGGACACCGTGACCCGTCGGCGCCCATAATCTGTTAACGGTATGGTTTCCATGGCCTGGTAAAGTTTAAGAAATCGGAAAAGGAGTTGGAAAAACACAAAAAATGAAAGTTTATTGGTGCACACTGACAAACCAAGCACTCTAAAGGGAACATATGAGTTTATCAATCACACATAACGAAGGACTTCTGACACCGCAAAAATACAATAAAAGAAAGTCAAGGGACACCTGTGGCTTTTGTCTTCAGTTTGGAATACACCATAGGCAGCGGACTTTCGATTAGAGTGTCGGTTGGGTAAAGTATTTATAGTATACAATATGTAGCACAACTTTCAGCGTTTAAAATAATTTAAATATAGTTAAAAAATCAATCAACATTATGTAAGCCACATTTATTATCGATTCCTTAGTATACTTACACAAACAATTGTTTAGGAAGAAACCTTTGTGTTACATTTTTGTTACAAAAGAAAGAAAATCTTATAAAGGGAGGTAATAAAATAGTGCCCATGCTCTTAGCAGTAATAAAACAAAGAAATTCAGATGATAAATATATCACAGATTATAAGTGAAGAATCAAATACTGTATTCTGATATAATCTGAACTGAAATGTATTTATTCATGTGCAAGTATTCCTACGATAAATCTGACCTCTCATTCATTACAAATTATACTTTACTTTAACACGCCAGTTTCTCAACAACTATAAAGGACTAAATATGTGACGTTTTCATATTGAATTATTATTTACAATGTTATGTAAGACATTTTGGGCTGATGTAAAACACTTCATGCATCTTTCGAAATGTTTATAACGCTAATGGTAACACTGCATTTTACTTAATAATTCAAATGATCTACAGGAATGTATAACTGTTCTTTCATAAAATTACTATTACAAGCTAGCGTAGTCTGTATTGCTAGTTCCAGTTAACAATGCTTGTACAGCTCAACCGGTAGATTATGTAGTCCTTATATAAATATTCAGGCGACTTCACTTCTTCTATTCTTTTTTTCGATGATATATATTTAAATACTTAACAAAGTTGAATTTGTTAAGTTAAGCCAGATATACTTGGGCACGTGACCCGTCGGCGCCCATAATCTGTTAACGGTATGGTTTCCTTGGCCTGGTAAAGTTTAAGAAAGCGGAAGAAGGAGTTGGAAAAAGACAGAAAATGAAATTTATTGGTGCACACTGACAAACCAAACACTCTAAATGGAACAGATGCGTTTATCAATCACACATAAAGGAGGCATTCCGACACCGCGCAATTACAGTAAAAGAAAGACGAGGGAGACGTATGTAATTACACAAAGACTGTAATCATGAACTTAGACTAAACCATAGGCAGCGGACTTCCGATAAGAGTGTCGGTTGGATAACGTAATTATAGTATACAATATGTAGCACAACTATCAGCGTTTTAAATAATTTAAATGAAGTTAAAAAAAATCAATCAACATTGTGTAAGCCACTTTTATTATTGATAATTTAGAATATTTACACAAACATTTTTTTTAAAAAGAAACCTTTGTTATACATTTTTGTTACAAAAGAAATAAAATCTTATAAAGGGAGGTAATAAAACAGTGCTCATGCGCTAAGCAGTAATAAAACAAAGAAATTCAGATGATAAATATATCACATCTTATAAGTGAAGACTCAGATACTGTATTCTGACATAATCTGAACTGAAATATATTTATTCAAGTGCAAGTATTCCTACGATAAATCTTATCTCTCATTCGTTACATATTATACTTTACTCTAATACGTTAGTTTCTCAACAACAATAAAGGACCAAATATGTGACGTTTTCATATTGAATTATCATTTACAATGTTATGTAAGACATTTTGGGCTGATTTAAAACACTTCATGCATCTTTCGAAATGTTAATAACGCTAATGGTAACATTGCATTTCACTTAATAATTCAAATGATCTACAGGAATGTATTACTGTTCTTTCATAAAATCACTTCTACAAGCTAGCGTAGTCTGTATTGCTAGTTCCAGTTAACAATGCTTGTATAGCACAACCGGTAGATTATACACTCCTTAAATAAATATTCAGGAGACTTAACTTCTTCTATTCTTTCTTTAGATGATAGATATTCAAATAATTAACCAAGTTGCCATTGTTAAGTTAAGCCAGATATTCTTGAGCACCGTGACCTGTCAGCGCCAATAATCTGTTAACGATATGGTTTCCATGGTCTGGTAAAGTTTAAGAAAGCGGAAAAGGAGTTGGAAAAAGACAGAAAATGAAAATTTATTGGTGCACACTGACAAACCAAACACTCTAAAGGGAACAGATGCGTTTATCAATCGCAAATAAAGAAGGACTTCCGGCACCGCGTAAATACAGTAAAAGAAAGTCAAGGGACACCTATGTTATTACACAAAGACGGTAATTAATCAAATTAGATTAAACCATAGGCAGCGGACTTCCGATAAGAGTGTCGGTTTGATAAAGTATTTATATTATAAAATATGTAGCACAACTCCCAGCGTTTGAAATAATTTAAATGTAGTTAAAAAATCAATCAACATTGTGTAAGCCACATTTATTATTGGTAATTTAGTATATTTACATAAATTATTTTTTAGTAAGAAACCTTTGTTATACATATTTGTTACAAAAGAAAGAAAATCTTATAAAGGGAGGTAATAAAAACAGTGCTCATGCGCTAAGCAGTAATAAAACAAAGAAATTCAGATGATAAATATATCACATATTATAAGTGAAGAATCAGGTACGGTATTCTGATATAATCTGAACTGAAATGTATTTATTTAAGTGCAAGTATTCCTTTGATAAATCTTACTTCTAATTCATTACAAATTATACTTTACTCTAATATGTCATTTTTTCAACAACTATAAAGGACTAAATATGTGACGTTTTCATATTGAATTATTATTTACAATGTTATGTAAGACATTTTGGGCTAATGTAAAACACTTCATGCATCTTTCGAAATGTTAATAACGCCAATGGTAACACTGCATGTTACTTAATAATTCAAATGATCTACAGGAATGTATTACTGTTCTTTCATAAAATTACTTCTACAAGCTAGCGTAGTCTGTATTGCTAGTTCCAGTTAACAATGCTTGTATAGCACAACCGGTAGATTATATAGTCCTTATATAAATATTCAGGCGACTTCACTTCTTCTATTCTTTCTTTCGATAATATATATTCAAATACTTAACCAAGTTGTCATTGTTAAGTTAAGCTAGATATACTTGAGCACCGTGACCCGTATTACTTACAATGTTATGTAAGACATTTTGGGCTGATGTCAGATTGGCAAATAAGATAAACATAAAAAGGAGCACATATTTACCGATGAAAATTTAAAAAATAAAATCTTAGCCATATTAGTCTTAAAACTAGAGACTTTGGATGATAAATATATCTTATACTGTAGAAGAAAGTTCAGCAGTATCCGAACATAATCCTCATACAAAAGAAAAACATTCACTTGCTCTTAAAGTCCAACTTCTCAGTCATCATACATTGTGAGCCATTTGCTCAAATATAATAAGTAGGCCCGATTTGCTCAGTCATTAGCGCGTCTTACTATCAATCCAGGGTTCCGCCGTGAGTTCGAATCTCAGCCCGGCCACAATCTCCGTGATGGTTGATATTCGACATTGCGCCTCATTGCCATTCGTTTCTTAACGCTGATTTAATTGGGAAAGTTATCAGTTACTTGCGGAGATGAGGTGTGCTCGAGTACTGGTTAACCTTCCAGGATCCCGGGAAACAGTGGTTAGGTTAACTGATCGTCTGTTGCCCTCGATGGCATAAAAATGACGCTAAATATTCAATCAATCAATCAATCAATCAATTCAAATATAATAACAAAAAAGTCCGTTTCATTATAAAATGTTGACGTCTAATTAACGTACATGTGTATCTGTATTTACCTTTAATAACATCATTAAACATCTAACACCTCAAATGTTCATAGCATATTAATTTCAGGTCATGTACTTCTGTTTTATTTTAATATTAAGCATCAGTTATATAACATTGAGGGATAACTGATCATCAGCGAACCTTACCACCCTTTCCTGGGATCCTGGTAGGTCAACCAGTAATCGAGAATATCTTTTCTGAATGTAACTGATTATTTTCCCACTTGAATCAGTGGTGAAATACAGTGATACACCATGATACACAAGTTGTATATTAGGATATGTAACTAGATTAACATAATAAAATAGTATTATATTGACACGTTAGCCAACAACAGACATAAACATGAGTATTTGAGTATATTGACCTCTTCGAAAACCCGAATTCTCGTCGCGTGCGAGAGCGAGATTTCGCGCGATACTATGAGCTCAGGGGAATTCGTTTTACCGCGGTCCTTGCTGAAACAATGCAGATTTCACATAAGTAAATTGAATTTTCATACATTAACAACACAAATACTTATTAAAGCAGTTTAATAAAGTTTAATTTTAGAGAGTATGCTAGTATCAATGATGAACTTAAGAAATGATGCGGTTGTTGACCATGATTACCTTTTTATTGTGACTTTAATTACTGTTGTAAGTGGGTGGTGTTAGCATTATGTTAATGGTGTGCGTGTCTGGAAAATAAGTGTAAATTACTAAGGAAATTTAGTCTTGAAAAAGAAATTAATTAATTTGTTTCAAGAACATAATTTATTATAAATATATAAAGACGAGTTAAAAGTTTAAAACTCCGTCTCTGAGGCTGTTTTGTACCAGTTGTAGTAGCCTAGTTTCAACACAGAAACGAACATTCCCATGTAATTATACTGTATATGTTTCAGAATATTTTTTTTAATTTTTTTTTTTACTCATCAACTATTTATTAGTGACTTAAGTTTATTGTTATATGAATTTTATTTCAGTTCAATTAAAATGCCGTCGGATGACTATTGTTGTATGTCCTTGTGTAACCACAAGAGAAGTAAAGTTCCACCACGTTCTATATGTTACACTATTTCAAAAGAGCCCAACAGTGGCATTTTAGGATCAAACGGAGTTATAAGGATTTAAATGGCAAACTTAAGCAATGGATACCCGCAGATAACTGATGAAGAAAACCCAACTATCCTCCATTTCAATTGTCGACAGACTGGAAAAATTTGTACGGCCTTCCATATTTCCAAACAGATGGATTATGCTTGTTTTTCATGTTTAAGTCTTAAAAAAGAATAAATGTATTCATCTGAGATATCTGAATTAACATATAAGCATCGTTTTAAAAAAATGTACCTTAATTGATTTTTTTACGCATCTAATCCAATAAAACAAATCTAACTACAACTTTATCTTTTCTTAAATATAGGTTTTGCTTGATTAACCTATATAAAACTAACACTGAAATAAAGAACTGACATAAAAATGAACATTTATTAGTCTCTCTTTTATATCAAAGACGAATGATAATGAGACGCAATATGTATATCAACTATCACGGAGATTGTGATCGGTGGGGATTCAAACTCGTGACCTATGGATTAGTATTCAGACGCGCTAATGACGGAGCTTATCGGGCCCGGCAGTCATTACAAAAGCAAGCATGAATGAATTTGTAAAATATGAAAATAACCCTCCGCTTGACAAAGAAAACAAAAATAATATTACGGTTAGTGTCGATGTAGACCCAGATCAGCCTGCACATCTAAGCCGTGTTATCAAGGTATGCACTGTTTGCTACGCAGACAGTAAATTATCAAATTCACCATTTTAAATCAGGAATGGAATTTAAGCAAAAAATGGTCCATTATATATATTTAACAGACTCGTAGATAATAATAAATAAAACCTTATTTAGCGAAAAAAAAAGAAAATGTATTTGACAGCTTTTTTATTCATTATCATGTTAAACTGGTGCATTCATTGCTGTACACTAAGAAATGACTGATAATATGTTAATTTCATACCCTTTAAAAGTAAACTTAAATGAAGCGTTGTTGAGTGGTATTTTTAATATTTGCATAACTTGCACTGTTTTATTGCTTTATCACATTGTATATTTTACCTATAACTAACCCATATGACATCGTTACCCAGTCTACTAGTTATCTGGACAAATATGATTTTTAACCTTTGATGGATAGTGTCATATGGAATACATTTGCCTACAGGCATATTACACAAAATGTATGCTACTGTCCAGTTACTGGCATCCTGCTGAGCTCTCATAATTCATCAACACTACAGTCACACCATGTGGTAATGTGAAAAAAAAACATGCATATTATACCCCAATTTGCATAATTCACCACAGGTTATATGACCCCAGGGTTTAAGATAGGATGTATGATATATTGCATAGTATTATGGACAATTTCTTAATTTAAACATTTTCAGTTACTTAGGGGGTCAATACCAACGGTAAGAAATTATATAATTTTTGTTACGGGGACGGACGTTCCATTTCCGTATATATCTTTCCAAAATGACCATTTTTGTTTACATTTTATATAGTACCTCGGTATAACAGCAGGTGAATGTGTAACATTCTTTTTATCTTCTTCGAAGAATATATACCAGGGATGCAGACGTTACAGTTTTTTTTGTCACAAATTGAAATTTTCTGATTTTATGTATTATTTCACAAATACACTTTTATTAAAGTATATATATCTTCTCGTGGTCATGCATTACAATGTGATACACGTAAATGTTGTAAATATGATAAAATCAAAATTGAAAGTATATTATTTTGTGTGATTTGTGTCCGTAGTAATTTTTGTAAATCTATAATAAATATATCAAATTTTTCGTTAATACAATAAATGTATAAACAAAATAAAATGTATTTTAGTCACGTTATTGATAAAAAAAATTAGTACTAAACTTCTCAAGTTTACAAATTACCCCACCCATCACCAGAAATCAAGCATAAATTAAAGTATACAAACACGCACAAAACGATAAAAAGTAATTTTATTTTATCATGATTATTTTATCATATTATTTTTTTATTTTCTTTCATATTTTGTATTGTTTTCTTTCTTTTCATGGCTGTTTTGTGTAACTTTGTTCTAATTAAACTACTGTCACAAACATCACTGCGGTTTGTTATGGTGTGACGCGATTCCCCTGAGCTCAAGTCACGCACAAATCTCGTCACGCACGAGAGTGAGATTTCACCTTTTCGAATTGGAGAATAGTACAGAAAATACATGTAAAATGATCCGTTACTGTTCAATATAAATATGCACTTCACTCACTGCATGTGTCATACTGTACAAGAAATAAGCCTGATATGCCCGACATGTCACGTTATAATCTAATATACAAAAGCCCTCTCAAAGACACAGAATTTTTTTAATTTCTTCAATCACAAACAAAGAAATGACGACCGATGCCGCAACATTACAATTACAACAACAAATGAAAATGAACAATCAATAAAGGTAGGTAATAAAATAGCGCTGCATGTTTAATCTATATAGTGACAGTGAGCACATAATTACTTATCCAATCATTTTAAAATAAACTTAATTAAATATATTTATTCAATCGCATGTACTCAGTCGGCAAATTAAACCACTCAGTATCTATAAATAATGCTTTACTCAAGTTATTCGATTGCTCAACCATGACATGCATGTTTTTAAGTTTAAAATATTGGCGTTTTAACACCGTCATCCAGAGCAATCTATAAGATTAGGGTCGTGTAACAATATCAAGATCTGGATACTCACCCATAAATAGTAGACTTTAGAATGTTAGTTATCGACCACTTGAGAGTTTATTTTCATAATAAATGTTCTTATTTCATTAAATATTTAACTATTGCAATGATAGTATTAAAGTCACAAACACTAACACATGATCTCTCTCTGACATCTCTATGCTCACTGTAAGCAAATCATCTGTGGGGATGTTTGTAATCTCTGAATACATAACACACATATTTTGTAAAATCTTGTCAACAATGTATGTTCTGTTTTAAATTCAAATTTTCTACATAAGTTACACAGCATATACGAGTTTGTGACCCCTCTTTCTCCAGCTAACAACTTTACAGTTTCTGTGGAGACCTGCCATAGTAGCTTCCACTCAATGGATAAACTGCAGGGGAATTAACACAATGCATAGTACACCAAGTTTAGGTGTAATATGTTAATGCGTCAATTATATGCAGGATACCATATCCTTATGTAAAACACTGCAGTGGTCCAAGTGTAACTAACATTAGTGATAAAACAATGCATTTTATTTACCAAACTAAATGATCTAAGGGAAACTTAAACTGTTATTTCATGAAATTACTTCTACAGTCTAGAGTGTTCTGTAAGGTTAGTTTCAGGGCTTCGTTTATTTCGCTTAAACGGTTAAGTTGTTTGCAAATGTTTGCAGGCAGAGGACAACTAAACGACATGTTCGCTTTAAACGTTTGCTAACAGACCAAACAAATATGAATGTTATTTGCTTGTGTGTTTAATCACGTGATCGAACGACATATGTAGGTATAGTGCCGATGTAGTCCGATTCTCGGTTGCTTTTCGTTGTTTATAAACAGGGTAAACATGTTTAACCGTGCTGAACGCAGTCTGGTTAACAATGATTGAACATCACAACCAGTAGATCATAAACCTTTCATGCATACTGTAAAGGCAACTTCATTCATATGTTCGTTCTTCCTTCCTTTCTTTCTTTCTTTCTTTCTTTCTAAATTATATATTCGTATAATTTAATTATTAATATTGTTAAACTAAGACAGATACGCATCTAATAGTTATATTGTTTCCACATACTGGTTAAGTTTACGGTAAAGGAAGAGTGGTTGGAAAATGAAAGGAAATGCAAATTTATTGGTGCACACTGATATAAATATATATAGAATAAGTTTCAGCGTTGAAAATAATCATTATTTCGACTTTTCACCATCGTAGTTTCGTTGATTCGTTGTTTCGGCTTTACTTAATTTAATAAATATGACGCGACGGCCCTCAACAAGACACCGTAGTAAGTAACTTATATAATGCGCTGTTTACATATGGTCAGCTTCCTTTGCGTTTTCCTATACTTACATTTTGACGTTTGATCTAATTTTCACTATTTCTATCATTAGCGAGCAGAAAAGTCCCATATCATATTAAAGTACTGTCCCGGACTCAAATTAAAATGTCCCAAAAAAGACGTCAAAAGTACCACTTTTTGCTCCCTAAAAAAGTAAATTCACCAATTTTACTTTCCATACAGTTTCATAATAAAATGAATTTAGTCAGTCATAAAAACATAACTTTTATTTTTTTATTGACACAAGCCTAATGAACTTACACTTTATTGTGATCGTTTGCCTGTTTGGCATTTTCATCCAACTAGAACTAAGCTTACTATAAAATATATGCCCTGAACATCCCTATACTTTTTCCAGCCAATCAACACCCCGTCTGAATGGTATTAGTTCACCATATCGAACAGTGGGTATTCGGTATATATAAATATATGTTACTGTTATGCGAACGAAAGAACTGCTAAAACACACGCACACACACACACACACACACACACACACACACACACAAATACTCGCGGTAAGATGCATTTGTGTATTCAAATGCATCATTGCTGTTTTCACACAACCAGTGGCGCCCCTACCCTTCATCGTGTTTTGCCGAGTCATGTTACGGATCTGGGCAGCTTATACCGAGCGCTAAATTCAAAATGGCGATCTCTCTTGATCCACAAGAAAACATTTTTTGACGATGAGAACTGCGTCATAACAAAACGACAATTGACATACACTTGGCGTTATTATGAAAGTTCCAGAGACCAGGCTCATAATAATTAGGTCTTACTTTGGTGTATCAGTTTTAGTATTACACGCATTGTCAAAAGAACATGCGTGTACTTATGTCGATTAATAACTTGCGTCTCATATAAAAAATACATTTGCATTGTGCTATATATAGAGAACTGCTCTTCTGGAACACTGGGCACATTACCTATGGTTCTAAAAGTGCCTTTTTCCAATAGAAAAATTGTTGGTCCAATTACGCAGACAAAAATATGGGATTGACCTTGTTGCTTTTTCACAATTTCGATGGTTTAATGATATGCGTTCATTTTTGACAATTCTGCCCATTTGTTGGAATGAATCACTACGCATCTTTAAACTGTTCTGACTTCATTAGTACCCATTGTTTTCCAAACTTGGCAAAAATCATGAAAATGTTTAAATGTTCTCATATGTACAAGGAAATATGATCATTTAAGGCATTTTCAAAAAAAAAAAAAAAAAAATGCCTAACCAATTTACAGAGCTCTTATTTCTACGGCATATAATGTAAGGGAGATAAATCTTAATTTAGACATTGTTTATATATTCACATACCGTTGTTTTCATGTGGTAGTGCTATTTAGCAAATTAATATAAATAATAAATACGTATATATATTTGAGAGCCTCATGGGAGATGTATCAAGATGCCTCATGATGTATTCAAAAGAATTATCTCGTTCAGTTAAGAAGGCTTTGGAAGCCGATAGATATCCATGTCCGAACAGGTCAAGGAGGCCGATGGATATATATGTTCAAACCGCTTAAGGATGTTAAAGCTATCTAGGTCCAAACATGCCTAGGAGGTCAATGGATATAAATGTCCGAACATATTAAGGAAATCAACATATATCTATGTCCGAAAATGTCAAAATGTCAATAGATAGCTATGCCCGGGCAGATCAAGGAGTTAGATAGATATCTATGTCTGACCGGGTCTAGGTGAACGATGGATATCTATGCTAGTGTAAAAGTTGGATATTTATGTTCAAACAGGTACAAGAGGTTCAAATGTATCAAGGAAGTCATTGGATATCTATGTCCGAACAGGTCAAAGTGGTCAATGTACATGTATATCTATGTCCGAACAGGTCAAAGGCGGTCAATGTTTTACTATTTCCCAACATGTATGGGGTTGAATTAATATCTATGTCTGAACAGGTTAGAAAGTCTAAAGCGTTTATATTTCCGAACAGGCAAAGGCGGTCAAAGGATATCAATGTCCGAAAGGTAAATGGATATTTATGTCCGAACAGATCAAGGAGGTCAATGAATAACTATGCCCGAACAGGCCAGGGAGGTCAATGGATATTCATGTCCGAATAGGTCAAGGAGGTCAATATATATTATGTCCGAACAGGTTAAATAGGTCAATTGATGTCCATGTGCGATAAGGTCAAGGCGATATTAGGATATTTATTTTCGAACAGACAAAGACGGTGATATCTTTGTCCGAATAGGTGAATGTGACCAATGCATATATGAGTCAGATCAGTTCAACGTCCGAACAGATTACGGAGGCCGATGGATGTCCGTGTTCGAACGCATAAAAGCCGGTCCAGGCATAAGTATAAATAGTTGAAACATTAATGTATATCTAAGTTAGAACATATAAAATGAAAACAAGTGAGCATTATTTTAGAACAGTCAAATGGGTGAATGTTTGAATAAAAGGAAGTCGATGGAGGTCTTTGACTGCGTTTTGTTCTATATAGAATAATACTCGTTATTACAAGCAGTTATATTAATCATAGACAGCGGACCTCCGACAATTAACAATGCTACCTCATTTATATATATATCAACTAAAGTTCACCTTAACTTATAGTCTTGTGAATGTTTAACATACTTATATCCAAACTTAACTAAACTATAAAATATTATATTCAGAGATATATTCATGTTTGAAAGTAAATTTTAAAAGTAGTATGTCGTCAGGTTTCTAAAGTACGGAGTATTTTCTTCCGAAGGGTACAAATATAAAGGGAGAAAATAAAAATTGTTTCGCAGTGCGCATAGTTTTTTAAATTATTGTTTAAGGAAAAGTATTATATCATGTTAGTATCAGTTACTATAATGGCCAAGAAGCATTGCAATTCACGTGCGTTGCTTGACTGAAAACGATGTGTAGGTGCTATTGTAAGGGGACCGGGGGAAAGCTCCCCCGAAAATAAATTTAACTAGACTTTCGTAGGTGCGTTTTAACTTATATTTCTTACGATTTTAGGGGCCTGTTTAAAATTACTATTAACCTTGAAATCACGGTTTTATAACCAAATTAATGTGATGTTTCAAGGTTTGTTCACTTCAATAAAGGGGTGAATGAAGTAGCCAAGTGGTCAGATTTTAAGTGTATTTTTTTTTTGTATTTAATTGTTTTTCTATTTCTCAGGGGAAAAAATGTAGGTACATGTACGTGCATACAGTGCCTATGGTAAACTACGCCCTGAAATTAATTCCACTGTTAACGAAAGAACTAGACCTATGGTCCCCTCTAAATTATCCAGTACTATGTACTTCTAATCGCATATATATGATGATTCGTCTCTTCTGCTATTGTTTCCCCTCAGAAATTTGATATTCAAGCAAGGACGTTGACGGGAAGGAGACTTGCACTTCCCTATCAGATGTTGATAAACAAACAGGCTTGAACAGATCAAAGACGACAATGGATAAACATGTTCGAACATGTTTAGCAGGTCAATTATACTCTGGTTGGAAAAGGTCAAGGAAATGTATGGATATCTTTGTTCGAACACTGGCATAGAAAACAGTACAATAGTTATTTGTTTATGGGAAGTATATTGTATTATCAAAGGTTTGGGTATTCCTGTCCCCATCATCTCACAACTACCTGGGTACTTGCCCCGGCATCAACCCCCATTTTCGTCATTTTTTAAAAAAAAATGAATTATATCAAATAAAATTTCCCTGTCACATTCTATATATAATAATGACCTTTCATGTCACCTTACTTGTTTTAAATTAAACACAATACTCTACCCAATTTCAATTTTAATCACCAAGCCACCTACCCCACTCCCCGATTTATTTTTCATTTATTTATTTTTTATACGTTTTATATAAAGTAAATGAAAATATTTTGTAGGTGTCTCTTTTTTTAGCACCATTTTGTGGAGTTGTTGAAACGGCCACTGGGAATTTTTTTTTAATATAAATGTTTTGATTTTATTAAATAATTTAAAATCCGGATTAATAGTATAAAAGTTAACAACACTATATAAAGGTCACCTTTGCTGAATTCCTTATACTCACATTAAGAAAAGCATCTTTGGGAATGTTTTTTTTTTAAATTTCGCGAATCATCGTGCTCGATTTCTATAACATCCCTTTATCATATTTTGTTTCTTTTAATGTCAAAACCTATAAAACACAAATGCTTTCTTTTTTTATTTTGATATATGGAGACATACTATACTATAAATAATAAAGGCGATATCTGCAGTGTTAATTGATAGATTTTTAAAATATTTAAAAATTGCTCGACATTGAAAGTTAAGCTGGATGTTTTGCTCTATAAAAAAAATTATATACTTTACCGAAACAGTCTTCTTTAAGGAAGCCCGCTGTCTATGATTTATTCAAGTACAAATAACTAAGCGTTTTTCGCGAGTTACTATCAATCAAAATGATTTATTTATAACCATAGGTGTCCCTTGACCTTTTTTTGTTTTGTTTTTATCTCCCTGTACCACCGTTATCAAATATTGTGTAGGCCAATAAGACTCGTGAAAGTATAATTAATTTTAACCTAGCACATCTGTATTAGCGCAATTCGCTATGTTATTCCCGCCGGTAATAATCATCCATTTTTTGCAGGCCAATTCCATTATATTGTGCCAGTTGCTGTGAAAATTTCTTCTGAGCACTTGATCTCACTTCTCTTTGTGGTGTTAATTTACATTTTCATTATAATCATTAGCCTTACAATCTTTTTCGTTAGTCTCATTAAATTTTCCATAAACTGTAGACATCTTAAAGGGGAATTATATCGTTTCTTTTTCAAAATTCTAAATTTTGCTACAATATTTTCCCCTTATGTCAAAGCTATATACACATATACACTTCTCCGATTAAACTATCGATTCAGTCAAGTTTGGGTTGATTTGATATACCAAACAATTCGCATTTTTATTTATTTAGTATAAAAAGATGCTTTGCATCCATTAAAAAGAAATCACTCATTTTTAAACCATTTATAGTCTTTTTACCTGCTTTTCTACCTTTCAGTAGAGTAGCTAAGTTGCTGATAGATATTGGCAACATAAACATTTTGTAAAGCATTTTGCTTTTAGATTTTATATTATTTCACTTCCTTTGTCTAATTAGATTTCTGCCTATCTTTAGTGCGACTGAGTCTTATGGCTGTGTTTAACAACTTGGAATGGTACCCGAAAATTATTGTGTGATATATGTGTGTTTTCAAAGTTATTTTTAGTTTATACTAATTTATGTTCGCTCGAATTCGTAATAAACAAAAGGCTTTTGTGAAACAGTAATGCGCTTTGTTTTATGAGATGCCATCGATTGTACCCATAACATCCAGCGTGAGTGGTCAACCTTATATCGACTGCGCCACCGCATCGTTTCAATTATTATCGTCTTTATTACAACATATTTAAATAACTTGAATGAGAGCTATTTTTTCATTTTACCGATTTCAGTTTGCTCAGCTCTGACTATCAATACAGGGTAGACGGGTTCGAATCCCAGACCGGCTACAGTTTCCTTGATGATTGAAAGAATAATATGACTAACTGCCATACATTGTTCATCGCTGCTCCAAGTGGGAAAATTATCTGTTACTTTCGGAGATTTGTGTACTGAGTAACCGTCTAGAATCCCTGGCAAAATTGGTTAAAACAAAGCCAGTACAAATACTAAGAAAGGGAAATTAAAAATGTTGTGAACAAAAATAAAGTGCTACTTAAGTGTCAGTGATCCAGGACGAACAAACCGGTTATGGGTATAAAGTACACTATAAAGACGGAAGATAACGCTAACATAGTACACTATAAAGACGGAAGATAAATCATACATGGTACACTATAAAGTAAGATAATTCTTACAAAGTACACTATACAAAAGGGAGATAACTCATACATATTACATATGTACACTATAAAGACGGAGAAAACTCTCACATAGTACACTATAAAGACCTAAGATAACTCATACATGGCAGACTATAAAGAAGTAAGATAATTAACTCAATATACACTGTAAAGAAGGAAAACAACTTACACATGGTACACTATAAAGAAGGAAAATAATTTACACATGGTGCACATAAAGAAGGAAGATAACTGATGCATGACACACTATAAATATGGAAGATAATATACACATGGTGTACTATAAACAAGGAAGAAACTCACACATGGTACACTATAAAGAAGGAAAATAACTCATAAATGGCACACTATAAAGAAGGAAGAAATTCATACATGGCACACTATAAAGAAGGAAGGTAACTCTCTCTAAAGAAGGAAGATAATTCACACAATGCACACTGTAAAGAAGGACGATAACTCATACGTGGTACACTAAAAAGAAGAAAAATATCGTACACATGGTGCTGTATAAAGAAGTAAGATAACTCATGCATGGCACACTTTAAAGAAGGACGATATCTCATACGTGGCACACTATAAAGAAGTTAGAGCATTCACACTATGTTCACTGTAAAGAAGGAAAATAACATACACATGGTGCACTATACAGAAGGAAGATAACTCATATATGGCAAACTATAAAGAAGGAATGTAACTCATTATAAAGAAAGACGATAACTCACACATGGTACACTATAAAGAAGGAAGATAACTCATATATGGCTCAATATAAATAAGGAAGGTAACTCGCTATAAAGAAGGAAGATAACTCATACATAGTGTACTACAAAGATGGATCAAAACTCACATAGGGTTCATACTAAAGAAGGAAGATAATTCACACATGGTGTGCACTATTAAGAAGGAAAATAACTCATACATGTAATATTTCAAAAAAGGAAGATATCTCATAACTGGTACGCTATAAAGAAGGAAGTTACGCCAACCGAATAGTATACTCCACATATAATTTATTCAAAATAATCACCAACATACAATGAAATCAGTTTTAAAAACAACTATGAAGTTCAAATTCACCATCTTCGTTGTCACGGCACGAGACATGATGTTTGCCACGTGCAGTTTGTGTCACCTAGTTTTGGCCCATGCGCTCTGTCGGTTATACAAAATCTTGAATAGGGTGAAAGTGGGGATTTCCATGGGACCGTCACAAAAGCAGATGAGTTTGTACAGTCGAAATAATGAATCCGAAATAACACACGTCACAGGTATTTTAACCGACTGCCACCTGTACGCACATCACCAATATGGCGCCATGAAAGTTACCGTTGGTCGTCTGCAAAGAAAAAAGGGGAAATAAAAAGAAAAAGAAAGTTTGTTCCTCGATTTATGTCTCAAGTAACACTTAACATTTTTTTTAGTCCACTCAGGTATCTTCAATAAGGTATGTATTTCCATCACAGGTATACCGTACAGTTTATACTAACCTTTAGGTCAACCGAGCCAATGCACCGCTTACACTACTCAAATTTCAAATCGGTCATTTGGATTTATGATATGTCATCAACAGAAATTTCATATTTTAATCTATAATCTAATGGTAAAATTACTTATGCATATTTTCTCAAAATTGTATTTTAATTTACAAAGCAATAAACATACACCAGCCTTTGTAAGTCACCTCCCGCGAAACCGATTTTCACTTACATCATTGTTATGTATAATAATGCATGTACACCGTTGTTCGACCGCTTTGATCCAAAGTTTTGTTATTAATCCATGCCAGGGTAACGTTTTGATACAAATGTAACATAATTATGCAGCTGTTTAATTTCGTTTTTGAAAACACACCCTTTACATAATAAACTGGGTCAAGGTTGACGTCAAAGTGAGACGCTTTAGGTGTAAACCCACAATTGATTTTCGTTCTTTATTCTATAGTAAATAATAAAAGTTCGATGGTTTTTTAATCACAGAGAACCTCAAATGAAAGAAGTGAAACCTACATTTTACTGTTTGTCAACCTCTGCACTATCAAAATATGATGAGAAAAGTAGGGGCCATATGTCATATAAAAGATTTTTTTCTGCTCAGTGTGTACACTGTTGACAAAGTGAATGTAGACTTCCGAAATCATGTATTCATACCCCAATTTCCAGGCATCATTTTTTTTCTAAACTCACAATTCAAACATGACAATGCTATCAACATGTTCAAAATACACCAATAATGCCATTCAAATAATAAAATGAGCATTGAAATAAGGAAAATGCATTATTAAAGAAGAAGAAACGAGGATTATTTACAACCGCCATTATGCGTCTACCTCACGGAAGCACTTCCTTTTTTGCAATGGTGGTACTACGCCTTTATTCGCTGCAAATGGCGGACATACAGGATACTTTTGTGAATTTGGTTTTGCGGGTGGTGCATTTCAGAAAGTTGTTATTTTTTTTTTTTAATTAAGTGAAGCTTTTGGAAAACATGCACAAACAAATTGTTCCTTAGCTTGTACATTAAGACATGCACTGGTTGCCGAAATGTCAAAAAGAAGCAGATGACAGGTTATGAAAGTTGATTAGTCAATATACATTAGTGTTGTACCATATTTATAATACATTCACATTTCAGAACATTATTATTTTATCATTAAACAAAAACTCGACACCAGACCCGACCAGTTGACCTGTCAGACACCAACACCATTTACTGGTTCCGCCTTAGAAACGGACTCAAAACTAACTATCAAGATATTACTGTGTTCTGGAGCTAAAATTTAAAATGAATTAGTATAAACATTTTTATCTATCTTCCTGTGTTCGGTATACTTGTTACTTGATACAGCCAATAGTTAGCGTTTTTGAAACAAAGGTTTTATAAATATTTATCAGAAGTTATGTAAATAAAATGACTTCTAGTTACAAATTATATTACATTTCATTTATAAAAAAAAATATTACCCAAAATGAATGATTGGGTCAATTCTAATGAACTTCTGATGAGTGAATTGTTTTTTCATGTAAACGTTTATTCAAAATAAATCAGGTATTTTCAATAAACATTGCTTAAGAAATCCAGGGAATAGCAAATATTATCCAGTACACACAATCGATTTTGAACCGCAAAGGTTGTACAATGGTGATTTTAACATTGTGAACACAATTCAAATTCCCCACGCAGTAATAATAATCTATGTAAATCCCATCTACATATCGTAATAAAGGGACACATAACAACGATCTGAATACCATTGCTGATTCATGTGAAATTCACAGATTAATACAGGGTGTAACTCGAAAAACAGGCCAAACCTCTTCTCCTCATAGAACATACAGTGCTTAATATATGACATTAAGACTCTTCAGTTGTAAATATCGCCCGATTTATTTTTTTTCTTCATTTTTGTCATGATATATGATTAATTTAAATACATGATTTGCCGTTTGACATTTTCATTCACAGATAAACAATATGAGTTATCCTAAGTTTGCCCTTATAGTTAGTACTTTTTGTAGATTTCAATAGTTGGATATATACTTACTTCAATTTTGGGTTCATTCTTACGATTCTGAAAAATAGGAAAATTGATATCCGTTACAATCTTTCAAATGATATTCTAAATATATGGTTTTGTTTTGCATAACATACCAAGGTAGGTGATAAAAATTGGCTTAAATTCAATTAAATGAATATTCAATTAAACAAATGATAAGTGGTGATTCAATGAGCAAGCCTATGTTCTCATCGCTGAAATTTTTTTTATAATTACAATAACATTTACACAGAAACATAAATTCAATTAAATGCATATTCAATTACACAGATGATAAGTGATTCCATAAGCAGTTCTGTTTCATCATAGCTGACAAAAAACAACAACAGTATTGACTTGAGTAGCATTCCACTAGTGAGACATAAATATCAATGATGATTGACGACTGAATTGTATATGCTTGACATTCCTGAGATATGAACTTACCATTTACCATGTGTAAAGTACACGCGCACTTTGCTCATTGAATGTAAGTTCATATTTCACAAATGTTAAAAACAGTTAATTCCTTATCATGTATGTTACTAATGCACCTTGTATGCAAAAATATGTCCCATTTATCTATTATACACCTTTTATAGCAACAATTTAAGTATGCTATGTGCAAGTTTGAGACGATTAACGGAACAGCAAGAGTTAGCCCTCTTGTACAACTGTTTTGTAGATAGTTAATCGGAATATCTCGAAAAAGGCAGTTTTTTTTCCGAAGCTAAAATGACCGCTCACAAGTAATGCGTTCAATAAGTAAGGCACACATACAAAATTTTGATGTCAAACTATAACTTACATTGCACAGTTTTTATTGTCATAAATCACAACTTCATTTTCCCACGTGGCGACGTCCATTCTTGGGCAAGAATGAGGATCGTATTGATAGCGTGACGGGGCCTTGGTCGTCGTCGGCATTGGCGTTGTCGTCATGACGGGTTTGCGGTTGGTGGATGGTTGTAGCTTATGTACAACATGAACACTTGGTTTACCTCCAGAGGCTTGACCCACAGCGTAGCCATGGCCTGAAATAAAAGATTCTTACATCCATTGGGTGGTCATTCATGTCTATATTGTCATCAATTTGTAACTCAATGTCTTATTATTATTATTCTAAGTTTTTATCGTATAGAATAATTGAATACCATGATGCATACATAATCACCTGATGACTTTTATTGTTGTGATGTATTATTATCATTATCATTATTATTATTACCTTATATTAGATGGTCAAAGGTCATGCTATATTAAATTTAGTATCTTTATTTTGACAAGTGGAGGATTCAAGTTTGTAAGTAAACGCATTTATATAGAACGATATATTAAAAACATGTATCTATAACAAACGATGCATATAGAAATATGGTCACGTGATACGAATACTTTTTAAAGACAAGAAGATTGATGGATATTTACTGACATCATCCATTTTATTTTGAAAAAAAACATTTATTTAATATAAATATAATAATTACCAAATCAGGTATCTACCCCGATTAATATGACCAAATTGAAGTAGTTTAAATGTATGCGTTTTAAAGTTTTAAAAAAATGCGTGTATTAAAGGCAGTGTATCTATTCACATTCTAAAATTTAAGAAACGTATTGAATTATAACTACATATTATAAATCTCGATTGAATGATCAAACAAACGGTTTAATAACACAACAAAAGTGTTTAAATGGTACCAATAACATATTATAATATAATAAACAAATCCATCGGTTAGTAAATGTTAGTAACATATACAAATGCTGAATGAAATATAAATGAATACATATGTACACATACAAGCTTCAGAATAGCGTTTTGTTGCGTTATGCATACACGTTATTATATTTATTTTAAACAAAGTTTTTTTTACATTAACTTACAAAATAGGAATTAGGTTTAATAAAATATCTAAATTATAATTGTTGTTTTTCATCTAAAATATCTTTGTTTCACGAATTATTTCAACTCAGCTATAACAAATACGTATACATTTAACTAAAATAATCGTCACAACGTTGAATAAAATATCTCAAATAATGTTTCACGAATTATCTCAGATCAGCTAAAATAAATGAGTATAAACTAAACTAGCTTAATATGGACTTGGTTGTATTGAATATCTCAATTACTGTACAATTGCAATTTCTCAATCTGAAATATCTTGTTTCGCGAAATAACCAAACTGTGCTAACATAAATTGGTATAAACTATTCTAACATACGAGGTAATCGGTTATATAAACTATTTTAAAATAGGTTTTAAAATCACCCCATCTATTCAAAAACATATGTAAATGATATATCTCGTGGTTAACAGCTGATTTAACATCACTTTCCATATTCTTGTTTAATATATTCAGATATATTTTATGAAAAACGATTTGTTTTAGTTAGTCTTTTACTTCGATTGTGAAACACGTTTTACAACTTAGACAAATCACATTCGACGTCTTCCTAGGAAGAACCAGTACTAAGCATGTGCGGAAAAAGGTGTCTTGCTTAAGGACACCAGGCATAGCTGTGACGGAGGATCAAACCCACGACCCCACCCCCCTCCAATCATAGGTTCGATGTTCTACCACTGGAGCACGCACAACACTTTATTTACATCACAATTTAATTCGATAAAGTTCAAGTTAGTGAAACATTAATGACAAAAACATTACACAAATAACGTCACATAATAATACCTTTTCAACGTCACATTTCTTTTAATGTCATTGCTTAAAGCGTTATAAAACATGAAAATAATATGACCATTAAAACAGTTGGTATATAGCTCAAATTAGTTAGACTGAATAAAATACATGTAACGACTAAAACAGTACAACGCTTAGTTGATTTACCTATCTCGATAAAAAAGAAAGAGAAAACACAAAAATGACCTTATGAGATACTATATAATTATAACATTTATTTTTGCCGTCATTTGCATAAAGCCTTTAAAGACTTGAGAGAAGTGTGATAATAAAACATTAACTTGAAAGGTTGAAGCAGTCTAACAATAGCGGCTGTGTACCAGTCTAACACTTGAATAATGGCTTCCGTGATAACGCATGGCATTGACGATGACACCGTGGGCAGGTATATGGCCTATTATCAAATTTGTTCCTTTCCACCAGATCGACGTACAGTCAAACCTGCCTTAAGCAGACAGTCAACAGTAGTGACCTTATCAAGACAGGTTGATGCTTAATACAGGATAATTTGTTTTGATAGCAAAGAAATAGGAAAAAGCAACTATGACTGCTTAAGACAAGTGGCTGCTTAATAGAGATGGCCGCTTACACAGGTTTGGCTGTATATCGTAATGGGCTCTCATATAGAACAGTTGAACGGGACGTGTTTTTGTTTATTTCTTTACTTTATAAAACTGTTAAATGATATATGTCAGAATATTGTCTTAAAAAACTGATTGAAAAAAAAGTAAATATGATCTTTGTGTTTATTCTAAATGTAAGCCACTTTAATGTAGAAGAGTCAGTGTAATTTAACTGTAAAATACAGAACAGCAAAACATCGAAGTAAAGGAAAACGAATATTCATTTTTGTATAAAATCAAACAACACCTCTATCATATATTACAATTTTTACACCTGTGACAGACAATGTCATTCGTAATAAATAAAATATGATATCACATAAAAATAGAATTCGTATAACAATATTTTGCGTTGTTTTAATTAATGAAATGAACTTTTTATAGTAAAATACTGTTTTTATACATATATAATGACCTGGATACATACATATATATATATATATATATATATATATATATACATATATCCTTGTTTGTGTGTATCTCCAGTTTATACCATGTTTTATATACAAAACGAAAACTTAATGAACTATTTGAAGTTAAACAGCAATGTTGGGAAACCCACATTTGAGCACGTTGTTTGGTCAGTTGCGTCAATTGAACGTTTGGATAACGTCAATTTTCAGTAAGTGTGCAATTGCAATGAACTGTGGGACAGGGGTAGAATTCCTTGCTTTTGCATTTGTGGTTAATAGACCTGATTCGGGAGTTATCAGGTTTTGGGACAGACTAATGTCATCTCCAGAAAATACATATTGTGCGAGCTTCTTTCAGCAGACAATGACGTCGTTTTAGATGACGATGTATGATCAATGGTGGTCCGGTGTAACGTGTTGGAGGTAATTGGTAGGTCAATATATGATGTTTACTGAGAAGGCATTTTACTGTGTTGATCGTATAAGGATGGTTACAAACGGATTCTCCTCGTATCGAGCGAAAATCTGAACCGTCATGTCACTTAATTAGATATCCACTACAATCATAGATTTAATCTATGTATCTCCACTACAATCATACATTTGATATGTGTAGATCTACTTTAATCATATATTGATTACAATAAATCAATCTACTGTAATCATATATTTAATTAGTGTAAAATCACCCACTGTAGTGCGGCATATAATTAATCAGAGTAGTTCCAACCTCTATAATCATATATTTAATCAGTGTAAATCCATCCATTTTAGTGCGGCATATATGTAATCAGTGTAAATACACAAATTTCAGTGCGGCATATATTAAATCAGTGTTAATTCACCCACTAAAGTGCGGCATAGATAGAATTAGTGTAAATCCACCCACTATAGAACTCGCCCACTATAGTGCAGCATATATTTAATCAGTGAATATTCACCCACTATAGTTCGGCATATATTTCTTTAGTGTAAATTCACACACTATAGTGCGGCACATATTTAATCAGTGTTAATTCACCCACTGTAGTGCTGCACATATTCAGTCAGTGTAAATTCAACCACTATAGTGCGGCATATATATATATTTCCGTGTAAATTCACCCACTATAGTGTGGCATATATATTTTTCAATGTAAATTCAGACACTATAGTGCGGCGTATAATTAATCAGTGTAAATCCATTCATTATAATCATATAATTAATCAGAGTAAATCCACCCACTATAGAATCTACCCAATATAGTGCGGCATATATTTAATCAGTGAAATTTCCCCCACTGTAGTGCGGCATAGACATAATCAGTGTGGTGAGCAATTTCTGATTTTTTGTGTCACATTCTTCCCTTTTTCTTGCATTATCAAGTGACCTTCAATAAATTTATGAAATCTTTGTTCAAAATATTATTTAAATGATCCCTTCTACGATTTGCCTTTAATGTATTAGCTGCCTTAATGCATCGATACATGTATTGCCAAACTTAGTTTTACTATATATAACACAGTGAATAAAACAATTTTAACTTAAAACAGTACAAACATGTTCTTACAATAAGCAATTCATTTATCAAAAAACAATTACATTCAATTCATATAGAACAAATGTTAAAGGTTTGAGATAGAACACATTGTTTAATAAAACGCTAAAAATTATTTTAAATCATTTGTACCATGCAATAGCTCTCGCTAAATAATGAAGATAACATGCATGCGTCTAAATTCTAACTCATTGCCTTATTAATTTACATGCAAAAATATCACGTAAATGTCATAAATTCTAATTCCTAATTGGCAATATCATATACTAAGCACATAATATATTATCATTTTTTCTATTTTTTATTCGCCATTTTGTTAAGTCTTATCTTTTTTTATATATAAGTTATATAGTACCGAAAAATTAACTACCACAACTTAACGTTACTGATTTGAGAATGATAGTGCAGCATCGGCATTCGTTGATTCGATTTTAGGAAATATACAAAGCCAATATAAAAAAACTTTTGTACATGCATTGGAATGAAATATGTTTGTAAAAATAATTTTATTATACATCGCCGATTACGCTTCCTCCCAATGATTTAAAACTCTAACACAATATGTATGTAGACATAGGCAGGAAATGCCATTTGACAAATCAAATGCAACCTTCGCTTCAATATATAAACAGTATTGCCATTCAACATTTAAAAGTCACATTTTACACACTAATCTTAAAGTTTATATTATTTTAGGCAAAATTTTCCATAATTCATGTGTTTGTTAAATATAAACCCAGTTTGAGTTGACCAGTTTAGATAGTCATGATACAATGGTAGATCGGAACATACGCACATGAATATGTTATTACCACGACTTACATACTAAGTTAAAGAAAAAGTCTTACGCCGAACGTCAAAATGTAGCTTTGTCATTTACACATGGTTGGTGTTTAACGCCATTTTCAACCCATTTCGCGTTATATAAGGCATGTCTTGTTTTACTGGTGGAGAAAGACATTAGAATGAATCTGAGTAGAGCTACCGTCTTTCCGCAAATAACTGACCAACTTTCTCACATAACGTTTTTGTAGCAAGCGGAAGTAGAAACTACGACCTCCTGGTGACAGTATAATGTGACTGAGTGAACTATCATGCTTTGCATCTGTTGCATGATACTTCAGAGTGTAAATGTTTAGAATATTGTCTCAAGCAGACATCGTCGCGATATAACTAAGATAAATACTGAAAACGACGTTAAACACCATACAACAATAACAAAAACAGCTGTTGATTACATAATTCCTTGTTTAATTATCTAATCATCTTCAGGACATTTTGATGCATGTGACAGTACAACAAAAGGGTTATAGAGTCAAGAATTGTTTCTGTCACTCTAACAGTCGACACATTAACATAATACATAATGAGGGGTATTCCTCTACTAAATAGAAAGTATGGTGACAGTACGATCGTGTACAATTTAAGTACATGTAGCAGTAGAAGTGACATAAGTCTTAAAACGAGTGGATCAAATAGAAAGATTCTGGATAAATCAAACAGAAATATCAAAGTCCACGCCAAGAAGGCACCGGGGTGTGTGATAATGTGATAAAGGACTACACTATAACACTACATGACAGAAATGATGTATACAGTTACAGGAACAACTTTATGACCGATACGATATATAAGATTACATCGCTGTTTTATATCTACATATGCATGTACCTTGTGCAGGAATAAATAAAATACCGATACGATATATATGGTTATATTGTTGTTTTATATCTACATATGCATGTACCTTTTACAAGAACAACTAAAAAACCGATATGATATATAGGGTAAGATGAATTGTTTTATATCTACAAATGCATTACCCTGTGAAGGGACAACTTAATACCGTTATGATATATAGGATTGCGTCGTTCTTTTATATCTACATATGCATGTACCTTGAGTAGGAACAAATCAATGGCCGATATGATATATAAGGTTACATTGTTGTTTTATATGTACATATGCATGTACTTTTGTGCAGGGACAACTAAAATACCGATATGATATATAGGGTTACATTGTTGTTTTATATCTACATATGCAAGTACTTTGTGCAGGAACAACTAAAATACCGATATGATATATAGTGTTACATTGTTGTTTTATATCTACATATGCATGTACTTTGTGCAGGGACAACTAAAATAGCGAAATGATATATAGGGTTGCATTGTTGTTTATATCTACATATGCATGTACTTTGTGCAGGGACAACTAAAAAGCGATATGATATATAGTGTTACATCGTTGTTTTATATCTACATTTGAATGTACTTTATGCAGGGACAACTACATTACCGATATGATATATAGGGTTACATCGTTATTTCATATCTACATATGCAAGTATTTTGTGCAGGGACAACTAAACTAGCGATATGATATATAGGGTTACATCGTTATTTCATATCTACATATGCAAGTATTTTGTGCAGGGACAACTAAACTAGCGATATGATATATTGGGTTACATTATTGTTTTATATCTACATATGCATGTAGTTTGTGCAGGGACAACTAAAATACCTGTATGATATATAGGGTTACATTATTGTTTTATATCTACATATGCATGTAGTTTGTGCAAGGACAACTAAAATAGCGATTTGATATATAGGGTTACATTGTTGTTTTAAATGTACATATCCATGTACCTTGTGCAGGGACAACTAAAATACCTGTATGATATATAGGGTTACATCGTTGTTTTATATCTACATATGCATGTACTTTGTGCAGGAACAACTAAAATACCGATATGATATATAGGGTTACATCGTTGGTTTATATCTACATATGCATGTACTTTGTGCAGAGACAACTAAAATAGCGATATGATATATAGAGTTACATCGTTGTTTTATATCTACATATGAATGTACTTTATGCAGGGACAACTACGTTACCGATATGATATATAGGGTTACATCGTTATTTCATATCTACATATGCAAGTATTTTGTGCAGGGACAACTAAACTAGAGATATGATATATAGGGTTACATTATTGTTTTATATCTACATATGCATGTAGTTTGTGCAAGGACTACTAAAATAGCGATTTGATATATAGGGTTACATTGTTGTTTTATATGTACATATCCATGTACCTTGTGCAGGGACAACTAAAATACCTGTATGATATATAGGGTTACATCGTTGTTTTATATCTACATATGCATGTACTTTGTGCAGGAACAACTAAAATACCGATATGATATATAGGGTTACATCGTTGGTTTATATCTACATATGCATGTACTTTGTGCAGAGACAACTAAAATAGCGATATGATATATAGAGTTACATCGTTGTTTTATATCTACATATGAATGTACTTTATGCAGGGACAACTAAATTACCGATATGATATATAGGGTTACATCGTTATTTTATATCTACATATGCAAGTATTTTGTGCAGGGACAACTAAAATACCGATATGATATATAGGGTTACATCGTTGTTTTATATCTACATATACATGTACTTTGGGCAGGGACAACTAAAATACCGATATGATATATAGAGTTACATTGTTGTTTTATATCTAAATATGCCTGTTTTTTGTGCAGAGACAACTAAAATACCGATATGATATAGAGTGTTACATCGTTGATTTATAGCTACATACACATGTACTTTGTGCAGGGACAACTAAAATAGCAATATGTTATATAGGGTTACATCGTTGTTTTATATCTACATATGCATTACCTTCTGCAGGAACAACTAAATGACCGATACGATATTTTAGGGTTACATCGTTGTTTTATATCTACATATACATGTACTTTGTGCATGGACAACTACAATAGCAATATAATATATAGGGCTACATCGTTGTTTTATATCTACATATGCATTTAACTTAAGCAGGAACAAATAAATGACCGATACGATATATTGGGTTACATTGTTGTTTTGTATCTACATATGCATGTATCTTTTGCATGGAGATCTAAATGACCGATACGATATATATGGTAACATCGTTGTCTTATATCGACAAATGCATGTGCCTTGATAAGGAACAACTAAATGACCGATATGATATATAGGGTTACATCGTTGTTAGATATCTACATATGCATGTAACTTGAGCAAGGACAACTAAATGACCGATAATATATATAGGGTTAGATCCTTGTTTTATATCTACATATGCATGTACCTTGAGTACAAACAACGAAAAGACATATATGATATGTTGGGTTACGTCGTTGTTTTATATCTACATATGCATGTACCTTGTGCATGGACAACTAAATGACCGGTTTGATATATATGGATGCATCACTGTTTATATCTACATTTGTATTTACCTTGATCAGTGACAACTAAACGACCGACACGATATATAGGGTTACATCATTGTTTTATATCTACATATACATGTTCCTTGTGCATGGACAACTAAATGACTGCTATGATATATATGGATGCATCACAGTTTTATATCTACATATGCATGTACCTTGATCAGGGACAACTAAACGACTAATACGATATATATGGCTACATCGCTGTTTTATATCTGCATATGCATGTACCTTATGCAGGGAGAACTAAATGACCGATATGATATAGAGGGTTACATCGTTGTTATATCTACATATGCATGTACATTGATGAGGAACAACTAAAGGACCGATAAGATTTAGAGGGTTAGATCTTTGTTTTATATCTACATATGCATGTACCTTGATGAGGAACAACTTAATGACCGATATGATATATGTATATAGGGTTACATCCTTGTTTTATATCTACATAAGCATGTGCCTTGAGCATGAACAACTGAATGGCTTGAATGATTATATGGTTACGTCGTTGTTTAATATCAACATATACTTGTACCTTGATCAGAAACTACAAAATAACCGATATGATATATAGGGCTACGTCGTTGTTTTATATCTACATATGCATGTACCTTGATCAGGAACAACTAAATGACCGATATGATAAATAGGGTTACATCGTTGTTTTATATTTAAATATGCAAGTACCTTGAGCAGGAACAATCAAATGACCGATATGATATATAGAGTTACATCGTTGTTTTATATCTACAGATCCATGTACATTGTGTAAGAACAACTAAATGACCGATATGATTTATAGGGTTATATCGTTGTTTCATATATACATAGGTATGTACCTTGATGAGGAACAGCTATATGAACGATATGATATATAGGGTTACATCGTTGTTTCATATATACATAGGTATGTACCTTGATGAGGAACAGCTAAATGAACGATATGATATATAGGGTTACATCGTTGTTTCATATATACATAGGTATGTACCTTGATGAGGAACAGCTTAATGACCGATATGATATATAGGGTCACATCGTTGTTTCATATATACATATGTATGTACCTTGATGAGGAACAACTAAATGACCGATACGATATATAGCGTTACATCAGTGTTTTATCTATATATATGCATGTATCTTGATCAGGAACAACTTATTGACCGATATGATATATAAGGTGACATCGCTGTTTTATATCTACATATGCATGTACCTTGATCAGGACCAGCTAAAGACCGATACGATATATAGCGTTACATCGCTGTTTTATATCTACATATGCATGAACCTTGTGCAGGGATATCTAAATGACCGATACGATATATAGGGTTGCATCGTTGTTTTATATCTATATATGTATGTACCTTGTGCAGGGACAAATAAATGACCGATACGATATATAGGGTTACATCGTTGTTTTATATCTACATATGCATTACCCTCTGCAGGGATATCTAAATGACCGATATGATATATAGGGTTGCATCGTTGTTTTATATCTACATATGCATTACCCTCTGCAGGGATATCTAAATGACCGATACGATATATAGGGTTACAACGTTGTTTTATGTCTACAAATGCATGTACCTTTTGCAGAGACACTTTTAATGGGAGCAGCTGTTGGTGCTTGTGTGGGTTTTGCAGGTGCTTTTGTGGCTGGGGCTTTGGTTGGCTTTGGTGTAGGTGCTGGTGTTGGGGCTGGTGTTGGGGCTGGCGTTGGCACGGGAGTTGGGGCTGGTTTCTTTGCTTGTTTCTTCCCTGCATGTTTTCGTCCTGAAAAATATCTCAGTAATATAAATCAGAATCTTCGCTTTAATTTGAAGAGAACAAGTTCATATTCACTGATACATGTTCATGTATAATTATGACATGAAATATACCATACGGTACAGACATGCTTAAATTTTCATAAGAAGGTTATAGAGAGCTTAAAGTTATAAAAATCATTTGCAATTGATGTAAAAACATCAGTTCATTATAACAATAATAATATTGATATGTATATCATAATACTAATAATATTCTGTTAAATTTGGTGTATACATAACATGATCCATACGATATTAAACTTTCATTATTACCCAGAAATACTAACATTTATTATGCTATCACAGATTTGGAAATTGCTTTGCCATCAAAAACATATATACACATATGCATTGTTGATATCATCCGGATTTATTTATAATATACATTGGATTCTATAATAAAATACAAACAGATTCTGCTCTAAAATTATCTAAAGCGAAGTCAACCGCTATGCAGAAAATTTAGAAAGATAATAAAAATCATTATCACATATATTTATGTGTATTTCCTTTTAATTATAAATCATTCTCAACCGTATTTCAGTTTTATAACAGCGGTCAATGTAGAAAGTCATCCTTCATGGTATATGCTAGGAAATAACCGATATTTGATAAAGTTTATTTCTGAAAATCGGTGACTACTTTCCCAGATATTAAGAGTTGGAATATTTCGGGACGTAGAACAAAATTCATGACCAATCATTACATTGAGATAGAATTATCGATCTCTGGATTGACAATCCGATATTTTTATATTTGATTGATTGATTGATTGATTGATTGATTGATTTTGCTCGTAGGGGAATATAAAAAATCTAGTCAAATCGTGCATTGTTTAATTTGTTGCCAAGTCGACTTGATTAACTGAATAATATTACCTTTTTTCCATGGCTTTTTAACCTTTGGTTTTGGTTTAAGGTTCTTCGGTCGTCTTCCTCTCTTTGGTTTCTTTGGCTTTTTTTTGGGCCTAACTGTCGTCACTGGCGGCGGTGGCTCTTCTGTCATTTCAATCTCTGCCATTTCCCCTCCAGCCATTGTCACTGTGGTTGCTGCTGCACCAGTAGTCGTCTCTGGTTCGAGCGTCATTGTAGTGGTTGCTGTTCCACCTTGCATCGTAATTATACATAGCTATACAGTGATATGGTTTCTAAATGACTAGCTATGGGTATGTATATAGAGAGATAAAATATCATGTCAGTGCCCGGTAATATAAACTTTATCAGGTGAGAAAGAGAAATAATGAAGCACAAACCTTAAAGAAGCTTATTTGTTTTCATGTCGAACCTTTCAGGCACTAATATGGTATTATATTTATCATATCATTATTTACAAGTTGTTTTGTTTAAAAAAGAAACAACTGATTTTACTCCAACAAACACATGTGATGTGTGTACATATGAGGTAAATGCCAATGAAAATAGTACCAAATTTCATTGATGAAATTAAAACAAACTGAATTAAATGAACTTATTTAAACGTGGGTTTAACACAACGCAAAAAATAATGACGTCATTGATATGTGTGTTCCTGCAAAATAAACCTTGCCTGCTGATAAATCAAATGTTTAACCTACAACCGCTTTATTATGTAGAACAATACACACTCATATGATAATCACCACTCTTTGTTTATGCTAAAATATATTTTAAGTTATATTTCTGTTTATATTTTATTTTGCGAATGAATTTTCAACCAATCAAACATGTCAGACTTTTTTAATATAGATAATATGAAATATTTTCTCAGCTGTGTTCGCATTTCTTTTAGCAACATCAACAAACCGGACCTGGTTACCAATCTGTTTTATGTTTCGATAATAATGCTAATTATGAATACTTCTTAAAAATTGAAACAATAACACATAACATTTGTGAGTCACGTGGTCTGTATATTTGTTAGTAGTCTCCTCAAATGGTCTGGTTCATTATATTTTCGTTAGAGAAACAATTAAGAGCTCAAATCTTCTAAAAGTGCATTTCTAAGACCACTTTGCTGAAAATACTAAACACGTTGAATTGAAAATAACATTTGTTTTGACAAGTACAAGCGTATTCTTCATTCGTATTTACATTGACATTACCATTACTATGGTAAAACTGCATTTTGAGAAATAGAAGAAATTTTGTTATGGGATTTTGGGAATTTATTATAAATCCTATCACTTCGTAAAATGCTCAGATACTTTGAACTATTTAACGAATATGAATTTCGTTTTTGGTTTTTGTAAATTTAGTACAAATCCTACCACGACGTGAAAATGGTTAAATACTTTTAACTCTGGAGCGAATTTCTAGTGAAACATTTCCTCACCTCGAGATCAAATATATTCCATATTTATCAAAAACCTATCAATTGTAAACTAACTGATGAAAATCAAAGGAACACTGTAGCGCAAAACTTCAATAAAAAACAATTTGATTATCTAAACGGTAAATTGTATGACACAATAAAACTTTTTGTTTAATTTTAAAATTATATTATTTTCCATTTCAATCGTTGAATATCCGTGTAACTGGAGCCATTTTAATGAAAAACGTAGTTAAAAAACTGATATCAAACAAACTGTGATTAATTTAATGGATTGATACGATTCATAGTTCGCTATAGATGACACATAATGAATACTTGTTTTTATTTTGTTCTATACCTCTGAATATTTCACAATTTGAACGTAATTTATTTTGGGTGGTTTACTGCATTGTTTCTAAGGGATTAAGTCACTGTTAATGAAAAGTGTTTGTTATTTATAGTGTCACCCCTATTGAAAGAGTCAGCCATAATGGTATTATAAGACACATTTGTGTTGTACACAGTTACTTCCCGAAAGCTATCCTTGCCAGACGTCAGAATATTAGACATTCGATTCTCCTCAGATTAACAAGCTGCTGGGTGAGCAACCGGCAGATTCGGAAAAAAACTATGTGTTCGAACATTCGACCTCCCACTCCCGAGGCGGACGCCTTAACCACTTAACCATTGTACTTACGTAGAGGTATATATGAAATATTCGCTACATTTTTAAGGCATTGTTAATTTGTTCATCACAGTATCATATTCATTATCTCAACATACAACTTACTAGTTTCACAATTATGTAATTATGTATTATTATTAAAATCTACTTTTCGAACAAAACAAAAACAGCAACAACGACAAAAATAACAACAGCACACAATAGCTCTGTTCCACAATGATTACAGTTGCAAAGACGTTATGCGTATGTACATATGCCACATTTGATACCATGTCAATGGCTGCAATTTGCTACGTGTTGGAAGCGTTTGTCTTGAATACAAATTAAGGAATTCTACGTTTAATTGAATAGTCATTATTAAGTGTGTAAAAACGTTTACACTAATTTAATTTAGCTCAATTGCAAATAAATCTCAAAGCGTATACTAAACGTTGTCGAATCAGCTTACTGGATAGAACCAGTATCGAGTGTTGTTATTTGAGAAAACGTTTGATTAAATGAAACGCATTTTAATTAATCAATGTAGAGTATTATTATATAACAACTTTTTTATTCAACGAAGCTTGCAAGTTCGTGTTAATTGATATAATGGTTTTTTTGCATACTTCGACGATATTACCCGTGATGCGGAACAACGTTGGTTTTTAGTAAAAAAATCGACCTGTGATTACAACTGTCCGCAAAGAGTTTTTTTTCTATACGGAATTCTACACAATTTAATAATGTATTTAGGCAATTGTATATAAAACACACGTATTGAAACGTTATTTGAATGACTATGTTTAAACGTATTTATTAGTTGCATAAAAACATCGAGTAATTTGACAGTCATGTTATTGTTACATCTAGTGAATTAATTATATTAATACCTGCTAACCCACGTGATTCTTTATAAATTGGTTCTTTGTTTTAAAATTACTTTTACACAGACAACAGCCAAAACAACATGGCTGATAATTAACAATTCGTCGACTTCTGGATTTGAAAGTTATTTAGATGCAGTCATTATATATTACTGTTAAATCATACTTTAAGCGCTATGATTTAAACTGTATTAAACATTAGAAAACTTTTCCACTGATTGCCGGATGTCTATGTTAAGAAGTAAAACGTCAACAAAGAACCAGTTTAGTACATCTAATACCACCGTGTGTACTGTGACCATGTCCAATCAAGTCAGCTTATAGTGCGAACATCTTTAAATACACATCATCAATGACATATATACAAGTAATATTAACATTGTAATATTATAATGTATTCCTGTAAAAGATTAAGGATGTGATTATTATAAATATGTGGTACTATTATATACTATATAGATAATAATCACTGTCTATTTCAAGACATTATCTTTTCTCAAGAAAACAAGCCATTGAGGAAGCTGATTGACGAAGGAAAGTTTTATCTAAATATATTTTTGTATCTTGATAACATCAGAACATGTAATTATATATGAACAGCATTATGTAAACGATGAAATGTTTTTATTAAAATGCGTTTTAAAGATTAAGGTAATCTGTAACAATAGTTCAATATACAGTGTTTGATCTTGATGTTTAAGAATTTCTTTCTTTTTAAATATCATTGTATGATTTTAGAATTTTTCAAAGCGAACAATATATCCATTTGTTTCCGTTTGAATTTTGATTATGATGGCAAATATGATAAAATACCGATACGTAAAGGGTGCGTAACTTTATAAACTATTACGAAACTGCTTTGAGTACAATGATTCGCTCATTATATATTTGCTCAAAAAAATATTTATATATGGAATGACCTGTTTTCTGCCTTGCTGAGTTATTTTTTTCATATGTTTCAAATGAAAAAGAAATGGAAGGTCATGAAAAAATATGAGTATATTGGTCGCAGTGTGAGGTAAAACTTTCCTTCATCGAATTGAACATGAACCACCCGTTACCTTCAAATTCGATTGGCTCACCAGTTGTCTGGCTCGAGACGTCATTAACTGTCAGGGCTGAAAGTATACAATATTATATATATATATATAATTGAGATATAGTTGAGTGTCGTTCAATGTTGTATACTAAATAAAAAGAGAGAAGAGCGAAATTGAGCGCTAGACACAGTTTAAGCACTCCCGAGAAGTATTTTTTTTATACCTGAAATTCGAATATCGCTATTTTTTAGAACTTTTTCATTTCAACCAATCAGCGTACTCATTTCAACAGTTGTTCGGCATTACCTTCATAGTGGATGTGAATTCGCCCAGATTGATATTCGTATGTTGATGTATCAAAGTCCCCTCATCGTCCCTGATTTTTATAAGATGTGAAAATCATTTACAAATATTAAAAAACTTGGGCGATGCCATTATGGAATTTTCTTTCCAACAATTATAAACGCATGCTAATTGCACATAACAATTAGAATCCCAGCTAAATATTGATTTTTTCTTCGGTTAAAATAAACTTCTACTTTCGCGTTTATAATCCTGAAAGCAAGTCCGTGACTGGCTGGCGGAAAGGTCGTCTTAACGTGACCTTTTCAAAGCGAAGAGTGTGTTGGCTGTGTCTTATAGAATCTTTGTCTCTTGTGCGACATCTATTTAATGTGTTTTATATTAACTGTGGATATAAACACAGTAATTTATGTTATGGACTCTGATTTGGTTGTAATATGTATTATTAACTGTGATAGCTACTTAAATGTCGAAGTGAAACGCCGTTGCTCAAAGTGTTATAAACAGTATAGTGTTCGCTGACATTTGATAGAGAAAATATATATGGAATCTATATAACCAACGCAACAACTATATCGGGAGAATTATTGGTCATGCTCTTTGGCCGTCGAAAAACAATAGAAAGAAACTAAAGTTTGAAGTATTATACTCTGGACAGAAATGTAGTCTCTTCTTTGTCTTTGGTTGTTTTAAATTATCACTGAATTTCGAAAATTAGCGAAGTCGCATCAAGTGGATGCAAATACTGTGTCGAATTAAGCATTTATATGACATACAGTCAAACTTTATTAAGCAGCAAGCCTAAGGTAGGAGCAAAAATGACATTTTAAGACAGGTTGATGCTTAATACAGGTTAATTCTGTTTAAAAACGCAGAAATGATAACTAGCAAATGAGACTGCTTTAGACAACTGGCCGCTTAACAGAGGTGATCGCTTACACAGGTTTGATTGTATTGATGAGTTATTGTATAAGATGAGAAGGTTTTTCGAATCATATCAGTCTGATTCAAAATTACATAGTAATTGTTAAATCATTCGTTAGATTTGCAACACACGCGAGAAAGAATTGCTGTAAAATTTGAAAAGAATGTGATCTTCCAAACAATACTAGTATAATGTATATATTATATTGACATGGTAAATGCATATACAAACAATACAGATGATCGTGCATTTTCATTATCAGGCAATATGCAGTTCAAATGACAGACCGACAAAAATGTGGGGTATAAAAAAAACACACTAATTAGTCGACCAGAGGGCCGGTCGAAATAACATCTCGTATCGCGCGTCCGCAATATCAATCAGTACTTTCTGAGATTCCGATGTATAAACGAACATAACGTCGATGTCTTAAGACGACACTGTTGGGATAGAACTGAAATTTTTGTAGAGAAAATGATTTTTTGTCAGTTAAAATATATCAAGGTTTATCACTTTACACTCAGAATATCAATATATACTATGCTAGGCATATAATACTTGACACTGTGATAACACACACGATATTTGAATGTGACTCCTGTTGCAAATGGCGTCCGTTAATTTGGGCATAAAATTTTATGCATGTATTAATATTTTAAAAGTTATGATGTTAATCTAATTTTTAGAATTACTAAAAATGTGAAGTTTATTTTTTTTTTGTATTGAAAGGAACGGCAATATTTAGGAATTCAGCAAGTAATATTTTCGTTGGTTGCATTCGGATTTTAAGAGAAATGTAAGCGCAGCTTTGTGAAAATATTTCCCATACACAAATAAAAACTGAAGCCTAACCAAGCTTTATGACACTTTTCAACTATGTAAAAAATTATTAATTCTGATGCAGGAAATACCTGCCAAAACCGGACTGAGCATGAGTGTCTTCGCTTCTGTTTAATAAGCAATCGGAATTCCTCTATAATGTTCGCAGATTTGCATTCGTGTTGTGGATGATATGGGATTCTAATTTGTTTATTTGTACCCCACACGCATCGTTAGATTGACATTGAGCTGGCAACCAATATTCATTTAACTCCGTAACAAAAGGAACAAAACGGCTGTCAGATGCAGGAGTTTTCTTTTTCACCGGACAGGAAACCAGTCGAGTGGAGTTTGGCTACGACTTCGTCAATCGTACATACTCGGCAAATTCCGTCATCCTTCGGTAATAGACCTCGTAAATAATTGTAGGAATACACCAATTGGTAATTTGCCCCGGCAAGTTACTTCCCGTTATTATCGTAAACAAAAATGGCTGACTTTTCGACGTGCAGGCTTTATTTCAAAGCTTTTTCTGCTAATAACATTATACATGTCTCTAATCTTTAGTAAACAAAATGAGCAATTTTTCAGGTTGATAGTCTCGATTTTGAATGTAGTCCGGCCATGTGTTAGTCTGGTACTCGGCAGAAAGGCCGGGTCACAGCAATGTGGCGGCCCCCGTATTATTTCCGAGGTTATTACGTAGTAATAGCCAAGGTGTTCCGAGTGCGACTTCGTACGCTACACAACAATGATACATTTTATTTTTAATTATTTGAGCATATGTCAGACTAGTACGCAGTATTTAATGACCGACGCAAAATATGTGAATGTGCATTAATCATCTTAATAGTTTTTGTTAATTTTCCTCCAAAATTATAAACTCTATGAATGTAAAACGTTGGCAAGTATGATGAAAAAGATATATTTTGTTTCAAGTCGGTGTGCATACTTCTTACGCAGATGGCGTTTAAAAGAATGTTTGTATATTATAGATCTAGCTTGTTTCTTGATAATTAAGTCCTAAAACAGAACACTATTGTCACGGTTAAAACTGAAATAATCCAAATTAAGTGGAGCTGCTTATTCGTTATGGCGTTTATGACAGGTTTGCTAGAATAAGGTGACAAAGTGTCAGACGAGTTATATACTGCAGCCTGCCTAAACAGTTGCTGTTGAAATATTCACACACGGTGTGAGGAAGAAATTGTGTTGGCAGTCACATTTATTAGATAATGTGTATCAAATATCCATATCTCTATTACCCATTTATTTGTTAAGTGTAAATCAACTTGGTATATATTCAACTATTCAATTCAATTCTAATTTATTCAGGTATATAAGATCAGTATACAACATATATATCATGATGATAGAATAACAGTAATAAATCAAGAACAATAAATAAGTAAAATAATTATAGTAAACATCTAAAAATTAAACTGGGATAACCCATTAAAGCAGCAAACGCGCTTATTTCCAACGGGGTCTACGTTCAAATCAATTAAAGACATATCTTCAAAACCAGGAAAACGACCATAATTATATGCCCCGTTTGTATCAAAGAACTACTACACAGCGACATACTGCCGGCGTTATTGCATAACTAATTTTGTAACGTGAATTTTATCGAAAATGAATATCACCTCTTATCTGTCTGTCCTTTTTTATAAAGAATTCAGATAAAAATATCCAAAACATTTCTATTGTCAATGACCAAGTTTAAACAAATTCGATATGCTGATAACATGTATATCAAAACGTACTGCCCTTAACTTAAGGAAATATATTCTATTTTATTTCATATTAAGAAATATTACATAATATATAGTTCTCAAAAAGTAAATATGAACATAAATGAAATAGTGTTGTGCTTCTTGGTAAATCTGATTTAGGTTGATTTGATAGGCATAACTAATAATAGGTTTAATTGTTCATTTTCTCACCAAATTAAATTGTTTCCTACAGAGCAATAGTCATTCTTGGTATTTGATGACACGCATTCACAGAATGTCTGAATAATTAACGTGTCAACCTACTTCTATCAAATTTTGCAACTTTGAAGGTTTTATTAAAACTTTTATGATGTTTTAATATATTCGATGACAAAAAAAAAAGTTTACGGTTGACATCTTATCCGACTTTTAACCGATGCCATATGTTTCATAATAAGCATAAAATACATAGTATAAAACCGTAGTTAATGTTTGAACGTCAAACAGTTTTAATTGAATATTCATTACATATTGAAAAAAACCTCAGCATGACATGCTATGGACATTCACCACACCCGAAAGTTCATTTTTTCAATTTATTGTACTTAATATCTTTTTACATACTTAACGTTCACAACATCTGATACTACAAGGAAGTTTTTATGTTATTTTAATCTGTTATATTTTATTGATTTTACAGCATTGCAGTGTCTAAAATATAATTAATTAATATTTGTCATTAATTAAAAAAAAATTATATCCAGATAGTCAATACTTATGCTTGCTGTTATAATCACTATTACAATTACGAGTCAAATTTTGCATCCAATACTATATATATAGTCACAAGTTAAGCTTGGCCAGTTATTTATTCAATTTAAAGGGCAGATCTAATTGGTTAAGCTGCTTTTAATATTGAACCTAGACTACTCAAACAATTACAGAACTATAAACATGGATATTCAATGTAATTGATGAGAATTAAGGCTTTTTGTTGAAAGTTCATGAGATGTGTTAAGTAAGTGAGCACAGAAGGGGTTCGTGCAAGCTTTGCTTGTTACATGTTAGTTCAATTCGTATAAACGTTCAGCAAAAACATTATTTATTATATTTATAACATTAAAGATGCAACACCTGTAACATTTTGTTCAATAAATTATGGAAAGTGTATTGTATTGCAAAGTGGACGGTTCTATTCGAAGATAATGGTTGATTCTGTCCTTGTATTGTTTGATATAAATGTGCAGTTCTACAGCAAAGAGCGACCACAATCTCGGCTATAGAGGTGAGGCCTCTTTACTCCACCCGATAACACCGCCTTGTTTTAGCATCGACTACATGTAAAGTATTTATACTGAAAACTAGTAAAGGAAAATTAAAAGGTTCGCATTATGTTTAGTACCCAATGCTTCATGATGTTAATTCCGTCAACAAGTATGGGTTTATGACGTCATAAACAATCATAAATCGCTCAAAATTTTACATCGATTCCTTGAAGATGTTACGTCACGACTATAAATATAAATAGATGAATTTGATGCTAATATTTCAACGATTCAAATGTGCATTTATACTTTTTTTGTAAATAAGCATTCAGATTAATTTTATATCAATGATAACAGTAACAAAATCAATAAGCTGTCTGTGTTATGTACACACACATTGACATTTCGTTTTAATTACATTATCTCGTGTTTCTTTACTCCTATATTGCACTTTTTGTTTGTAGTTATAAACATTTGTAATATATGTGCAATGCTTAATTTGTATAGTCCAGCAACTGTTTCTTGTTAACAGTCATGCAAGGTCTCTGTATCAGACATAAATCCATCTCAACCACAGACATGGCTGTCAATAACTCACCGGGGGGAAAACAACTATTTGAAGAAATATGTTGACACGTTCATACCTATCTCTAGGTTACCTATGGACATTTATCATACCTGGCCTTTGAAGTTTTACCACAAAAATAGATAGTTGGTGAAACGACAGATACTTTAGAACATAAAAAGCACACACGCGAGAAGGTTAATTGGCCACGACCTGTGTAACAAGGCGGTCATTACGGATATGTGCACCGTAACAATGAACCGCAATGCCGGGTCATGATTCGGCAATCACATTTTAGTGTAATAATTCAAGCATGTGAAGTAATAGAAACAATGTTATTATAATTTAATTTTATTATTTGATTATCATATACACTGTAATTTTTAACTTATTTTTTATTTATTTAAATTTAGTATGCATATTCGGTGGTCGGGAGACAATAATTTAACTGTGTCTCCTCCGCTCATGGAATCATTGTTTTGTGCTTTCCATCTGTTCGTCCGTTGTCCGTTAATAATCGATGATAATGAAAATGTTGATGATTATAATGATACTGAAGCGATTAATAGGATGCCTTAAAATTATTTTAATCATAATGATGCAGATAGAGAAAGTAATGACTAAAATGACGTAACGTATCTATTAATTATAAAATGACGAGGCTGAATTATATGAGGGTTATTTGATAAAAGGGGTGATAACGTGCATGTGTGCTTAATGTGTATGTCACTTACACACTTTTCTACTGATATGTTTACACTTTTTTGTAAAAATGCAGTTGACAAATTGCCTACCAATAGTCTCACTAGTTTCCATACTATTTCGTACGGAAGCCCTAATATTTAAATTATAAATGTCCCTCCAGGGCTTCCGTAATTTCGCTGTTCGCTCGGTGAAATACAAAACAATATTTTACTGAAACAAATAATTAACCTCTCGATAATTAATATTCAAGTGCGCGTGTGTAAATTTCTCTTATATGTCAAACAAGACTGTAAATGACCTGTCATAGGTTCAATGGCTGTAGTGAGATGACAGTTGTTGACAGATCTACATGTATATGTATTAATTATGACAGTTACATCGGCAATTACTCACTATGGAGGTTATGTGTGTATTTTGTTATTACACGCCAGTGTTATTTATCTAGCCTAGCACAGTCATAATGCTGTGCATTTTTCTTCTCGTATAACAACTTTTAAGATATTAAAATTATATCCGACAAATTTCTAACAAACAAGTTCTAACTCTGTCTTTTAATTTCCGTTAATTGAAGTATAACAGGAAATTTCATAATTTTAAAGTGTGCTAAAAACGTTATTTCCAATATGCCACGCCTTTATATACTCACTGATCTAGTATTGTCAAACTAATATCTATTTCAACATGCTAAATTTAAAGAGATATGTTTAAAGAACGATGATCTTTCTTGACCCGCGCGTCCATGCTAGACTAAAATAGATATCCTGTTTTAATTCTCGACGTAATTTGTGACGTATCAAATGAATCACGTGCTTTCGATTTGTGATATATTTGATTCAGGCTATTGATTTACATATTGTAGAATTTGTTTAATAGTATGACGATGTGAAGGTCTTTAAGTACAATTTTTGTGCCGTCTATTATAGAATAGAAATTTTGTTTTAATTTCGCTACTCCGATTATAATTTTCACGTTTTGATGGATTTGAAATACCAAATCGTTCGTAATTAATTTATTCATGATAATGAGATTCTTGTTTCCATTTTGGAAATAATCTTATATTTGTTAATTATTTATAGCCATTTTCCTGGTATGCTGCCTACACAAATATGTCTATACACTGCTAAGAAGCATCAAGTTGGCAATTTGTTATCCCCTGATGACGTCACTAGCTGGAGTTGTATCTGCGTATTTAAACACATCACTAACCGATCATGGTTAGTTATCATAGCGCGGGGTTGTTAGAAGGCATGGACTATTTAAATAGTAATACTGTCTCAGATTTCACTTTTAAACAAATATAAACTTCGCCCCGGACATATTCCTGACCATGACAAGTTTTCTGAAGCGACGGCACCGTCTCTTATATTCACTAAATCACTTAAAGAAGAACTAATTGAGTGATTGAATGCAATTTCAAATGACAACGTCTCAGAATCACCAATCACTTATATAGTGGTAACAATGAAATTGAAATTGTGACAACTGTTTCGTTTATTAACAAGCATTCCTGGGAATAATTCAAATTAGATGTCACGAACTCTGATCTATGTGCACATGTTAAGACAGCAAATGCGTAATGTGTCTCACTAATTGCCGGCATGCATCACATATATAATTCAAAATGAAATTTATGAAATATAACATGCGCGTTTCGATGTAAGTTGGTAAGTCAAAACATATGTGAATGTTGATGAGTAGGACATATCAAGATACCATTATGTTGTATTTGACATTTGTTGAAGCTAAGACGAGAGAAATCAGGAAAGTCGTTATGTCTGATGCCGGCATATGACAAAGGTCTGACATGATGGATTTGTGATTTTTCATTAAATATATACTTTGTTATGTCATTAATATCATTCTAAACTCATGATTTATCATTTAAAATAGAAAGCCTTAGATCCCTAGAAAGTCCTAACATTACGACGTTGAATGCAAACATCAATGGAATAAAAGATGACTAAATACATTTGACATTTAATGCACTACAAAACTTTAACTTCATATTGCCTTTGGACTTAAGACCATGACAAGTTTTGAGGGAGCGTTCCTTACTTATAATGAATACTTTTATTAAATATAATTGTTAATTAGCAGCCTCATGTAAATAAAAAACGCAGAATCTCGAGCAAATAGTTTTGGTTTTAAAAATAAATTTGATGACAATTATTTCTAGTTTTTTCCTCCATGTATTTGAAAAATAAACAAATTGCCATTTCATTGTCATTTTTTTTTCATTTTTTATGGACAGCATTGATCAAACATATTTTTTTATCTTTAAATGCAATCTGCATACTTTTATTGAATTATATGAACATACTTCTCTATAATGACTACTTAATATATTAATTATGTTTACCCTATTGTGATGCCAGTTTCCTTAGAATGAAAAGTCCTGAGTTTGAATTGTCATTTTTTGAACACTATAATAAATTAATATTATACTTAGCACGTTTGATCTAATAAAACGCATTTATTTGCTTACGAGATAATTAACAACACGTTTTGTTGCGATAAAACGACAGTTTATTAATCATTTTGCTATTTCGAGACTATTTATAACATGCATTCAGCGAGAGTTATAGCTTTTTACATAACGCGGTACTAGAGTGTCAAAAACACTTAATGACATTGGTTATTCTTGCAATAACGTGTACCAAGTATTTTCTTCAATGTCATAATATATCAAAGATGTGTTTAATAATTTTACATTGTATGAGTATTCCTTGTTAAAGTTATAGTGGCTGTGTCATTAAATGCTATGTTTGCTGTTCCGTGTACGTTTACTTACAGTTTAAAGATGCGAAGTGATACACTGTAACAATTGTACAGAATTGTCAAGATGAAGGGGTGCCATCAAGCCATGCCATCGAAATTGTGAAAAAGCAACCTGGTCAACCCGATGATTTTCTGCATAATTGGACAGAGGACTTTCTATGGGAACAAGGCACTTTTTGAACCATTGGTAATGTATCCAGTGTTTCAGAAGTACATTTCTCTATATGTAAAACTGTACAAAATAAATTGTGTGAGACGATAAAGAAGAATCCGTACCATTTTTTATATTTTGTTCATACTGTTGAGGTAGTTATGTCTTTTGAAGACTACGTCTCCATAAATTTCATCCCAAATCAATCTCACAAAAAAGGCCATTTCAAACAGTTCTTCATCATAAAGAGCATATACATACTGTTATTCTTAAATAATAATTTTACTACATTTTTTTTTTAAAATTGCTATTTATACTTTACGACTGTCCATAAGGGTATATCAATGTCTCATTTCCATAAGTGTATATCAATGTCTCATTTTCTTGTAGAAACGCTGTTTTCTCTCTTCTTAAATCATTTACAGAAAACGTGTTAATCTTCTTCAAGCTGTTATGCACGTTTTTATGTAACAGGAAATGGTAGAGAATATAATTTGTTCTTGTTTAAAGGGTGTGAAGTGAGTAATGTTCACAATTTAGATGACAAGTTCCTGTCAAGAAGATAAATCGCATGTGTCTACTATTCTATTTAACAGGCAATTATCAGATAATATTGTTAATATGAAGTTATATAACCATAGTCAAATATACAAATATTCTTCATAAATGGGTGGTATTATCAATTAAAACAAGAATAGGTACCATAAACCGGTCGAATGCATGATGTCACTCGCTTGATGAATGATATCATCAGTTCGAATGTGTGATATCTTAGACAAGAAATTTGGGTAAATAATAAAAAAAAAACAATTAACATCGCTTTAATGAAATAAGTGATATCATATATTGATTTTTGAATTGATGATATCCCATAATCGATATATAAAAATGATATTAAAGTAAGAAATATATAATCAACTCCGCATTTATTATTTTTACAACTATAACCAGACAATATTGCCTATTCTAAACGAATTGGTGATACCATGGCAAATTACATATAGTAATTTAATGATAGTTTTAATTTGGGGATATTACTTATGCAAATATGTAACTAGACCAAATGGGTATCAAATACATGCCTAAGCTATATTTAACTGTGTACCTTGGTACAGTTTCTGTGTTGGTGTATACCATATCAACAGCAGCTTTGACTATATTGGTGCATGCTTTATATTCGGCTTAGTCAAGTTATTTAAACAGAACACATTGATTATTCATAGTGTCTAAATTGAGTACATTGATAATAAGATATACTGATCAACATAAGTTTAGAAAATATTTCTAGGTGAACATAACAAACTGAGTCTCATCATATTGTATATAAGTATCATCATATTGTTCTGGTCAAACGATTTATACACATTTTATGCAAACATGGTTTCGTGATATAAACTTGTCTACAATAAAAACATTATCTTCCAAAATACATGGCAGCAGTGACCTTGGCAAGGAAATAACAGATCACAAAGACAGTTTTCAAAAATGCATTACATTTATGTATTAGATAAGTGCGTGTGCCAAGAATCTCCCTTTTAAATTAAAATAAGAGCATATGTTTAAATCGCTTTTATTCGTCATTTACTTTTGTATGTCTACGGTACCAGCTTCATAATCCCCTACGTGGTTTTGCATGTTGTCGCCATGCCAAACTTGTACTCTTTTCAATATTTGTATTACGACCTGTACACATAAACGAATAAAACCGAAAACAATTGACTCTGATGATTTATTGAACTTCCTTCTGTTTCTGAATATGTTTCTAAATATGACAAGTTTACGACATCTTCATACGAAAAAGCACGATTTCTGACAGAATTGCGTAGACGTTTATATATTAATGACAGTATGGACGTTATCCAAAGTCGCCTACATATGACAAACTGTACTGTACTGCACAGTCTCCTTACGATGACCTTTATTTGGTATTGATGGTTTTGCAACATGTTTGGCAATACACGTTTTCATATTGTAAACAAAAGGACCACAGTAAAAAAATTGTAAAACTTGTTTTCATGTTAAAAACAAACGTTTTCCACACCTTTTCTGAATGTGTTGGTAAAAAAACAAAAGGCAATATAAATGTTTTTTTTAACAACGGTATAATGTCTCAATATCTCATTTTACAAACAAAAGCGTACAGGTATAGGAATACGAAACGCTTTGGATTCTGGGTTAGATTGTTTCGATACACCAAGTTCAAGTATTCACCGTTACAAACGTTGCATCGTCGGTTAATGCTATATCATTAACAAGTATTACACATGTATGTATTTATGACAAAACACGCCCTGTTTGATTTCAAGACATATTAGACTTTAACAAAGACAATGCTCTCCCTGCTTTGGCACGTTATTCAGCGTAGGTTTATGCCTTTGATAAAAAAATCCATTATTTCCACAGGTTTTATCAATTAATTTGATTAAAGACATATTTATAGATGATCGGCCGTAATGTAATGTGTGCTATATGGACGTTTGGTATATTCACAAGCGGTGTGTGGTACATGTACCTACCAGCACATCTACAAAACGTGCACACCCACGCTAGTTTGACAAAATAGATGTTGGTTTTACTAATTATCAGTTTTGTAATACACAGTGTTTATATTCAAACTATTCTGTCTTCGTGAAATGAAAAGAAGATATAATAATAACAACTGTGTATCATAAAAGTCTAGTAGACTATAAGAAGATCAACTGATTTGATTTGATATTGCGTGATAACTCAGTTGTCTTTCATGCTAAAATGTAAGTACTCTGTAATAGTAATTAAGCAATCTTATATTAACACAGTTATTGGTATAAAGCGTGTGATATTGATATTTGGCCGCAGGCTCAAGTCAATATGATTGTCCGACGATCAATAACTACAGTCGATAAAAATCAGTTTATTAATGGTAACTTCAAACATTACCTGCTTCTTATAGCAGGCTAAATTTTTATTTAGTTTATATATTTAAGTTAATACGATTAAGAAAGACATATTAATGAATTTGATCATTTGCTTTGGATACCATATGTGCTGTAAAAGTCAATATCACATTGTTTCCATTTCATGAAGAGATGATTAAATAAATGCTTACATACTAAAAAAAACCCAGAAATATGTTATATGGGCACATATCCAGTTCATAGTGGCTTTGTTGTTTTGTTCGTATTTGTAAAATGGAATCACGTTGGTATAGTATTAATTTTAATACAATTTATGATATAATATCATTGATTAGATAATATCTTATCGGCCCATTCATTGACTGAGGAATGTTGCAAATTATATTAACATTAGTTATAAATCAATTGTATCAGCCTTGGTATAACTGGAAGAAAGGAAGTCAAGTCAATATAAAAAGATTTTTAAAATTGTTACTTTTATATTTGTAAGACCTTTACATTATTGCATAATGTAACTGAAATATATTTACATTACTATTCATCCAATTTAAAAGAGAAACTACAGTATATGTAAAAATGTATTAGTTTAAACTTATTTATTTTACTTCTATTATGAAACAAGTTCTTTCAACTTAGGCAAATCACGCTCGAAGTCTTCCTTGTTAGAACCAGTACTAAGCATATGCGAAAAAGTGTCTTTCTCAAGGACACCACGCATAGCCTAGCGGAGGATCGAACACACGACCCTCCGATCATGGATTCGGTGCTCTACCACTGGACCACACGCTACACTCATATTTTATTTACATATGTCACTTAGATAAATATAACAAACATTTTCTGAACATGACTAACTGTCATCTGACGATATCCTACGAGATCAACAATGAAAAAACATCGATACTCTTAATTGATATATCATAAATATTATTTCAACACACCAAGTGTTTTTAAATTGATTAATCTCCTGTCAAAAAGGATTTAAAATAAAAACATGTTTGAAGGAGTTAAATAATCATTTTATACTGTTTTTCTAATTCATGCTATCAATGATCACTCAGACTATAACAACTCAATTGACTATTTGTGTATGTTATGTTGTATGTTTTGTTACACGCATGCATTGATCAATTGTATTTTGTATGATGATAAGCTGTATATGTTGAAGTCGAAATAAAATATATGTTCTATATCTATGTATAGATTAGTAATACTTTTAAGAAAAGATTATGTCTAGTAAAACAAAAGGACTGAGCTATTTTGAGGCAGCACTAGTAGATGATGTCACGCTTATCGCCATGTTTGACATATTCACGATACAACGCCGTATTGTGATTAATTGAATGATCATGCATGGTACGCGAAACTCTGACCCGAATTAACATTAGTGACAATACAAGTACGTCTAGTTGAATCTAGTTCTTACAATAATAATACACAGACATAACGATTGATTGGGTGATTTTGTTTTGACATTTTTGAAACAAAACTTTATTCTTAATGAAAATTGAATTATTTGACCACTGCCTTCTGATTGATGTTCCCTGAGTCCAATTATAAGTTCGAACGTAAGATGATTTAATGGACGCATACCGGCTTGGTGTTTATTTCTTAAGAAAACTATATTTCTACATAATACAAATATAACATATGAACATAACAAAGTGCGTATGTTGACCTTTTATTTGTTTTCTAATTAGACGAAAAAGAATAAAAAATAATACTTATAAACGGCTAAAAGACATCCTACTTGTGATTATAAAGATCAAAAAGTGTAAAATGTAATTTATTTTCGTATTTGTTTTGTCAATTTGATAGCAAAAATACAAGTTAATATCATTTCGTAGTTTTATAGATTTTAAACCAATGACATCACTGGTCTGTCGTATTTAAAAACGGATTTCATAAAAATGTTTCGTGTAATGGATCTTTGACACTTTCCTCCATATGGTTCTACATTCTTATGTATATATATTAATTCCATATGTTAAAATAGTATCACAACCGTAAGTTATTCTGCAACAACACGTGAAACCGTTAAGAAACATGTTATGAAATCTTCCACAAACAGTTTTATTTGTGATTTCAAGTGAACTCAAATCCGAAAAAAAAAATAGAACACACATCGATAATTATCGGAAATCAACAACAACTCTCGGCCATTCTCACCTGCGATCATGATCGGAAACGGCCGAACTTTGTTTTGATTGGTTATTGTGCCCCAGTACATTCAATCGGATATGATCGGGTGTATCCCTATGGTTGTGGTAGAATGTAGAAACAAATGCGATAAAATAACACTTCATATTCTTATCCGAATATAAATATCATGGACGCAGAAAAAAACATGATTCTTTTCAAAACAATGATATGATATATGCATTCATGAGATAGCATTACAGTACTCATTAATTCACTTTTTTCTAAAAGTACCAAACTTATAGGAGGTCAAAATAATATAGGTCAATGTCGAAATATTCCGATCACTATAACAGCCAGTGACTTCACCATAAGGATTGTCTTTCTCTTATAGGTGAATTGAATTTTTATAGTTTAGAATATAAAATCAGCACATACTAATCAGTCAACGTTTACCTTAATATCGTACCATTTTAACACCGAGTATATTTTCGTACTGTAGTTCCATTAAACAATTGTAAATGAGATTATGATGTAAATACCGGTTTGACATATTTGGGAACACCTTAATTTAGTAACTGCAATGGAAGTTAAAATGTATGTCAGTGCAAAGCCGTTTATAGATTTCTTATCAACGACGCATGCATGCTTAATTGTGTGTTTATCTCTTTGGGGGGAAAGAAATGCTAAAGAAATGGTCCATTTTGTTATATTGATAATTTCAACGGCGTTAGTATATAGTTCGTGTACTGTCATCGGGGGCATTAACGACTTATAAGCCACATGGCTGAATATTACAACAAAGAAGGCAAAGAAGACGCTCTAATGTGGCGCCGACTACCTGTTGTATCGGCAAAAATATCCTTTGTTTCATTTGTTTGTTATATCATGTCATGGGTTTTAAATACAACAAGATAATTTAATGAAATTGTGATGGCATGCAGACACATTTCAACGTCAGCAGTGACATATTCTTAACATTTTGTTTACCCACACGTGACTCAACATTACAATTAAACGGTATATTTTAAAAATTCGTTAATATTTATTTGTGTTCAGTATTTAAGTATTATACCTCATGAAGATGTTTTGCGCGTTGCATATATTGTCAACTTTGGACGTTGGCTGTCCTTTTCGATATGTTAGTCTCAAGGAAATGCAGCGAATTCTTTGCAGTGTTTTGACCCTTTTGTTTTGATATCTTAAATGTCTTAAAAAAACAAAATGTAACAAGGGTAAAGAAGCCTCGTTTCACAATACTATTAACAATGGTACACAAACAAAAAACTGGACATAAGACAAAAGTTATTGACTGTTATACATGAAAGTTCTAAATGTCTGTCAAGCAGTTGTTTCAAGCTGTTTCAAACAATCGCGGCACATTTAACATGTCCAGTAATTGTTATCAGCTTATACGAATTAAACAACAAGTTAGAAAAAGTACATGTACAACTAAGGATATCCAAGTGTTCCATGTTCAAACATTATACTTTAACGTCGTCTGGAAATTTATGCAAGGCGTATGATGTTTTAACTCATATATGCATGACTCACACACCGTACCCATTATATAAAAGCAATGTTTGTAATAATTGTAATATTTTATCTTTATCATTAAATTCATGACCAAGACGCATTAAATATGCACGTGAAAAACGACCAACACAAAACTATGTTATTCATTTCATGGTTACGATATTTGCCTTGTCTGACGTCAGTAGAAGTTACCGTCTTTACTTCGTACGTATTCTGTGTTTATATAAATATGTCACTCGTATTAGCTGGACCACTGAAAGATCGTTTGAAGTCGGATAGTTTATGAAGAGACTGATTAATAGGGAAAGTGGAATTTATCAACATGATATCAATTAAAGCATTGTCTTGTAACATATCAAGTTTGTAAAATATATATCACGCACACTTAACTTACAATATACCTTTTAAATAGCATTTAAACTTAGCGACTCATCGTCATCTAGAATAAAAATAAAAAAACCAAGAACTGCTATAAAATAACAAAAAAAATACAATACTTTTGTCTAAATTAGTGTTTTTGTAGACTACAGAATAGATCATTCATCATTAAAAACAATATCTTTGTTTGCTTCCTTCAGTAGAATAATTGCATTTGAAAAAAAGTTTTAATTAAAATAGTTGACGTTTTAATTGGTTAAATGTATGAGAAACAATGATATGACTATCTATAGATAAACAAGGTTTACTGGCAAATGATTGTTTTACTGATTAACTGTCAATTCGTCATTATTACATATTACTTGTAACTTTGTTTGAATATTTAGCGTCATTTTATGTCTTTGAGGGCTAACAGACGACCAATCAACCTGGCCACTCATTCTTTGGAACCTGGTAGGTTAACCAGTTCGCTAACACACCTATCTCTGCAAGTACCTTAAAGATTGACAAAAGCGCAATATCGTATATCAATCATCAATATTAAGTGGCCGGGCGAGGATTCGAATTCATGACCCCTTGATTGGTAGTCAGATGCGCTACCGACTGAGATAACCGGACCCTGATCCAGCGAATATGGAACAGAATATTTAAAAGCATGACTGCGAACAGTCGCTTGCATCTTGCGCACATATACCAGTAAATCTTCTATATCAACGTTGTTTGATATAACTTAAACGGAGATTCACAAAGAACGCAATCTATAGTCGGTTTCTACAAAAGTGATAGCTATTTTACTGTCCTATAGAAGTTTATATTTGCTGAAGCGGAAAAAGAACCAACATCTCTAAAAGCGACTAAATGCATTGACTTTTACAAAGAGAAAGTTATATAGGTATTGACACCAACTTGGATCAAATTTATCATATTTGGCCACAGCTTCTTTAAGTGTTTGCGACCAGAATTCCCCCAATGAGTTGGCCCTGCATTTTTTCTACTTACCATATAAAATACACAAATGTACTAACAGTAATATTTTATCTTTATAATTGAAGTCCATGAGTAAGAAGCATATACTTGCACGTGAAAAACGACCGATACAGACTAGTGTTATTTATTTCACGGTTGGTAAATTTAACCTTGTCTGACGTCAGAAGCAGTAATGGTCCTCGCGCTGTTTTTATTCTGTGTTTATATCAGTGTGTCACTCGTATCAGTTAGGCTAGAAGAAGACGGTAATTGGAAGGGACAGTGGAATTCATTGACATGACAAGATATCAGTTACATTACTGTTTTAACTTGTAAAACATAATGTCTGTTCATATATAAATACACAACTTATCTTAAAATTAAATATTTCAAATTACATTTAAATCAAAATTAAGTGACTTGTCGTCTCAAACGAAAATTAAAATCCTAAAAAGTGTTTAACAATAACCACTAAATAATTTACAATACTTGTGTCTGTGTGTGCAGTTTTTGTAAATTTATCATTCATTGTTGAAGATTATATCTTTATTCTTTTATGATTTGCTGCATTAAATATGTAGAGAAAACCTTAAATTTAAACCACTTAACGTTTCAATTAATTATATATATTTTTAAAAGCAAGGATAGTATGCATTAAATACATCTGTAAAGCCCCCCCCCCCCCCCCCCCCCGACCCCCCGACCCTATTTTTCGTGCATGTATGAGTCATTAGAGTGGGAATATATAATACTTATAGGACTTAATCATCGGATTAAGTGTTAAGAAGCCATTAAAGGATGGTAAGTGCAAATGTAAAGTTAAGCCAGCCTTAGTGTTTATCGTGAAGTAACGTAACTAGCCAACTCGATTTGTTTCAACACTGAAAGCAATTCAATTTGAGTTTTTCAGTGTAAAAAAATGTTAAATCATAATAAGCTCATTTTGACGTCTGTATGCAGAAATAAAACTATATACTTTGCTTTCCGGTAAAAATACAACAGTTGAGAATACGGACAAATGATATTGTTTAAAAAATGTACTCATTAACTGATATCATTTAATGTTTATAATACAAAATTTTGAGGATGTTACGTGTGTCTCCACCTCATACTAGATGAAAATTCATAAGAAAAAATATTAGCAACTTGTGGATCCACAAAATGATATTAGTATCAAAACATACTTATTTTACATCGATTGCGAAACAAGTTCTTACATCTTAGTCAAATCATGCTCGAGGTCTTCCCCGATAGAACCAGTAATAAGCATATACAGTTAAAGTGTCTTGCTCAAGGACGCTACACAGAGCCGTGGTGGAGGATCAAACCAAAAATCCTGAGTTCAATGCTCTATGCTCCATCCAAGGCTTAATGTTGCTGAATAACTCATAACATATAAATCCGTGAACACAGACAATGTTGAGTACGTGACTGATTAATATTAATCAACAATGCTAAACTATAAATCGGTGAACGTAGAAAAAAATAATATTGGCAAATGACGCTAAACACACAAATCCGCGACCATAGAAATGATGTACGAGTGCCTAATAATGGTGAATAACGCTTAATATAAACGTGAACAAAGATAAATGTTATTTGAATGTTTGATAATGAAGAGCAAAGCTGAAATATAAATCGTAGTAGATAAAAAATATGTCAATGCTTAATATTAGCGAATAACGTTAAAAAGATAAATCCGTCAACATAGAAAATGTTGTGTGAACGTTGATAATTGTGAATACTGCTAAAGTATAATACTGTGGACAAATGCAAAATTGTATGAGATATTTTAACAATCGTGATTAGCGCTCAAATTTATAACCTTGAAAATAGAAAATATTGATTAATATTGGCGAATAAAGTTAAAAAGTCAAATCCAATAATAAAAATAACGTTTTGCGAATGCTAAATAATGGAAAATATGGCAAATGCAGTACTGAAGGTCAATGCTTAAATATAAATCGGTGAAGGTAGACTGCTTCATAGTGGTGAATATTGCTAAAAAGACAAATCAGTAAACGTAGAAAATGTGAAAACGTTATAATAGTGAATAACGCCAAAACATAAATGTTAATACCTTACGATACTTAGTTCACATTTCATGTTTGACAGACGAATATTTAAAATTGTGTGATATGTTTGAATAAACAATTTGAAATGTGACGTAAATACTGTATAAAGATACATGACACTTATATATGAAAAGAGAAAACAGAAAATGTGATTTAAATTCATAATACTGGTAAACATGCTTACTTGTGTGTCAGTGAAAGTAACAAAAGTGACAGCTAATTACACTATAGACATCTACAGTAAAAACAGAAACTCAGAGGCGAGTGCTTAATGCTGAAGAATACCCATTAAAATTATAAAACAGTGAACTTAAGATAAAAAATACGATGTGACTGCTTGATATCATAATGCGTATTATTTTATGACTTTAATTATATTATTATTGATTATTATATGAATTCCGCTCAGACGAAGCATCGATAACTGATTACGTGACAGACCATTATAAAACGTTATTCCACGGGAAAAATGCGATATTGATCAAAATAATAGGTGCGCCCAGTCAGGATGCTCACGGTATTTCAGTACGCCGCCCTGCTCACTTAACGGCAGCGTAACAACGGTGAAAACAGTCCACTTTCAGCATCCCATGCTACGATATATCTATTTTGGTCGCCATTTTGTTGGGTTAAATGCGAGGGAAATTGAAATTGCGGTCTCAATACCACGATTTCAGCTTGATGTTCGATTCGGAAATATTTATATTAATAAAAAAAATGCTGGAATACTTTAAAAATGTAGTATACTTGCTTTGTTTGTTCAAAATATCGATTTGAACCCGCGCAAAGGCCACTATTTGTGCTCAACTGTGCCAAGTAGTATTAAATAATTAAAAGTGACGTCAAACAGTTATAAATGACGTCAAACAGTGGTAAAGTGAAATTGTTTACGTCGACGTCTTTTAAATTCAAACGGGCATTTTTTTTTCAGTTTAACATTACAACAGAAATGCATCAGTGATAATAATTAAACACTTATTGTCTAATGCTATCGGTGAATCTATGAAACTGATATAAAAAGCTATGCTATTTATCTAGTCTATAAAACATCACACATTAACTATAAATATACGATGCTATAGATAAATTATGGAATATAGATAGGAATTTCAGGTTTTAAACTGTATCCATGCCGTTCCAAAACGTACCCATTTTTTTAAAACTGTATATATCAAGGAATGGCGACATGTGTGTATATTAATTACTAAAAGTAATATAGGAAATTTATTCCAAGTAAAATATTACATATATATATATATATCCATATATTTATACCTCTCGAATGTGCAACTCCTGTTTATTTTTCACAATACGGTTAAATATTTCAAGGCACCTAAACTGTAAATTAGTTTTAAGGTTTTAACGTGATTAATTACATATCAATATAATTAAATATTAAAAAAAAACATATTTCATTACTAATATTTATTACAATAAATAAGGTTTTAAAGATATCCAAGAAAACTAAACAAATAACACTCACCCAAGCACACTAGTAGAGTTAGCACCGAGACCGGAGAAACGGCCATTTTGGACAGGTGAGGTAAAAAATCCGAAATGACACCTTTGCGTGTTTCGCTCTTCCGAATATTTCTGATGTTTACGCGTGAGTGGGCAGTGGTTTGTTCCGTGAGCGGAGTGATATAATTATGAACGTGAAGTGGCCGTCACACCGCTGTCATAGTCACGACAGGTAGATATTCATCTTGCTATGTGAGACAGGCTCCACAATTAAGTATTGTCTAACCTCACTTAAATACGTCGTACACGGATATTAATAGATACATTCCGCAGTCTGAATAACCCGTGTATAAGCGTCTAGTCTGCAAGAAGAACACGCCAGACTGGTACACAGATGGCGTACTTAAAGATATATTACTATACACATTACAAGAAGAAATGAATTTAAGGGTTTCGGAAGCTGCAAACCTTCAGCGATATTTTAATTGTACACTACCGTTGTGTCTAGATTGATTTTCTACAATACCGATAACAATTTAATATCGTTTAATTCATTATTGCCAAAGCTGACCATACATGAGCGACATATAATGCATTTCACTAATCAACAGAATTACATCTCTTTCCTAAATTAGCCCGTGAGGTTCCGGCTAAGAATAGACTCACTGCCGATCTCTGCAGAGGGGTAGGAATCCTCCGAATGGGTGTCATGTTCATTTTATCATTTTTTGTCATGTTCATTATTGTGGTTAAATTATCAACCCCTATGTGGTTTCAGGGAGCCGTATGAGTGATGGCAAGAATAAGACCACTGTGGCTCATACATGATGTTAGAAGCGACAATTTGAGTAATACGATAGAATTTGCTGAAACTCTGCAGTTCTGCAGGTATCAAGGTTCTAGGTTCATTCTGCATATTCATTTGCTGGTGTATTTTTTTGTATGTGTATGTTAATTTGCTGTTTTTGTACATGTAGAGTGAATCTGGAATCTTCATTCCTGTTGGTGTCGAATAACCTATAATGTGTTGTTACGCCGTAAAACCCTATTCATTCATTCATTCATTCATTCATTCATTCATTCATTCATTCATTCATTCTTTCCTCAATTGAATTGAAATTATACTGAGATTTGCACCATGTAAAATTATTATTTTTAGAAAAGGGAAAATCAACAAAAACTAGAGTGTGACATTTTCTAATATTGACCTGTTATCACGGTTGTTATTAAAGACTGTTGTAAACATTTGTTATTTCTGTATTTATTCTGTACATTCCATCTTCAGGATTTCGTGTGTACATTTCTTTATTACACTTAGAAACAAACCGTTTTTGTTCATTATGTAATTATTTTGGTTAAGAAAAATCAGATGATCGTCGTTTTATTATCATACTTATTCATTTAACATCGATTGCGATGTAAGAAGAGAATTTATATGAACGGCTCTCGAGACCACATCTCGTATATATATATATAGCAAGTACCGAGTGTAGTATTTTTTTTAGATGCCATCAAGTCGAGCTCTCCATCGAACCTACAACCACGAGCGTAAGTGGTCAACACTATATACCCTGTACTACCAACCCACTTAATGATTTTTATGAGCCGTTTTTTGATTGGCTGTAAGCACACCGAACACATTTCCGTGCTATTTCGGTAGTCAGATTATAAGACAGTTATGTACGACCAACGCAAAGAATTGTAACAATCTCGGTTCTTCATTCAGTTTTGCTTCTATTGTTTAAATTCTTCAAAAAATAAAAAAAATGAGAAAATGTTTAGTTTCATCTAAAAGCGGGACTAATATTTTTAATTATTTTAATTAAAGTACTCTATGTAAATTAACGAAGTTAATAGCGATAGACGAATGCTCGTATGGCAAAAAAAACGTGTTGTAAACTTTACATCAATTCATCAAAAGTCTCTAGCCTTTACTTCCTCTGACATATCATTTTTTAAAGTCTATTTTCTTCATATCAAGTTAGATATACCAGTAAATACAACGCAAATATGCCATACATACAAGTTAAGAAATAAATTATAGTGGATATGACTTCACTTGTATTATAAACGTTTACATAGCGCTGCGTATTAATTAATAGTATCCACGAAGTTGTTCTGAACCCGAAATCTTAAGATGCTTACAGAGCAAGTGTTAACATTACGCGTGTCATTGCAGTATGATTAATGAACGTATTATACAAACACTGTAACATAAAACAGTTATGCTCTCTTGCACCTTTTGATATATTTGTCATTTATTTACATTGTCCAGTTTTATTATCTCAATAGGCTGTAATGTATGTATTGGTATGCTGTTACCAATACACATTTTAGTTTCACATGTTATAGTATCAAATAATTTGTTAAATCTTAACCAAATATATAGGCCGCATGCTAACACTCAATACATTTACACATATCATGTCGTCTGAAAATGGAAAGATGTAAATAATTTCAAAATTTATACAAGACGACCTTGTAATAAGAAAGAGTACCTTTGAACAAATGAGTGTTTCTTAAGAATAATATTCATATAATGTGTTGTTAAATGTGTTATGTATGCTATGAAATGTTTATTATATGTATTGTCTTTGCTATATTTCTTTGTAAAACTACGTAATTGTACAAAGGCAAAATTTGCAGATTGCTGAATAAACTTAATTCCTGATTATATTATGGTGTATTTCAACCGTAAATACTATATTAGAAGACGTGTGCGTGTGGTCTATTGGGGTCAGAAAACAAAGTTTGAAACAAATGTATACATGTTAGAAATTTGACGTGTTTCATTAGTCTCTAGTTTGTAAGTGTCAACTAAGTGTCAACTAAGTGTACTTGAATCCTGTGTATCGGCTAGTCTGCTTTATTACTTCATGTTATGCATACCAATGCAATGCTTACCGCACGTCCGGCTCTAATTCTGAAACACCACATGGGGTTTTACTTTGTAACAAAATAACATTGTTTACCTAAATTTCTTAGTCATATCATATTCGACGGGTCCCAGTAAGTTTATCATTGGAGAGGTACATTTAGTCTAGATTTTATCGATTTTTGATACATGTTTCAGTATGTGTATAGAATCAAGCTTTATGGAAGTTTTTTAATCATTCATTTTTGCTTTTGCTAATTTTTTCATACGATTTAAATTGTTGTTCTTTGTAAAAAAAAAAATGCATCTTAAATGTATACTCATGTCCGCATTGATATGAGCGTTCCTAATCAAAACGAAGATGATCACACTAGAACCCGTCTTTGGAGCAGCTGACGGAAGTCAACGGTAGGGCCTTTGCATCCACACGCGGCCGTCGAGGTATTATTACGGTAAAATTAAAATTTACAAAACGCCCATATTGTGTTAGCATGTGTTGCAAGCGATGCAAAATATTGTGATATCCTTATTTAGATAAAATAGACAATAGTCAGTGCTATGGTTAGTAATACGATTGAAATAAATATTAAGTAAGGTTTATTTTTTTTACATAACATTCTCGAAGGATACATGAAGATAAACGATTTTTAGCATAGTATGGGCGAGCAAAGACAAAGAAGGACAGTACGAGTTTAGCAAAATGTAGAATAGTTTAATTTTCATTTATATATTTGGACATTGAGTCGTGCTTATTTTGTCATGCCCTTGGTGAGCCGTTTGATCTTCTTGTCACAAACTTACAGATATGAATCCTTTATTAAACTTTTCTCAATCCTTTACAAAATACATACCACCATGTGAACAAATCTGATAAAATTTTCATAACATTGACGAGATAAAACACTTTATAACTAGGCATGCCTTTCTATGGCCATTATTGTGCCGTGATAGATAGTCGTTGTCGTTTTCATTCCTTAATTGTTAAACGTATCGGTTATTGTCCGTCTTTCACTAAGTCGACTGAAATGAGTGAGACTTCACTGGCAAAATGAACGAGAGTTTCTTTTGAAGTATTAAGGGGGTTGTAGATATATTTTTCCGTCCTGTCGTACTATTAATTTGTATTCTCCTACTGGCCTGACTTCCAAAATATTTACGCATTACCCACCCAATAGAAACAAAAGTGTTTTTTTTTTTAAGAATTGATAACGTATAATGGCTTTCCGTACGCATTTTTATTTAAAATGCAATTTTCATATTTTGATAGTCAATTCACAATTTGTTTGGCATTACTGAATTTTAGATCACCTTTGACAATTTCAATGCATTTTCTTATTTTGGACATCGGCCTATATCAGCGGTATCGTGTATTTGAATTAAGAAAAATAGTAGAATGAAAACTAAAACTAAAATACACATTTTATATACCACAAAACTAAAAAGGTTAACTCAATGGTGGCAAGCCAATTGATAGATCGATCAGCCACTTTGGATGCCCGTGTAGATGTTTCCGTATCTGTAAGAAAGATGGCGGTATACACAGTCTTAATTAATGATTAAACAACGGGGAGATATAATGTTAAGTGCACCCATAAACCAGAAATATGCCTTTTTAATGCTCAATAACTAGTTGGTGAACCGACTGTAAAAGAGAAGCGACTGTGTTGTCTATGTAACAGTCATTGGACAACGGCGAGGAGGAACCTTGTGACGTCAATGTGTCATTGAGAGGGTATCAAATAAACACTTTTATCAACAAAACTGATAAGATAATAACTGTTATTACAACTTTGCAAAAATATCAACATATTTAACAAAAGCTATTACGTCTAGCGGCAACCATGAGAAACATGTCAAACTCCAGATAAAAGAACATAATCGTGTAGCTGTTTTGAAGAAATGGAAAGTGAGAAAAGTTGTTAAACCATTACCCATTTTTACACACCGTATGATGATTTATAAATACACATCCTTATTTACCAAGGATAGCTTTTATTGCTAAATATACACGTTGCTAAAAGGGAAAATTGTGTCTACTTGTAATGATAAAGATAAGAAAAAAAACGAAATCATACAATAACTTCTATGTATTGAATTTATTTTTCACTATCACGTTCATCGATTTTTATTCTAGTATTAATTTGAAAAGAATGAAAATGCAGAGAAAATGTAATGATTAATGCTACATTTTTGTATTTAAACATTGTATTTAAATGTTTATTACAAGGTATGTGTATAAATTGACAAAATACGATAGCAATCAGTCAGCGCTATATTAAGAAATGAGAGCCATATATAAACATTGAAGACTGCTACACCTGTCAAATAAAATGGATGAGCCTTTCTACGTGAAATTATAAATAATGTACATCGACTTTATTGATTGGTTGTCAGTGAGCAATTTGTGTAAATAATTGTAATAGTGCCTTAGTAAAGAAATGAAATATAGAAAAAAACAAACAAAAAAACTTCTATTTCCAATAGTACACATAACTTTGTGTACCATCTTTCTATATATATAGCCCACGTAATGCAATAACTAACATTATAAATACATTAATAGACCTTTAATAAAACAAAAAAACTCGTTGGGTCTTTGACCTACTTTTCTACCAAACTGCAAACGGTAACATGAAAATAAAAACAATAAAAATGGGAATAGATAATATTTCAAGAAAGTTAATTTTTATAATCACTCGACTCGTGACACTGTGATATCAGATTTTAAAACATTTAGCTGATCATTTTTGTTTGGACTGTCTGAAATTGTGTTTGAGTTTAGATACACTATACATATTGATAAAATGTATTTCTACCAATATTTGAAAACCAACACTAAAATACAGACAAAAACAGAGAACAATACTTGAATACACAGGGCGACAATTGCCTGATATTCCGTATAATTAGACCTAATACTAAAAGTATTTACTTAAGAAATAGTATACAACTCATTCACTTAATATATACATTCAATAATGATATCAATAATATTTTCTTAGCTAAACCTGTTTCAAATATATTTTATTAATTTAAGTTAATGATATTTTACACCTATTATTCTATTTTCACTGCGATAAGTAACTAAACTCCTACCGTACCGTTATGTGTACCATTCCAAACAAAAATAAGACATTCGCATTAATTTGATAAAACAACAGATGGAAAATTAATAACTATACTTGATGTGTGCACTCAATTTAGTGATATAAATCATGTGCATGTGTAAGGCAAGAGAGAGAGTTAAGTACAAAGGCAAGTCATGTGTAAGCTTCCAAATAGCGTGTTTACTACTCACAAAACAATGGTACTAGTTAGCCCTGTTGTAAGTCCTTGTATATGCTTGTATAGTCCTTCTTATATGTGCTTTGCTGTTTTTGTGTTTTCTTTTCTTTATTTTCTTCAAACGTATAACGCTACATTCGGTTTTTTTTTTATCTTATATTTCCCCAAATACAAACTACTTTTTATCTTATGTTTCCCCATATACAAACTACTTTTTATCTGATATTTCCCCATATACAAACAACTTTTTATCTTATATTTCCCCATATACAAACAACTTTTTATCTTATATTTCCCCATATACAAACTACTTTTTATCTGATATGTCCCCATATACAATAATACAATTATGTGATATTAACAACTCGTGGTTTTGCATCAGAACTAGACATAAGTATTATTTCGTTTCAAATAAACAACAAGCTATGTTTTATTTTTAGTATATCATAATTTTTTGTTATAGTTTCTAAAAATAGATAAAAAGGTTAACGGACCTGACAGAATACTAAATTGTCTATTTTATAGGTGTTAAAAATACTTTACAACATATGTCTGACATCTGACAACCAGTTAAATTGATGGAGAAGTTGCCTAGACTAGTATAAACATGGACCAAAGTAACCAAAGTAAAACCACCATCTTCAAAAGTAACTGGTATATTTATTAACATAAAACACACAACGTAATTAATATCCGATATTGTATATATGCATATGATTACTAAACTTGGTGTTCAAAGTATTGTTATGCGGTTTCTATTTGCAATTATTATTTTTATGAACACAATTATGCACGTATGTAGACTAGCTTTTAATAAACAAAGGCGTATGAACAAACAAGAGTAAATCGAACAACTTTAATAACATAACACGTAAATGAACTGTTGTAAAGAATTTTCAACGCGAAACAATTAAGCAGGGTGACAAATCAGTGATTGTTGATGCCGTGTGAAAGAGTCACAAGATAGATAAATATTTTCGTTTTTTTTTCTGTCGAACTAATAAAGATACTTATTATGTGTTTTTTTTGTCGAAGTTTGTCCATTTTTATCGATTTTTTTCATAACAAATATTCCCCATAATGTGCACAGGCAAAACTTGGTTCGGACTTTTTCAAGGTTGGTTGAGTAATTTTGATTTTTAAAACTTGTATTGTCTATATTTTATGTTAGATTGTTTACTCCAGTGGTAGGATTTAAATCAAATACGGTATCTAGTAAAGATTGTTTTAATTATAACTGTACATTTATATTGATAATTTCAGTATAGAACATCGGCTTTTCTTTAATTGTGTTTGCAAGCCAGTTTAATGTTGATGTGAACTTAATGATCATGATTACATGACGTTATTTTGAGACGTTACGTCATACGATAACTCACGAAAACAAATATGCCCGATTTTTTTCTCATTCCTTTTAGCAGAGAAATGTTAAATAAATGGTAAATGTAAACTTTTTCGAGTTATGTGATAAATCAAATCTTACATTCGTGCTCATTTTTTATTGAATATGTCAAACACGTTGAAAAAAAATGATATAATGCTCGGTGGAGCCTCGCTCAATATATGTTTTCCAACTCGTTTAATAAATCCAATAATATATAGCAACTCGTGTAAGATCCTCTATTTATTTACATGCTCTGTTAGGTTGCATCTTTAAACAGGTTAATAATTTAAATAGGTTGGCAGAACTTCATTTCAAATGACATGCTTCATGAGCAATTTTTTTCGTGTTGACTTCAAGCATATTTAGGACAATATGACGTGATAGTGTATCTTTTATTTGAAAGACATTTTTATGGGCAAATATGCCCGAAGACGAAAACCGTGGTTCGTATCCAATGAGCGGATACAGATATGTGAAAGAAGTTGCGTTTAAAATGTTGAATACACACATTAAAGTTGTAAAGTGAACATGATTGCATAATAATACACGTTATATATTGAGCTTTATTTGTGAAAGTTCATTATATATGAGCTTCCGCCCAAACAAGCAAAGGTATCATGCAATTTTAATACCTTAATCCAATTTAATGTATCGCGGTGGAAATGGCTCTTAATGAAACTTGGTCCTGGGAACCACACGATTTTACACCTAGTTTGTGAAATGATTATTAAGCAATATTGACCTTTCATGTCCTTATATAACACAGGCGTGGCTACTGAGCAAATGTGATGTCATTTTTCAAGTGTGAACAAGATTAAATGCCCGGATAAAGCAGTCAGATGAATGTAACAATTTTGTTCAAATATGTTATGAATGTCTCGGGAAGTGAAATATGAGTTTGCTATTGTGATTGTGATTTATGTTACAGTTAGTAACTTTTAAAGAACGTAATTAACGCATGTTATGTTGGATGAGAAAATTGTATGCGCCGTTCTTTGTTTTGTATTGAATTATGTTTCGTTGCATTTACGTGGTTCTTTTTGTCGTTAGTATTTAAATGTGTTATTTTTATTTACATTGATTTGTTTTGCAATATATTCTTTAACATTGCGTTGCAGATATTTCATGCGGTTTTATTATTATATTGCGTTGCATTTCATTGTCTTGTTTAAAACATTTCCTTTTGTTACGTTAATCGCATACGTGTGATTCCTGTAATGTGCTGTTTCCTGTGGTGTGCTGCTTCCTGTGGTGTGTCACTTCCTGTGGTGTGTTGCTTCCTGTGGTGTGCTGCTTCCTGTGATGTGTTGCTTCCTGTGGTATGCTGCTTCATGTGGTTTGCTGCTTCCTGTGGTGTGCTGCTTCCTGCTGCATCATGTGATGTGCTGCTTCCTGCAGTATGCTGTTTCCTGTGGTGTGCTTCCTGTGGCGGCTGCTTCATGTGGTGTGCTGCTTCCTGTGGTGTGCTGCTTCCTGTGGTGTACTGCATCCTGTGGGGTAATGCTTCCTGTGGTATGCTGCTTCCTGTTGCATCCTGTGTTGTGGTGTTTCATGTGGTATGTTGCTTCCTGTGATGTGCTGCTTCTTGTGGTTTGTTGCTTCCTATGGTGTGCTGCTTACTGTGGTGTTCTGTATTCTGTGCTGTGCTGTTTTCTGCTGCTTCATGTGGTGTGTTGTTTCTTGTGGTATGCTGCTTCCTGTGGTGTGCTTCAAGTGGTGTGCTGCTTCAAGTGGTATGCTGCTTCATGTGGTGTGCTTCCTGTGGTGTGCTGCTTCAAGTGGTATGCTGTTGTATGTGGTATGCTGCTTACTGTGATGTGCTGCTTCCTGTGGTGTGCTGCATCCTGTGGGGTGCTGCTTCCTTTGGTGTGCTGCTTCCTGCTGCATCCTTTGGTGTGTTGTTTCACGTGGTTTGCTGCTTCATATGGTTTGCTGCTTCCTTTGGTGTTCTACTTCGTCTAATCGCATACGTGTGCTTCCTGTGATATGCTGCTTCCTGTGGTGTGCTGCTTCCTATGGTGTGTTGCTTCCTGTGGTGTGCTACTTCCTGTGGTTTGCTTCATCCTGTGGTTTGCTGCTTCCTGTGGTGTGCTGCTTCCTGTGGTATGCTGCTTCGAGTGATGTGCTGTTTCATGCTGCATCATGTTGTGTGCTTCCTGAGGTGTGCTGCTTCCTTTGATGAGCTGCTTTCTGTGGTGTGCTGCCTCCTGTGGTGTGCTGCTTCCTCTGATGGGCTGCTTCCTGTAATGTGCTGGTTCCTGTGGTGTGCTGCTTCCTGTAGTGTTCTACTTCCTGTGATGTTCTGCTTTCTATGATTTATTGCTTCCTGTGGTGTGCTGCTTCCTGTGATGTGCTGCTTTCTGTAATTTACTGCTTCCTGTGGTGTGCTTTCTGTGATGTGCTGCTTTCTGTGATGCTTGACTTCGAGTGGTGGAGTGCTTCGTGTGGAGGTGTACTTCGTTTGGTGGTGGATTTCGAGTGTTGGTGTGCTTCGTGTGGTTGTGGTCTTAGTGTAGTTTGCTGCGTTTGTTGATGTACTTCGTGTGTTGTATTTCGGATAGTGGTGTACTTCGTGTAGTGGTGAATTTCGTGGTGCTTGCTGCGTATGTTGGTGTACTGCATGAGGTGGTGTGCTTCGTCAGGTGGTGTAATTCCTGGGTTGGTATACTTTTTGTGGTGGTGTGTTTCGTGTGATTGTTTGCTACGTGTAGTGGTGTACATTTTGTGGTGGTGTGCTTCGTGTGTTGGTGTAATTACTATGTTGGTATACTTCATGTGATGGTATGCTTCGATTGTTTGTTTGCTACATATAGTGGTGAACTTCTTGTAGTTAGCTGCATGTGGTGTTGTGCTTTGTGTGGTGGTGTAATTCGTGTAGTTTGATGCTTGTGGTGGTGTGCTTCATGTTATGTCGTGGTGCAATTCGTGTAGTTTGATGCTTGTGGATGTGTACTTCATGTCGTGGTGTGCTTCATGTCGTGGTGTAATTCCTGTATTGGTTTACTTCGTGTGACGGTGTGCTTCATGTGATTGTGTGCTTCGTGTCGTAGTCTGCTATGTGTAGAAGTATACTTCGTGTAGTTTGCTGTGTGTGGTGGTGTACTTCGTGTAGTTTGCTTCGTATGGTGGTGTACTTCGTGTAGTTTCCTTCGTTTGGTGGTGTACCTCGTGTAGTGGTATACTTCGTGTGGTGGCGTGCTTTGTGTGTCGGTGTACTTCGTGTAGTGGTGTACTTAGTGCGCTGATGTACTTCTTGTGGTTGTGTGTTGGTGTTAATTCTGTGTAAGTGTACATTGAGTTGTAGTGTACTTTGTGTAATGGTGTTCTTCGTGTGGTGATGTAATTGATGTGGTGGTGTACTTTGCAAGGTGGTGTGCGTTGTATATTGATGTTATTCCTGTGTTAATGTATTTTGTGAGGTTATGTACTTTGTGTGGTGGTATAAGTTGTGTGGTGGTGTACTTTGTTAGGTGGTGTACGTTGTGTTTTGGTGATTTTATGTGTTGGTGTATTTTGTGTGGTATCTGATATATCCCCATGTACAAAATACTTTTAATCTGATATATCCCTATGTACAAACTATCTGATATTTCCCCATATACAAACTACTTTTTATCTGATATACCCCGACATACAAACTACTTTTAATCTGATATATCCCCATATACAAACTATCTGATATTTCTTCATATAAAAAATACTTTTTATCTGATATACCCCCACATACAAACTACTTTTAATCTGATATATCCCCATATACAAACTATCTGATATTTCTTCATATAAAAAATACTTTTTATCTGATATACCCCCACATACAAACTACTTTTTATCTGATATACCCCCACATACAAACTACTTTTAATCTGATATATCCCCATGTACAAACTATCTTATATTGCCCCATATACAAATACTTTTTATCTGAAAATTCCAATATACAAACTACTTTTTATCTGATATATCCCCATATACAAACTATCTGATATTTCTTCATATACAAACTACTTTTTATCTGATATATCCCCAAATACAAACTACTTTTTATCTGATATATCCCCATATACAAACTACGTTTTATCTGATATACACCCACATACAAACTACTTTTAATCTGATATATCCCCATATACAAACTATCTGATATTTCCCATATACAAACTACTTTTTATCTTATATACCCCTATATACAAACTACTTTTTATCTGATATACCCCTATATACACACTACTTTTTATCTGATATACCCCTATATACAAACTACATTTTATCTGATATATCCCCACATACAAACTACTTTTATCTGATATATCCCCATATACAAACTAATTTTTATCTGATATATCCCCACATACAAACTACTTTTTATCTGATATACCCCCACATAAAAACTACTTTAAATCTGATATATCCCCATGTACAAACTATCTGATATTTCCCCATACACAAACTATTTTTTATCTGATATACCCCTATTTTATCTGATATGTCCTCATATACAATTATATGATTTCTGATTTTAACCACTTGTCGTTTTGCATCAGAACTAGACATAAGTATTATTTCGTTGCAAATAAACAACAAGCTATGTTTTATTTTTAGTATATCATAATTTTGTTATAGTTTCTAAAAATAGATAAAAAGGTTAACGGACTTAACAGAATACTAAATTGTCCATTTCATAGGTGTTAAAAATACTTTACAACATATGTCTGACATCTGACAACCAGTTAAATTGATGGAGAAGTTGCCTAGACTAGTATAAACATGGACCAAAGTAACCAAAGTAAAACCACCATCTTCAAAAGTAACTGGTATATTTATTAACATAAAACACACAACGTAATTAATATCCGATATTGTATATATGCATATGATTACTAAACTTGGTGTTCAAAGTATTGTTATGCGGTTTCTATTTGCATTTATTATTTTTATGAACACAATCATGCACGTATGTAGACAAGCGTTTAATAAACAAAGGCGTATGAACAAACAAGAGTAAATCGAACAACGTAAATGATTTGTTGTAAAGAATTTTCAACGCGAAACAATTAATGCAGGGTGACAAATCAGTCATTTTTGATGCCATGTGAAAGAGTCACAAGATCGATAAATCGTGTGGAGGTGTGCTTCTTTTGGTGGTGGATTTCGAGTGGTGGCGGACTTCGAGGGTTATTGTGCTTCGTGTGGTTGTGGTCTTAGTGTAGTTTGTTGCGTTGTTGGTGAACTTCGTGTGTTGTATTTCGGATAGTGGTGTACTTCGTGTAGGGGTGAACTTCGTGGTGCTTGTTGCGTATGTTGGTGTACTGCGTGAGGTGGTTTGCTACGTGTAGTGGTGTACTTTGTGTGGTGGTGTGCTCCGTGTGGTGGTGTAATTCATGTGTTAATATACTTAGTGTGGTGTTGTGCTTCGATTTTTTGTTTTCTACATGTAGTGGTGAACTTATTGTAGTTCGCTGCATGTGGTGTTGTACTTTGTGTGGTGGTGTAATTCATGTAGTTTGATGCGTGTGGTGGTGTGCTTCGTGTCGTGGTGTAATTCGTGTAGTTTTGTGCCTGTGGTTTTGTACTTCATGTGGTGGTGTGCTTCATGTAGTGGTGTAATTCCTGTATTGGTTTAATTCGTGTGATGGCGTGCTTCATGTGGTGGTGTAATTTATGTAGTTTGATGCGTGTGGTGGTGTGCTTCGTGTCGTGGTGTAATTCGTGTAGTGTTGTGCTTGTGGTTGTGTATTTCATGTGGTTGTGTACTTCATGTGGTGGTGTGCTTCATGTAGTGGTGTTATTCCTATATTGGTTTACTTCATGTGATGGTGTGCTTCATGTGATGGTGTGCTTCATGTCGTAGTCTGCTATGTATAGAAGTGTACTTCGTGTAGTTTGCTGTGTGTGGTGGTGTACTTCGTGTAGTTTGCTTTGTATGGTGGTGTACCTCGTGTAGTGCTATACTTCGTGTGGTGGCGTGCTTCGTGTGGTGGTGTACTTCGTGTAGTTTGCTTCGTGTAGTGGTATACTTTGTGTGGTGGCGTGCTTCGTGTGGTGGTGTACTTCGTGTGGTGGTGTGCTTCGTGTAGTTTGCTTCGTGTGGTGGTGTACCACGTGTAGTGGTATACTTTGTGTGGTGGCGTGCTTCGTGTGGTTGTGTACTTCGTGTAGTGGTGTACTTAGTCTGTTGGTGTATTTCGTGTGGTTGTTTGCTTTGTGTAATGGTGTGCTTCGTGATATGGTGTGATTCCTGGGTTGGTGAAATTTGTGTCGCAGTGTGCTTTGTGTGATGTCGTGCTTCATGTAGTGTGCTTCGTGTGGTGGTGTCCTTCTTGTGTTGGTGTACTTTGTGTAGTTTTCTGCCTGTGATGGTGTTATACCTGTGTTGTTGTACTTTGTTAGGGGGTGTTCGTTGTTTACTGGTGTTATTCCTGTGGTGGTGTAATTTGTGTCGTGGTGTACTTCGTGTGGTGGTGTACATTTTGTGATGGTGTAATTTGTTAGGTGGTGTACGTTGTATGTTGGTGTTATTCCTGAGTTTGTGAACTTTGACTGGTAGTGTACTTTGTGTGGTAGTGTGCTTCGTGTGGTTGTGTAATTGATGTGGTGGTGTACTTTGTTAAATGGTGTATGTTGTGTGTTGGTGTTATTCCTGTGTTCGTGTACTTTGAAAGGTAGTGTACTTTGTGTGAATATGTGCTTCGTGTGGTGATGTAATTGATGTGGTGGTGTACTTTGTAAGGTGGTGTACGCTGTGTATTGATGTTATTCCTGTGTTAGTGTATTTTGTGTGGTGGTGTACTTTGTGTGGTGGTGTAAGTTGTGTGGAGGTGTACTTTGTTAGGTGGTGTACGTTTTGTTTTGGTGATATTCCTGTGTTGGTGTATTTTGTGTGGCTGTGTACTTCGTGTAGTGGTGTGCTTTGTGTGGTGGTGTAATATGTGAGGTGGTGTACGTTGTTAGGTGGTGTACGTTGTTTGTTGGTGTTATTCCTGTGTTAGTGTACTTTTTGTGGTGGTGTACTTCGTGTAGTGGTTTGCTCGTGGTGGTGTATTTTGTGTGGTTATGAGCTTCGTGTGGTAGTGTACTTTATGTGGTGGTGTGCTTCGTGTGGTGGTATACCTTGTGTCGTGGTGTACTTTGTGTGTTGGTGTGCTTAGTGTGGTGGTTTGCTCATGGTTGTGTATTTTGTGTGGTGGTGGCCTTCGTGTAGAAGTGTACTTTGTTTGGTGGTGTACTTGATGTGTTGGTATACCTTGTGAGGTGGTGTTATTTGTGTGGTGGTGTACTTTCTGTGATGTTTTTATTCCTCTGCTTGTGTACATTGTGTGGTGGTGTACTTCGTGTGGTAGTGTACTTTGTGTTTTGATGTAATTTGTGTTGTGGTATTTTGATGCGTGTGATGGTGTACATCGTGTGATGCTATACTTCGTGTGGTGGTGTGATTCGTGTGGTGGTGTTATTCCTGTGTTGGTGAACTTTGCAGTATGGTATGCTTTGTAAGGTGGTTTGCTACGTGTGTGGTGTACTTGGTGTGGTGGTTTGCTCCGTGTGGTTGTGTGCTTCGTGTGGTGTGCTGTGCGTTGCGAAAACTGTCGCATTTGTAGACACTTGTTTAAAAGCCTGTTCATTTTCAGGCTTAGATTGCCAGCGTAGTAGTAGTGGTAGTAAGAGTGGTAGTAGTGTAAGTCATGTAGTAGTTATTGTAGTAGTAAGAGTATAAGTAGTAGTAGTAGTAGTAGTAGTAGTAGTAGTAGTAGTAGTAGTAGTAGAAGTAATAGTAGTATTAGTAGTAATAGTAGTAGTAGTAGTAGTAGTAGTAGTAGTAGTAGTAGTAGTAGTAGTAGTAGTAGTAGAAGTAGTAGTTGTAGTAGTAGTGTAGTAGTAGTAATAGTAGTAGTAGTAGTAGTAGAAGTATTAGTAGTAGTAGTAGTAGTAGTAGTAGTTGTAGTAGTAGTAGTAGTAGTAGTAGAAGTAAGAGTAGTCGCAGATCACGCTTCACGGACGAATGAAATAGCGACCCCAAAAGACCATAATGTTTGCTTTTGTAAATTTGTGTCAGTCATACTCGGTGAGAGGTTGAAACTGATTAGTTTTGATGTTAAGGGCTTGCGCATTAACCCTGAACATTACATGAACCATTTATTACTATAATTATTTCCATAATGTATCTATTAGTCATGTCCAATTCATTTGACATTCTCGTTTATACGATAAATACATAACTGCGGTTGCTGTGTACATAAATAGCTGAGCTAGTACGAATATGTCGCAAATATGCACAAATAAAAGCGTCCTGTCTCCTGTATAGGGACATACATGTATGAATTAGTTCTTTCAGAGTTGTCCCCCTTCCACAACTTTATTAAGTTGCTTAACATTTAATCGGAACATCGCTCGGACTTTTCCGTAAACGTCGGAAATAATGTTATTTCGGACGTTTACGGAAATGGCCGAGCATAACATAATTATACTACCATTAACACAATTTTGTCAAAATGACACATTACCGGAAACCCATCTATTTTCTATTTACTTTCGTTTATTATTCGTGAGAGACAGCACATTTTCATTCGAGCAAAAAACAAACTAAATTGAGTGTATTTAGTTAACGTTATGTAAGAAAGAATGGCAGTGTGTCACAAATTGGGTTGATTACAATGTAATAGTGATTTATTTTCGCGTTTGAGATGCTGTCTTAAGGGCGTCTGTTATTTTGTTAGCTTTTTTTTTATTTAAAAAAACAAATCGACTACTGTTTTTAAATTTTATATGCATATACATTATATACATTGAACTTTATGAATATCGCAAGTTGAAATGAAACAATAGTGTAACACAATAAATAAATATGAAAGTATATACAAATTATACAGAAGCACAAATATAATCATTTATCAATACATTGTCATTTACGTATGACCAACCAATGTTGATAAACATTGTGATGTACACTGCATGTACCAAATAAGTATGGTATTATGCAGTGAGTGCGTTTGTGATAAGAAATATGGCCATACTGATAGTGTCATTTGGTAAGCATAAACATGACAAGTTATTATTACAAATCAGCGCGGTCATAACGATGATGGTGGCATTAATATTACAATAAAGTATGTATCAGTCTGTGATGAAAATCAGTGTGCACAGTCTAATGACAAAACACGCGTTACTATCAGTGTGTTAATTACTTAACTCCCTACCATTTAAAATAGCTACCCTACGTGAATAAACACTGCACCAGTCTGTGATCATAGAGATGAAATGGCACCAAAACATGCATGTGATCATAAATTAACAATTAACACAATATACACATTCATAAAAGAACCGGTCCCTGAATATAAACCAATACAATGCTGATGAATACGACTTGTACAATACACGTGACCATACACACGGTAACTAGTTAAACAAACTACAGTCAAACCTGTATAAGCGGTCACCTATATTAAGCAGCCGCTTGTCTCAAACAGCCATATTTGCTGTAGCCCATTTCTATGCTTTGAGAGCAAATTAACCTGTATTATGCAACCAATTGTCATTATAGGCCACTTTTTTTCTTCCCTTGGCTGGCTGGTTTAGTCATGTTTGACAGTGCATGCATTTTAATGATTTGAACATAGAAAACAGAACATCCTCGTATTACCGACTTGTGTTAAATGTTCCCTATGCGTATGCTATGATCTGTTTACATCATGCATGTGGCTGTTTTTAACACTTTGTTGACTATAGTAGCCCTATCTGTATGCACCACGTGACATTACTTTCCAGGTCGCAAACATCGTTGTCTTCAACCACTTTTCTAAATTACATACACTTACTGCCCGTTTCAAATAATTTCTCATAATACACCATAGAATCTAGATAACAATTGCTTATATTGCAACAATGAAATGTACGTGAACCCAATGCCCTATGCAGATCGCCCCGGATATGACATCACTTGCAAAATATTATAACCTGTGGTTGCACTTTTACGATCTAGAAATAATAAAGTAATTGACTGTTAACTCAACTTTCATTATCCCAAACATCAAACATTGCTTGTTGAAATCATACTGATAGGTACATTTAAGCCTGCGTTAGCAACTTTGTGGGTGACACAGGACCATGTGTTACTCCGTCAAGCAGAAGACCATGCGTTACTTCGTCAAGCAGAAGACCATGACTGTGTTACTTTGTCAAGCAGAAAACCGTGTCTTACTTCATCACGTAAATATTCCCGTTTTACTTCATTAAGCAGATGACAGTGGCTTACTTTGTAAAATAGAGAACAATATCTTACTTCATTAATCAGAGGACATTGTCTTACTTTGTAAAACAGAAAAAAAACATGCCTTAATTCCTTAAGCAAAAGACAGTGCCTTTCTTCGTCAAGAAAGAACATTGTACTACCCGGCCAAGCAGATTGCCGCGTTACTTCGTCAAGCAGAGGACAGCGCTTTACTTTGTCTTTGTTGCATTGTGTGTTTGGTCGCCAGACAGAGGACCGTGTACTTCTTTGTAAAAAAGGACCATGTGGTACTTCGTCAGACGTTTTAACGAATCAATTATTAGGATAATTGTTCCCCATCAGTTATTTACTGAGTATTATTTTGGACGGAATAGGTTATTTAAATGCAACATAGTATTCATAACAAATACATTATTGTTCACACAAAACGTAGTGTTCGTCTAAATCGTCTGGCGGTTTTGCAAAGATTCAGCTCTTGTATGCGAAGGGAAGGAACGTCACACTGTGCCTTTGCAAAGTCACATCTGAAATTGAAATTAAATTTTCTAAACTCATTAAAACTATTTTTGTTTCATTCAGGGGTCATCCAAGGTCAAGTGGTCTAAGGCGTTGTCTCAAGATTACTAGCATCCCACCGCTAAGGTCGTATGTTCAAGTCCCACCGCTCCAAAATTGTTATGTGAGTAAGTTTGCCAGTTAGCTGCGGAATGATGATGGTTCTACTCAGATTCATTCTGAGGTCGTCGTCCACTAAAAAAACCCAAAAAAAACTGGATATGCCATATATAACCTGAAATGTGTTGATAATGGCTTAAGCCCCATTTTTTCTTCAAATTTAAGAAGGGGTGTTATCAGATATTATTCATATTCCCTTAAATGCACTTAGAGAAAGAATTTATGTATTGTTAAATAATGAGAGTTTTTACTGTCATCGTTTTTAATTAATCCAGCTATATAGAATTTACTTAATTTAGACTTAAACTGAAGCAGTCGACATTCGGATACACTATTTTATGCTCGTGTATGTATTACGACAACTTATGAAGGGCTGTTTGGAAATTGCTATAACGTTATAGGTAACATTTTTAGGAGCGGGGAGAGGTTCTGGATTATCAATTAGAAAAGAAAATCAATTTTGCGTTCATGGGTACACTTTTTATACATTGAGATTCTCATGTTCTCTCACAGGTCACTTACTCAGTCTGACTGAGATTCTCATGTTCTTTAAAAAGGCCATTAACTCAGTCCGATAAAAGATTATGTACTCGTATTCTCACGTTCTCTTACAGTCAACTTACTCAGTCCGATAGAAGATATTGTCGCTTCCACACACAGGATCAAGAGGGCCATGACAATCGAGCTGATCTTTATTCTCACAGAAAACTGTATAAATGATGTCTGTTGGGTTGGCAGTGACCCCGTCAGCAGTCTGGGAACCAGAAGTGGTCATGCCGGTCGTCTGATTGGTCGCTCCTGCGGTTGGCGAAACACAAGGACCAGTATATAAGACTTTCAGCGCTGGATTTCGACATTTTTCTTGAGCAAAAAAGCATCTGTAAAATATGAATGAATACTTAGATAGTTAGTTGCTTAAAGTTCAGTAAGCTTAACGAAAGTTCAGTAAGCTTAACGAACGCTTGGTAAGCTTAACGATCAGTCACGTGAAAAATTGTATGTTCAATATGTTAAAAATTCTAAGTGTTAATGGCAAGTACAATGCGTTATAGAAGTAGGCTGCCAATTTGTTATGACTGCCAGTAAATTGTTACTTTGATTGTATTACATCTATAATAACCACCTTTCCAAAAGTCCTTAACATGGCGTTAAGATGACGGAGCTTTGAACAACTGGGCCCAGTATACAGAACCGGTAGTGTATTGACTTTAAAGTACTATTAGATGATATTTCAAAGTTATATCTTTGAATTTATAGCTCTATTTGGAAAGTAACTTATTCATGCCAAACATCAATATATCTTTTGTAACATCACATACCCAGCAGGATAAACTTTTAATAAGCAAAAGCGACGTTGCTGCACGTGCACATAAGTAACAATGTGGCAAATTCACCAATGTTTACCTTTAACATATAAGAACCAGGATATAAAGCACTGAAATGACATAGTGATCAAAACAGAGCACCATTACAATCAACACATAGTTATATCATACACATCAGGTGCAGATCCAGGATTTCAGTTTAGAGGGGGTGCATTTAGGGGGCGTAACACAAAATTGGAACGGGCAACATGTTTTCAGTAGAAATATAGTGGATTTTAATAAAATATGGGAGTTAAGGGGAGGGACGTCGGTTTTTTTAAAGAGTAGATCCGCCAGTGTACATGTGCGTACAAAAACATGCATGCAGAAGACGTAAAGTTAGGTTTGGATCAACACGCAACTGGGGCGCTTAAATCTATTGGACAGGTCAACGGGTTAATGCATACATCCAACATCGCCCTTCTTTCGTCATCATCACGTCATGAAGCGAAATTGTGGAAAATAAAAGTGAAACCATCCGACCATTCCCATACAAATGCGACAGCACGCATACGTATTGTGTAAAACACAACATACTAAGATGAAGGCATCATTATGTTACATTATGTTCCCAAAGAAAATACTATGTATTCTTACGTTATCATAACACAAAACTACGGTGATATGACAGAATCCGTTGTAAATAGTTCGTGACTGAGTCGTTTAAAAGCAGACGTCTTCACTTTATAAAGTGCGTCAATGCCAACACGAGGCCAAAGTTTATCATTGTCTTCACCTTGTGGCACAGTTAAAGGTGTACAATGTGACCTATGCAATAATTGTCGAAATGGCTGGAGGTAATGGATGAATTTCGATAAATGAAATAAACGATAAAGAATTTAAATTGATAACTTGGAAACAGAAATAATAATATAATAAATACTACTACGACCAATACTACTACTACTACTACTACTACTACTACTACTACTACTACTTCTGCAACTTCTACTGCTACTATTACTACTTTTACTGCTACTTACTACTTCTGCTACTACTACTACTTCTTTTACTGCTACTATTACTACTTCTTCTACTACTATTACTATATCTACTGTTACTACTACTATTACTCGTATTTCTATAACCACTACTACTACTACTACCTGTACTACTACTTCTACCACAATCACTTATACTATTACTACTATTATTACTACTACTATTATTACTTATTTTACAGCTACTATTACTCTACTACTTCTACTACTACTGCTACTTCTACTACTACAACACTACTACTACTACTGCTGCTGCTGCTGTTTCTGCTGCTTCTGCTACTACTACTACTACTTCTACTACAACAACAACTACTACTTCTATTATTATTACTACTACTACTACTACTACTACTACTAATTCTACTGTTGCTGCTGCTGCTGCTGCTGCTGCTGCTGCTACCACTACTATTCTTACCACTACTAATGCGTATATAACAATATCTTTAGAAGAACGTAATAATAATGACCGTTCCATAAGAAATGTTATAAACAACTGGAAACGATGCACTCTAAATACACAACACCAAATCATCATGAACATATTTACTATATAGAATTGTTAAAATGATTACAATAGGAAACAGTGGTCACCACCTTGGACCGTTCAGTAACAAAACACACCATTCCGTGACTTAAACCCGGTTTTCATCTGTCACATCATAAGGAGAGATAGTGTAATAAACTGGTCATATTATAAGACAAAATAGTATAACTAAAAATTACAATGTTCGTTTCCATACGTATAAAGTAGTGTTACATTATGTGATATATCATTTGTAATGTAATAAACAGTTTTGTCACAATAAATACTTCAACACTATATCTTTAAGCGGAAGATTTCTTCTGAACATGTTTACATAGACATTATTTACAACACTAGCATGACCTAAATGTGCATGGATAAACTATATTTGGCATTTAGTGCTGCTATATTCGACACGATCACTTCAACATCTGCTATTTTAAACATTTTGTCGATGAGTGTTTGAAGTTTTGTAGACTTTGAAGTTAGATTTGTTTTAATTAACTTACAGGTTTTTGTAGTTCTTCATATCGGAACAGCACATGGTCTCATCCCCCTCGGCTTTGTAACTATTGGCACAGTCTATCTTCAGGACTTGAGTACACTGATCCGACTGTCCAGATACCAGACAAAAACAAGCTGAAACACGACATACATAAATCACTTTCAACAACGGCGACAACAACAATGACAACAACAATGAAATATGTGTTACGATTAACAACATGCGATAACAATGTCATATCAAAAATAGTAAACACTTTCTGAACAGTTTTCTTTTTTAAACGAAGTCGCCGAGGTTACATCCATGTAGCGCCATGAATATCAAACAATCGTTTCATTATGCAGGCCTGAGTCAATATGCATTCATGTACCAATAACCATGGTAGTGTCTTATTACTATGTAGCACGTTTGTTTCATATTACTGTGTTCATGTACCCCTTAGCACGTTTGTTTCATATTATTATGTTCATGCACCATTTATTACGTTTGTTTCATATTACTCTGTTCATGTACAATTTAGCAGGTTTGTTTCATATTATTGTGTTCACGTACAATTTAGCACATTTGTTTCATATTACTGTGTTCATGCACCATTTAGCACATTTGTTTCATATTACTAAGTTCATGTACCATTTAGCACGTTTGTGTCCATATTATTATGTTCATGTACCATTAAGCACATTTGTTTCAAATAACTGTGTTCATGTTCCATTTAGTATGTTTGTGTTATATTACTAAGTTCATGTACCATTTAGTACGTTTGTGTCATATTACTGTTTGCATGCACCATTTAGTACGTTTGTTTCATATCACTGTGTGCATGTTCCATTTAGCACGTTTGATTCATATAACTGTGTCCATGCACCATATAGCACGTTTGTGTCCTATCACTATGTTCATGTACCATTTAGCACTTTTGTGTCATATTACTGTGTTCGTGTATCATTAAGCACGTTTGTGTCTTATTACTGTGATCAGGTACCATTTAGCGTGTGTATTTCATATTGCTGTGTTCGTGTACCATTAAGCACGTTTGTGTCTTATTACTGTGACCATGTACCATTTAGCACGTTTGTTTCATATTGCTGTGTTCATGTACCATTAAGCACATTTGTTTCATATAACTGTGTTCATGTACCATTTAGCAGGTTTGTTTCATATTACTGTGTACATATACCATTTAGCACGTTTGTTTCATATTACTGTGTTCATATACCATTTAGCACGTTTGTTTCATATTACTGTGTTCATATACCATTTAGCACGTTTGTTTCATATTACTATATTAATGTAACATTACGCACATGTGTTTCACCTTACCGAATAAACTTTTTCAATTTATAGTTATGATTAGGTCAAAGTGATAAAATATGGACTATAAAGTTTTAATCGGTGACCGAAACAAATATTACACCGTCCTTTATTAATAGTATAGTATCATTTCTTACAGACACATTAACGATAACAGTGATAGGAGACTTTGATTTAAATACTATAATAACAGATGAGCGTAGATAAAAGCGAGGGCGGGAAGATTTAAAAGTATCTTCAAACACATCATTGCAGATATGGAGAGATATGGGAGGCCAGATGTGTGTATTATCTCCTCCATTGACGTCATTAGGATACCGTTATATATTCACCTGACCCTGTCTAATCAGGCTTAAGGTCACTTCAGAGGTTTTCCGGTGACCCAAATTATAAAAAGGACATTTTCTGCAATTTAGTTTAATTTGAAAAACTTATTTAGCTGGTCCTGATTAGCTCAGTCGGTAACGCGTCTGACTATCAATTTAGGGGTGATGAGTTCGAATCCCAGCACGGCAACACTCTCCGTGATGAATGATATACGACATTGTGTCTCATTATTATTTGTCTCTCAACGCTGATTCAAGTGGGAAAGTTATCAGTTACGTGCGGAGATTGGATGTGCTAGAGTACTGGTTAACCTTTCAGGACCCAAGGAAACAGTGGTTAGGTTAACTGATCGTCTGTTAGCCATCGATGGCATAAAATGACGCTAAATATTCAATCAATACAACTTCTTTATTTTATTTTGATTGTGAAACAAGTTCTTACAACTGAGAACAATCACGCTGAATGTCCTCCTTGTAGAATCAATACTAAGCATAATGAGAAAAGAAGTATCTTGCTCAAGGATACAACAGATAGCCGTGTCGGAGGCCTAGTGGTGTCCTTTATATTTTTTTATTTTTAGTCAAATTTTAAAAGTTTATGTATTGTATGCATATTATTAATTAGTTTTGCATTTTATTCATTAATTTGATAACGTACTATTGCGCAATGTTTGTTGCAAGAATCGACGGAATGCATTTTACATCGATGTTTCTTTGTGTATTTGAGAGACGACTAGTACTGTACAGTTAAACCTGTGTAAGCGGTCATCTCTATTAAGCAGCCACCTGTCTTAAGCAACCATATATTCTATTTCCCATTTCTATGCTTTCAGGGTAAATTAACATGTATTAAGCAACAACCTGTCTTAAGAGGTAATTATGCTCCTTCACTTGTCTGGCTGCTTAAGATAGGTTTGACTGTTTGTGCAATCACAATCAGTATTTTTCGAATATAAATGTTATACTCTCCTACCCAGTCGCATCTTACAGACACCAAGGTGACCACGCTGTCTAAAGGAAAAGTTAAAAATTACTCAAGCTGTAGTTTAGAACTGTAGCATTCGAAAAAATATGCTGATGTAATACATACATTAAAGTCTAACGGCTAAGCTTATACCATGCTGCTTATATCAGATACTGTTATTGAAAATGCTTAGAAATGACAGTACTAATTAAAAGTAAAATTTGAGCATGAGAGCCTACGTAGTTGAGATCATTAAACTATTACACTAATGATGATAGGATGTGTCAGATGTTGAATTAAAGTTTATTTGAAGTTTCTACAGCCACAATATATGACAAAAGAATGCCTTGTAATCTCAGATTGCACCCAAGAAAACTATAGTCAATATTCGTTGACTAAGCTGCATGGTTTCAAACAAACATAAATCTAGAAAAAAAAATACAAAAAAAATACGAGGAGACCTTTCCAACTTTGACACAGAACAAAATAAAGATGATGTTAATGTCAACATTCTTAAGGTTCACTTTACTCGGTTTTATTATTTCTGTTGATGGGAGTAGTAAAATATGCCACACCTACGTGTTGCAAAGGAACTAATGCAAACAAACAAATAAACACTTTTATCAATGTTGTATTTGTTTGATAGCGTTTCATTCTTTCAATATATTAACATTTTATTTAATATCACTTTGTCGATAGTGATTGACAAAACTTAAGACAGATATAGGTTTAAATAAGCCATAAAAGCAACAGATATATTGAAAAGAAACTGTAACTTTATTAATTTCCTTGATTAATATAAGCCCCTGGGTAAATCCGTAAGGAATAAAAAAGAATATGTACAATAAAAATATAATATTCTAGCAAAGTCTTACAGAATTTGTAATGGTTAATTACAGTTATTCGATCCAATCATATATAAATACAATTGCTAACAATATCTTTACAACTACGCATCAGAAATAGAGAAAACAACCAAGACAAAGTCAAATATTTGCAAATGCACAAGAAAGCTTTGCAGAAACCAGATCAACGAAACGAATAATAAATAATATAATATTTTCAGATAAAAAAACAGAAGCCGGGAACACTAAATAGAAAAGAAAAATAGCACACCCGGTTTTTACTTGTTTTTGTGCAAGTCTGAATGAATTTCAAGGAGCCATGAGTCGTATTAACCAATTATTCTTAGACTTGAGGTTGAACAACCAAATATCAACCTTAGGTATATAGTTTACCGTGACAGATAGAAAATCATGTGAGAGTTTATTTGACTATATATTTGGTGTCCATTTATGCTTGCAAAACCTCAAAAACCTCATTTATTCATGAGTTCAGGTCTAAAAATATTCTAAGGAATGTTTGGTGAAAATCATCATTGAATATAGTATCAATGATAAAATTGGAGAATATTGATAATATATCATAGCGCTTACGTCAGTTTCCTGCATTGACCATAATTTTGCGTGGTTTATTTTGTTTAAACTTGTTCACAAGGTAGAACGATCTGAAATACGCGTTCCTTTTTTCGTATTTCAATATCCGTATATTTGTTGATTTAAATGTCATCAAATGACTTTAAAGCTTAAATTGCAATAATGCATAAAACGATATGAGTTAAACCATATTCATAGTAACCATTATTTCGTTTCTCTATATCCATTGTCTTTAATGTAAATCAAATATAAATGTGAAAGGGAAACTTTTTATTCAATATGTATGACTAACATGTACAGCTAAACTACTCATATACTCATATAATTATATTCTTGCAAAATGAAATACATACCTGCAACAAATGTAAGAGATATCCTCAAACTAAATGGTAACATTTTTGAAAAGTCCATCAGTAAAAGTTATCTGAGCTAGTGTTTGCACCTATGCGTTTCAATAAATGTATTAAAACATTCAAAAGTGAAATTATACAAGTATTACGTTATCAAAGGGTCATCAACAACAGATGTTCTATATTTACAACAATTTTCATTCAATTTATATATCCTACTGGACATGCGCAAACAAATATAGAACGTCTCGCGTCATGGACAATATTTTCACTGACTGAGTGTCGCATAAACGGACGTTATCTTAAGTCCTTAATCGCTTAATGTAGGACTGATTTAACAATTGATTTATTGAAGGTTTAGAGGGTATTATTTTTTTTTAATATAAAAAACGAAAAAATGTTCTATTGACATCAGAAAAATAAATATAAATTATATATTTCTAACGCTATGCAAATAGAGCAAAGACGACTTCAGGCAATAACGAAAACATTGTCTCAAAAGGTTTGTATTAAACGGTTTGGTTATTGATCCATCGGTCATTTAAACAAACAAGATGTATAATAAATAAAGTTACTCCCATCATAAACATAGAAAGGATACATATGAATCCAGGATAGTCACACTTGACAACCAATAAGGCAGACTTGTATTTGTTTACATTATATCAAAATTTAATACAAAACAAAAATACAGGATATGTTAATAATTCAGTAAACATAAGAATACAAACTTTAGAAAAAAAACTGTGGTCTAATTAAGAAAATGCTAATAAACAAAGCACACGGCTTAAGCAAGTAAGTTATAACATTATACAAGTGCTGCCAATCGATAGTTTAGTGTTCTTCCAAAACAATGCACCATTTGGTAGTAAATATATATTGTGGACATACAATAAAAGAAAAAAAATGATGTATGTATTTTTTTAAATTTAAAATAATGCATCACACATTTTTTTTTTGCATATTAAGCTTTCATTAGGGATTATTCAAAATTTACGAATTTAGGAATGATTCATATTATGTAATTTACGAAATTGGGGAATTATTGAAATTTCCAATTAAACATTTCAGGAAATATTCATAATATTTACAATGAAATTGAAGAATAATTCAAATATACAATTTAAGAATTTCAGTAATGATTCACATCGGAATGTCTCAAATATATAATCTATGAAATTAAAGAATGATTCAAATATACATCTTATGAATTACGGCGTTTTTCATAAATAATTAATTTAACTAAACACTTTATGCATTTCAAAAAATGATTCAAAATTCAGTAATAATTCACGTGGGAATGACTCAAATTTATAGTTAATGAGTTTTAGAAATTATTCATGCATACAATTTATGAACGATGTAATTAGAACAAATTTCAACATTTATATTTCTCGCAAAGGAAAGCCCATTAACGTATCGTGAATTTCATACCAATTTTTCTCTTTTTTTATCGTTTTATAGAATGACCATAAATAGGCGTAGTAAGATAAGATTTTGCCGCCGTGCTTTCTGATTTCTAATTACATCGTTGAGTATTGAAGTTGTATATGCTATTAAGATACATCATACATGCCTGTACTTTCTTGTCATTTTTTTTTTCTTGATGTTTCTTTTTTGCTACATTTTTTTTTAAATCCTATTCTTATCTTTTTATTCAATTGTCAGTACTGACTAAACTATTTCCACAATTATTTAAACCAGTTATGTATACATTGTACCTCTGCCATTTCAATATTAAAATAGATTTCAAAGGAAAAGAGCCCAATAAGCATTATGCTTTCGTTCTAATCCTAACTTGTGTTGTCATTGTACATACATGTATACGTTGTAAATATCATGAATAAAATATGTTTAAACTATGATAAGTGATTTATTGAAGACGTTTCAAATTTTAATAAAGAGGATCTTACTGTCAACGATTATAGACCGTAATAAATTATCATCCTATAATGAGGTAATCACAAACCATTAAGCAAAAGTGTTTAAATAAGTGTTGTAATTTCAAATGATAAAAAATAAATATGGCAATTGATTTAAGAAAATGTTTCGCTAAATAATTCATAAGATCGTTTGACAAGAGCTCAGTGTGGAAATACTTGTCTAAATGTGGCCGTCATCCATTACGTTTTATGTTGGTGTGTCTTCTAGTTCCATCATTTTCCTAAAATATACACATCGTTTTATTATCATGATATCTCAAACAAGAATATTGCAAATGGATAATTAATATCAGATCTATAGTATTTAAAAACAATATATTTGACTTTATTATTCGTAGCCAGAATAGTGTCAGTATGACCCAATCTATGGAAGGAAAAGTATTTTAATTAGTTATTTTTTATGATTGATTCGACAGTTTAAAGTGTCAAAAACAATAAATAATGGTATGTACCTCGGAAAAATGTCATGTATAAAGAGATATTTCAATTTATGTCATTAAATAATTAATTAGATATTATTGAATAATGTTAATTATAACTTCTTACAAAATTGGTATGACTCTAATAAATCTCTTTTACATTTTATTAACATATGTATTCTTTAATGTTTACTGAGGAATAAATTATTATATTGAATGTATTACATAGGTGAATAATTTATATGCGCATATTTTTATCTACATTAAACTTTATTATCACCTCTCATTTTGATTGATAATTATTTAGCATTCACTATTAACCTTGTCGGCATATTTCATATATACATACATATTTAGCACAATTTAGGAATGATATTCTTCCACTGAGATTTGGAATAGGCCGATACGTAGGCGGCGAAGGTCCTAATCAGAGACTTTGTCGGTTCTGTGACACAGGGATGGTCGAAGGCGAATCACATTTCTTATTACACTCTACTTTTTTATGTAAAAATGCAATTACAACCAGAGACAACACAATGTTTGATCCTATACACAAACTGAATTATCGGATGAACAATTGTCAAAGAAAGGTGGCAATGTATTGACAAAGGCATATCTAAAAAAGGGACACTTTATTTACAAAACTAGTTAATCACTATATCTACATATGTGCTTTTGAAAGTTTACCTACATTATTCTGTTTTATGTTCCATTGCTTATTATCATGTGAAATTGCATATTACATATATTTATTGACAGTGACCTATAGACCAACTAGGCCGGGAGCTCTACTAACTATCATCTAGTTATACATATAGTATTGTAATGTCATGCACATGTCACTATAATAAACTACTTACTTACTTACTTATACATCATCATTAATATTTAATTGGCAATTACGTTTTAGACATGAAAAACACTGTGGCACCGTAATGATTGAGATTGTACCGAATACAGGTACTAGCTACTATACGGGGCCGAGTTCATTAATAGTCTCTAACTCTCACTTTCTTTATCAAAATATCTGCGATTAAATGATGTCATGCAGTACACTTTACTTCTATACCTTTATATTTACCGGAGTTTGTCCCCGATCTCACAGAAGTCTTCGCAGAAGAACTTTCCCAATTATATCAGAAATGTTGCTAAACAAATCGAAAAACTAATGTTAGTTTAGTTATTGTTTTTAATGACATATTTTAGCGTGATTGCGAAGTGAGCTTACAAATTAAGAGCTTTAATGAATCAATTTCGAATCCGTTACCTGGTTAAAACCGGTACTGTATATTTTTTAGGAAATTGGTTCGAGCCGGAAATTAAACCCGCGACCGTGGTCATGATCGATCAAAACTCTATCCATTGCACTAACGCTTGATAATTAATGCTGGTGTCCCTCTAATGATAAATAATACACCGTTCAGCTCTTTATGTCCTCCACTACGCCAGATTTCATAGAACCAAACTTACTGTCGTTATTTTTTATTTTAGTGTTGGATAGGCCAAATGAATATCATAGACTCTTAATTGTCTATTAATCTTAAAAATGTATTTTCTGGATTTTTTGCGCACACTAACACACGTATTTTACGTTGCATTTCATTATTTTAGCCGTTTACAATATATTTACTGGTGAATCCAGAGAGGACAAAGGAGTCTGGACCCTCCCTAAGATTCACTAAATATTGGTAACTGACAGTTTTCTCAACAACAAAAAATATGGAACCCATCTGGCCGTAAATCTAATGTCCACCTGATGTATTTACTTACTTGTTCAATATATTCACATGTAGATAGCAGTACAGTGCACTGGGTGTAATCATTTACTACACAAGGACGACCACTCCTGATATTATCTATATGTACTATAGAAAATGTACTCAGTTGTTGTTTTCCATTACGTAAAAGAAAGTACCGAGTTTTTACATTCGAGAGTGGGAAGAGCCAGTCTTGACTTGCATTTCCGATTAACGAGTGAATTACAATTAGGAATGAAAATCAACAGCTGATTAAACCATTTATTGAAAAAATCGTATATTAAAAATGACATTTAATTTATGTCGAATTTATGGTGTCCCGATAGTGTCATCGCGGCATATTTCTTAAATTAAGTAAAATTTAAACAACGAAACAATGATTGTGAAAAGTTAAAACTACCATCATGGTGAAAAGTCGAAACAACGGTTGGGAAAAATCAAAAGAATGATAATTATGGTGAAAAGTCGAAATCTTTTCGTTGTGTCGACTTTTTGCCATCGTAGTTTCGATGCTTCGTTGTTTCAACTTTTCAACATCGTTATGACATTTAACATCGAAACGATGATGATGAAAAGTCGAAACAAGTAATCTACGATGTTTTGACTTTTCACCATCATCGTAGTTTCGTTGTTTTGACTCGACTTAACTTAAGAGAAATGCCGCGATGGCCCCCAACGGGACACCATATGTGTTACAACTTTCAACGTTCAAATAAATCAAACCACTCTCCACAATTCAAATTTCACATCATATAAAGACATATTTTTCTGTATTAAGATGAAGAATTAAGTTATCTATGTGTAGCAAATATTTCATATCGATATTTTAAGTAGTTTTCTTATTAATTATTTTAAAAATTGAACTTAAAAGACAACATAATCACACACATAACACTAAGTGTACAAAATATCAATTTCTTTAAATATTCATTGTAGTTGCACTCATTCCCCTTTTTTGATATAAAATCACAAAAATGTGGATTTCCAAATTTAAAAAAAACCGCTTAATGTGCCACCCGGATATTAGACAACACCTGCAGTCACTTATCTCTGTTTACGCGTGTCTGATAATAGCTTAGCCTAGTAAATTGTATGATGGTGTAATCGGTTTTCGATCACTTAAGAATCGCCGTTAAATATTGCAATGCAAAACGGATGGTGACACTAAATGCTTGTAAATAACATTTAAATTGAAATAACAAAATTAATAAAATAATTCTACCAAATAGATAACAAGTACAATGCCCATTTTCTTCACCATTCACGTTAGATCACGGTGACCTAAATATACATCACATGAACGAATGATGTATTGTGTCAAACTAAAATGACACGAGTTTATTAAAGTGCAAATGAATTGAATAAGATAAAACTTCATTTAACTTTCAACTGAGCGAATATTTCTATATAAATTATGTTTATTTCATAGTATTACGAACAAATTAAGACACTAATTTTAGAAACTCTAAAGTTATTTTAATGTTAACTTTATAAATACATCTTCATGTATCCATCCTTTCTAATCCACTTATAATAAGAAACCTTTTCAACTTTTAACTTATTTTCAAGCTACATTTAAATTCATTTTTTTAACAAATTTCAATAAGAAGGGCACTCCTCCGTAACCTTTATAATTTCTGACATGCGCAGTCAGCCAAGCATATAACTTGTGACCTTGACCTGTTATGCATCAGTTTTTAGCAAACGTGGTTATAATTAATATTTGTAATTAATTAACACATTTTTTAGGTCTGTATCATAAAATGACTTTATTTTCTTGTATTGGAGGCATTATTTTTTAAATTTTGCATTGCATTCGATGACCATGTGGTTACTGTCTGTAGAAAATGACGTTTGCGCAGGAAGTTGAAATATGTGCGCGCGATATTTTTGATTTTCGGTCATCAAATTGAGGTTGTGATCAAACACAGATTACGGCACCATATAACATTATTTTTAATATGCAATTATAATTATGTAAATAAGTAAAATTGCTCAAAGGGAATTTAACCTTAATTTGTCCTACCTGTGTATACCATTTTTTTAATCCAGTTTAGAGGCAAATGTACTCGATTACACCACATAACCAGGCAGGTATAGAAAACAAAAAGTTTAACTATGACGTCAACATTTACGCAGTAAGGATAAAAATGTAAAAACAACAAATTTAGATGTACTTGGTGAGCTTAATAACGGCATGAGTAAATTAAAAACAAAACAATAACGCTTACAAATTGTCGTTTTTGATTGACGTTCCGGCATGGTACATCTACGCACATTTGGTTTAACAATACACCGCCTTTAATGTTTTGTTGGTAGTGATAAAGTAAAACAATGACGTGTTATAGATATCAGTGTCGCTATACAAATAAAAACTGTTTGATTTAAATGTCATAATTTATAACGTTTTTTAATGTTTAAGGTTTAACACCATTTTCATTACTAGTTTTATTGTTGGAGGAAGATTTTCGAAATAATCTGAGTATATACCCACCGTTCTTCTGCAAGTATCTAGCAAACTTTCTCATTTTTACCGTACTAGACCGCGGCGTGATCTAGTGGTAGAGCGTCCGCCTCGAATGCGGAAGGTCGTGGGTTCAATCCTCGGCCGGGTCATACCAAAGACTTTAAAAATTGTACTAGAAGCTTCCTCGCTTGACGCTCAGCATTAAGAGGAGAGTTCTAGGTCTTGTTGGCCCGGTGTCAGTTTAATGTGACATGGTGGGGTATCATACCATGTGTCTGCGGCATGATACTCCAGTGTGACAGCGCTTAGAATACTGTATTAAGTAGACACCGTCGCGATATGACTGAAAAATTGTTGAAAGTGACGCTAAACACCATACAACTTTACCGTACTGGGTGCAAACCCAGAACATCGGGCCACGGAGATCATAATTTTATAAGGTGTGGTACATGTTTATTATTTTCTTTGAGTGTGTTTTGTAACCATGTTAAGCACATGCCGGTTTACATATAGTATCCAGTAATCCTCAAAACTAATAAGGGCAGAACTGCTGAAATTAAGGATTTTTTAATCGTGCCGAGTTTAAGCCCAATATCTTAGCGGTGAGTACTGGTGTTCCGATTTTTGTCTCAGACTTCCGGGCCCGATTAGCTCAATCGGTAGCGCGTCTGACTATCAGTATAGGGGTCGTGAGTTCGAATCTCATCCCGGTAACAATCTCTGTGATGATTGATATAGCCATTGTGTCTCATTATCATTCATCTCTCATTTAAGTGAGAAAGTTATTAGTTACTTGCGGAGACAGGGTGTGCTAGAGTACTGGTTAACCTTTCAGGATCTCAGGAAACAGTGATTAGGTTAACTGACCGTCTGTTAGCCCTCCACAGCATAAAATGACGATAAATATTCAATTAATCAATCAGTTGTCTGGGACTATCGATAATTGGTAGATTTGAGTTGAAGTTAGCGATAATCGATTATGTTTGTTAACAATCAAATGACACCGAACAATGGCTTTCTCGATTATATGCTTACGGTCAGATAATTTGGGAACACAAGTAATTTCAGCCTAAATGATTTCAATATATATATGCTTTTTTCTCTGTCTCCCTCTTTATCATGTCGTCTCCGAATATTTTTTTACATATAAGATGACTAGTATAAATGAATTAATTATTTATTTGAATCTAACATTTCATAGACATACAGACAAGTCATTCATTTGATCTCTCTCTCTCTCTCTCTCTCTCTCTCTCTCTCTCTCTCTCTCTCTCTCCGTATATCTACTGTATTCATTATTTTTATCAATTATGTATCCTTAGTGGATTCGGTGCTCCTGAAAGGTGTTTTGTTAGACGTATGATTCTCCGTATCATATATATATATATTTACATACATGAACTGATAGCTTTATATGAGTAAGATCAAGTGAAAAATTAATGACTACTCACATGCTATATATATATATATACAGGATAGATTTATAAACCTGTTGGATCATAAAGATACAGTAAATTCATATATTTTTAATTTCATAAAGGGAGATAATTAAATTCACAACAACGGAATTTACGATATTTGGGATCTTTTCAGATGATCATTATATATCTGAAAAGATCCCAAAAATATATAATGAGCATCTGAAAAGATCCAAAAAATCGTAAATTCCGTAGAGTATTTCTGATTATGATGATGTCTCTATTGCTTATGTTTGTTATGTACAAAAATAGTTGGATGATCAAATTTGCTGACCCTTAGCTGATACGTCTCGAAAACACTCAGTACTGGTTCTAGCCAGGAACTGGCTCGAGTGTTACACTAAAGTTATACATCGCATACGTTTTGTCATCAATGTAACATAAAGATTTATGGCAGCTCTTCCATTTTGGCGGTATTTTATCTTTGCTGTTACTTTGAAGCACATCGACCTGCTTCCTTGGTTTTTCGTCTTTACATTCTATTCGCTTTGTGGTGCCATGAGAAATAAATAGCGAAACTCTTATATACGATGTCCATGCCGTCTTTTTTATTGATTATGAATATATACATGAAAGAAATATAAATTAACAAGTATGTCTTATCTAAATAAAATCAAAATTTGTTACACACGTTATTTTTTTAATTAAACTGTTCCAATCTAAATAATGTGTTATTTCATGCCGTCTTTTGGCAAGCGCGATATATCAATCATTTATATATAAAATCATGGGCGTTGTTATGCCTTGCAAAGTTTACAGTTATCTTTATTTGCATAATCAGAACTGATATTAGCACAGATCAAATATTTTTATCAAATAAATTAAGAGACATACCACATATGGTAATTTCTATTTAGCTTGGTTTTTCACTATATTGATGTTATACGAAGGTGTTTCATAAGCATTTATAAGAGTTGAGATTTCTTCGCAAACGAGCTAGCAGAAATAATATAAACCAAAGCTAATATTCTAGGTCCTAAATATGCCTTTCCTGATTTACATAGCATATGGAATACATATCTCAACTTAGTATGTTTGCTTGGGGATGCAACTCTTATGTAAATTGTATTTTTGTGATCTGTTTATTACTATAACACCCTCTTTAAACAAACCCACCATCTAAAAAGCATTACAAGACAGTTTATATATTCTGCTTTTGTAATTTTCCTCTCAAATGTATTTAAAACACGGATTTTAAAATATGTTTTTCTAAATGTGTTTTCCCTTATCTATCTGACCTTTATTGTGTTGCTATTTACAAGCATCGTTAGATATTTGGCTATTGTCACTTTAAATATACATTTCCCAAATATATCAAATGGTTCATACGATGGGGGTATGTTACTTAGATTTTACAGAGTAAGTACTATGTTCAGTGACGGCCTGTAGGAGTATGGGGAGAGATGTAATGATGACAAGACCTTGTTTGAGCTTATAAAGGACAACGGCAATGGCATGTCTCCCTATCTTCGTCTTATCTGCCTTTTACTATAATTATTTTGCTGCCCTGTCTGCTGTACAAATAGCAACTATTATTGTTATGTCTTTTTTGTCGCTAAGAATATTTGTATCAATCTTATTTTACACAATGCATATAAACTGCCTTATTCGCAAAATGATATTTTAGCGGACTACTTTTATTTTCGCTGTCTCGTTATATGGTGCGTTATTTGGTTCATAAGTCAACCATATTAAGGATTCCCTGTAATCACAGTTATCACTCCTTCTTCACTTAGTATGATTTTTTAATCTATTGATAGCGTTTGTTCTGTTGTGGTAAGCGAGTGCTTTGAATGATACGTTTTTTAAATACCATTTTCTTTATTGTTATTTAACTACATTGTTTTGTCATTTTTTGATTTGCTACCCTTCTATTTCATTTGTTTCCATCATCGTTTACGTATATTTTGATATTTTCTTTTATATCTAGATATATTATACATCAATGGCTCACTAAACTTATTCATGGAATAAGGACCTTGTCTCTCTCTACTCTTTTTATTCAACAAGACACAGTAGCAGTGGTTCATTTCCATACCGCCTCATAAATTCAGTTCGTTTCACTTTTATAATAAGTAAACGAATAAAAATGTAGTTTGCATGTTTTTATAATTCATTTTTAATAATTGTTTTGTAAAATTAATAGTACATGTAACGTTGTTTATTTAGTCTTACACATGCAATTTGGTATTTTTTTGTAAAATAATAAAATATAAACAGATTAAAATGAAAGAAACATTACTCTTAACAGGATAATACCAGTAAGTCCAGTAAAATGCCCTCATATAACCAATTGTAGAGAATCGGGGGATCTATAATATTATTTTCTCTAGGTTATGGTACTAGCACATCTTATGTTGTTAACATGATGTTGTTTGTTCTGAGGCAGCACCCCTTACATTTGATACATTTTAAAAATGGCAGCCTTTCTTCCAGTGTGCTGCCCAATACAGAAAAAATACCATTCAGCCTTACAATATGTTTTATTGCGGTAAACATGAAAAAACGTATGCTATATGTATTCTGATTGTCTCAGAAACATAAATAGTTTTTATATTTGGCATACAATATTTGTTTACTTGTAAACAGTTAGTTTAAAGGGTCACGCAGCAATAGTTTTCATATTGCACCATCATGTGCCTTTCTATATGATGCAAATATGAAATTAAGATAGATCTATTCCAATTTATAGGTATAGCTTTATTATTTACTTTAAAATAACTCTAGTAGTGAGTTGAAAAACAGCCTATTTGTACATTTGTTACCATTGATGAAAATAAGTGTGATTTTTTTTAAATCTATCACGTTGATCAGTATTCTGGACAAAGAAAATTTCATAATTAGTATAGCGCTATTCAATTAACTTTTAAAAAATCATAATAAAAGGTAATGCTGTCTTAAATATGAAATTAATTTCCGACAGCTATAGTTATTAATATTATCAATATATCAATATGTTCACACAATGATCAACGCAAGACTAGTTTAATGTTCGTGATACGTGAAGTGTTTCCAAGTCAAACTAAAACTAGACTGATGTTTTCACACACCCGATGAAAACTCAAAAATTATGCTTTTAATCCTTAAATAGTTAAATCATATTTTCTAACTTTCGCAGATAAAACTATTACGTTTTTTCTCAATTTGATGTTTTAAAAAACAAACAATACGCATTAAACCGCAAATCCAATGTCACCATTGAAACAGCAAATATTTTCAGGCGCAGGCATTTTTGTGACAAATTGTGGCAAACGAGAGGGGAAAACTTGCGAAAAAAGTGACGGCGCACCAGCAAAACAAGATTGTGACACCAATGACATTCACATTGTCTTTTAGCTCCGACTAGTTGCAAATGTTTTTCGTTTGAAAATGAAGTGCAACCGGGTATATTTAGATCGTTTAAACATTACAGTAGAAATGTAAAAATAGATGTGATGTGTGTTCATCCAACAAATCAGTTATTACTGTGTGTTTATTTTAATGTTATATATTATTTAAACAGGTTACATTTGTTTGACTGGACATCTATTTCAATAAGGCAACCTCGATCTAGCTTTTAGAACCAACAATGTTTCTGCCCGCTCCGGTTTCCTTTTCTACGTCTAGAAACATTTTACCGTCCATGGTTGTAAAGTCATTGCATTCAAGGATTGCAGAGTTGTCCACCTTTAATACAAACATACATTTAAGTTTCTATTTGATTTTTAATATATATTTAACAACACTGTACCTCCACTAAACTTAATGTTAAACATATATTGAAGGTGGAAATTGCCTAGCAAGATTTTTCTAAATTGCGTTAATTAAGGCTACATCTAACGCAAATTCTCATACTTCTTAACCCACCTTATCAGAGTCATTATTATAAAGAAAGTATAGCTATTGTTTTAAATACATTTCCATTTCAAAAACAGCATATGTCTAAAATATGACGAACATTGCTACTGGGAGAAGGGCCTGACCTAATTTTGGCAGAACTTGTGGCCCACTCCCATTTCGATATGCATTGAAAAGAAAATGCAATAGCTAATAGAAATTTGCTTACGCCTACAAGTGTTGTTACTTATAATGGCCATGCTTTTATAAAACAGTTTGTCAAATTTCTAATTACCGGCTGGTTTTGATATTTCAACCATCAAGTTCAAAATTATCATGCGATGTCCACTTACGAAATTCAATGTAATAATTTTGTTTTACTCTAGTATTAAAAGGGGGCACATTCATTTTTAATACAGTGACATAAATGTATATACCACATTCACCTAGAGAGATTCATATAATGTTATTTCTAGCTGTAATCGTTCCAGACGGCATTTGTATTTAATTAAACTACACTACGTATCTTAAAGAATACGATATTTCTGCTGTAGGTAACAGTTGATAAGTACCTTGTCCAGCCTGTTGTAGTTTGGATAATGGTGTTTCTTCACAGGATCGTTGGATGCCTTGTTGTACACACTTAGGAACGCCCAGCGTCTGAGGGGGCTCGTGTTGTCGCTGCTGCAGTGCAGTAGGTTACAGTGGAAGAATATAGCGTCACCTTAAATGCAGCGTACATTGATATGTACATGATACGTTTAAGATGAGTAAATACTTACGAAGATATGTCTATTCAATCTTATCCCGCCTATTAAATCTAGATATGACATGATTGATAAACCAAATGGAAATATTATTAATAAGCAGACATACTTTAATAGACCATTATGCATTCAAAAAAACGTAAACTTTAAAGTTTGTTCAATCATTTTACCATTTAGTTAGTATATCTTTACCATTTTGGGGAATTACCTGGATCCATTTCAACATATTCGTGTGGACAAATTTTGGCGATATCGTCAACTCGATTTAAATCGGATATAACCCGCTGACCTCGTTTTTCAATGAACTTATGATCCAGACGACCACATTTCTGCGATCCTTTCAGAAGCTGAAACATAAGGTTATAACTAGTATTAATGTCCTTTCATATCAATAAACAATATATTTGAATTAGACCCTACATGTGCAATAACGTATTATTTAGTAGTTATGTCTGTAAACGTTCAGACATTTCCCGACATCATCGATTAAGTTTCAACTTAGATTTATACCGTTGATATTGGTGTATTCCTACGTTGCATATGGTTAAATTTTCGGATTGTCGCTTGTCAATCCGAGTTCGAATCCCGTGACTATTATATTTATTTTATATATTTATATTAATTATGTTTATTTTTTCATTTCCCTTGCAATACTTTATTTTACCTATAGTCCTCCATAACTGGCATCCAATACTAAAAACAACCTATATTACAACAAAATTGAAATAAATATGTTTCCATATATGCATTTATACCTTTCAACACATCTAGGGAACGTCCAAACACTGAAGGGTGATGTTATTGTCCGAGTAAATACGATTGAATCTATTTTTACGATGATTTATATCGAAGGCAATGAGAACAGCAAGTTGTTTTACTTCTTTATAAAAGAAATAAATTGAAATACTGGTTACGTCGGTATATCGATCATCACGGAGACAGTGGCTGGATGGGGATTTGAACTCGTGACTGCTGGATTGCTAATCGGGCCCGGCGAAAGAAATGAAATAAATATAGTTATTGCTGAACAAGATACCTAATTGATGACATAACTGTTAAAATAATATTTTATGGAGAAAAAAAAGTTTTATATAAATATTTAAGTATTTCGGGAATATTAGTACAGTATCTCAGAATGTCATCATATGACGAAGCGACAGGAGATGTGGGCGGACAGGGATCATAAGTAAATCCGTTTTAAGCTTGGCAGTGACGATGTTTAGTACCGACTATCCCAAGGTGGTGACCCCAGATGATACGTTTTATCTTTATATGTATCGTACATACATGCATGAATCGTGTGTATACTGCCGTGTCAGCTGTGTTTGGTGTCTACTACGTCTCCTGTTTGACATACACGTATATCTAAACATTATTATTTCTGCCATGAATATTTTTATTTTGTAACAACACTGCTATTTTAACATTTCAATCTCGTATATGGTATCAAAGTAAAATGTTTTGAGACGGCTTTCAACAAGTACCAACCTGCAGACAACCGTTCTCTTTCGTACATTTGTCCATTGCAATGAAACATACGAGCATGTCTGGAAACAGATTGCCGTTGTCGTATCAATAGCTGTAACAGTATCAATGTAAACTTTACATGTAACACAGAACAGGTATTGATTGAAAAAATTATTTCAAATTAAACATGATAGATATTTTAATACTGTTTATGTAAATTATAAAATCTTTCTTCGAACTTAAGCTTTATACAGCTGCTAGACTCAGACAGCTAGTTTGAGAGATAAAATACTATTTCCTAGCATACCCGTAGTCTTGATGCCACGTTATTTTCCCACCGGTGCCAGCATTTTTCTTCATAAGTTTGGTGTAATAATGGTACACTTCTCCACCTAGCAACTACAAACACAACACAGTTATTTTAATAACATAGTAGTGGTTAGTTCACACGGATATAGTTATTTAAATAACATAGTAGTGAATAGACATGGTTATTCACAACATGTGTATGTTGACAGTCAATACGCCACTCGTTGGCTGCGCGGACATGACTGTAATATCGACAATCGTATATTATTGGATAGTTATGGTTATTCACAACATGTGTATGTTGACAGTCAATACGCAACTTGTTGACTGCGCTGACATGACTGTAATATCGACTATCGTATATTATTGAATAGTTATGGTTATTCACAACATGTGTATGTTGACAGTCAATACGTCACTCCTTGACAGCGCTGACATGACTGTAATATCGACAATCGTATATTATTGGATAGTTATGGTTATTCACAACATGTGTATGTTGACAGTCAATACGTCACTCCTTGACTGCGCGGACATGACTGTAATATCGACAATCGTATATTATTGGATAGTTATGGTTATTCACAACATGTGTATGTTGACAGTCAATACGCCACTCCTTGACTGCGCGGACATGATTGTGATATCGACAATCGTATATTATTGGATAGTTATGGTTATTCACAACATGTGTATGTTGACAGTTAATACGTCACTCATTGACTACATGGACATGACTGTGATTTCGACAATTGTATAGAAGTGGATAGTTAAGATTATCCAAAACATGTGTATGTTGACAGTTAATACGCCACTCCTTGACTGCATGGGCATGACTGTGATAATCGTATAATAGTCGATAGTTTATTCTATCCAAAACATGTGTTTGTTGACAGTTATTACGCCACTCATTGACTGCGTGGACGTGACTGCGATATTGACAATCGTATAGTAGTGGATAGTTAAGGTTATTCATAACATGTATTGACAGTTATTACGGCACCCCATGGCTACGTGGACATGACTGTGATATCGACAATCGTACAGTAGCGGATAGTTAAGGTTATTCACAACATGTGTATATTGATAGATAACACTTCACTTATTGACTGCTTGGTCATGACTGTGATATTGACAATCGTATGGTAGTGGATAGTTAAGGTTATCCAAAACATGTGTATGTTGACAGTTAATACGCCACTCCTTGACTGCGTGGACATGACTGTGATATCGACAATCGTATAGTAGTGGATAGTTAAGGTTATTCATAACATGTGTATGCTGACAGTTAATACGCCACTCCTTGACTACGTGAACATGACTGTGATATCGACAATCGTATAGTAGTGGATAGTTAAGGTTATTCATAACATGTGTATGCTGACAGTTAATACGCCACTCCTTGACTACGTGAACATGACTGTGATGTCGACAATCGTATAGTAGTGGATAGTTAAGGTTATTCATAACATGTGTATGCTGACAGTTAATACGCCACTCCTTGACTACGTGAACATGACTGTGATATCGACAATCGTATGGTAGTGGATAGTTAAGGTTATCCAAAACATGTGTATGTTGACAGTTAATACGCCACTTCTTGACTGCGTGGATATAACTGATATCTACAATCTTATAGTAGTGGATAGTTAAGGTTATTCATAACATGTGTATGCTGACAGTTAATACGCCACTCCTTGACTACGTGAACATGACTGTGATATATATAATTGTAGGTTGACTTTACAATGTAGGCCGAGGTCTGCAGTCGTAAATCAATATTCAAATTGTCCAGGATCCTGTTTTACTAAACATCTTACCCTGAGTTTTGTCTTTCCTCATATTTTAATGCTACAATTTAACATACATTGTTAATTTTGTATACTTTATTTTACCAATGAAATAATATTTGCTTTAACTTCAAATGTGTGTTGTTCTTTAATGTGTGATGAGTTCAAGTCAAATTCAGATATTTGAGTTTTAGTTTATACTAACTTATTTTAGCTCGATTGCAGTTAAAGCTCAGAGCTTATATGAACCGCTCTCGAATCCGCTTCTCTTTGTATAAGCAACGAATCTAAAATAAATTAGTATAAACCTTATGACAACAAAAATGACATTACCTTTTCGGACGTACCGGCGATTTTTTCACACCTCCCTACCATTCCGGTGACGTCCACACCTGGATATCTCCATAGGATAACTTGGGCTTCTTTACCTTCGCCATCAGACACCTGCAAATGACTCTCATCAATCAATTAGAATTGATTGTATGTTGTGTATTTCCACTTATAAATTGGGGTTTAACTACATTTGCAACAGGTTGTATATGGCATTATCCAATGTGTAGAAATATCTCTGAATAAAACTGGGTAGAAACACCATCCTCCCACAAGTAATTTGCAAACTAGTTAATATATAGTGTTTGGACAGAAACTGGCTTTTTATGGATAAAACTAAGTACATGAAATACACGCATGCAAACATGAGGTCATACAAACGCACTACAGTATATTAGTATACAGTACATACACTAATGCTACATCTAAATATGTTAATGTCTGTGCACTATTCTTTGTTTCATCAGTGAATTAAAAGTGCAAGTAATATGTCTCTAGTTTATAATGGAATAAAAAAAAAACAGTCAGAATAACGTTATATCGTAATAACTATATGTGAGCATGTCAAGTCGATCAATCTATTTATACATAATAACTGGCTAACATCTCAGATAGACATAATATACATTTCTAATCTGTTCATTAAAATGGAACAAACAGTTATACCACCGTTCAAGCCATATTTTACTATCATGCTCCCCCGAAAATAGAAGTATTTAAAGGGAGTAACTCAGAGCTAACGCTAAAAGGGCAATAAATCATATTATCGAACTGGTCTTTACATTAGGTTATTATACAATGAACGGAACACCAGTTGTTTTGATTGGGGTTCTCTCCAAGGCTGTACAAATGGACTTAAAGGACGACTGCTATAGTTTTTCATGCCCACCAGTTCAGCGCACAAAGGGAAGCAACTTTGTTGAGACAATCCAGTTTCACTACATACTATTATATTACAACTGACCATATTTAGGATGGCACGCTCATTACGGATACACCTGAAACGGGTTTCTTTTATTATGTTTAAAATATGAAATATGCATACTGTTATTAAATAATTGTTTATAACATTTAACCTAAATCTAAAATATAATAGAAACCTGAATATGTATACAAATATGCTCATTTGGTATAAAAGCGTTAATTTTGCAACTGCAGTTTAGTTAACGATGGCATACTTTAAGAGCTATTTTTTCTCAATAACGCGGTAACATGTATTTTTTATTTTGATTGTCATTAGAATAGGAATCAGAGAGTGTTTTGTGAGGTTTTAAGGAAAATTCATACATACACTATATAAAAATTTTAAAAGAAACGCTATATTTTTATTGCAAAATTAATAACAATCGACACTCTGCCGAAATGATTTTGTTTTTAAAAATCTTAAACTGTTAAATTCAAGCTTATGATTACCATTTCCATGACAGTCATTATTATATGCTTGTATTTGTGTTATTAAATACTAGATGTAAACAATTTTTAATATTGTTTTGCATTGCTTGTTCAATCTACATTTGTTTTCCAAATGTCATAGACGACGGGTATGTTTATGAGGAGGTAATACGAAAAAAAATCTGTACGATAACATGTGTTGTTTTTTTTATTTCTGATATTGCATGAACATATTACGTTAAACTTAATTACTGGAAAGTTTCATAAATTCTATCCATAGGAACAATATGACAAAACTATAACAAATCGTCTTTAACTCTTTTACTGTATGTCGGATACAGGGACGTCCTAGGCATACTCCGGGCGCATATCTCAGAGTTAAATATGTTAAATAAAAAAAAAAGTTAAAATATGCGGGGGTATAGGGTAATGAGTTCGTGCGTTAGGAAATAAAAAAACCGTGTAATTTCGGGCAATTTGAATGATTTCACAGACCGTAACAAAGTCGCTTTATACTACTAATTTGCAGTTCTATTAGAGCAAAACCATCTCGGGGGAAGACCCCTAACTTCCCACAAGTACCAGGGGGACAGTCCTCTCCCACACCCTCCCCCGGACGTATACTCAAATACCACATAGGAACGCCCTAGGATATATCAATTTATAGATATGTAAAATGTTACCAACAGTTAAAGAGACATGCGACTATTTGTTCATCACAAAACACTCTGTATTTAACAACCATAGACGTATAGCCACATTAACTACAAGATAATCTTGGCTAAGAACACTTTTCTTAAAACTTTGTTTCACCCTTGTCTTGAAAATATGGGTAGCAAATTTTCCAAAAGGAGAAAATGAGTGATGGAGATTTCTTTCTGATATCTTTGATATTCTATTATACAATTAAAACAGCTATGTAAATACATATCACACAAATGTGCGAACTAGAATGCCTTTCAAACATGTATCAGAGTTATGCCTCCTAACAAACATGCATGTAAATCAAATACAATTTAAGACAAAATGGTTTGGCCACAAGACATCAGATACGGCCATTTCCTTGTATTAATACAAGAGTAATTTTAATTGAATATAATTTTGCATTATGAAGATACATAATTTTCAGAAATACATGTTTACTATTAGTCTCTTTTTATCGAAAATAATGCGTATAAAAATATATGTTACTGTACATGTAGAATATTTGATAATGACAAAGAAGCATCAATTAAACCTAAAATCATAAAGCAACTGAATGGTTACTAAATGTGTGAAATTTATTTCCTACCCCGTGTGTGTACTTGGAAAACGAGCCTTCATGGAGGGCTTTTTCGATATGCTGAACTTCTTCATTGGATAATATTCCTCTACAACAAAAAATATTAAATTCATGTTTATGTTCTCTCCTGTTTCAATTGGAGGACATACAGATGTATTTCTATTAAAAGATGACATATCATCAATCTAAAATAATAGTATAATAAATAGCAAAACGAACACTTGATGCTAATCTATCACAAACAATAAGTAGTGCTGAACCAATCCCTAAGAAGACATGGTAACATGGCATACAGGACAGAATTCAGGAATTCACATTATGGTGGAGGGCATGCTCCCCCTGCAAACTTCAAAACTAAAATATGCTAACCTGTGCATTTTAAGTGTATTTGAGGATACTGTTTCACGGTTTAAGAGGGTAGTTGAGTATCCAGGTATTATTTTCAAATGAATGCACACAATGAGGACTTAACTTGTAGGAAAGCAGTTTTGGTCTTAGAGACCACGCATCGACTTTCATGCACGTACATATATTGTGGTTGGCGATGTGCGCAGGAACGAACCCAACACAAATACAAACTATATACCAATCAATATAAAATATATTATAATGGGATAATGGGCAAAAATACCCAAGACAAAAACCAGATTTTGAATTTACATAGCAGACAACTAAAACTCCGAGTTTTATACATTGTGGACAAAATATACCCTATCAATTATGCAACAAGGACAAAACCGTCACATTTATTTTGCAACTAAGACAAATACACCCCTTCAATTTTGCAACAAGGACAAAATCACCCTATAGATTAAGCAACTTAGACACAAAAGCCTTTTTAATTTTGCAAGGACAAAACACAACCCCGTTCATGTACTTGGCAAAAACACTATACACTCGGGAATGTGTATACCAATATGTTACAACGGCTGGTACCTTGGATCTTGATTGTGTGCTATTGTGAACATAATCAATTGCATTTTTACTTTAAACTGCATTTTTTATAAAATCATTATGTGTGCGATGAAACATTATAAAATATACAATATTGCATACATCTTTTATTTTATGTATCAGAAATGAGTTGCCTGCGAATTTGCAAAGGATTTAATTCTTTGGCACTATTTTTTTATCAAAATAAAGTCTTGACATGCAATGTAAGTACCCTTCTATATATTTACGTATATGTTATGGTATACATGTGTCTAAATTTTAGATTGATGTGTCGTTAGTTCATTTTTGTTGTAGTTTCATTGTAGTTTTAGGTTTAATGTTGTTGTTTTTTTTTACAGTAGTAAACTATGCAATTAAAAATAGTTTAAACAGATTAATAAACTAGTTTAAAGTATTTCTCAGATGAAGGTTCACACTTAACTGCACTTCAATATACGAGCTATTCAGTCATACAGATATGCATACAGAGAGAAAATGTAAAGAATTCCTCATTTAATACTTGTTCCCAACTGTTTATCATAACAGATAAAATATTTGTATAAATTTCCTTGTTTTTGTTCACTACATGAATGGGGATATTTTATTCTAGTTGAGAAAACGATGGAGTGTGTTCGTCCTAGTTGCAACATTGATAGAGTGGGTTGTGTTGTATTTGCAAAATTGATGGGTTGCTTTTTATCCACCTTTTAAATTTTTTTGTCCTCCATTACACATGCAAGGTAAAAGTATTTCAAGATAAAATCGCCTCGCCTGGTAAGAAATGACAATTGCTTATTCCTCCAAAGAGATTCGAAATTCGAAAAGTTCATTTTTTTATGTTCTTGCCACGTTCTAGTTTGTTGTTCAATTATGTATTGTTTCAGCGTGTTAAATAACCTGGATATAACCTGGTTGTGTTTCACGACGTTTAATCTACATTCAGTTACCAGTTTAACATTTAAATAGCAACTTATTGTACAATGTTTTCTTACATCTAAATAGCAAAGCAAATAATAATAGTAAACGTACTTGACCAGAACGTAGCCGTCATTATCAAAGTCTTGTTTCATTTCATCAGTGACATTGAAACTGGCTTCATCATATTTATAAGCTGCAAAAATAAGTAAGCAAACGCCTTCCAGTAATGACTGGTCAGGCATAATGTGTACAACATTGAACAAGTTTATGTGATAACCAATGATGATACTCACAGTTAATGATAAAATACTGTTTTAAATTATATTGGTCAAATGTCAAAAAGTGGTACGAATTAGTAGAATAAATAGTATATTTATTACAAAATAACAGAGAATAAATAGAAAAAAAGAAATTGACTTTTTTTAACATTTGCATTCAAGTTGAGTGGTCGCAAAATGTGCTATCTTGCAGCATGACGTAGTTTGGTAGTCATGTTTTATTTTTCGATATTCAGCACTAACCCAACCGTAACAGCAACCCCAGTATCCAGTATGGATGATATTTGTGCTCAGATATCAAAAGACATAAAACGAATAACAATATACATTTTGGTATCATTACAACTATGGAAGGCAGTAATTCAGATTTACATGAGGTTTAAAGATTAATTTTAATCGCCCGATAAAATAATGCTGTTGATGCTATTGAAAGTCATATTATTTATTGAACCGTATTTGTATACGTTCAGTCGCATACAAAACCATTTAATACATGAATTTAAACTTGTATAAGCGGCCATCTTTATTAGGCACCAGTTTGTGTTACGCAGTCACATTCGCTACTTCCCATTTCTATGTTTTCAGAGCACTTTTGCTTCTTCCATTGACTGGCTGTTAAAGACAGGACTGGCTGTTAAAGACAGGTTTGGCTGTAATTGTCAATGCAAATATGTTAACTATTTCTTTCATTTCATTAAGTTAGATTTTCGAAAAATTGCATATTCAAATTAGTTAAAATTCAAATTAGTATCCTTTTTAAATCATTAAAATTGTCATGACTGCTATTAGACAAGTTATGAAAATGACAATTGAAAAACAGAAAGAAAAGAAATTTATTTACCTTTTGGACCCATTGATGTAGTTAAACTCGTCTTAGAATTGGTCAATGTAAAATTAGGGATTCCAAATATTGGTTTAAAATTTGATAGACAATTGTTTAACTCCGCAATACCTGCGGACAAGTACACAACACACTGTTATCACTGTTATCATATCCGATAAACAAGGGTCGACCACTAAGTACACATCCTTCCATATTTCTTATTTGTAGTACATAGCATACATGTATAAACACAACAATACACAGGACAAACTGGCTTCTGTTTTGTATCTATAAGGACAGTTATTTGATTCGGAGTTATCTTTACTCTTGACATAACAAGATGTTTAACCCTGAACGACATTATATTTATCTTAATGTCGTTTGTTTATGCAATGATACTATTAAGTAAAAGCCTTCAAAACCCGCTAAATAGCTTTGATCTTTAACACATATCGTGTGGTCATCGAAGTTAACAAGTAAATTTGGACGAAATAAAAGTTTTTGTGTTTAGGAAATTGGGACATATTAAAGATGACGAAAAGTGAACAAACAATACTTATTAGAAATAGTTAATGACTTCGATTACCCAGGAACATTTGTTTTAAAACCGCTAACTTTGTCTTAAACAAGAACTTTGGCGGGCAAGGGGTTAAAGACTTCAAACATTCTGTTAAAAAATAAACATAAATATATTCCAAAAAACAAACATTATAAATGTTGTTATTTGATGCTTCTTTGGTACAGCCCTGAATTAGCCATGTGGAGTCTGGAGATTCTCTAAAATTTAAATAAAGAAAAGGATTCATAAGAAAGGACCAGGTTCACTTAGCCCTAATATCGGCCCCTTTAAAATATTTTTTTGTTTACCTATTTTTCAGTACAACTTGTTATATCTGTATTGAATAAACGTTATTCTTCAAAATAAATGTATATTTTATTTTGTAATTGTATGTTTTGCTATTCATAAAATAACTCCAAAGAGGGTACAATAAAAGAAAATGCACCCCCCCCCCCCCCCCCCCCCCCATATATATATTATCAAATTAAACAGGGCCACTTTTGTTACAGGTAAAAACCTCAACATATACCATTGAAATCCTAGTTGTCGAACTTGGGTATTCATAAATAGATACATGCATGTACGTTCGATGAAATAATGACATAAATAAGGTTATCAAATTTAGTCCTCATAACATACTTGTTTAATACCTCTGCTAAGTATTTTTAATTACAGTGCGTACATAGGGCTGTAAATATCAAATGGCTATTAAATCAGTATGGGTTTTTCATTAGGGAATGCAACCACTGATCTAGGGTCGGCTCAATATTACGTTTCAAGTTCGATACCCTCATCGCTGAGATGGTAGGTTGGAGTCAAGCTCAGTTCAAATACTTTGAGTTTGCCAGTTTCGTGCAGAAGACATTGTTTTACTCAGAGAAATCGTCTTGTGCGATGGTTGGACACGCGTGTTGCATATTCTCCGGTTTAAGAATTGCTCTGTATGCTTCAGACCACAGTGGTTGTCTAGGGGTAGAGCTTATCTCGAATGTGGAAGATCGTGGGTTCCATCCCAGGTCGTGTCATACAATATCTGAAAAAATGGTACTAGAAGCTTCCTCGCTTGGCGATCAACATTTAGAGGATAGCACTAGGTTTGGTCAGCCCGGTGTCAGTAAGTTACTGGGGTATCGTACGATTCGACGCAGCATGATATGTGGCAGCGCTTAGATAACTAACTTAAGTATACACCGTTGCGTTGTAACTGAACAACTGTTTAAAGCGACCCTAAACTCTATACAACAACAGCTATAGTAATATCTTTATTTCCTTCAATAAGATTACAACATGATAGCAAAGTAACAGTATATATGCTTAAGTAGTTATGCTGATTTAAACGAGCAATATGAAAACAGTGTCTTATTTCACTTGGTTCGAGTAGATAACCAACGTATTCATGTTAATGAATGCATCTGCACAATCTGTTCTGTGTTCATCTATCAACACTCGTACACCTCATCCACTTCAACGTGTCGTCCATATGTCAATGATGTATAAACACAATAACTGTTACTGTAACTTTACATATATTTCTTCATATCATAATTATATTAAATTGGCGGAAAAGTACAATAGTTTGAGAACGTTACTTTTGCTTTATCAAAATGCTTGTTTTGTAAAACCAATATAATTATTTCAATCCTATTAATGATAAATTCGATGTTAAAGTGTCATCCGCATTAATTTTTATTTTTATTTTAATGTATTTTACCCGCCATTTTAACACATTTCAGGTTATGTATGGAATATTCAGTTTTAATGGTGAAGGAAGACTTTAAAACAAATCTATAATTGAACATGTAACTGGCAAACTTTCTTACATAAAGTTTTTGGAGCGAGCGGGACTCAAACCTTAAACGACCTTAAGCGATGAGAGGTAATTGGTCTTCAGACAGCGCATTTGACAACTCGGCCACGAAAAAAACCGTCCCTAGTATGAAATTATTTACTGTACATTATGTTTCATCATGTAAGAATTTAAGATTAATCAATCTGCCATGAGGTCCTCAACCTAGAATTACATATATTGGAACATTGAGCGATGAAAGATGCAAGGAAATGCATGTGTATATCAGGATATTTCCATCATTCTAAATTGGATTTAAAACATCTTTTTTGCTAATATGTCATGCCTATATTACATTATGCTCACTGAGTTCCGTATTGTTATAATGGTATATTACTATCTAAACATGCGTTATAGAAAAAAATCCAATCTTGGATTACCCGTCATGGTTATACTGCGCTGGCGAAACCTTTTCGAGAAAAAAAGTGTTTGATCCTCTATTAGATCCAAATATGTTTGATTGAAAATTACAAAACAAAATGAACCACAGAATATAATTGGCAATGAAAATGCAGTGAAAAACTCAAGCATATCCATGAAACAGTTGGCATGTGTATGTGCATGTTAAAATTTGATCGAATGTAGGCTACAATACATGTTCATAAATATTAATAATGTTAACAGCGCAGAACAGAAAAAAAATTCATTAAATGAAATACAGGGAGGGGAGAGAGAGTCGAAAAGGGAATCAGATAAATGTAGAAATGAGACAGACACAGAAAATATGGTAGATAGACCTCACGTATAAATAGTGCAGAGTTCCTCTTAAATGACACATGTGATACTGAATAAAAAAAATCGGTAGTTGAGTTATGTGTAGGGAAGGGGAGTCTCGGATGACTGTAAAGTTAGTAGGTAGTTCGCAGTTGGTAATTGGGGATCCGTATAACCAACTACCGACCAGCTGCCAGTTGGGGATTCGGATTCGTTATTATAATTACAATTCATTTACAAATTTTACTCGTGTTAATATGTTTAAAAATATAATCAATAATAAATGTATGTAAACTAATATAAAATCTGAATCCCCAACTGGCAGCTGGTTGGTTGTATACTTACCAGACGGCGATTCAAAATGTCCAGTTGGGGATTCGCCGCGAATCGCCAACTACCAACCAGCTGCCAGATGGGGATTCAGATTTTATACTAATTTACATTTATTATTGATTTTATTTTTAAACATATTAACACAAGTAAAATATGTAAATGAAATAGTAATTATAATAACGAATCCGAATCCCCAACTGGCAGCTGGTTGGTTGTTGGTTATTCGAATCCCTAACTACCAACTGTGAACTACCTACTAACTTTATAGTCATTTAGTTTCAACATAAATTCAGTGAAAAATGACAATTTTCCTTTTGTTGAAATGATTATATATAGATTATATTGAATTAAGAGTAATTAATCATGTAAATTTTCGGTGATTAACTTGTTATCAATATAACAAAATACCATAAATAACGAACAGTACTTAATATTCCTTCCATTCTCTCTCACTCTCTCTCTCTCTCTCTCTCTCTCTCTCTCTCTCTCTCTCTCTCTCTGTCTGTCACACACACACACACACGCACGCACACACGCACGCACGCGCGCGCGCTTTTACTCTCCTCTAACACGTTGTCTGTCCTTTTGTTTTCAATTTTATCCTGTAAGGAAAAAAACGACAGGGTGATATGAGATGAGCACCGAGGCGCGTGCACATTCTATACAAATACTGGGTCATCTCAGATACCTGTCGTATACAAACGTATTCATTGTGTAATTAATGGTTTATTAAGAGAAGAGCAGTTATGTAATCAATATATATAAAATACGCAAACCAAATTCATTTATATACATAAAGGTGTAATTATATAATGGTATTGATAAAATATATCAACTAAACTTTGCTTATATGAAATACTTACCTTATTTTTAACCCCACGTTCAAAGGCAGAAACTACGATGGTGAAAAGTCGAAACAACGATGGTGAAAGCGCGAAACTACGATGGTGAAAAGTCGAAACTACGATGGTGAAAACGCGAAACAACGATGGTGAAAACGCGCAACTACGATGGTGAAAAGTCGAAACTACGATGGTGAAACGCGAAACAACGATGATGAAAACGCGCAACTACGATGGTGAAAATACGAAACAACGATGGTGAAAACGCGAAACTACGATGTTGAAAACGCGCAACTACGACGGTGAGAACGCGAAACAACGATGGTGAAAAGTCGAAACTACGATGGTGAAAACGCGAAACAACGATGGTGAAAAGTCGAAACAACGATGGTGAAAACGACTTTTCACCATCGTAGTTTTGTTGTTTCGTTGTTTCGACTTTTCTTAATTGAATAGATATGCCGCGATGGCCCCAACTGGACACCGTATAAACAACTAAAATTGTGCATCGTAAATGATGACGCATAAATGCACACATCTATACAGTATAAATATGGTCGGTGTGGTGAGTGTTCCTAGATTACATACGTATGGAACGACACACACGACTTTGACGGTTTATTTTCAATATGATGTGGTCAGATGACATGCTGTGGTTACTTTTTATTCTGACATGGTCACTTTACATTATGATGTAGTTCGATGACATTCTGATGTGTTTCGAGGTCAATTTGATACGGTTGATTACAATGGCCGATTTAAGATGTATTCTAGCATTTAATTATAAACATAATAAAGACTGAATGCATTTTCATAATTCAATCTTCCACGAGGATGCTCCAAAATTGACTTACTTATACTCAATATTTACATTTTTATATACACTATTTACAGAACAGATAATTACTACCGAAATCACAAAATAGAATATAAAATAATATATAATTAAGACATTAAAGAGGTATATGATACCAGATTAAACTAGTATACAACAAATTGTAAAACAGTAATATGTACAAAAAGGTCTACTTTGCAGTACTTGTTGCAACTCATTTTATCCGACTGTTTGATGTTGCCAGGGTAGAGTACGAACCATATAACAATGATTAATCATAATTGCAATGATACTGGATACAAATCATAATTGGTACCAAGAGTTTTGTTAGAGAAATTAAAGAACGACAAGCCCGGTTATGTCTCCATTTTGATAAAAAAATCCTCCTCTAAATATGTTTTAAATACTGAACACAGCTCGATTTGTGAATGTTTAATGCATTTGCTTCTGGATTAAATTTTGAAATATGTTAAATAAAGGATGTATGGGCGGATTCAGGCCCCCATTCCCTAAAATTTGCCGGAGATACCCACCTGTCTGTCAATAACAACTGTATATTAATACGAAGAATACAGTGGTTTGAAACAAAAATAGCGGAGTAACAATGTATTAAAGTAAATGCTTACTTTATTCAACTTTAAAAAGTTAAAAAAACAGAGGGGAGGGGGTAAATATTTGCGAGATTTTATCCTTGTGATTTCTTTTCAATAGAAAAAACAGAGGTGTTTAGCCTCTGACGATATGAGGCAGGTATATAACCATTATGTTCAAAATATATATTGAATGTATTTGTATTGTAAAATAAAAAAGTCTAATGTACATGGTGACAAAGTCAAATGACGAAATATTTTTTTGCTGTTATTAATCAAAACCTGTCTCAAAACCGTAACAAAATGTCCTCAAATATATGTCATATTACACCATTTGGTGTCTTTTTTTTTCATTTTTTTTCAGGGGAGGATTTTTTAATCATATTTCCTAATTAAAATTCTATATATCTCAAACTAGTAACAAAAGGTCTTCAAATATGTGTTAAATTTCACCATTTGACATCTTTATTTTCAAAATTATTTAGGGAGAGGTGTTGCTATTAGTCATGTTCCTTAATTGAATATCTTTCACAAAATCACAACAAATTGTTCACAATTGCAATTGCACCTTTTGGTATCTATATTTTCATTTCATTTTCAAGGGCGGTGTTACTTTGAATCATATTCTATAATAAACATAATGTGAGTAGGGTGCACATATGCACATGGTGAGTATGGTACACACATGTACATGTTGAGTATGATACACATATGTAAATGGTGAGTATGATACACACATGTACATGGTGAGTCTGATACACACATGTACATGGTGAGTATGATACACACATGTACATGGTGAGTATGATACACAAATGTACATGGTGAGTATGATACACACATGTACATGGTGAGTCTGATACACACATGTACATGGTGAGTATGATACACACATGTTCATGGTGAGTATGATACACACATGTACATGGTGAGTATGATACACAAATGTAAATGGTGAGTATGATACACACATGTACATGGTGAGTCTGATACACACATGTACATGGTGAGTCTGATACACACATGTACATGGTGAGTATGATACACACATGTACATGGTGGGTATGATACACACATGTACATGGTGGGTATGATACACAAATGTACATGGTGGGTATGATACACACATGTACATGGTGGGTATGATACACACATGTACATGGTGGGTATGATACACACATGTTCATGGTGGGTATGATACACACATGTACATGGTGGGTATGATACACAAATGTACATGGTGAGTATGATACACACATGTACATGGTGAGTCTGATACACACATGTACATGGTGAGTATGATACACACATGTACATGGTGAGTATGATACACACATGTACATGGTGAGTATGATACACACATGTACATGGTGAGTCTGATACACACATGTACATGGTGAGTCTGATACACACATGTACATGGTGAGTATGATACACACATGTACATGGTGAGTATGATACACACATGTACATGGTGAGTATGATTCACACATGTACATGGTGAGTATGATACACACATGTACATGGTGAGTATGATAAACACATGTACATGGTGAGTATGATTCACACATGTACATGGTGAGTATGATACACACATGTACATGGTGAGTATGATACACACATGTACATGGTGAGTATGATACACACATGTACTTGCCGAGTATGATACACATATATACATGGTGAATATGGTACACATATGTACATAATGAGTATGATTCACATATGTACATGGTGAGTATGATACACATATGTACATGGTGAGTATAATACATATATATTCATGTTTAGTATGGTACACATATATACATGTTGAGTAGTTATACATATTTAAATATCGAGTAGCATAACATTGTAACAAAATAGTTAGGTTGTTTTGGCCTAATTAAGTAGCGTCAGCTAGTACGTGTCCATTGTAGGGATATAGGCTATAGTTAGGTCAGGTAGCGTGGAAGTGTTAAAACGTATTGGTAAATCGATAGGAGTAACGTTTTTAAGATAGTTTTACATTTTCATTCTTTTATTAAAGAATAAATCATTTTTGAAGTTTAGTTCATCAAGTTCCATTAAGTATTAAGAAAGTTAGAATAATTAAACGGGTTTATTTGTCATAAAACTAATTTAGGTTTACATTGGACTAATAGCGTAAAATCTGCATCGTACGATATTTGAGAATTGTTGTTTCATGATTTACACGAAATTCGTTAAGGTATGTGGACGATTTTGCTATAAATGCTGACTCTGTTAGGAATGCAATGTTTAGTTAGCAGAATCATCTTTAGGTGTAGTTGTGACGAGAAAGATTGAGCATGTTACTGTTCCAGTACATAACGGCATATGGGTATGTGAATTTTATATTATGTTGTATTTAAATGTTTGATATATATTTATTTTTGACATAATCAGATCTAAGTAAAGTTGTATAAATTGTTCATATCCATGCCGATGGTAATGTATGTAATTTAATACACATCCACGGTATTGAGAAGCGTTTTGTTAGAATATAGGCCAAGGGATCTGAGAACGTATTTTGAGCTGTTGTTATTGTGTTTATGATAAAGTATTGAGATTCACCATGTTAAAATTGATTGATATCTACCATGAAACTATAAGATGGTTAGAAATGAATGCACTGTTATCATATATTGATAAAAATACCATGAAATCGATACAAGATACAAGATACAAGATACAAGATGTTTTATTGAGTAAATAAAGGCCTCCGGCCCAAAATACAACAGTAATTATTGATCATTGATGTTTTACAAAGTTGTGTTACAATATATTAAATATACATTTGAAGTGTCTGAAAACTGGTACAGTATATAATGTGGAACTATGTTTTATCTATAATTTCAAACAGTTTTGTTATAAAAAGAGCAATTTTTCTAATAGTCTCTGGATTCTCGCTTTGAAGCAATCGATAAAAATCTGCATGTTCTGAATGCCCTATATACCAATTATACAGATGTGTTTCTCTAACATGAGTATACTTAGAACAATTAAAAAATACATGGTATTCGTTTTCTATCACCATTATATTGGAATTTAAGAAACAAAATAAACATATTCTATTTTCTCTTTCAATGTTAAAATGTCGACCAATTTCAATATTTAGTCTGTGAGAGGAGCATCTAAAACGTGCAAATGATCGTTTGAGATTGAACGAAAGGTCAATGTTTAAATATCTTTCAGGATTTAATAAGGATTTAATATGTTTATATGTATCACACCTGGGTGAGTTGATTATATCATCATGCCAAGTTTGAGTCATACAATCTGAGATCCTTCGTTTAAATGTTAAGACAAATAGGTTAATGTCACCAACATCTTGTGCTAGCCACACATACCCAAACCCATACCTATACAATAATGTTTTAACGTTTGTGGCCCAAGTTTTTCTACCAATATCGTCTAGAGATTTCAACATTTTGTAACAGTTCTTAGGAAAGCGATTGTTGGACATTTGAAGCAATTTACACCAGTATTTTATGCACTTGGTATAATATATTACACATAGTGGAAGTCTCCCGCACTCTCCAAGAGCTACAGAATTATTAACAGTAGAATTAATACCTAGAAAATATTTACAAAATTGCACTTGTATTTGTTCTATCTTGTCGGCGTATTCATGTCCCCAGATTTCCGAACCAAATGTGAGTATTGGCACTACCATCGAATCAAATAATTTAAATATATCTTTATGCATAAAACTTCCAAATGTCCTCTGATATCCTTTAATAGAAAATATTGTCTTCCTAGCCTGTGCAGCCAATTTACACTTAGCAGATGTCCATGAGAGTTTAGGTGTAAAAAGTAATCCCATATATTTATATACAGATGTCGTGTTTACATTATTTCCATTAAAGGACCAATTTTCATAATTTCGCAGTGGACCGCCATTTCTAAATACTATTATTTCAGTTTTCTTGATGTTAACCTGCATGCCCGTGTTATCACAAAATTCAGAAATTGCATTGAGCTGTATTTGTAAGTTCCTTGCTGTGTCCGCACAGTTAGCTACGTCGTCCGCAAAAAGTAAGCAAAGAATATCTGGTATATCATTAGTAATAAATATTCCATTATGACATTTCTCTCTGAGGTGGGTACAAAGGTCATTTATGTAAAGACTAAAAATTATCGGCGAATTTAAATCACCTTGTCTCGCTCCAATATTGCATTTAAATGGCTTAGTAAACTTGTCTCCAACCCTAACATATGACTGGATGTTCGAATACATAGATATTAACACATGCACAAGCTTACCGTTGATGCCTTTCTTCAGAAGGCTTGAAAATAGTTTAAAGTGAACTAGAGAATCAAATGCTTTCTGAAAATCTACGTATAGTACATAGAACCTACCACCTGGTTTCGAAATATATTTCTGGACCATACTTTGCAAATTGAACATGTTATCTATAACCGAGTAACCCGCCCTAAACCCCGCCTGGGCTTCATCGATAATTTCAAACTGCTCCGACCATTTAGTAATTCTGTCATTAATTATGCTTGAGAAGATCTTATACATTATATTAATTAAAGATATCCCCCTGTAATTTGATGGATCGTCCCTCGAACCCGATTTGAAAATAGGAACTATAATGCTATCGCACCATATGGCTGGAAATTCACCAGAGTCTAATATTTTATTGAATAATATGTGCAGTATGGGCACTATGAAATCGCAAGTGTGTAATAGATGGTAAGTAATACACGCCATGTCATTTCATATTTGAGTAACTAGTAAATCTGAGTTAATATATATATTGTAACCGTTTTTACATGTAAGCGAGAAATGTGTCCGCTTCGTCAGTAACGACGTATAGACGTGACAGGAAGTCAGTTGGTGGTAGTACAGTCATAGGACAGCAACACACATATGACGCCATATACGCAATATAGAGTTCAAGGGGAGACAACCCAGTTATATAGCCACCGCCGCAAGGGACGAGTGATGCTAAATCTATGATATCCGGACGCGGAAAGTATATAGTGCATTTTATAAACTTTTGGATGATAGAAACAGTTTAGATCGCGATCGTACGTGTAGGAAATAGAACTGTGTGAAAATAAGAGTGTGAATACCACCAAATGACTTTGTTTTAAACCAGCTGTGTTTTTTTGTGTTGAGTAATTATCTTTAATTTGTATATATTGTATACTTGTAATGTTATTAATGTAAAATTAAAATTGTAAATTTTACTTTGTGTACGATTGTATTATACCCTTGTGAGTTGTCGGCCCTTGGCCATTTTGCTACACACATATGCACATTGTGAGGAGCGCACACATATGTACAAGGCGAGAAGGGCACATGTATGTACATGATGAGTAGGGTACACATATGTACGTGGTGAGCAGGGTATACATATATACATGATGAGTATGGTATACATGTGTACATGGAGAGTAGCGCGCATGTACGTATATGGTAAGTAGGGTACATAAATACATTGTGAGTAAGGTACATGTATGCATAGTGAGAAGGGTACACATATGCACATGGGAAGTAGGGTACATGTATGATGAGTATGGTTCACATATAAACATGGTGAATAAGGTATTCATAATTATGCGCACGGTGAGTAGGGTATATGTTTATGTATATAATGAGTAGGGTACATGTAGGTGTATATAATGAGTAGGGAACATGTTTATGTATATAATGAGTAGGGTACATGTTTATGTATATAATGAGTAGGGTACATGTTTATGTATATAATGAGTAGGGTACATGTGTGTGTATATAATGAGTAGGGCACATGTGTGTGTATAAAATGAGTAGGGTACATGTTTGTGTATATAATGAGTAGGGTACATATGTGTGTATATAATGAGTAGGGCATATGTGTGTGTATATAATGAGTAGGGCACATGTGTATGTATGCAATGAGTAGGGTACAAGTATGTGTATATAATGAGTAGGGCACATGTGTGTGTATATAATGAGTAGGGCACATGTATGTGTATATAATGAGTAGGGCACAATTGTATGTATATAATGAGTAGGGTACATGTATGTGTATATAATGAGTAGGGCACATGTGTATGTATATAATGAGTAGGGCACATGTGTATGTATATAATGAGTAGGGCACATGTGTATGTATATAATGAGTAGGGCACATGTTTGTGTATATAATGAGTAGGGCACATGTGTATGTATATAATGAGTAGGGCACATTTGTATGTATATAATGAGTAGGGCACATGTGTGTGTATATAATGAGTAGGGCACATGTTTGTGTATATAATGAGTAGGGCACAAGTATGTGTATATAATGAGTAGGGCACATGTATGTGTAAATAATGAGTAGGGCACATGTATGTGTATATTATGAGTAGGGCACAAGTGTGTGTATATAATGAGTAGGGCACATGTGTGTGTATATAATGAGTAGGGCACATGTGTATGTATATATTGAGTAGGGCACATGTGTATGTATATAATGAGTAGGGCACATGTATATGTATATAATGAGTAGGGCACATGTGTATGTATATAATGAGTAGGGCACATGTGTATGTATATAATGAGTAAGGCACATGTGTATGTATGTGTATGTAAATAATGAGTAGGGCACATGTGTATGTATATATGAGTAGGGTACACGTATATGTATATAACGAGTAAGGCACATGTATATGTATATAATGAGTAGGGCACATGTGTATGTATATAATAAGTAGGGCACATGTGTATGTATATAATGAGTAGGGCTCATGTATATGTATATAATGAGTAGGGCACATGTGTATGTATACATGTATAATGACATGGGAAGTAGGGTACATGTATGATGAGTATGGTTCACATATAAACATGGTGAATAAGGTATTCATAGTTATGCGCACGGTGAGTAGGGTATATGTTTATGTATATAATGAGTAGGGTACATGTAGGTGTATATAATGAGTAGGGAACATGTTTATGTATCTAATGAGTAGGGTACATGTTTATGTATATAATGAGTAGGGTACATGTTTATGTATATAATGAGTAGGGTACATGTGTGTGTATTTAATGAGTAGGGCACATGTGTATGTATATAATAAGTAGGGCACATGTGTATGTATATAATGAGTAGGGCTCATGTATATGTATATAATGAGTAGGGCACATGTGTATGTATACATGTATAATGACATGGGAAGTAGGGTACATGTATGATGAGTATGGTTCACATATAAACATGGTGAATAAGGTATTCATAGTTATGCGCACGGTGAGTAGGGTATATGTTTATGTATATAATGAGTAGGGTACATGTAGGTGTATATAATGAGTAGGGAACATGTTTATGTATATAATGAGTAGGGTACATGTTTATGTATATAATGAGTAAGGTACATGTTTATGTATATAATGAGTAGGGTACATGTTTATGTATATAATGAGTAGGGTACATGTGTGTGTATTTAATGAGTAGGGCACATGTGTATGTATAAAATGAGTAGGGTACATGTTTGTGTATATAATAAGTAGGGTACATATGTGTGTATATAATGAGTAGGGCACATGTGTGTGTATATAATGAGTAGGGTACATGTATAGGTATATAATGAGTAGAGTACATGTGTATGTATATAATGAGTAGGGTACATGTATATCACTTTTTATGTCAAGCAGTATCTCACAATGCAAGGGACCCACGGCATTGTTGAAATCATTTGTTTTCATTTTCATGCATCAGATCATGTTTACACACATGAACGTATAATCATATGAAAACACTTAACTCCCTGTACTACCTCAATTTTCAGAAACCATTAATAAACACAACACAGTGAATTTCTAGAAAATATATAATGAACTTTAATGTTGCCAACTTAGTATTGTTTGATATTTTTATATCTATTATATTGTTAAAGGGAGGTAATGGTGGTGGGCATGGTTTTCACATCCAGATTTTGCAGAGTAATTTTCAAATCTAAAATAATTTCATGGATTGAAAATTTTGAATTTGTCATGCATATTACTCACAGTTATCAGAATAAAGTCTGCAATAATTTATTACTTATTGCTTTCAACCGACAATCGGTTAGAGTGAAATTTAAATTTTGAACGAGGAGCAAACTAGTAATGGTTTGTCATGTGACCGATGTTTGTAAACAAAGGGTTATTTCATCATTCGATTTTAGCTCTACTGGCCAAAGACAAGCAGGGCTTTTGCCATGGTTAATAGCCCGTCGTCGTCGATCTGTCTGCCGTAATTCTGTTAACCTTTTTCTTGTAGACGCGATTTCACCTTTATTTTATATTCAATTTGAATCTTAATTAAACTTGCACAGTTGAAAGTTTAAGGCCTACACCTTGGACATCTGTTGCTAGCAGAATGATTCGGGTCCTCTTGGTCCTCTTGTGTTTTTTGTTTTTTTTGTTTTTTTTGTTTGCTTTTTTTTTTTTTTTAAATTTTTTCAGTCACCAAAAATATGGTGACCCATTTAATCACCCCGTAATAGGTCTGTGGGGGTCGGGATGGGTCATCCCCCAACAAACTGTACAAATAATTGACATGCTTGTTTTTATATATATATTTCAAGTATGTATAACAAGGAACAAAAAAACAACACAAAAAAAAATGCATATTATACAAGCTATATAAGTGGGGAGTTTTTTTATGTCATTACAATTACATAGAAGATCTCGACAAGAATGATTGATTTTAACATTATTTTTATCATGATATAGTTCTAAATTAATCAGAAGACAAAAGTAGCAAGAAGAATAAGATATAATTATATTAAGAATAAATGATGAAGACAAACAAAAATTATCAAAGAGATTTTTTCAATTTATTCATTTGGCTAATCACCATATAAAAATAACGACATTTTCCCCCCGAAAACCCAGACTTCAATATCACATATAAAATAACTATTATACCAAGTTTTATTTCTACCAGGTATTTTAAACGGTTTAACAATACGAATTATGTAATAAAAAAATTACAGTACAAAAACTAGAAATAAAAAAGGCAAACTATTTCTTTTAGAGATTTGAAAGGGAACAAATTTGACAGTTTGTTTGAACATATTTCATTTAATTGATGATTGGTCTAGGCAACAGTTATGAGTAACAGTTGACCCTCTTGTTTTAATCACTAACAGTTACAGTATATATATCACCATATTAAATTGAATTATATCAATTTTCCTCTTCTTTAATTAAAAAAATCGTACAATTTATGGTGATACGTGAATGAATAACATGACATTGAGTATTATATCACAACAATCAGAAATTATAATTTTAGATAGTAATTGCACTAGGAATAGCTTGCATATATATAAGGCTTTTGACAAATGAAAGATTTTGAAAGTGACTTCAAAATTTACCAGATTAATAAAAACTTCATTTCTTGACTTTTATCTCAATGATTAACCATGATTAATTCTCATTTAGAACTGACTATTTCATCATGGTTTCTGTTTTTAATGAATCTCTCCCTCCGTTTATTATACTGTTATGACAAGAACCAATTTTTTATGATTATTTTTCCTTTTTATTTTGTTTTTGAAATGTACGACTTTGACATTGTTACTAACCACCATATTGTATCATTTACAGTTGACACACATGTTTAGTGATCTGACAGTTACTTAAAAAACTTTAGAATTGGAGGAATTCTTTGAAATTGGTTTCACAAATTGCCGGTCCATAATTATTTTGTTTAATTAAACCTATTTTTCAGATGCATTTTTTTAAACAATTTATTCCATTTTATGTATGAATAAAGGTTCAAAATGGGTTTAATTTTGTCTCAAATAAACATAAAAGCACATCAGAGCTATTCTACACACAAAACATTTTCCGGGGGCCTGCACATAACGTTTAGGCTAGCTAAATCCCCCATGAGCTAATGTTAACTGTGGTACTATTAAATAAAAACACCAACTACAGTTTCTCTGGGTGTGTCACATTTACAAAATAATTCCACATCAAAACTGCAAACTTTGTCTTGATAGCAATTTCAGTTTGACTTCGTATGTTTGTTTTAAAAATACTGAAAAAGTGTTTTAAGTTTTAAGCAAAAGTACGATTTCATGGAATCCCCAAAAACGTAAAAGGTGGTCGTAAAACATTGGTAACTGATACATTTATCTTGCTTAGTATTTTGTTAACATTTCTTTACTTATTAGTTGTATTGATATGTGTGAAACTGTTATAAGGCTCTTAATATAAACTACCTTTAGATAACTCTTGTTACATAAAAATTATGTTTGTTTGAAATGTACTATGCTTTTTTATATTGTTTTAAATAGTATTTCAGAACAACCAAAATCACAGTGATACATTTTTGAGAAAATACATAAAATTTCAGGTTCATCGTCAAGTGGCAACTTAGCTAACCGTGTTCAGTGAGTGCGTGTGGAGTTTGTGTACTGTGCTGTACTGTGCAGTACTGTGCGGTACGGTGTGATGTGTGGTGTGGTGTGGTTTGGTGTGGGGTATGGTGTGAGGTGTGATGGGATGGGTTGTAATGTAATGTGGTGTACTGGAGCGGGTGTGTGTGTGTGTGGTGTTGTGTGTGGTGTGTACGTGTGCGTATGCGTGTGTGATGTGTTGTAGTGTGGTTTGGTGTGGTGTGGGGTATGGTGTGAGGTGTGATGGGGTGGGTTGTGATGTAATGTGGTGTACTGGAGCGGGTGTGTGGTGTGTGTGGTGTTGTGCGTGGTGTGTACGTGTGCGTATGCGTGTGTGGTGTGTTGTAGTGTGGTGTGGTTTGGTGTGGGGTATGGTGTGAGGTGTGATGGGGTGGGTTGTAATGTAATGTGGTGTACTGGAGCGGGTGTGTGGTGTGTGGTGGTGTGCGTGGTGTGTACGTGTGCGTATGCGTGTGTGGTGTGTTGTAGTGTGGTTTGGTGTGGTGTGGGGTATGGTGTGAGGTGTGATGGGGTGGGCTGTGATGTAATGTGGTGTACTAGAGCGGTTGTGTGGTGTGTGTGTGTGTGTGGTGTTGTGCGTGGTGTGTACGTGTGCGTATGCGTGTGTGGTGTGTTGTAGTGTGGTTTGGTGTGGTGTGGGGTATGGTGTGAGGTGTGATGGGGTGGGCTGTGATGTAATGTGGTGTACTAGAGCGGTTGTGTGGTGTGTGTGTGTGTGTGGTGTTGTGCGTGGTGTGTACGTGTGCGTATGCGTGTGTGGTGTGTTGTAGTGTGGTGTGGTTTGGTGTGGGGTATGGTGTGAGGTGTGATGGGTTGGGTTATGATGTAATGTGGTGTATTGGAGCGGGTGTGTGGTGTGTGTGTGTGGTATTGTGCGTGGTGTGTACGTGTGCGTATTCGTGTGTGGTGTGGTGTGTTGTAGTGTAGTGTGGTATGTATGGTGTGGTGATGTGGTTTTGAGTGATGTGGTGTATGATATGGTCTGGTGGGGTGTTGGGTGTGGTGTGGTGTAATATGTGTTGTTTTATGGTGTGGTGTTAAGTGGTGTGGTGTGGTGTGCGTGGTGTGGTGTGGTATGTATGGTGTGGTGATGTGGTTTGGAGTGATGTGGTGTGTGGTGTGGTATATGGTATGGTCTGGTTGGGTGTTGGGTGTGGTGTGGTGTGATGTGTGGTGTGGTGTTGAGTGGTGTAGAGTGATGTGGTATGTGGTATGGTCTGGTGGAATGTTTGGTGTGGTGTGATGTGGTATGATGTGGTGGTGAGTGGTGTGGTGTGATGTAGTGTGTGGTATGGTCTTGTGGTGTGTTGGGTGTGGTGTGGTGTGGTTTGATGTGATGTGTGTCGTGGTATGGTGTGGTGTTGAGTGGTGTAGTGTAATGTTGTGTGTGGTATGGTGTGGTGGGGTGTTTGGTGTGGTGTGATGTGGTATGGTGTGGTGTAGAGTGGTGTGGTGTGTGATATGGTCTTGCGGGGTGTTGGGTGTGATGTGCTGTGATGTGTGTTGTGGTACGGTGTGGTGTGTTGTGGTGTGGTGTGATGTTGTGTGATGTGTGGTAGGTGTGGTGTGATTTGATGTGGGTAGGGGTGTGGTGTTATTTGGTGTGGAGGACGCGCACATATGTATATAGGAAGACAAAAAGGGACAAAAAACAAGTGCCCAGTTATGAAAATATAGTATCAAGTAAGGATGTCGTGAATCGAGTGGAAAATCAAGTGTTGCGACAGACAGACAGACAGACAGACAGACAGACAGACAGACAGACAGACAGACAGACAGACAGACAGACAGACAGACAGACAGACAGACAGACAGACAGACAGACAGACAGACAGACAGACAGACAGACAGACAGACAGACAGACAGACAGACAGACAGACAGACAGACAGACAGACAGACAGACAGACAGACAGACAGACAGGCAGGCAGGCAGGCAGGCAGGCAGAGAATAAGATCCTCATAATGGTTTATAATATTCAAGTTCCGATTTGTATTTTTTTTAATGTTGATCTACGATCTCAGACCTGGCTCGTTATTCAAATTCCGACTTTTATTTTTTTTGAACGTTTATCAACGATCTCAGACCTGGATCGTTATTCAAGTTCTGAACGTTTTTTAATTTTTATTTTGAAAGTTGATCTATGATCTCAGACCTGGGTCGTAATTCAAATTTAGACTTTATTTTGAATGTTGATCTACAATCTCAGACCTGGCTCGTTATTCAAATTCCGACTTTTATTTTGAATGTTGATCTACGATCTCAGACTGGCTCGTTATTCAAATTCCGATTTTACTTTGAATGCCGATCTACTATCTTAGACCTGGCTCGTTATTCAAATTCCAATTTTTTGAAGGTCGATCTACGATCTCACACCTGGGTCTACATTGAATGTTGATTTACGACCTGAACATTTTCGAATGTTGATCTACGATTGCAGACCTGGGTCTACGTTGAATGTTGATCTACCATTTCCGATCTCACAGCCAACTTCACGCATCTTAGATAACCTGTCATGTGTTAAAAATGGCATTGAACCTCTGGTCAATCAATCCCTCAAAAATACACATTTTCTACAAGCATTTTAAAGAGTTTTGATAGTGAGTAAACAAACATGTGTATAATATATGACATGTGTACAATGGACTTTTTGGTATGTTTACAGATTTACTGTGTTATTATTTATTTTTATTAAAAGCAGTGATAGTCTACTGGTAAAGTGGCTGCCTTGCATGAAGTAGGTTGTTGGATTGTGTCCCAACCTACCACTTTGTCTTATTGCTTAACCTAAAGAGATACGTATTTGATTGGTTGGTCAAGTTTCATTAAAATGTGAGTGGGTGTGGTATTGTGCCTAATGACTAGTTTGTTCAGCAGAATATTTCATTATATCACTGAGTTTACAACTTGACTGAACACACTGTTCCATTTGACATCTTATAATATTTTAAAGATAGAAGGAGACTTTTAAAGATAGTATTTAAGAAAAATCGCTATGAAAAAATGTCTGAAGAAAAATGATCTCATAATCATTAATAAATAAAAGAAACAAATTATCTGGTAATTCAAATCCGGCAAAATATGACAAAAAACATTTTTTTGATCAGGGTTGTGAAATTAATACTAAATCCCCATTCTAAAAATAGTTATCATGCACATATTATGTCTTAATGATGTTTTACTTGTAAGTCCAAGATGAAATAATGTCTACACTATTTCACCGATTGAAATAAAAATAAATCATAAACCTCTTTGATAAGTTCCAAAATATGTTACAATTGTAAGTGGGAAATTGGTTTTAGTCTAACCTGGGTGCGTAGGCCACGTTAGGAAATCCTGTTCTAATATATATTATTTTGGCACCTTTACATAGATATCCTTGTGGCAATATGGGATCAGTGCACATGATATATTATAGGCATGATAAATTTGAAAAATAAATGTTTGGTTTTTTTTTCAGTTTTTTTTTAAATCCTGATATAGTTCCTTTAAAATGTCAATAACATAATTATTTCAATCTGTGGTTGAAATGTTTAGTTTGAGAATCGGGTCTAAAATTTCATTCTGGCAACACTGCTCGGCTAGATTTACCCACCGCCTGCATGTAAAACGGAAATCACCCAAGCACACACACTGGGTATATGTATACATTTCAATTGTTTTATTCTCCCAATTTAAACATTTTAAATGTTACATTCAACAATGAAGTATATACATTACAGCATATGGTTTTGGTGTCAATTTGCAGATTTGATAATTGTTTTTGGGCTACTATGAGGCGTTACATGGGCAGGCGATAAATAAATTTTAAATAAGTTATATATCCCCTATTGTACAATAGCAAGTAAGAAAACAGGTAAAAATTCTGTTAGTGGTTCCCTTAACTCCATTCAACGGATAAAGGGCATCCTTTATACACTCTCCACTAGATGCTCTCTCCAATAACTGAAATGCTCCTTTGCCTACCAAAGTATCGTTTAACTCAAATATTAGAAATCAAGAAATATTAGAGTCAAGCATGGTAGCAAACAAGTGCGTATCTTATATCCGGCAGCTCTTTAGGTCAATGGCAAAATTGTGCGAAACATGTTCACGGAATGGTACAATGTACCTCGTGGTTCACGATGTACTGATGTCAATAAACGCGTAGCTGACACTATAAAACACAATAACGAACGCGTCAGACAGGTTTATGTCCAGCAAACACAAGAACAGTAACGCGATCGCAGTGACATGGAAACCGGTATTTCCGGAAACACACACTCGCCAGAACGGAACTCATTTCCGACCCCAGTGCAAACAACAACACAAATTCTGTTTCGTTCTTCGGTTCTGATACAAGTACTTGTAATTCAAAAACTAAAAGTGATTCCTATTACCAAGACCTCAGAAAAGGACCCCTACGTCCACGGGATATAAGGTCTAAAACTTCCAGTGCAACTAAGGTCACCAACAACATTTCACAGAAGCCGATATCACCCGAGCGGCCACATACGCACACGCGTAGTTTATCAGACCCAGCATTGAAGGCAAATCCAACCAAAGACGAACTCTATGCAGAGATGGCAACAAGAGACAACAGGGCTGCAACTTGACTGAATGTGAACTTGGAGAGGGCACTATAGTTTCTGTCTGTGACGGCAGCAACACTGATACAAATGACTAGGCCCGGTTGGGGACAGTGTCGCCTCGTTTATCTTTGACTGATTTAGAATTTATAGGCAGTGAATCTACAGAAACCAAATGTGTAAACAGTAACACAAATAGTCAATCATCTGTATTGTCATCTACATATAATACATGTGAGCGTTACTATGTAAATACTGATGAATTTCCATTGCGTAACCAAATCAACACCTCCGACTCCTTATCTATCAAAACATGTAAAACAGACAATACCAACATTCAATCTAATCATTTAAATACTTTAAAATTAGGTTGCTTAAATATTTGTGGACTAAAGACCAGGTCAAAATATACAGAATTTGTTAATCGAGTAAATGAATATGATATTCTCTGTATTGAAGAAACCAAGCTAGATAGTTACGACGTAACTGAAATTCAAGGTTACACTTTTTTTCCGAAAACCAGGAAAGCCAAATATATAAGGAAATCTCGAGGTATTGGGTTTCTTTTTCTACGCAACAATATTGTTGAATACACTGATATTATTGAATCCGATTGTGAGTATATTTTTTGGCTAAAACTTATAACTACATTATTCAAAAATATTAAAAATGATATTTTACTAGGGGCGATGTATATCCCACCTCTTCAATCACGTTTTAATAATGAAAACGAGTATTTTAAATTTGAAAATGAAATTTCCCATAAGCGCAATAGCAAATAAAGCGATGCATAATTATACTAAATACACGAATCTCAAATCTCCACTTGCCAGTTGATATTCAACTTAAACTTTTCGAGCAAACGATAGTTCCAGTTTTAACATATAACTGCGAGGTCTGGGGCTTCGAAAACTTAGATTTAATCGAAAAAGTACACACCGATATTCTTCGCAAAATTACGAACAGCAAAAAAGTACCCCTTTATAAATGTTATACGGTGAATTAGGGCGATACTCTCTTGAAATTACAATTAAGACTAAAATTATTAATTACTGGATCAAAATTATTTTAGGAAACGAAGATAAAATTGCGCGAATAAGTTATAATATAATGTTATGTTTACCAACAAATTACAAGTGGGTTAATTACGTGAATACTATTTTAGATAATATTGGTAATACATACATATGGATCAACCAAAAAATATTTCATCTCAAGTAAACTGATAAAACAAAACTTTTTAGATCAATTTCACCAACATTGGTATGGTCAGCTTAACAATTCATCAAAAGGACTTATTTACAGATTAATCAAATCCGATATCAAACTAAAATCTTATTTATCAATTTTTCCAGTTAATCTGCGACCGAAACTAACCATAGATTACCAGTAGAACTTGGCAGATTTCAACAGTCAGAAATCTACATATATTTCATTTATTTCTGTCCCCTGGACAAATACCCATATTTATGTTAAACAAATTAAATCATGTTGTTACCTTTATGTAGCCTGATATTAATTAAAGTAAATGTTGTTGTTGTTATAAGGAATAAAACTAAGGCAAAACAAACTATCATATTTGGTAAATAGACCATATCCGTTTGATCTAAAAAAATATAATATAAAACGTAATCCTAAGCATCTTCTTATTAGAAAGAATATACGCACATTCTTTCATCTCAACATAATTAAGGGAACAAAAGCTTTACAATACAGTTTTAACCAGTCCATTTTAATGATGACCGTATGTGGAACAGAAGTTATAATCGGAAACCATTTTGTATTTTGATAAAAAAACTATTGATTTCTTTTCAATAATGTAAGTCCATAATACAAATACAATGTATACACGAAATATGGTAATAAAGTAAGTTATAAGTAAGATGTCGCGTACTTCAATGAATACACAGATATTTTTTATATAATAAATGTTAATCAAATAACAATTCACATATATAGTAAATCAAATTAGTAAATTGGCACTTTGTTACAAGAATCGGATAATAAAACTATAAAAAGACTAGTTAAAATAATAGAGCAATTACGAACTCAAAATATGTTTTAGAGGACTAAATAGTTCTATTAAGCACTATACAGTAAAAATACCACATTAAATAATGCTAAACATTAGCCTTGCCAAAACGTTTATCTTATTTTTCACTACTAACATATATTTGACGCAGCTAATTACATTTTCATAATATCATAAATATGCCGAAGATTATGCTTCGAGATTTTTTTCTTTTGATTCTTGTAACCTGGTATGTATGTACATGTCAATACACATAACGTCATGTCACTTTATTTGTATGGTATTTCTTTTCAAAAAGTTTTAAAATATATACAGTATGTGTTACGTCATGTATGTAAATGTATTCCTATTTTTTATATGTTCAGACGGGTGTATGACCTAATGAATTGCAAATAAAAGTGATTTACTTACATTATCTTTTTCTTTTATATTAATCTTAATATATTGTAGATTGTATTATATCGTCTCAAATATTATTATATTTTACTGTATATGCAAACTACAAGAGTTGATGAGGATGCCTACACACACCTGTAACATTTCCATTTTATTCTGACACACATCTATTCGATAACTCCGATTATGACCAGACACTTACCTTTATTTTAATGGAAACAAAAAGATTATTGTCACGATGAAATGCGAAGCTGCTGAAGTTCCAGTAACCGAATAGTTGACGTAGTAAGTTGCACTCCTACCAATTAAGCTATTATTAAAGAGTTAAACGATATAAAGAACAACGTTGTTATAAAATAAAATGACGTGATTGTTAGAAAGTAACATTGTATAAAAACAAACAAAATCACCATAATGCATACCGTCTGAAAACCATCAGTTAACTATACTGTTATATTAGTACCACGGAGCTTTACAATAATGTTTTGTTATTGTTTAATACTGAATCGACAATTTAGAAACGATAGTGTTTGATATATGTTTTATATACACAGACGTTTAATGGCGTTTTCTATAATGAGGCATAACATTGTTAACTGGCTGAAGGACATCCATTTTAATGTTATACTCAACTGACAGTCGTAATATACGGATATACACGGAAACTATGTATATACGAGTATATATGGTTTTACGCTATTGATTTGAAGTGGGAACAGGAATAAAAATTTTTTTAACATTGTTGTGTTTCCCTTTAAATACTTAATACAAAATAATTATTTTATGACTTAACGTGTTTTTTACTGTCTTTATTTGAACAGATTTTTATCTGAGACTTAATAATTATAAGCCCTCCTCAAATTAACTACGTTGCCAAATTTGCAACTAAGAAAAATATAGACAATAAATTTATATAATCGATACTCTCTCTCTCTCTCTCTCTCTCTCTCTCTCTCTCTCTCTCTCTTTCTCGCTCATTCTCTGTCATTCTTACAAATTTTATGCCACCAAGGTGACTACCTTACGAATATATTACGACGACAAAACGAACATTAATTAAACTCATCTAACCAAATGCTCATGCCCATGAAGTTTGGCCAACACTGAACAAGATATTTCAGAAGAAATGACTGTTGAATTTTACAGGATTAATTCTAAATAACAGTCGTCATGCGTGTTCATGCATAGAGACAAACAATACATATCTGACCAGGCATCTGCTAACAAACGTGTGACCAAACTTCAGTTACTGGTAAGTTGTATGGATAATTGTGCAAAGTGACAGACGGCGCAAGACGACAATCAAAGACGAAAAGCGTTGCTACAAAAGTTGGTAAAATATTCGACAAAATATTCTACCAAAAGTAGATACAAAAGTGGTCTTTGTTTAACCATGAAAATGTGTGATGTCAATTCATTATGCATATTTCTAGGGGTAAATGTGTGTGAATGTTTACTGAAATAACGTAGTAATACAATTATATATGACTATACTATATAATATCGAAATACCGCTATCAAATTGTAATTCTTTTCCACGTACATTGTAAAACTTGTTAATATAATGTTGTCAATATATACAGGGGTCCACGTGTGCATATCACTTTAAACTAAACTGATAAAAGTTTGACTTCTCCTCGTGTCTGAATCTATATTAAGAATTATCAATTCGTATAACATTCACCTTTCCTCACGTCAAAATTTATCAGAAGTTTCCATAAAAAAGAGAAAAAAAATGTGACACTTATGCAGAGATAACTTTATTGCAAGGACATACGCATAACCTAATATTAAATACACGTGTTACAAATAGTATAAAGGGTATCGGATTGATAACTTTGAATTTTGCATTTATAATAGCTTTGTACTAAAATATTATAAAAATAAGACTTTACCTAATGCATTAACGTATTCCGTGTGGCTCAATGTAAGAATAACACCACTGTCTATCTCTGCAAAGGTGAAGGATTCCCTTAACTTACATGCAGTAGCCAGTCTATGTATCATGACTGTGATTCCTGCTGCAAAGAGCATGTAGACTTTATTAATTCTAGCAGTTTTTTTAAAGTTTCAATATTTATAAATTTCAAAAATAACTTTGATAAAAAAAAGTCTTAAAGATATTTTTTAATTGAAAAGAAGGTCAATATTTGGGCCGGAAATTCAATCCGAAATTGACCGTGGTCAGGTGAATAATACATGTGTCTTTCCTCTCCATTGAGGCATAACAAGTAGGAATAATATAAAAGTATAATAAGACCACTGTGTCCCCCCCCCCTATTTTCTGTGTACATTGATGGCGACCTGAATATAAGCATTGTTTGGCGTTGTGGTGACATCATAAATGATTAGGCGCTGATGCCCTGGGTTCGAATAATGAAAGTGAAAAAAACATATATGTCACTCATCTTCATTGAGGCATAAAATGTAGGAATACATGTACTACAAAATAGAATTTATCTATACGTTATTTCAAATTTAATGAACTGGTTGATAGTCTAATCAATAAAATAATAGTGTGACATAAAGGAAGAGATACGAGACACCAAGTATCAATGAACTTGTTTGATACATGGACAGAACATGGTAGTAGCGCTAAAAATTAAATCCAAAATTAAAAATGAAAGAGTTTTCTTCTTTCTTCTTTTTTCTTTCCCATGATGGTACTATACCTTTATAAATAAATGTACAAGACACTTTACAGCTTTACCTATGTAATTTCAATTCCTTAATGATTTTGCTATTTTACAGTTATGACATTTACAACGGAGAACATTCATATGAAACTGTTCTCTTCAGAATGTTAGAATTTCACACGTCATTGAGATTCGGACAGACAATTCCGTCCCAGCGAAAACAGTTATCACAAGGGGCGGACATTTCTATCCGAACCTAAAAAGTCACAATTGATATATGACATTTCGTTTCATTGTAATTCATCTCACATCGCTGATTCAAGTGGTAAAGTTATCAGTCACCTGTAGAGATGTGCTCGAATATTTGTTAACGTTTCAGGAGCTCAGGAAAGAGTGGTTAGGGTTACTGATCGTCTGTTAGCCCTCGATGACATACAAATTACGCTAATTATTCAAACAAGCATTTGTTTATTATCTTTCTACACGTATACTGTTGCCGTTGTTGCTGTTAGACATTATTCTAAAAACCATTGTTACGCATGCGGTGGTATACAATCTATCTTTAACAATTCCTTTCATTTCAAACAGTACGATAATAAGTCAATGATCCTTGGTCAATCTTATGATGTTTTTGCTTTTCAACAATTATCTCAAGCCAAGAGCATCTAAGTATAACAATTACTTATGAATATATAAAGCATGATAAATTTTCGCGTAACGAAACTCTCTTAAAGCATAGATAGTGGATGATTTTGATAGGAAAAAAAAACAAGTATTCACGTTAATTTGAATTAAAACAGCGCAGTCTATTAGCTTGCGACGAAATAATACATATCAGGTTCGCAACTGGACTAACTATTAGCTCATATTACAAAGAAAAAATATCTGGTATAATACAAGGTTTCTATGTATACAACTGGTACATGTATATACGTGGGACACCGGGCGGCTCGGCTGGCTCAATGAGTAACGCGTCTTACTAAAACCAATTTCGAATATCCTCGCCCCCAGTCTTTTTGATGACCGGTCATGAACTATGTTCTTGGGCCATGCATCTCACGCCTATGAATATGTGGGAAAGCAGTCAGTGATTTGTAGAGACAATATGTTTCTAATGCTGGTAAACTGCCTTGTGGTAACTGCCATGCGGATTCTAGGAACGATGATTAGGTGCTTTGTTGACAGTCGGTATATGAATGTTGAAAAATGGTGCGAAACCTCATACAAACAAACTTTTTTAATTTATTTGTTTAACTTCGAATGTGAAACAAGTTTTTACCATATGCATATCGCATTCAGAGTCTCAATGGGTAAAAAACAATACTAAGCATGCGGAAAAGGTGCCTTGCTCAAGGACACCACACACAGCTGTGGTGGGAGGTCGAACTTACGACCTTCCGATTATGGGTTCCGTGCTCTACCACTGGACCACGCGCTACACAAACTAACGTTGGTCATTCGTGGTATTCAATAAAAAGCCGTAGCCTAAGTTTAGATAATGAAATTTATTCAGCAAACCAACAATTAACAAAGTACATGCACACAACTTTATTCAGCAAGTCGGTTAACAAGGTACATGTACACAATTTTGCAGCAATTACTGAAGCACAGATAGTGGATAAGATTTTTTAGTGTATGATTAATTGGATGTACACCTGATAATACTTACATAATCAAACAAAAACATATACGCATTTTATTTATTCATTTTTTTTAAAAAAAGTCTTTAAAACTAGGTGCACGGTTACGTCGTATTGACAATGAAGTTATGTAATGGAATTAGGAAGAATTATTCTAGGTTGATTTATAAGCAAAACAGCAAACTAGTAATACACATATTGAAATAAAATACATTAACAAGTGAATTTTAAGGATTTACATTCATCAATGTTTAACATCATGGTTAACAATCTCAGTAAGTTTTATGCTATATGACACGAACTCCATGAGCCATGATGATCTACAATTATCAAATGTTGACCATCACTCACATTAAAGGCCTGGTCGTATTCACCAACCATATTTGAGAATATTCCTAGACTCAAGCTTAAAAATTCAAAATTCAACTTAGATATATATTTTCAAATGAAAACGAAACTAATGACAAAACTGTATTTTAAACTTCTAAAATTTACATTTAAATAAAACAATACCTACGCTAATACTAAATATATCTCCATAGATTAAAATTAGATTATCACCATTTTGCCATATTTTGATAGAATGACAATTGAATCCGATTGAAAATTTAGATTATACATGTATATGGCATATCCAGTTGTATTAGTTGAGGAAGGCCACATAATGAATCTGAGTAGAACTCATGTCCTTACGCAAGTAACTGGCAAACCTTCTCACATATACCAAGGATTTAACTATACCACATAATCAATCTCATTAACACCAATATAGTCCAAGAAAAAATATACTTCAAGAACAACTACTGTATAAAATATATTATATTTTATATTATTAAATAATGTAAATATACCTGTATCACAGTTTTAAAATGTATTTATCACAAAAATATGGTTTAAAGATATTTCTTCGAGAAGGGAACACCTCTGCACACATCTATCTATTACACGATTTATATGTAGTTTTTTAGGATATACATTTATTTCATGAAAATGAAACATGTTTTTCATCTAATAACATATCATTTATATAACATTCATTGTTGTTAAGGTATGTTATAATTGTTGTCCAGGACATTATTGTTTTATCTAATATGTTTACAATCTCACATAATAATGTCTTGTGTTAATAACCAAAGTTTTTAAAAATACATTTGGATCGTCTCCCTTTAACCGGTAAAAACATTAGTTAGATTTCAATTTTATACGTTTATTTGCTGATAATTACTATGTTCTGGTACCAGTTGTATATACAGAACCGTTAATTAACTGTCTGGTAACTGGGATTGGAAAATCATGCTATTTTGAGATCGGACAGACGTTAAAGTAATTATTTCTTTGAAATCCATTATACCGAATTAATATGTATTTCATTATAAGAAAAAATATTTTAACTGTTACTTAATTTATCAACTTAACATTAGGTTAGGATAACAGCTAAGTATATATACTGAGATCCAAAAGTTTAGTCGGTACAATCATGCAAGTCATAACAAGAACATATCAATTAGAATTCGATATTTTATTCAAATTTAACAATATTTGTTGAGTAACTTCAACCGATTTTTGGATGTAATCTTAAGTCTGTCTGAAAGTTATTGCCTTTTAATGTTAAAAGGCATTTTGTTAAATAAAAACACTATTTGTCTAGTTAAACAACTGACACTATGTAAATGATTAGGGATTACACCACAGAATGTAAACGTTGTAAAAAAACGCCTAACATGGCATCACTGTATATGCATTCCTCCTGAAAGTTAAGAAGTCTGTAAATTATCTCCCTTTACATTGAAATAAGAACGATTTTATGTGACGGATATCACCAGAATGATAGTTGGTACATTTTATTAAATCACCGATTCTGTTTGTTACACACCCAAATTCAATTTCAGACTTCGTTTTCAAAATACCATTGCCTTACCCAGGCACTTATCCGGCTTTAGATGTTCCCTACGTGATTTCCCATGTAATTTTACTGACTAAACTTTTGGTTTTCAGTATAGTTATAATTGTTTAAATTATTGTTAATTTATCTCATGTATACACATGTACAATACAACACAGTAAATCATATATCATGCCCAATGTTAACAATTGAAGTTTTAAAACATACATTTGGATTGTCTCCCCTGAACCGTTAAAAACATTCGCTAGATTTAATTTCGCACGTTGTTTGTTTACAATTATAATGTTCTAGTACCAGTTGGATATAAACAACTGTTAAAGCAACACATCCACGTTTGAACTTTTAAAAAAAAAATTAATTGAGTTATGAGCACATTTCCCATACAAACATATGATCAATTAGCTGTATATGAGCATATAAAAACAATCCCGAACAAAATGATGCCCAAATTATAATGCGTGACTAACACTTTATAAAACAAGCGTGTAACTCACCTGAGTAAAAAAAAAATTGTCAAAATGACTTTCAAGGCAGGTAAAGTACACTACGCACTAAAACGTGAAGTTTTTTAATACGACTCGCATAATTCAATTTGAAGCCAAGTTGGAATCCTCGGCAATTTAAAAATAATTTATAAAGCGTTTGTCACGCTTTATAATTTGGACATCTTTTTTTTTTAATTCTAAAACGTTCTGGATAGTGTTTGTTAGCACATATACAGCTCACTGACCATATATTTATGTATGGGAAATGTGCTCACAACTCAATTGAAAAACTTTTTAAACAAGTTTAAACGTGGATGTGTTGCTTTAAATTAGCCATCTGGGATTGGTAAATCGTGCTTTTTTGAATTGGAAATTATTATTTGTTTGAAATCCACGAAGCTGAATTATCACGTATTTGAAATACATTTTATTTATTCTAAAATTATATTTGATAAGTAACTTAATACATCAACTTAATTATATTTGATAAGTAACTTAATACATCAACTTAATAGAGTGTTAAACTGTTCAAGTCATTATTGTTTTATCTCATGTATACACATGCACGATATAACATAGTAAATCATGAATCATGTTCAATTTTATTTTTATCAAAGTATAAACAAATACATTTGGATTATTTCCCTTGAACCGTTAAAAACATTCGCTAGATTTAATTTTGCACATTTTTTGTTTTCCAATTTTTATTAGCTGTTAAAATAAGTATTTGTTTGAAATCCTTGATACCGAATGATTATGTATTTAAAAACATTTGTTTTATGTTTAAAAAGTATATTTAATATGTAATTTAATATATCAACTTTTTTTTTGTTTGGTATAAGCAGTGGTGCAACCAACCGACTTTACCGTATATTATATTTCTATATACACACACATTTTTTCAATTCAATGTTAACATATATAACATAGTAACAATTAATGTATTATAAATAGAATTAATCACAACTGTTTTCGTTTAGCAATTGTTCTTTTATACTTGTAATCAGAACTTATTATTTCACAAAAAATCTAACTTCATAGAATTTATCAAGCACATCTAAAATACATATTATTGCTCATCTGTTAACACGACATTTACTCAAAAAGAAAAAAGAAAAAAGAAAACATCTTGATACATTTGTCTCATATAATATATAGATATTTATGTAAATATATATATAATAATAAAAAATGTTCACGTCTGCTTCGTCGGTCTTACCAAAGCTGAATGGTTTTCTCCAGCTTGATTCAATAAGCACACTCATATAAACATTGTTAATCACAATATCACTTCTCCTAAGCTTCAACACTTCTTCACTCTTCATAAACCCAGAATAAGCCAATAAGCATGCACATATTGTCCTCTGATTCTTTACATGTCCATCTTGAAACATAGCATTATTTATAAATCTTGCCAAGGGTTTGAAAAAACAACTTAACTGAGGATGCATTGAATGGGTCACATTGTGACCAGTTATTATTATGCAATATATGTAAAGCACATATGTGTCATAAAACATGGTTATCATTATGCATTATTAGAACGACACACATGTGCCATAAATGTTTTATACATTACATCTTCAGAAGCAAGGCACACATGTGCCATAATATCAATAACATATATTGCAAATATTCAAATAATACCGAAAAAAGAAAAGAAATGTGAAGGGTTCGATAGAATACGCCATAAAGGAAGAACTATGAATTATAGTTCTACGTTCCCCCACATTTCGAGTGGAGAAAGAGAGCAGAAGGAAACTCTACGATATAACAAATGTATATGTAACCATTCATATATCAAAACATGAAAACATAGGTTTTCATATTATAGGTTTTAACGGCAGTATGGCAATCGCCCATATGTACATCTTCACAATACAATATACACCAGAATGATAATATTAAGAGTTTAAAAAAATGAAAAATACATTATAATTATAAAATTACGTGCTACGTGTATACATGTTACAAAAAATATTCATTATCATAGTACATAGACATAGTATATAATACAAAATATCAATAACAAAGTACATGTTACAAGCCCATGCATGTAACACAAAACATCAATAGTATAGTTCGTAGTAATCCGAATTGGATAACACAAAATATGAATTCAGAGTTCATGTTACAAACCCAAGCAGGTAACAAGGAAATAGCATTATCCTAGTACATGTTACAAGTTACATGATGTAAAATCACAAGCCATTCAACCATATAAAGTATGCCCTGGATGTAAATGAAGAGCTTGCCGGAAAGATACTGGTTAGCGTGTTACACAGCCCAAGCAGGTAACACCAGATATCTGTGTAATTATGTTACTGCTACAATGTCCAAGTACGTAGCAATTTTGAACAAGATTAACTCATTTCTCGGAGTCAGAAATGCGTATGTAGTGACGGAAAGCATTGCTATGCCATCGACCAAGTGAACAGATAGAAGCATCTGAATAATCCCTTTGAGCACAATCTGACGCTATCCCAATTCGGAAACTATGTGACTTATAACGAGAACTATCAAACCCGCAGAACAGTAAGCATTTTGAAAGCTGTTTATCAAATTGAGATCTAGAAACAGGCGCACCCGAACTGAGAATAAACAGAGGACCCGCCTGTGAACCACGTAAATTAATATATTGGTGTAATGCAGTAACAGGGGATATCTTAGTGTGCCCATGAGAGAACCCAATACTGTGAGGTTTGCCGTTATTATGTTTAAATTTTCTGAAAGTGACTCTTACATCGGTAGGGATGCCTTGATGGTTCTGAAAGGACACGTCGTCATATTGTAAAACAGTTGCCGCCGTGTGAAACCTAGAACATGCAATTTCACTACATCTTGCAAAAGTACTTAAAGCAAACAAAAAAATAGCTTTGAAAAGGGTACTGTCATGCGAAGACGCGGAAACATGTGTAAGTGTTTGTACTATTTTGTCTAAAATGGGTATTGTAATTGGAAGGCGAAGAACGTATGATGGTGCTAATCTTTGTGCGCCTTTTACCATAGAGGTTATCAGGAAAGCACTAATCGGGTCAGACACATGAAGGATCTCATGAACATAACTAATTACAGATAAATATGTTAATATTGTTTTAGAAGTCATTCGCAGTTGGTGTAAGTATGATACAAAAAGAGCAATAACTGATGTCGAAACTGGTGGGCGGAGTGTCTGTCCAAAAACATGTTAAGAAAACTGGCCAAACAAATGCCAAGCTCTTTGGTATGTGACGGACGTAGAAGGAGTGTGAGATGCGCGCATCAAAGTTTCAACCCCTTGCAGAAGACCTCTGGGTAGAGATGGGGGTTGATTGGAGTCTGTACTTGGTCGCAGTTTGGGGCCAGTTGCTTGAAACGGGCAATCTGAAAACGAGAGAGCGCGTCAGCTATACTATTATCAATGCCTGCATTATGCCTGGAGATGAAATGGATATTAAGCTGAAGGCAAGATAATACTAGCTTACAAACTAAAAACATGATGCTGGGGACCTTGGAGTTCTGTTTGTTAATAATAGAAACCACTGCCTCATTCACAGTAGAGTAAACTATGATATGGTTACACCATAAATGACCCCAGGTTGCTACAGACACCACAATAGGGTAAAATTCAAGAAACATAGCATTATACATTTTTGTTAACAGTTCAATTGTCATTGGCTCTTTTTTATTAACAGGTTTAGATAGTTTTGCTGCCTCTAAAATGTTCATTACAAGCTTAGAATATGTAGGTGATTTAAAATCAAACATTTCAAGGAACCATTTATACTTTAAAATGCCATAATAAATCAACTTAACGGAGTGTTAGGCTATCGGCTAAATTTTTTATTGTTTTAACTCATGTTCGAGGTATTTCCCAAAAGTAATAGAACGTATAAACAATTTCATTCAGTGAATCATAAATCATGTCCAATGTTAATAAGCTTTTCAAAATGAATTTGGAGTGTCTCCCTTGAACCGTTAGAGACATTTACCAGATTTTTATTGCGCACAATTTTTGTTTAAAATTAGTATGTTCTTGTCCCAGTAGTATATAAAGAAATTGTTAGATTAACAATTTGGTATCTATAATTGGAAAAATCATGCTTTTTTGGCTCGAATAGATGTTAAAATAATTATTTGTTTGAAATCTATTAAACCGACTTATAATGTGTTAAAATACATTAAAATAAATTTGTTAATTCTAAAAGATTATATCTAAATGTAACTAAATACATCAACTGAATAGACTGTTAGGCTAACGGCTATATATACAGTTATCATTGTTCAATTCATTATTGATTTATCTTATCTATAAACAATACCACACAGTAAATCATAAATCATGTCCAAAGTTAATAATCAAAGTTTTAAAAAGATATTTTGAATTGTCTCCCTTGAACCGTTAAATGATATTCTAAACATTGTTGAAAGCGATGAAAACTTCATACAATAACAACTTAATGTCAACTTAAATCAAATCACTTTTCAAGATATAGATAAGATGGTGGAGCATTTTTAGTTAGAACATATAGATACCTGAAATTAGTTTAAACTTCGTCTGTCTTTGATTGGAATCCTACATTGATCACATACTGTAAACCGTTCACTACAGTCTTTGCAACATACTGCATGTCGGCAGGGGAGGAACATCACAGCTATCACTTTCACATCACAACATGTACAAAACATGATGGCTCCTGTTCCATGGTGACCAGAACTGCCACGTGTGCTAGACTCTATAAAATGTATACCGTATTTATTGGCTAGGAGCGAATTTAATTATTAAAATGTATGTTATCATATAACCAACAGCGTTCCTTGAATATAGTTATACACACACAAAACAGTGAATGCATTATTTCCTTTATAATGTTTTGCAGTTTAATCGTAGATGTATATACTTTGTAATATGATTTACTTGTTATAAGAGGGCCTCAAGAAATATTGGCGTGGTCAATTGAGTCCCCCCACCCCTCACACCCCCTCTCACACCCCCTCTATGAAAAAATAATTTACTAACTTTTTACTAACCAGAAGTGATATTAGTTTTACTGCCAACATATCGACACATTTAATAAGTGTAGATGAAGTGAAAATCCAAATTGTTCGAGTTTACATTTCTAGTCCATGTTTCCTACAGGGCTATTTTGTACCTCTATAAACGATGCGAGTAAGTGATTATCACTATTTATAATTATTTCCATGCACTTCAGCTATGATTTGATTTTTTTCCCCTATAATGCACTTGAATACATCTAATACACTACACTACCCTACGTATACTACAGGGCTACGTTTTACCACAGGAACAATGCAAGTTATTTCCTGTAATACACCGGACTTAATATTTCCGGACCTACGCCGACCTAACATGGAGATCAGGCATCGCTTATTGCCTAAAATCGACTTTTTTTCTAAATTCTAAATTATAAAACATATTTAAATAATCTGTTAAGTAACAGTTTAAATAAATATTGAATGGATATTGTTCTAAAGTTTTTTACTTTCCTACATCATATTTATAAAACAATATACCTGTTTGATTTTCAGTCTCTGTTAAAGGTCGATTTCCTGACGGAGGTACGAATGTAACACGAGTTTCGAATCGTTCCGCAGGCGTCAATGTGTCTGAACCTTGCGTTCCAGGAGTGCTAACTTGGTAAAATAATATAAATTACAGGTCAGTATTTCACAACGATACTCAAACGAGTAACTTGAAAACAAGCAATAGCATAAACATTGTCGTTCCATTATACTAAAAAATGATCATAGCTTGTCATGTGATAAAGTGATATTTTTAAAAATATTTTTACATAATTCCTCTGCTTAATAACAATTTGAAATTTGAGTATAATGGATATTTCACGCGTGATCAATATACTTTTCTTTATCATTATTCACATATTGAAAGTTCGTTCTCTATGTAGCCCACAAAGGTTACACGAGTGTCTAAATAGTGTTGTGTTCTCGTTCCTGCAATGCACTATCGGTACATAAGATCTGATGTTGGACAACAGGAACCATGTGATTAGAATTATATAGATTCAAATGTTACAGTTCTCTGGACGTGAGCATATGGCGATCAAACATCACTCGTTGTTTAAAATGTGTTCTAAGGTTTTATACATTACGATATCATATTAATATACTACTATACCTGTTTGAATTTCAGTCTCTGTGATAGGTCGACTTTCTGACGGAGGTAAGACTGTTACATGAGTTTCGAATTGTTCCGCAGAGATCAATGTGTCTGAACCTTGCGCCATCAGCGTTCCTGGAATGCAAGTTTACAAAATGTGTATAATTGACATGTAAGTATTTCACAACGATATACAAACGTTTAACTTGAAAACAAACACTAGCATAAATATTGCCGTTCCATAATAATCTAAAATAATCATATCTTGTCATGTGATGAAGTGATATTTTTTTCAAAATTATTGACATAATTCATCTGTTCAGTATAAATTTAAAACATTTGAGCATAATGGGTATTGAATGTGTAGTAAATATACTTTTCTTCATCATTATAATTTTGATTTGTTCTTCGTAATTTTATTCATAATTAATGTACCTCGTGAAAGTTCGTTTTCCATGTAAAGTCTTTTTTCTGTTGCTTCAGGGTCCACAATGGTTACATGAGTGTTTGAATGCTGTGATGTTCGTGTTCCTATAATGAACAATCAGTACACAAGATCTGATATAAGGATGCTTTGAAAGAAAAGAACGCAGCCAATAATGAATGTAGCTGAAAAGGATTCAGTTCATGCTGTGCAATGAATTTCAAATATGTAATGTAAACATTTTACAGTATGCAAATGTGTATATGACAAAAAACTCTAACAAAAATAATAATTGACATTAACGCCATTTTCAACACATTCAGGTTAAATATGGTATTTCCAGTTTATTTGTGGAGGAAGACCACAGAATGAATCTGAGTAAAACCCGCGTCCTTCCGCAAGTAGCTTGCAAAATGTCTCACATAAAGTTTTTGGAGCGAGCTCTAACCTACGACCTTAGCGGTGAGAGGTAACTGATCTTGAAATGGCGACTTAGACCACTCGACCATGGATGGCTCTAACACAAATGAAGTCACATTTTGAAAACAAATGTAAAACATTTTACCTGTTTTAATTTCATTCTCGATGTTATGACTTCTTCCAGATGCTTCAGGCCGTACAGCGACCACCCGAGTTCTGGGTTGTCCCTCATACGACACAGTCTCGAAAAGATGTGGTAGTCTCATTCCTGAAATACACAATTTGTTCAAACCACTTATATGAATGAGTTTTACATCGATACACAAAAGAATATATTTTGTGGAGCAAGACTCGCACTTCTGAACGATTTATATTTGTTTGTATACGAGGGGAGTTCAGAAAGTAACATGCACCACACATATACAGTATAGATAGGTTTATATACATATATTTATGTTGAAAAGAAAAATAATCTGAATTACCTCTAGTATTTATAAAAACTTTAAAGAGAGTGTTTCAAGAACAAATGCTATAAACGTAATAAAATACAATAATTTAAAAAATATCTCATTATCATTAATAGATTAAATCCGAATAGTTTGGAAGGTATAACGTGAATAAATCAATATTTAATTAGCGTGATAAACTTGAAACAAAATCTCCATTCTAAAAGCAGACAGCACTTCAATACTGCATGACGACCTTCGCATCGTCATTCTGACTTGTTCTAATATGAAACAATGTATACTACGTGTAAACCTTTAAAATGGATAAAACTGAAATCAAAATCACGAAACTCATTTAATACGTCACACAATATGCTGCAAATTTAAGCAGGAAATCGATTTTAGTTTCTACCTATGCGCGTATCCCCTTTTCAATTCATTATTTTGGAATGATATATTCCCTTTAAAGCATTCGCATACAAATACTAAAGTAATGCTACTCACCAGGTGGTTCTGTCTGTGTGTGGTTCAATGAACGATAACGATGCTGAGCTCTTGAATTATACATGTTGTGTTGATACATGGCTAACGAATGGCGATTTGATCTTTGCATTTGAAAATACGACGACAACATTTGGTGTCGATAGTGCAAGAAGTGATTTCGGTTTCGATTTTGAACCCCCATTAATATGTTTCTTCGTTCTAGAGCCACTATAGATGTCGCTCCAGATCTCGACATTGTTCCGTCATCTCGATTGCTTACTGTATGATCCTGTGAAGTCGATACAGTGTTCCCAATCCGTAATGGATCTAATAACTCCCCTGTATTACTGTTTCTATTTTCGCGTTCAACTGGTCTGTTGAAATAATGCGCCAGATCCAAATAAGAAGTCGGCAAGTAGGGAACTGCGTATATGACAACTGATGCCATTTCTGCACAAAAATATATCGGCTTGGGGTTGTCAACTTCTTCAAATAACCATGCAGTTTGTTTTAAACAATAAAGGCTGCTCTTTGTCATTACCAAACTATATCTAGACATTTTTGTGAAAGTAATCTTTCTTTCACCACGTATCAAAACGGACTGACAGTAACCATAGTGATATATGTAAATGTTGTCAGCGACGATAATAAGTCCAGACATAGTGTCGAAATGTATATATTGTACAGCATTTTCAGTTAGCTCTTTGAATTCAGATTTTTTACTTATTAACTTCGAAGCATTGGTAATTGCGTTGTACCTTGGATAGTCTTTTGACTTTAATTTCACATTTGACCATTCACAAAAAGAATTTTCTTTTTGCTTGAATTCGTGATTCAAATAACCTCTGTTTTGATTGCCTTGTGGTGAATCATGAGTGAATTGTTTTTCTTCAGAACTGCATTTATTCAAAGGTTCAATATAATTTACAGCTTCTATATCTGATGTCTGTGGCAGAAGATTTCTTTCACTGATTTGTGATAGATGTACTATATTTGTACCTTCATCTTCAGCAATTGGTCCATGATTATTCTTAGTTTCAGTTACATTAATTTCATTTTCCGGTTCCGTTTCACTGGTTGATTTATTGCAACATTGATATTTCACAGGCTGGTCAACGTCAATATTTGTTGGGTCAATTTCAACATCAGTATCCAACATAGCATCTGACACGTTGAAACCGTTTGTATCTTTTGCACGATTGTCAATAATTTCTTTTGTCTTGTCAATATTTTCCTTCGCCGTGCCGTCGATCTGTTTAGCCTCGTTTTCATTTGATTCAATTTTCTGATCTTTTTCATCGTTTATAGTTCTTCTCCTGAGAATAACCATTTCTGATGTCTCATTGTGTGGAATAAATTGACTGGTTTGTGTTAAAATTGAGTCTTTACCTCCGGTTATTTGTCCAAAATGTACTTGTGGATGAATAGGTATGAATTTGTTGTCTTCCACTTTTCTTTCATTAATCGATTCAACAAAAACTTTCTTTTTGGTTACTTTACTATTCTTTACTACTTTAAGATCAACAACTTTCTGATAACATTTAAAACCTGTATCTAACACAGCATCTGACCGCGTTGAATCATTTGTATCTGCGACAGGGTTGTTGTGGTTCTCTTGCGATAGACTATGGTCGGATGTGCCATCTGAATGATTTTGACTAATTGATTGATGTTTACCTGTAACCTCTCTTTCAGATGTCTCAGATTGTGGATATTCCACACTGACTTTTGTTGGCTTTGAATCAACTTGAAGGGTACCTATATTTTCTTGTGTTTGAACCGCAAGTCCGAATTCGTGGTTAGCAGAATACTTCCCATCCATAATGGATACGCGATGATTCTGTTTGTCTATTTTTGGTCTAATACAATGCATATGACGGTAAGCTTCAATATTTTTTTGATCAAAGTTCTCATCCGTAGCTAATATACTAGTATCGTTAGCTATTGGCTTGTTCTTTCACTATTTATAACCACCGCCAGGTTAATATCTTCCACACAACATTGACCAACTTTATCTCATGAAACCATCGACATATTTGATGCGTTGTTGCTTAACACAGTTACTTTATCTTACGTATGTTCCGTCAATGTTTGTAACAAAACCTGCAAATACATATACAACTGTTTCATAGTTCGTTTTAAAATAACTGAATCAATTATTTTATTTTTATGAAAAGCAATTCTCGCAAAGTATTTGTTTTAATACTTGATAATAAATTTAGACTTAAAACTATTTTAAGGGCCTACTGTCAGCTTAGTTTGTAACTAAATGTGTTACCTTTTGTAAAAAAACTATTTGATTTATGATTATTATTTTATTTATGTATTTTTATGTAACTGATTATGTTACTAAACGGTTCAACTGCTCTTATTATCATTATCATTAGTATCAATATTATTAATATCATTAAATTAGTAAATTGAGTGATATTACTGCTGATAACCGATACCAATACAATATTAAATCAGCATAATGTCTGTACGGAGATGGTTTGTACATATTAACGAAGATTAATGAGTGCCAGGTAAAACCTAACGTCAATAACACAAATAATGCGGTAGATTCAATGCATGCCGTCATGTTATACAGCTTAATTCCACCTTTGAACTCCTGTGAAATTTGCAACCAGTATGTGCCCATTATCCCCACCGGGACATATTGATGAGAAATTACAGTGATTGCTAGCACCCGTCTGTAATTTGTATTGTATCTACCAGAATGTGAAGAAATGTATGCACAAAAAAGAAATTAAAGTGTATGTCAAAATCATAGCATGCATGTCAACACGTCATGACAGCCAGAGAGCAACTGGTAATCGTGTATATTAAGTCGTCATAGATAGGCGTGGACACAAATAACATTATGGCTATGTTATACTTATCAATGTATTATCGTATTTGTATAATTCCTTTCGTATATTAACATATAACTCTCTGGTAACATATCGACATTGCCGTTATAATACATTAATTAAGCCAATATCAGTACAAAAGTCGGCCTTATGAATTAAACATTATGATGAGATTTCGTAAACTGAGCGGAAAAGCTAATCCGCCACCTCACAGTTTATGAACCTTACATAGTATGCATTCTCTCAAAAAGTATCAAAGAAATTTTCTTAAAAGTTAGTTTAGTTTAAACATATTTTATTCACAAATAGCCTACAATTACATTGAAAATATCACATATTAGTTAACACATGTGTATACAATTATGAAAGGGATTCAGAAGAAAGCGTACAGCTTTTGTGAATCTGTCTCCTAAAATCAATCTATTAAATATGTGACAGTATTACAATATATATATATATATCAATGAATAGTATAAGGATCTGTAGATGTTCCTACATATTATATATAGAGTTATAAATTTCTTAAAAGAATATGTCAAGAAACTTTGCATATTGTAACAAACAGAGAGAGAGAGAGAGAGAGAGAGAGAGAGAGGGAGAGAGAGAGAGAGATGGGTGAAATTTTGCTGTTCGTCTCAACAGGAATAGGAATAGCCATTGAGGGACTTAATGGTATGGTCAGTTATGTACAGATATATCGAAACTAAGTTCAGATAAATGTTAGTTAAAATTAAGATTTGAAAGGATTTGAAAATATTAACTGTTAAGTGGTTTATGCGCTACTTGAATCTTTTTGATGCTATTATATAGTCTTGTACTGTTAGAAATAAGCTTGTATTGATTTTAATGTATAGAAGATAATTAAGAGGACTACAGTATGTTCTTAGGCGAGTGTGTTGGATCTGTGATAATCTCTTCCCTGCATAATAGTGTTTTGGAGTAATAAGTCGGTTGCTATTGAGTTTATTCTTAAAAACTGTAATTGATTCTGAGTTTTTTATTTCTATTGATAGTTCGTTCCAGTCCCTTGTTGTAGAGGGAAGAATAGATTTGTAAAAAAGCTGGATATTACATGGTAATGTACGGTTGTCATTTGAGTTTCGCAGGTTGTACGTAACTGTATTACCTATGTTTGCAGGGACTAGAGCAGTAAGAGGAGATGGTGCAAGGTTGTGAGTCATTTTATAAAATAAGGACAATTTGTGTTTTTTACGTCTATGTATTAACTATTCCCAGCCAATTTCCTGATAAAGTGTTTGAATTGAGATTAGTTTAGTAGTTCCAGTTGCTATTCTAGCTGCTTCTGTTTGAATGGATTCTAGTTCTTGTTCTTCGTATTGGGTACAGTTATCCCAGACTACATCTGCGTATTCCAAGATGGGTCTAATGAATGTTAAATACATTATTTCTAATGATTTTCGATCTAATTGAAACTTAAATTTTCACATAATATTAATTTTCTTCCAAGCCCTTTCTTTAATACTATAAAGGTGTTCGTGCCATGTTCCATTTGAAGATAGAGTTAGACCTAAATGTTTATGAGTGTTTACTTCGTTAATGGGTACGTTATTCATTATTTGGTTTGGGTGAACAGGTTTGTTAATTTTCCTCGAAATAATCATTGATTCGGTTTTCATAGGATTAAAAGTAACTAGCCATGTGTTTGCCCAGTGGTTAATAGTGGCTAAGTCACGATTGATCATTGTAGCAGCATTTTCGGGTGTATCTACTAAAATATATAAACTAGTATCATCTGCAAACAATTTAATTTGACAGTTTATTTGGGAGACAATGTCATTAATGTAGATTAAAAATAAAAGAGGCCCGAGCGTTGATCCTTGTGGAACTCCAGCCTCAACTGAGGTAGTGTCTGATATATGGCCTGGAATAACAACACGTTGTTTTCTGTCTTGGAGATAATTTGTAATCCAATTTAATAGAGGACCCGTTATTCCAACTGACTTTAGTTTAAGAACAAGTCCTCTATGCCAGACCCTATCGAAGGCTTTTGATATATCACAAAACACAGCACGTACTTCCTTTCCTTCGTCTAGGGCCTGGCAAAAAGTATTGTATATGTCTACAAGTTGATTAGTAGTAGAGTCATTGGGGACAAAGCCAGATTGGAGGGGTGTTATAATTTTATTATGGTTAAAAAAAATAAATAAATGTTTATGTACTATTCTTTCCATTAGTTTGTCGATAGTTGACAACAATGATATGGGTCGATAGTTCGAAATATCGGATGGGTCATTTTTTTTTAAAATAGCACAAACATGGGCCAACTTCCAATCGGAAGGGACTTCGCTTATTTCAAGCGAACGATTAAAAAGGTTAGTCAATGGAACTGTTAACTCAAGTGATAGTTCTTTAAGAATTCTATTATTTATCATATTACATATCCTGCCGCTTTGCCAAGCTTTAGCTGTTGTAGAGCTGTTCTTACTTCTGCTTGTGAAATTACGATAACACTTAATGTTGCTCTATTTTGATCTATCAATATATCTGGGAGGACTATATTTTTGTCATTAAGTTGTGTTTGTAAAGTGAAATGATTATTTAAGAGATTAGCTTTTTCAAGACCGTCTGTATATATAGTGTTATTATGTTTAAGTGGGGGTATGCTAGATGAAGTGCAATTTGGCTTAATAAATGATTTTAGGAGTTTCCACCAGTCAGAGGTTGATAAGGAACTAGACTTTAACTTTTCAGATAGATTGTTTAATTGTTCCTGCTTGGATTTGCGTATTTTTGTTATTGTTTCGTTTCGAAGTTTTTTTATAGTTTGACCAATTCTCAAGTGTGTTGGAGATTTTAGCTTTGTCATATAGTTGTTTACGTTTTCGCATAAGTTTACGTATTTCAGATTTCATCCAAGGGGGGGTCAGTTGGGCGAATTGTTACAATTTTTCTTGGAATTGAGCTTTCAGCGAGTTTAATTATTGTGTTTGATATATTTTTTGCATATGTGTCAATGTCGTTGTCATAGTGGGAGTTCCAGTCGGTGTTACGCGCTTCTTGTCTTAAACGGTCATAGTCGCCCTGATTATACATCCAAATAGTACGTTTGGAGCAATTTGGTAATGGTTTGCTCATGTTGATATGGCAGAAGATGGGACAGTGATAACTCATATTTTGATCAAGAAAAGGTTCGCCAACTCCGCTAGCAGCAATTGTAGCGAGTTTAGATACAAACAATAAGTCAATAATAGATGAAGAATATTCTGTAAAATGGGTGGGTTCTGCAATTGTTTGCGAAAGGTCAAATCTTTGCATTAGATTAATAAGTTTCCTATTAGTATTTGGTTTAAGAACATCAAGGTTGAAATCTCCCATTATAATAATATCTTGTATTCCTGTATCCACAGCGAGACCTATAGACTCTTCAATAGTATTTAATGTAGCTTCAGGAGAATTTGGAGGTCTGTAAAACGTACCATAAAGCATCTTTTTATTATTAATGTAGACTTCTATCCATAAGCATTCGATATTATTGGGTTCAAGTTAAGTTCTTCTTATTGCGTGTAATTTATCGCTTACGTATACAATAATACCACCATGAGCGTCTAATGGTCTGTCTTTACGAAATGGGACTAAATAATTGTCAAAGAATATATCATCGTTTGACACATTGTCTGTTAACCAGGTCTCGGTAAATGCTAATATATCAAAGTTGAATAATTCTGCATAGGGTAAATCTTTCTTTGGCAGAAAACTCTGGACATTGTAGTGAACTATTGACATATTATGTTGATGAGAAGTGTTTTCGTTATTGACTGGCGAATTAAGTGTATGGATTGGGCCTGGATTGGATTCAGTATCCCCATTCTTAAAAGTTGGACTTGAATATTAAGAAAAGACATTGCAGTCATGTAAAAGCAATACATAATTGTCTGTAAATGCCGTATGCGAATTTTAATAACGCTACTTACTAAATTGATGAATATATTTGAAATACAAAAGTAGCGTGTTATCCGTTCCGCTCGGTATACATTATTCACATCAACATTATACTCTTTATAAAGTATAAACTTTATTATAATCCACTTTAGACATCATGTAAAAATGGACTGTACTTAGGCCCAACAACGGATCCCCGATACCCTTATTTGTTACAATAATTTAGAACACCGGATGTCGGCTTAAACATAACAGCATATGGCGTTCCTAAAAAGTATCTTAATACAATGAATTCTTGTTTAAAAAGTTGTTGAAATTCGATCACATCTTTCATTTTAAAACTTCAGGCGATATTGGGATAAATTACATGACCCAGACTTTGTAATGTTCAAAAGTTCAAGAATTCAAACTCGTAATAATGTGTACAACACCTAACAACAGTGTTGAAGAAATAATAGCAACTACGGTAACTCAACTCTAGGTTGATGCACCATTGATGCAGGAGTACCAGTGCACAATATATCAGATACATTTCATAATGAAGTCAGTACACATTATATCAGATTGTAAATGCATACTGCATCTGAAATCCATTTTATTTGCCAAAGAAATAGGACAAAATGTAAACGCTGCTGTAAAACAAGAACTAGAATACTTGGACTCATTATCATTTACATGTACAAAACTAAATCAGCATCTCAAGACATCTATCAACGAGGAAACACATATGCGGTTCTCTCTTCTTGCGCAGCAGTGCGTGTCTTGACACGTTCTAATATACTCTTCTAATTTTTTTCCCTCCCCCCATTCCCTCTTTACCACTTTTCTAATATACAAACTGTATATTTATTTTGAAAAACTATTATATCAACATGAATGTTTGTAAAATTATGTAATGTACAAATTTTTTTTATCTCTGTATCAAAAGCCTAAGACCATGTGGCTCGACACTATTGTATACATTACGGCAATAACATATGTTTAAATCGAAAACGAAACAAGAGAACAATCTGGTTCTAAGATACCGTCTTAACATTTGAATTTTTCATCTATTTTTGAAGATATCAAAATAAGGAAGTAAAATAGGTTTGACTTACACGCTCGTGTAATCTTTTTTAATATATTGTTTTTCATATTAACCGTATTATCATGTTTATGTTTTAAGCAAAAATAAATATTCTTATCAAAGTAACGTTGTGTTAAGTGACATAACGAATCACTAATCAACCGGTAGTATTTTAAGTCATGTGGCGATATGGTTTAAAGTGCACTGCGCATTACATTACACATTTATACTACCTGTTCTATAGTTTTTAGGTTTAACAATTGTAAGGTAATTAAAATCAAACATATTGTAAGATCACTGGGTGTATGGTTTAGAATTTAAAACAAACACACTAATTAGAAATGGCTATTAGAACTAGACACACTGAATGAATGGTAAAACCTTTTCCTGTTGCACAACATTGATTTAATTATATTGGTAAACTAAACAGTTAAAGTTCATATTGGGAATATAACAAATGGGAATTTAATATAGATAAGTCAGGTGCATATTCGGTATGTTTATAACAGTACCGTATCGATCATGGAACGACTGTTTATATTTATAAACAGGTCCTATTAAATAAAGACAAAACAGCTCATTAACACTTGAAGCATTAGAACTACATTGTATCGATTATTGCCTTGTAAACACTGTGACCCATTTGGTTAAAAGTATAAAACCTTGAACGAGTTCTTTAACCGGCCATATTGAACTAGGAATGACAGGGTTATATTCCTTGAATGTTTTAAAATAAACACTATAGTGACAAAACTTGCTCAGAGTGATATTTATGCGTGACATATCGGAGGCGTTATTAAACTGGCACTATAAACGTCTCATTATACAGTTGCACCCTCTTTTAGTGAAGTAGCAAGATATTTGCTCTAGAAAACGAGTCCTATGTAATTTGATTAGAAATATATTCAAAATGGTTCATAGGAGCTGTGATGTTTTGCTACAGATAAATAGGACAAACGCTGACAAAGCACATACTGCAGTGAGCTTAAGATATCACTGGGTTTTGTTAGGTATATTTTAGGACTTCTTTTTGTACAAAAACATTACGGGGTCTCACTGTAATGTCATTAAAAACAGCTGATCAACATATCAGTTGTTTTGCATTTTTACGTGCGGATATATTCTAGCTACGGAAAAAAGTCAAAAAACAATGTGTTGTTTTTTTTCTTAGTTATCATTCTCTTCTTGCTCTGGCATCTGCAAAGTCATTGAGTACATTGGCGCACGCGCATGTCATCACTCTTTTTATATATGGATATCGCCTGGGGATTTCTGTATTGTTTACAATATACGTATGTACATGGTACCGCATTTGCAAGAGGATAGACGGAGGGGTGGATTACTTTTATTTACAATGCTTCAATGTGAATATGGCATTATATTTTGTATCTCGACTTCTTTTATTGTTGCATTTCATATCTCAATTTTGATTAACACAGAACTATAAATATCAACTTTAGCGTAGTGCTTTAAGGGTATTTTCATTTACTGGATCTACTGTAAAAAATACGTTTACATCCGAGTCCGCTCATGTGGGTATATGGACAAACCGTCGGCCATAGTTTTCACTTTGGGTTCTCTCGCGGTCCTAACTCAATGACACCAAAGCTTAACGTCTATCTAGTCCTTTTCTTATACGCGTTGCATGCGCAACACGAAATTAATGGCCATATGTCTAATGACCAATCCATCAGGAAAGGTGAGACAAGTTACTGTATGATTGATTTATTAAAGAGAATTACTTAACTCGTCTCTATAAATTGTGTATTTTAGTCGAAAAGCAATGATAAACTTGTATATTCTAGATACTGTTATGACAAATATTTTCCTACGTGACTTTTTTCATCAATAAAAAGACATTGGTAAGACAATTTATATTAAGCATGGCTATCTATACACAATGAGTTTATCACATCTAATGATACATTTACCGGCTTTAATTTAAGAGGCTCGTCAAAATGTGATTAGTAGGCAATTTAAATAGTTAACGAGCTTGTTAAAATGCTTATCCAATCTTTTAATGATTGTCCTGGCTGTTTCAGGGTTTCATGTCCCTCATAGTTTGCGTTTTTATCCCACTCTTACTAACTGTCCCTAAAAATATTCTACTCGGCCTATAAAGCCTGACGGGAACACATGAGCCTCTACTCAAAATTGTGAAGGCAAACATTGCTGATTTGTTAGAGGTGGTCTCTCCTGTTTGGTATATGTTCCTATCTTTAGGTAAATCTGATGACGGCCACTGCTGCTAAAATTAGCAAATGGTCTCTACTTAACAACTTTAAATATTCTACTATAAAAAAAAAAAGATTGGGGTTAACAATACGTTATTGTGTTTTGTCTTCTTCTAGGTGGGATATAAAGAGAGATAAAGTCCCAAGATTTATAAGTAAATACTGATAAAATGTACACAAAACTCAATTAGTTTTAGGCTTCAATAATATAACGATAAAACGAAAGTTTGAAATATTTTCATATAATTTTTGATTACTAATCAGTTTGAATTAACATGTTTTTACAATAGTAATTTAGGTAAGAAGAACTTGCCTGTAAGCAAATGTGATCTAAGAAATAATAAAACATATTTAAATAAACTTGAGGTTTTTGAAAATAATTTCGCAACAATCACTTCATGATAGCTTTTATATTTATCGGTATTACATAAACGGTTGGCTTACTCTAAATAGTTTCGATTCGCAAATTACGCAGTAAAGTGTTTTAAAATCCCCGTACTCTTCAGATATTATGACTCATAGTAATATTATGTATTGCAAGTTATGAAATACATGCGTGGTTTGTTATTATTGGTAAGTATATCAAGTATCTACTTATCACAGCATACAAGTGGATACGCTGATTGTATTCAAGGGCGTCGGTAAGAAGGAAATTGCTGTTTTATCTACTTTGAATTTGGGTTACTGACTGCATACCGTAATCAAATAGACCAAATGGTCTGTAGAGCAAAAACTATGTATTTCGTTCATAAATGTATCAATACAATTTGCTATTGTAGACTATTTTTGTTGTTGTTGTTGTTGTTATTGTTGTCGCTTCAAATATTTTGTCTTTCATATTGCGACGGTGTCTGCTTGAGACAGTATTCATAGCGGTGCCACAATGTAGTATCGTGCCGCAGACACATGCTATGATACCCCACCCAGTCACATTATACTGAAACAGGGCCGACTGGACTTCCTGTAAATGCTGAGCCCCAAGCAGCGAGGAAGCTTCTATATTAATTTTATTATGCAAGTATATGGTATGACCAAGTCTGGGATCAAACACAAAACTTTCAGTACGGGAGGCACTGCCAATAGACCAGCACTACGACGGTAACTATTCTGCAGAGAATTATATTCGATTGCCCAAGGCGACTTTTTCCTGTACTTACGGGTAATATTACCTTTGTTGTCCATTTAAAGTCCTGTAAAAAACTCCTTTTTATTTAGTTTAATTCAATTACAAGAACAAAAACCAGTATTAGATATTATAGATAAATGCTGGTTACGATTATTTACATTCTTAAGAAATGTGTTAATTTTGCAGTTTAGTTTCTTAGAAGGTTCAAATCTTGTGCTTTTGCTACTATCCCATTCGAGTTGATGTAAATGCAATATATGATTTTAAAATATATACATTAGTTTGTGTATTAGTACTTACATTTAAAACCACGATTACAGACAGCAAAATGTCAAAATTTACCTGAGTAAGTGCAATAACTTTTCCCCTTCCACTGGCAATAATGTGTGCATCTAATCACAGCTACAGAGTCTTCTTCGATAGTAGCAATAAGCTGAGGAGAAGAAAACATATTGATAGTAGATGGGGAAAACAGAGAAACAAAAATTGAAATTTCATTTATTCTACACCATTTACTTTCACTATTTGTTTTTTATGATCAATAATGAAGCTGCTATAGACATTATTTTTATATATATTTTATTGAAACGATTGACTGTCTAATGAGACCTGAATGACATTACATGTAAACAGGAAAATCCAAAATACTGATATGTCTGACTGATTGAAGTCTCCGTTGACAAGTGAAGGTCGGGGTAAAGTCAAGTAGCATACAAAAACAGATGATATTTTAATTTATGATAATTAACATTTCGAGTGTTTGTTGGTGTATGAATGCCTCAGAATGAATCTGAATAGAACCACCGTCCTTCTGCAAGTATAACTTTCAATCTTTCTTACATTAAGATTCTGGTTCGAGCAATCTGGATTGAACCCACAACTTGAGTGATGAGAGGTAAGTGACTGCGAGACTCATTTGAATTTTCAGATTTAGATGCCGTATAGATGCCATGAAATAATAAATTATATCAAATATTGCTATTTTTACAGTGACCTATAGTTTACTACTATAGGTGATTCAATTCTGTTGTTTAATGTGGCCAGACCTGGATGATATTATATTAATCTGTTCACTCTTCCTGAACAAGAAACGAGCTATAATTGAATTTGTATTAGCAAAGGATTTGAAATTCATTGAATAACATGATTTAAATTAAAAAGAAAGAGAAATTCAATGATTATTCAATTTGCAGATACATTTTTCCAGAACAAATGTTGTCATATGCTACTTGAAAAAAGCATATAGTTTACATTGATATTTGCCATAGGGGTTCCTTTTGAATAGAAACTGGTTTCAAAACCTCACTTACTTTGATTACAAACACTCAATGATAAAAAAATGGTAGTGGTAGTGATAGAAACAGAATAATATTGCCAGTGGAAATTGCAGTTTTCATTTTTAATAAATAAACAAATGAATGTGACATTTTTATTTCCCCCCCCCCCCCCACCCCCAACAACGCAATAAAGAACAGTGACACAGGTAGTGTAAGTAGCAATGGTAGCAGATCACTGTCAGTGTTACCAGCAGTGATTCAAATAAATTAATAAATGGACGATACATGTATCGTGACTTTGTGGCGGAGAAGGAGGCCGAATACCTTATATGCAATTTATATAGGCCCGACCAACATTAAATCTATCTTAAATGATCACTTGTAGCTTGAATTCATTTTAAACATATCCACTAGAAAATAAGAACAAGAGCTGTCGGAGAACAGCGTCAACCCTGTCAAAGTACAATATTTGATAATTATAATATGTAACATCCGAAAATTAGGTACATCTTTATCAGTCAAATTAACGTTAATATCAGCAAAATAGTAAATACATGTATGTGGGGATAAGCAGAGCTTTGGGTATTTTAAAATCTGATTTTTTTCTAGACTTAGACGATCCAAATATATAAGAAAACACTGAAAAATACCAAATGTAGATTTACTTTACGCGGAACTATATTTGACAACAACATAAGACAATATTTCCTTATTCAATGCAGTTAGGCTTGTGAATCGTTCAAACTAGAACCAAGTACTCAATGGCATGCAATTCGTATTAGGAACATATTGAGGAGAATGTTTGCGAATCATTTAACAAATGCATCTGAATTAAAAAAAAGAAATCGATCTAGAAAATCATTTTATAATGTAATGAGTTTATTTTAGGATAGAAAAGTATTTGAAAACCTCATCAAGAAGAAGTTTACGAATTAGAGCACCTTTAATGCGAATGGTTTTTGATTCTTGCAGTTTTTATATAAAATATCAACAATAAAAGAATAAAAGCGCTTGTCCAACTAAGTTTGAAAGCAATAAAATTCGTTAACAGACTTACCCATATAAACTCTGACTAATCAAGATATAATTAAAAATGTGACTAAAAACTTAATTGAACTACCGGAATGTCAATGCTTACGTCTAATTAGTGTTGTCTGTAGTAACAAATCAACAAATTATGGTCATGTAAACTTGAATACCCATACACGCATGCATATTTCTTCCTGATCGAAAGCGGAAATCACATGGCAGTTAGTTTTTAATAATATATATGTATATCTGAATATTTTGCATGCCAAGATAAATGAAGTTTAAATACAATCTCAAAATGATCGTAGTTTGGTATGTTGAAACTGGCAAACGGCAAGCTTAACTGATTCGAGGTCTTGCAGCATAATATGTATAAGTTGGTTTGAATTGAATTGCAAGCCCTGTGGATATGAGGGTAATACTGAAAGACCGGAAATAAGACAAACCCATAGCACAAACAAATAATATAATATTATAATTAAATTCTGGTGTTTTTTATATTTTTTATTTTTCTTCCGTATGGCTATATACATTTGTATAGAAGAAAAAAAACAACGGACTGACACAACTACAAAGCAGGGTATTTTAGAATAGGCTATATGTTTAGAGGCAGTGTATGTCATTTCTGCTCTCCGGTGTTTATAATGTTTTAGGGCTTCGGTCGATGTTGGTTTTAATCTCATGAACGCAAGAGTGTAGCTTGACTGAAAACGATGTAGGCACAGTTGTAAAGGGGGTGGGGGATTTCGGGGGCCTGATCCCCCGATTTTGTTCAGCTATACTGCCGTAGGTGCGGTTTAAAATATATTTCTTATGTTTTAGGAGCCTGGTTATCCTTAATATTTATTTTTTTTATGACCAAATAAATCAATAAATGATGTTAAATATCTAGATTATATATAATGATTTTTTGTTGCGAATTTATAGTTTCCCCAAACTCCTCCCTACCCTAGAGGTCTGATTTTTCATTGTTCTTTTGTCACATTCGTTGTTGCGATTTCTCAGAAAAAAAGTGTAGGCACATGCCTACAGTGCCTATAGACAGATACGCCCCTGTAAACGTCTAGACCAGTGACATTTGTATCGTAGCTACATATTATTGATTCAATACATTTTCTACTCATCATCAAGTGTTAATGGCGAACAGTTTAAATAAAATTTAAATGATGTCCACGTATACACAATTTCGGCCGTAGAGCCACCATTCATGGTAACTGACACACTAGTTTACTTAAGATATTGGGTCAAGATGATTGATACAAACGCATTACATAAGAGGTGCATGTAACAACCTGGTATGTTTGTAACGTTCGTCTCTACCATGATTGCCAATGAAGTACTAATGGCCTGGAGTTGTTCACCTCGAACCTTTTACAGAGGCTGCACATGGAGGTACATGTAACAACATGGTATGTTTGTAACGTTCGTCTCTACCATGATTGCCAATGAAGTACTAGTGGCCTGGAGTTGTTCACCTCGAACCTTTTACAGAGGCTGCACATGGAGGTACATGTAACAACATGGTATGTTTGTAACGTTCGTCTCTACCATGATTGCCAATGAAGTACTAGTGTCCTGGAGTTGTTCACCTCGAACCTCTTACAGAGGCTACACATGGAGATAATTGTAACAACCTGGTATGTTTGTAACGTTCGTCTCTACCATGATTGCCAATGAAGTACTAGTGGCCTGTAGTGGTGCACATCGAGCCTCTTACAGAGGCTGCACATGGAGGTACATGTAACAACCTGGTATGTTTGTAACGTTCGTCTCTACCATGATTGCCAATGAAGTACTAGTGGCCTGTAGTTGTTCACCTCGAACCTCTTACAGAGGCTGCACATGGAGGTACATGTAACAACCTGGTATGTTTGTAACGTTCGTCTCTACCATGATTGCCAATGAAGTACTAGTGGCCTGTAGTTGTTCACCTCGAACCTCTTACAGAGGCTGCACATGGAGGTACATGTAACAACCTGGTATGTTTGTAACGTTCGTCTCTACCATGATTGCCAATGAAGTACTAGTGGCCTGTAGTTGTTCACCTCGAACCTCTTACAGAGGCTGCACATGGAGGTACATGTAACAACCTGGTATGTTTGTAACGTTCGTCTCTACCATGATTGCCAATGAAGTACTAGTGGCCTGTAGTTGTTCACCTCGAACCTCTTACAGAGGCTGCACATGGAGGTACATGTAACAACCTGGTATGTTTGTAACGTTCGTCTCTACCATGATTGCCAATGAAGTACTAGTGGCCTGGAGTTGTTCACCTCGAACCTCTTACAGAGGCTGCACATGGAGATAATTGTAACAACCTGGTATGTTTGTAACGTTCGTCTCTACCATGATTGCCAATGAAGTACTAGTGGCCTGTAGTTGTTCACCTCGAACCTCTTACAGAGGCTGCACATGGAGGTACATGTAACAACCTGGTATGTTTGTAACGTTCGTCTCTACCATGATTACCAATGAAGTACTAGTGGCCTGTAGTGGTGCACATCGAACCTCTTACAGAGGCTGCACATGGAGGTACATGTAACAACCTGGTATGTTTGTAACGTTCGTCTCTACCATGATTGCCAATGAAGTACTAGTGGCCTGTAGTTGTGCACATCGAACCTCTTACAGAGGCTGCACATGGAGGTACATGTAACAACCTGGTATGTTTGTAACGTTCGTCTCTACCATGATTACCAATGAAGTACTAGTGGCCTGTAGTTGTTCACCTCGAACCTCTTACAGAGGCTGCACATGGAGGTACATGTAACAACCTGGTATGTTTGTAACGTTCGTCTCTACCATGATTGCCAATGAAGTACTAGTGGCCTGGAGTTGTTCACCTCGAACCTCTTACAGAGGCTGCACATGGAGATAATTGTAACAACCTGGTATGTTTGTAACGTTCGTCTCTACCATGATTGCCAATGAAGTACTAGTGGCCTGGAGTTGTGCACCTCGAACCTCTTACAGAGGCTGCACATGGAGATAAGTGTAACAACCTGGTATGTTTGTAACGTTCGTCTCTACCATGATTGCCAATGAAGTACTAGTGGCCTGTAGTTGTTCACCTCGAACCTCTTACAGAGGCTGCACATGGAGGTACATGTAACAACCTGGTATGTTTGTAACGTTCGTCTCTACCATGATTGCCAATGAAGTACTAGTGGCCTGTAGTTGTTCACCTCGAACCTCTTACAGAGGCTGCACATGGAGATAATTGTAACAACCTGGTATGTTTGTAACGTTCGTCTCTACCATGATTACCAATGAAGTACTAGTGGCCTGGAGTTGTTCACCTCGAACCTCTTACAGAGGCTGCACATGGAAGTACATGTAACAACCTGGTATGTTTGTAACGTTCGTCTCTACCATGATTGCCAATGAAGTACTAGTGGCCTGAAGTTGTTCACCTCGAACCTCTTACAGAGGCTGCACATGGAGGTACATGTAACAACCTGGTATGTTTGTAACGTTCGTCTCTACCATGATTGCCAATAAAGTACTAGTGGCCTGTAGTGGTGCACATCGAACCTCTTACAGAGGCTGCACATGGAGGTACATGTAACAACCTGGTATGTTTGTAACGTTCGTCTCTACCATGATTGCCAATGAAGTACTAGTGGCCTGGAGTTGTTCACCTCGAACCTCTTACAGAGGCTGCACATGGAGGTACATGTAACAATGTGGTATGTTTGTAACGTTCGTCTCTACCATGATTGCCAATGAAGTACTAGTGGCCTGTAGTGGTGCACATCGAACCTCTTACAGAGGCTGCACATGGAGGTACATGTAACAACCTGGTATGTTTGTAACGTTCGTCTCTACCATGATTGCCAATGAAGTACTAGTGGCCTGTAGTGGTGCACATCGAACCTCTTACAGAGGCTGCACATGGAGGTACATGTAACAACCTGGTATGTTTGTAACGTTCGTCTCTACCATGATTGCCAATGAAGTACTAGTGGCCTGTAGTTGTTCACCTAGAACCTCTTACAGAGGCTGCACATGGAGGTACATGTAACAACCTGGTATGTTTGTAACGTTCGTCTCTACCATGATTACCAATGAAGTACTAGTGGCCTGTAGTTGTTCACCTCGAACCTCTTACAGAGGCTGCACATGGAGGTACATGTAACAACCTGGTATGTTTGTAACGTTCGTCTCTACCATGATTGCCAATGAAGTACTAGTGGCTTGTAGTTGTTCACCTCGAACCTCTTACAGAGGCTGCACATGGAGGTACATGTAACAACCAGGTATGTTTGTAACGTTCGTCTCTACCATGATTACCAATGAAGTACTAGTGGCCTGTAGTTGTTCACCTCGAACCTCTTACAGAGGCTGCACATGGAGGTACATGTAACAACCTGGTATGTTTGTAACGTTCGTCTCTACCATGATTGCCAATGAAGTACTAGTGGCCTGGAGTTGTTCACCTCGAGCCTCTTACAGAGGCTGCACATGGAGATAATTGTAACAACCTGGTATGTTTGTAACGTTCGTCTCTACCATGATTGCCAATGAAGTACTAGTGGCCTGGAGTTGTTCACCTCGAGCCTCTTACAGAGGCTGCACATGGAGATAATTGTAACAACCTGGTATGTTTGTAACGTTCGTCTCTACCATGATTGCCAATGAAGTACTAGTGGCCTGGAGTTGTTCACCTCGAGCCTCTTACAGAGGCTGCACATTGAGATAATTGTAACAACCTTGGTATGTTTGTAACGTTCGTCTCTACCATGATTACCAATGAAGTACTAGTGGCCTGTAGTTGTTCACCTCGAACCTCTTACAGAGGCTGCACATGGAAGTACATGTAACAACATGGTATGTTTGTAACGTTCGTCTCTACCATGATTGCCAATGAAGTACTAGTGGCCTGGAGTTGTTCACCTCGAACCTCTTACAGAGGCTGCACATGGAGGTACAAGTAACAACCTGGTATGTTTGTAACGTTCGTCTCTACCATGATTGTCAATGAAGTACTAATGGCCTGGAGTTGTTCACCTCGAACCTCTTACAGAGGCTGCACATGGAGGTACATGTAACAATGTGGTATGTTTGTAACGTTCGTCTCTACCATGATTGCCATTGAAGTACTAGTGGCCTGTAGTTGTTCATCTCGAACCTCTTACAGAGGCTGCACATGGAGGTACATGTAACAACCTGGTATGTTTGTAACGTTCGTCTCTACCATGATTGCCAATGAAGTACTAGTGGCCTGTAGTTGTTCACCTCGAACCTCTTACAGAGGCTGCACATGGAGGTACATGTAACAACCTGGTATGTTTGTAACGTTCGTCTCTACCATGATTGCCAATGAAGTACTAGTGGCCTGTAGTTGTTCACCTCGAACCTCTTACAGAGGCTGCACATGGAGGTACATGTAACAACCTGGTATGTTTGTAACGTTCGTCTCTACCATGATTGCCAATGAAGTACTAGTGGCCTGTAGTTGTTCACCTCGAACCTCTTACAGAGGCTGCACATGGAGGTACATGTAACAACCTGGTATGTTTGTAACGTTCGTCTCTACCATGATTGCCAATGAAGTACTAGTGGCCTGTAGTTGTTCACCTCGAACCTCTTACAGAGGCTGCACATGGAGGTACATGTAACAACCTGGTATGTTTGTAACGTTCGTCTCTACCATGATTGCCAATGAAGTACTAGTGGCCTGTAGTTGTTCACCTCGAGCCTCTTACAGAGGCTGCACATTGAGATAATTGTAACAACTTGGTATGTTTGTAACGTTCGTCTCTACCATGATTGCCAATGAAGTACTAGTGGCCTGTAGTTGTTCACCTCGAGCCTCTTACAGAGGCTGCACATGGAGGTACATGTAACAACCTGGTATGTTTGTAACGTTCGTCTCTACCATGATTGCCAATGAAGTACTAGTGGCCTGGAGTTGTTCACCTCGAACCTCTTACAGAGGCTGCACATGGAGGTACATGTAACAACCTGGTATGTTTGTAACGTTCGTCTCTACCATGATTGCCAATGAAGTACTAGTGGCCTGGAGTTGTTCACCTCGAGCCTCTTACAGAGGCTGCACATGGAGATAATTGTAACAACCTGGTATGTTTGTAACGTTCGTCTCTACCATGATTGCCAATGAAGTACTAGTGGCCTGGAGTTGTTCACCTCGAGCCTCTTACAGAGGCTGCACATGGAGATAATTGTAACAACCTGGTATGTTTGTAACGTTCGTCTCTACCATGATTGCCAATGAAGTACTAGTGGCCTGGAGTTGTTCACCTCGAGCCTCTTACAGAGGCTGCACATTGAGATAATTGTAACAACTTGGTATGTTTGTAACGTTCGTCTCTACCATGATTACCAATGAAGTACTAGTGGCCTGTAGTTGTTCACCTCGAACCTCTTACAGAGGCTGCACATGGAAGTACATGTAACAACCTGGTATGTTTGTAACGTTCGTCTCTACCATGATTGCCAATGAAGTACTAGTGGCCTGGAGTTGTTCACCTCGAACCTCTTACAGAGGCTGCACATGGAGGTACAAGTAACAACCTGGTATGTTTGTAACGTTCGTCTCTACCATGATTGTCAATGAAGTACTAATGGCCTGGAGTTGTTCACCTCGAACCTCTTACAGAGGCTGCACATGGAGGTACATGTAACAATGTGGTATGTTTGTAACGTTCGTCTCTACCATGATTGCCATTGAAGTACTAGTGGCCTGTAGTTGTTCATCTCGAACCTCTTACAGAGGCTGCACATGGAGGTACATGTAACAACCTGGTATGTTTGTAACGTTCGTCTCTACCATGATTGCCAATGAAGTACTAGTGGCCTGTAGTTGTTCACCTCGAACCTCTTACAGAGGCTGCACATGGAGGTACATGTAACAACCTGGTATGTTTGTAACGTTCGTCTCTACCATGATTACCAATGAAGTACTAGTGGCCTGTAGTTGTTCACCTCGAACCTCTTACAGAGGCTGCACATGGAGGTACATGTAACAACCTGGTATGTTTGTAACGTTCGTCTCTACCATGATTGCCAATGAAGTACTAGTGGCCTGTAGTTGTTCACCTCGAACCTCTTACAGAGGCTGCACATGGAGGTACATGTAACAACCTGGTATGTTTGTAACGTTCGTCTCTACCATGATTGCCAATGAAGTACTAGTGGCCTGTAGTTGTTCACCTCGAGCCTCTTACAGAGGCTGCACATTGAGATAATTGTAACAACTTGGTATGTTTGTAACGTTCGTCTCTACCATGATTGCCAATGAAGTACTAGTGGCCTGTAGTTGTTCACCTCGAGCCTCTTACAGAGGCTGCACATGGAGGTACATGTAACAACCTGGTATGTTTGTAACGTTCGTCTCTACCATGATTGCCAATGAAGTACTAGTGGCCTGTAGTTGTTCACCTCGAACCTCTTACAGAGGCTGCACATGGAGGTACATGTAACAACCTGGTAAGTTTGTAACGTTCGTCTCTACCATGATTGCCAATGAAGTACTAGTGGCCTGTAGTTGTTCACCTCGAGCCTCTTACAGAGGCTGCACATGGAGATAATTGTAACAACATGGTATGTTTGTAACGTTCGTCTCTACCATGATTGCCAATGAAGTACTAGTGGCCTGTAGTTGTTCACCTCGAACCTCTTACAGAGGCTGCACATGGAGGTACAAGTAACAAACTGGTATGTTTGTAACGTTCGTCTCTACCATGATTGCCAATGAAGTACTAGTGGCCTGTAGTTGTTCACCTCGAACCTCTTACAGAGGCTGCACATTGAGATAATTGTAACAACCTGGTATGTTTGTAACGTTCGTCTCTACCATGATTGCCAATGAAGTACTAATGGCCTGGAGTTGTGCACCTCGAACCTCTTACAGAGGCTGCACATGGAGGTACATGTAACAACCTGGTATGTTTGTAACGTTCGTCTCTACCATGATTGCCAATGAAGTACTAGTGGCCTGTAGTTGTGCACCTCGAACCTCTTACAGAGGCTGCACATGGAGGTACATGTAACAATGTGGTATGTTTGTAACGTTCGTCTCTACCATGATTGCCAATGAAGTACTAGTGGCCTGGAGTTGTGCACCTCGAACCTCTTACAGAGGCTGCACATGGAGGTACATGTAACAATGTGGTATGTTTGTAACGTTCGTCTCTACCATGATTGCCAATGAAGTACTAGTGGCCTGTAGTTGTTCACCTCGAACCTCTTACAGAGGCTGCACATGGAGATAATTGTAACAACCTGGTATGTTTGTAACGTTCGTCTCTACCATGATTGCCAATGAAGTACTAGTGGCCTGGAGTTGTTCACCTCGAACCTCTTACAGAGGCTGCACATGGAGGTACATGTAACAATGTGGTATGTTTGTAACGTTCGTCTCTACCATGATTGCCAATGAAGTACTAGTGGCCTGTAGTTGTTCACCTCGAACCTCTTACAGAGGCTGCACATGGAGATAATTGTAACAACCTGGTATGTTTGTAACGTTCGTCTCTACCATGATTGCCAATGAAGTACTAGTGGCCTGGAGTTGTTCACCTCGAGCCTCTTACAGAGGCTGCACATGGAGGTACATGTAACAACCTGGTATGTTTGTAACGTTCGTCTCTACCATGATTGCCAATGAAGTACTAGTGGCCTGGAGTTGTTCACCTCGAGCCTCTTACAGAGGCTGCACATGGAGGTACATGTAACAACCTGGTATGTTTGTAACGTTCGTCTCTACCATGATTGCCAATGAAGTACTAGTGGCTTGTAGTTGTTCACCTCGAACCTCTTACAGAGGCTGCACATGGAGATAATTGTAACAACCTGGTATGTTTGTAACGTTCGTCTCTACCATGATTGCCAATGAAGTACTAGTGGCCTGGAGTTGTTCACCTCGAAACTCTTACAGAGGCTGCACATGGAGGTACATGTAACAACCTGGTATGTTTGTAACGTTCGTCTCTACCATGATTACCAATGAAGTACTAGTGGCCTGGAGTTGTTCACCTCGAACCTCTTACAGAGGCTGCACATGGAGGTACATGTAACAACCTGGTATGTTTGTAACGTTCGTCTCTACCATGATTGCCAATGAAGTACTAGTGGCCTGTAGTTGTTCACCTCGAACCTCTTACAGAGGCTGCACATGGAGGTACATGTAACAACCTGGTATGTTTGTAACGTTCGTCTCTACCATGATTACCAATGAAGTACTAGTGGCCTGGAGTTGTTCACCTCGAACCTCTTACAGAGGCTGCACATGGAGGTACATGTAACAACCTGGTATGTTTGTAACGTTCGTCTCTACCATGATTACTAATGAAGTACTAGTGGCCTGTAGTTGTTCACCTCGAACCTCTTACAGAGGCTGCACATGGAGGTACATGTAACAACCTGGTATGTTTGTAACGTTCGTCTCTACCATGATTGCCAATGAAGTACTAGTGGCCTGTAGTTGTTCACCTCGAACCTCTTACAGAGGCTGCACATGGAGATAATTGTAACAACCTGGTATGTTTGTAACGTTCGTCTCTACCATGATTGCCAATGAAGTACTAGTGGTCTGTAGTTGTTCACCTCGAACCTCTTACAGAGGCTGCACATGGAAGTACATGTAACAACCTGGTATGTTTGTAACGTTCGTCTCTACCATGATTGCCAATGAAGTACTAGTGGCCTGTAGTTGTTCACCTCGAACCTCTTACAGAGGCTGCACATGGAGGTACATGTAACAACCTGGTATGTTTGTAACGTTCGTCTCTACCATGATTACTAATGAAGTACTAGTGGCCTGTAGTTGTTCACCTCGAACCTCTTACAGAGGCTGCACATGGAGGTACATGTAACAACCTGGTATGTTTGTAACGTTCGTCTCTACCATGATTGCCAATGAAGTACTAGTGGCCTGGAGTTGTTCACCTCGAACCTCTTACAGAGGCTGCACATGGAAGTACATGTAACAACCTGGTATGTTTGTAACGTTCGTCTCTACCATGATTACCAATGAAGTACTAGTGGCCTGTAGTTGTTCACCTCGAACCTCTTACAGAGGCTGCACATGGAGATAATTGTAACAACCTGGTATGTTTGTAACGTTCGTCTCTACCATGATTACCAATGAAGTACTAGTGGCCTGTAGTTGTTCACCTCGAACCTCTTACAGAGGCTGCACATGGAGGTACATGTAACAACCTGGTATGTTTGTAACGTTCGTCTCTACCATGATTGCCAATGAAGTACTAGTGGCCTGTAGTTGTTCACCTCGAGCCTCTTACAGAGGCTGCACATGGAGGTACAAGTAACAACCTGGTATGTTTGTAACGGTCGTCTCTACCATGATTACCAATGAAGTACTAGTGGCCTGTAGTTGTTCACCTCGAACCTCTTACAGAGGCTGCACATGGAGATAATTGTAACAACCTGGTATGTTTGTAACGTTCGTCTCTACCATGATTGCCAATGAAGTACTAGTGGCCTGGAGTTGTTCACCTCGAACCTCTTACAGAGGCTGCACATGGAGGTACATGTAACAACCTGGTATGTTTGTAACGTTCGTCTCTACCCTGATTGCCAATGAAGTACTAGTGGCCTGTAGTTGTTCACCTCGAACCTCTTACAGAGGCTGCACATGGAGATAATTGTAACAACCTGGTATGTTTGTAACGTTCGTCTCTACCATGATTACTAATGAAGTACTAGTGGCCTGTAGTTGTTCACCTCGAACCTCTTACAGAGGCTGCACATGGAGGTACATGTAACAACCTGGTATGTTTGTAACGTTCGTCTCTACCATGATTGCCAATGAAGTACTAGTGGCCTGTAGTTGTTCACCTCGAACCTCTTACAGAGGCTGCACATGGAGATAATTGTAACAACCTGGTATGTTTGTAACGTTCGTCTCTACCATGATTGCCAATGAAGTACTAGTGGCCTGTAGTTGTTCACCTCGAACCTCTTACAGAGGCTGCACATGGAGATAATTGTAACAATCTGGTATGTTTGTAACGTTCGTCTCTACCATGATTGCCAATGAAGTACTAGTGGCCTGTAGTTGTTCACCTCGAACCTCTTACAGAGGCTGCACATGGAGATAATTGTAACAACCTGGTATGTTTGTAACGTTCGTCTCTACCATGATTACCAATGAAGTACTAGTGGCCTGTAGTTGTTCACCTCGAACCTCTTACAGAGGCTGCACATGGAGGTACATGTAACAACCTGGTATGTTTGTAACGTTCGTCTCTACCATGATTGCCAATGAAGCACTAGTGGCCTGTAGTTGTTCACCTCGAACCTCTTACAGAGGCTGCACATGGAAGTACATGTAACAACCTGGTATGTTTGTAACGTTCGTCTCTACCATGATTGCCAATGAAGTACTAATGGCCTGTAGTTGTTCACCTCGAACCTCTTACAGAGGCTGCACATGGAGGTACATGTAACAACCTGGTATGTTTGTAACGTTCGTCTCTACCATGATTACTAATGAAGTACTAGTGGCCTGTAGTTGTTCACCTCGAACCTCTTACAGAGGCTGCACATGGAGATAATTGTAACAACCTGGTATGTTTGTAACGTTCGTCTCTACCATGATTGCCAATGAAGTACTAGTGGCCTGTAGTTGTGCACCTCGAACCTCTTACAGAGGCTGCACATGGAGGTACATGTAACAACCTGGTATGTTTGTAACGTTCGTCTCTACCATGATTGCCAATGAAGTACTAGTGGCCTGTAGTTGTTCACCTCGAACCTCTTACAGAGGCTGCACATGGAGATAATTGTAACAACCTGGTATGTTTGTAACGTTCGTCTCTACCATGATTGCCAATGAAGTACTAGTGGCCTGTAGTTGTTCACCTCGAACCTCTTACAGAGGCTGCACATGGAGATAATTGTAACAACCTGGTATGTTTGTAACGTTCGTCTCTACCATGATTGCCAATGAAGTACTAGTGGCCTGTAGTTGTTCACCTCGAACCTCTTACAGAGGCTGCACATGGAGGTACATGTAACAACCTGGTATGTTTGTAACGTTCGTCTCTACCATGATTACTAATGAAGTACTAGTGGCCTGTAGTTGTTCACCTCGAACCTCTTACAGAGGCTGCACATGGAGGTACATGTAACAACCTGGTATGTTTGTAACGTTCGTCTCTACCATGATTACTAATGAAGTACTAGTGGCCTGTAGTTGTTCACCTCGAACCTCTTACAGAGGCTGCACATGGAGATAATTGTAACAACCTGGTATGTTTGTAACGTTCGTCTCTACCATGATTGCCAATGAAGTACTAGTGGCTTGTAGTTGTTCACCTCGAACCTCTTACAGAGGCTGCACATGGAGATAATTGTAACAACCTGGTATGTTTGTAACGTTCGTCTCTACCATGATTGCCAATGAAGTACTAGTGACCTGTAGTTGTTCACCTTGAACCTCTTACAGAGGCTGCACATGGAGGTACATGTAACAACCTGGTATGTTTGTAACGTTCGTCTCTACCATGATTACCAATGAAGTACTAATGGCCTGGAGTTGTTCACCTCGAACCTCTTACAGAGGCTGCACATGGAGATAATTGTAACAACCTGGTATGTTTGTAACGTTCGTCTCTACCATGATTGCCAATGAAGTACTAATGGCCTGTAATTGTTCACCTCGAACCTCTTACAGAGGCCGCACATGGAGGTACATGTAACAACCTGGTATGTTTGTAACGTTCGTCTCTACCATGATTACCAATGAAGTACTAATGGCCTGGAGTTGTTCACCTCGAACCTCTTACAGAGGCTGCACATGGAGGTACATGTAACAACCTGGTATGTTTGTAACGTTCGTCTCTACCATGATTGCCAATGAAGTACTAGTGGCCTGTAGTTGTTCACCTTGAACCTCTTACAGAGGCTGCACATGGAGGTACATGTAACAACCTGGTATGTTTGTAACGTTCGTCTTTACCATGATTACCAATGAAGTACTAGTGGCCTGTAGTTGTTCACCTCGAACCTCTTACAGAGGCTGCACATGGAGATAATTGTAACAACCTGGTATGTTTGTAACGTTCGTCTCTACCATGATTGCCAATGAAGTACTAATGGACTGTAGTTGTTCACCTCGAACCTCTTACAGAGGCTGCACATGGAGGTACATGTAACAACCTGGTATGTTTGTAACGTTCGTCTCTACCATGATTACCAATGAAGTACTAGTGGCCTGTAGTTGTTCACCTCGAACCTCTTACAGAGGCTGCACATGGAGGTACATGTAACAACCTGGTATGTTTGTAACGTTCGTCTCTACCCTGATTGCCAATGAAGTACTAGTGGCCTGGAGTTGTTCACCTCGAACCTCTTACAGAGGCTGCACATGGAGATAATTGTAACAACCTGGTATGTTTGTAACGTTCGTCTCTACCATGATTGCTAATGAAGTACTAGTGGCCTGTAGTTGTTCACCTCGAACCTCTTACAGAGGCTGCACATGGAGGTACATGTAACAACCTGGTATGTTTGTAACGTTCGTCTCTACCATGATTACTAATGAAGTACTAGTGGCCTGTAGTTGTTCACCTCGAACCTCTTACAGAGGCTGCACATGGAGATAATTGTAACAACCTGGTATGTTTGTAACGTTCGTCTCTACCATGATTGCCAATGAAGTACTAGTGGCTTGTAGTTGTTCACCTCGAACCTCTTACAGAGGCTGCACATGGAGATAATTGTAACAACCTGGTATGTTTGTAACGTTCGTCTCTACCATGATTGCCAATGAAGTACTAGTGGCCTGTAGTTGTTCACCTCGAACCTCTTACAGAGGCTGCACATGGAGATAATTGTAACAACCTGGTATGTTTGTAACGTTCGTCTCTACCATGATTGCCATTGAAGTACTAGTGGCCTGTAGTTGTTCACCTCGAACCTCTTACAGAGGCTGCACATGGAGGTACATGTAACAACCTGGTATGTTTGTAACGTTCGTCTCTACCATGATTACCAATGAAGTACTAGTGGCCTGGAGTTGTTCACCTCGAACCTCTTACAGAGGCTGCACATGGAGATAATTGTAACAACCTGGTATGTTTGTAACGTTCGTCTCTACCATGATTGCCAATGAAGTACTAGTGGCCTGTAGTTGTTCACCTCGAACCTCTTACAGAGGCTGCACATGGAGATAATTGTAACAACCTGGTATGTTTGTAACGTTCGTCTCTACCATGATTACCAATGAAGTACTAGTGGCCTGGAGTTGTTCACCTCGAACCTCTTACAGAGGCTGCACATGGAGATAATTGTAACAACCTGGTATGTTTGTAACGTTCGTCTCTACCATGATTGCCAATGAAGTACTAGTGGCTTGTAGTTGTTCACCTCGAACCTCTTACAGAGGCTGCACATGGAGTTTCATGTAACAACCTGGTATGTTTGTAACGTTCGTCTCTACCATGATTACTAATGAAGTACTAGTGGCCTGTAGTTGTTCACCTCGAACCTCTTACAGAGGCTGCACATGGAGGTACATGTAACAACCTGGTATGTTTGTAACGTTCGTCTCTACCATGATTGCCAATGAAGTACTAGTGGCTTGTAGTTGTTCACCTCGAACCTCTTACAGAGGCTGCACATGGAGGTAATTGTAACAACCTGGTATGTTTGTAACGTTCGTCTCTACCATGATTACCAATGAAGTACTAGTGGCCTGTAGTTGTTCACCTCGAACCTCTTACAGAGGCTGCACATGGAGATAATTGTAACAACCTGGTATGTTTGTAACGTTCGTCTCTACCATGATTGCCAATGAAGTACTAGTGGCCTGGAGTTGTTCACCTCGAACCTCTTACAGAGGCTGCACATGGAGATAATTGTAACAACCTGGTATGTTTGTAACGTTCGTCTCTACCATGATTGCCAATGAAGTACTAGTGGCCTGGAGTTGTTCACCTCGAACCTCTTACAGAGGCTGCACATGGAGGTACATGTAACAACCTGTTATGTTTGTAACGTTCGTCTCTACCATGATTGCCAATGAAGTACTAGTGGCCTGTAGTTGTTCACCTCGAACCTCTTACAGAGGCTGCACATGGAGGTACATGTAACAACCTGGTATGTTTGTAACGTTCGTCTCTACCATGATTGCCAATGAAGTACTAGTGGCCTGTAGTTGTTCACCTCGAACCTCTTACAGAGGCTGCACATGGAGATAATTGTAACAACCTGATATGTTTGTAACGTTCGTCTCTACCATGATTGCCAATGAAGTACTAGTGGCCTGTAGTTGTTCACCTCGAACCTCTTACAGAGGCTGCACATGGAGGTACATGTAACAACCTGGTATGTTTGTAACGTTCGTCTCTACCATGATTACCAATGAAGTACTAGTGGCTTGTAGTTGTTCACCTCGAACCTCTTACAGAGGCTGCACATGGAGATAATTGTAACAACCTGGTATGTTTGTAACGTTCGTCTCTACCATGATTACTAATGAAGTACTAGTGGCTTGTAGTTGTTCACATCGAACCTCTTACAGAGGCTGCACATGGAGGTACATGTAACAACCTGGTATGTTTGTAACGTTCGTCTCTACCATGATTACCAATGAAGTACTAGTGGCCTGTAGTTGTTCACCTCGAACCTCTTACAGAGGCTGCACATGGAGGTACATGTAACAACCTGGTATGTTTGTAACGTTCGTCTCTACCATGATTACCAATGAAGTACTAGTGGCCTGTAGTTGTTCACCTCGAACCTCTTACAGAGGCTGCACATGGAGGTACATGTAACAACCTGGTATGTTTGTAACGCTCGTCTCTACCATGATTGCCAATGAAGTACTAGTGGCTTGTAGTTGTTCACATCGAACCTCTTACAGAGGCTGCACATGGAGGTACATGTAACAACCTGGTATGTTTGTAACGTTCGTCTCTACCATGATTACCAATGAAGTACTAGTGGCCTGTAGTTGTTCACCTCGAACCTCTTACAGAGGCTGCACATGGAGGTACATGTAACAACCTGGTATGTTTGTAACGTTCGTCTCTACCATGATTACCAATGAAGTACTAGTGGCCTGTAGTTGTTCACATCGAACCTCTTACAGAGGCTGCACATGGAAGTACATGTAACAACCTGGTATGTTTGTAACGTTCGTCTCTACCATGATTACCAATGAAGTACTAGTGGCCTGTAGTTGTTCACCTCGAACCTCTTACAGAGGCTGCACATGGAGGTACATGTAACAACCTGGTATGTTTGTAACGTTCGTCTCTACCATGATTGCCAATGAAGTACTAGTGGCCTGGAGTTGTTCACCTCGAACCTCTTACAGAGGCTGCACATGGAGATAATTGTAACAACCTGGTATGTTTGTAACGTTCGTCTCTACCATGATTGCCAATGAAGTACTAGTGGCCTGTAGTTGTTCACCTCGAACCTCTTACAGAGGCTGCACATGGAGGTACATGTAACAACCTGGTATGTTTGTAACATTCGTCTCTACCATGATTGCCAATGAAGTACTAGTGGCCTGGAGTTGTTCACCTCGAACCTCTTACAGAGGCTGCACATGGAGGTACATGTAACAACCTGGTATGTTTGTAACGCTCGTCTCTACCATGATTGCCAATGAAGTACTAGTGGCTTGTAGTTGTTCACATCGAACCTCTTACAGAGGCTGCACATGGAGGTACATGTAACAACCTGGTATGTTTGTAACGTTCGTCTCTACCATGATTACCAATGAAGTACTAGTGGCCTGTAGTTGTTCACCTCGAACCTCTTACAGAGGCTGCACATGGAGGTACATGTAACAACCTGGTATGTTTGTAACGTTCGTCTCTACCATGATTACCAATGAAGTACTAGTGGCCTGTAGTTGTTCACATCGAACCTCTTACAGAGGCTGCACATGGAAGTACATGTAACAACCTGGTATGTTTGTAACGTTCGTCTCTACCATGATTACCAATGAAGTACTAGTGGCCTGTAGTTGTTCACCTCGAACCTCTTACAGAGGCTGCACATGGAGGTACATGTAACAACCTGGTATGTTTGTAACGTTCGTCTCTACCATGATTGCCAATGAAGTACTAGTGGCCTGGAGTTGTTCACCTCGAACCTCTTACAGAGGCTGCACATGGAGATAATTGTAACAACCTGGTATGTTTGTAACGTTCGTCTCTACCATGATTGCCAATGAAGTACTAGTGGCCTGTAGTTGTTCACCTCGAACCTCTTACAGAGGCTGCACATGGAGGTACATGTAACAACCTGGTATGTTTGTAACATTCGTCTCTACCATGATTGCCAATGAAGTACTAGTGGCCTGGAGTTGTTCACCTCGAACCTCTTACAGAGGCTGCACATGGAGGTACATGTAACAACCTGGTATGTTTGTAACGTTCGTCTCTACCATGATTACCAATGAAGTACTAGTGGCCTGGAGTTGTTCACCTCGAACCTCTTACAGAGGCTGCACATGGAGGTACATGTAACAACCTGGTATGTTTGTAACGTTCGTGTCTACCATGATTGCCAATGAAGTACTAGTGGCCTGAAGTTGTTCACCTCGAACCTCTTACAGAGGCTGCACATGGAGGTACATGTAACAACCTGGTATGTTTGTAACGTTCGTCTCTACCATGATTGCCAATGAAGTACTAGTGGCCTGTAGTGGTGCACATCAAGCCTCTTACAGAGGCTGCACATGGAGATAATGTTAGCTTCAACGTAAAAAAAAATCTCCATTAAAGAAACATTTCGCCAGACAGTGCATGCCCAAGACCATTTGACCTCGGATGACCCCAATTATGTATGTTTGTGTAGTATGTTCTATACGTCTCACTACGTCTCAATACACATTGTGCCCTTTTTCACGGTAACATATTTATTGCGAAAAAAAGTCCTATGTAGTTTGGCTTGAAATATTTTCTAAATGGTTCATAATTATTAGGGACTGTGATTTCTTGCTGCAGATGAGTAGAGCAAACGCTGGCATAGGATAAACTGCAACAAGACATCACTGGTGTTAAAAAAGTATATTTTTATAGGATTTAAACATGTATTTATGAACATTTGTCGACATATTTTGTAAAAAACAATGACGGGTATCATTGACCTGTCATTAAAAAAGCAAACAAATCTACTTGTTATCTACCTTTAATTGTGCATTTGTTTGTGTAGATACATTCCTGCTAGGGAAAAATACTTTTAAATCATTATTTGTGGAATTTTGTTTTTACTGTGGAAACTCTAGACCTTATTTTATACAGAGTAAATTCCAAAATTCAACTATGTAGTGAATAGTTTTGTACCTATAGAGAGGTAAGACAAACGTCTATTAGTTAAGTTAATAATGGTTTATTTTTGCGAAGTAAGCTCTTAGTGTATACGGACCGCTCTCGAGTCTGTTTACTGGAAAGAACAAGTACCGAGTGTTATTTTAGAGTGTTCAACAAGTCGAGCAGGGGACATAACACGCGACCTCTAGCGTGAACAGCCATACACTATCAAATGGACTACCGCCCCGTCATTGAGCAGTTTCAAATGTATCGACATTTATATGCTTGTATTTAAAAACACGGTGTATTTCTACAACATCAATTTATATGGTCTTTACTTCCCGATCAATCAAATTTATCAATTAATGTAGATACAAAAAAAAGCACAGTATTTTATTAAAGGGTGCTACCTTCACATCCCTTTCCCAAATCCCATAGCTCATTTTCATTAAAAATACCACACATTTTACTATAAGAAAAAAAAAAAAAAATAAACGTTGACGTATCCCTTCCGAAGTGCGAGGATGTCTTTACACAGTGACGCACTCTACCAGAAGTTGACCCAGAGCATCAACGCTTAGAAACGAATTCGATTTAAAGTAACAAAACGACTTACATGTTTTATTGTTTTTGTTTAATCCGCAATGGTTTGTCCTGCTTTTTTGTTTTTAGCTTGTATTTGTCATCAAAGAGATTTAAGGAGTAAAATTATGTTTCCCGTTTGTCAGATCATGTACGTGTAAAATTAGCTGGACTTAACATTATGTGTAATCAACGTTTGTTCTTTTCCACAACGCCGTCCAATCAGAATCGTGTTTCTATCAATAGTCATCTATATAAACAAATAATTCTTTAAGCGGTACCCACACTCTATATTAATCTACCCTCATGTGTTAATCAATGGAGACGGTGTGGTGGGGTCCTCTGAAATTGTTAAACGGTGGGAATCAAATCATGAGAATAACAAACACAGTGTTTATCATCATTGTTAAAAGGTTAACCAGCACCCGAGAACAAACATATCCGCAGATAACGGATAACTTTCCACATGAATCAGCGGTAACAGACGAATGACAATGAGACGAATTGTCGTATATCAATCATCACAGAGACTGTGGCAGAGCGGGGATTTGAGGTCACGACCCCTTGATTGATTTTCTGACGCGCTTGCTACCGACTGATCTAACCGGACCCGCCAGATATTTAATAGAATAGTTTTTTAATAAATCACTCTAGAATTCAGCATTATCTTATAGATATAATATATAATGATTATCCGATAGTATATATTTCGCACACAAGTCAGTTTTATCAGTTTTGACTGGTCGTGTATCTATCTAGTATGTAATCAAATTTTAAATACTTCGGATCGACAATTAAACATTAAGAGGTACATGTCACGAAAACCACTCAATCTAGTCCATTCATTTGAAATTGATATCCGGTAAACAACTACACATGCGATATATACTTCCGTAACGGGCAGTTTATCGGTACAGATTTTGTTTATGTTATTATATAGGACCTTGTTAAAAAATAGTAAATGAAGTAATTAAAGTATATATCAAAAGCTTAGTTCCTGATATATTATAAAACTACATTCAAAATCCTTTTCATTTGATGTAAATTTTGTGAATAATCTTAATATTTTCTTGCTTCCAATTAAGCTTTCATAGACTACTAACCTGTATTAAGCAATAACCTGTCTTAAAAGGTCATTTTGGCTCCTTCCACTGATTGGCTGCTTAAGACAAGTTCGACTGTACCTGAATCAACCCTTGTAAATACAATCCGTTTGAGTTCTTGATTAGTTGTCGGACATCCTGATAAAAGTAAAATTTTAATATTACTGTTAATAACGGATGCAGAAGTGTAAAATACACCTAAATGTTGACACATTGCTTTAGAACTTTAGATATTAAAACGTTAAGCAACTCGATGATTGAAAACTACGTGTGTTGTTGTCATTAAATCCACATATATTTGTAATACACTTCCGAATGGTATGGTTATGACACAATTGTGCGGCCTTTTGTTGTGGAGTGTATATATTCTATGCACATATTGCATCAGACTGCTTACACGGGTAGAAAGCAATGTAGGGTTGGCTAATGTACAAACAGCTGTATTATTTGCTAGTCGGTTATGGTACGGTTGATGCTTTAAATTCAGAGGACGTTACGCATACAGTGCCATGTATATTATTTATTGATGAGCATGTTAAAGAGACTGTGGATGCAATAAGTTTTTTTAAATTGGGTTAAACGCCATTTTCAACTAATGACATGTTACATATGGCATATATATTTACTTGAGTTGGTGGATGAATACTAAGAATGAAAATGAGCAGAACCACAATTTTTCACTTAATGGTTTTGGTCCGAGCTAGGCTAGTACTTGGGCCGCAATCGCAGCGGTTCTATGTAAGTGGTCATTAGACGACAGCTTAGAAAAGGAGGACCCTTGGTTTAAAAAAGTTAAAAATGTATGAATGTATTAATAGTCCTATCAAATGCGTATATCACGGAATAATTATACATCGTTAATAGTGGTTAAAGGGAACATATCAGGATAATTTTAAATTTCAAAATAAGTTAAAAACATTTTTTTTCAATTTACCATGCTTATATATACTCGCTGACCCCATGTAGCCAAAAGTATATCTATTTAAACATGCCAAAATAATATAATGAAAATAACTTTCCTAACTTGAGCTTCGCGCCTAGGCTAGACTAAAATAGCTTTCCTAGCTTGAGCTTCGCGCCTAGGCTAGACTAAAATAGATTTCCTAGCTTGAGTTTCGCGCCTAGGCTAGACTAAAATAGATTTCCTAGCTTGAGTTTCGCGCCTAGGCTAGACTCAAATAGATTTCCTAGTTTGAACTTCGCGGCTAGGCTAGACTCAAATAGATTTCCTAGCTTAAGCTTCGCGCCTAGGCTAGACTCAAATAGATTTCCTTACTTGAGCTTCGCGCCTAGGCTAGACTCAAATAGATTTCCTAGCTTGAGCTTCGCGCCTAGGCTAGACTCAAATAGATTTCCTAGCTTGAGCTTCGCGCCTATTCGTTAAACAGTTTTAGGTGATGTCTATTTTTAGAATGGGGAATTCGTTTTAAGTTTACCACTCTTATTTAATATCGCTATTGTCACGTTTTGGTCAATTTGACATATAAACTATTGGGATTATATTTATTAAAGATAACGTGCTGCTTTTTAACACTTTTGATAATTATTTTATATTTTAAGACATGTATAGCGTTTAAGCCTTACATATTCTCTTTAAACAATTGTCATTATATGTGGTGCGTTAAACACAATGCATATAGGGAAGGAACAATTTAACTATCTCACAGTTGGCACAGTCGAAGATATATAAACATAATTAAATCGATGAATTAAGTTGTTGGTTGCAAATTTAAATTCATATAGGTAAATTTGGGGTATTTCCCTAAATTATCAAAGTCGAAAGTACTTTCTCTTTAGAAATTTGAAATGATTTAAACAAACATATACACATTACATTTAGGTTTCATTTTAATGATACGACTTCAAAACAAGAAACAAAAGTTGGTCCTTAGTTGCTCACCTGATTTCATCTGTCCCTTCTTTTAAGATATTGAGAATTATCTGTGCTCATATAGTGTTCCTATGTCCCCTTGCTGGACCCAAATAAACCTTAGCTCCTTTATTTGAAAAAAAAATTGAAACCCTTAATTCCAAAACATGAACAAATTACGCTTATTTGTTCTTAAGAAAAATATTTTTAGAAATTCACAATTTTTGCCTTTTATAGGTGCCTGCTGATCCTTATGTGCATTTAATCTCATGTAAAACACCCAATTTCAACTCAAATGACTTAACAATGACATATCAATGCCCCTTGATATCATTATGTTTGAAATAATACCAAAAATAGATGAGAACAATATAATTTCCTAATTTCCCATAGTAAATCTATGTAAACAAAACAACGTCCAGTTACTGGCTAACAAGCTCATTTACTTGACCAAATTTGAAAACGATATTCGTAGAGATAATGTAAATCAAACATAAACAATTTTTTGAAAAATCATAATTGTATCACTTTCGGGTCCCTATTGGCCCCATAGGGATATTAAATCCCATTTAAGGATCCAGTCTCAACTGTTTCGACTAAACAATACGCTCTTAAGATGATTAAAACAATTCCTACAACAGATAATAAAAAGAGAATTTACAATGTCGCCATAGTATTTCTATGTTAAAACCATATCCACTTAAATGTGTCTCAAAAGATTCTAGCTCCTTCTTCGGAACCAAGTTGACATTCCTACGCAAGTATGTATATAAATGTTTCATTGTCTAGCCGTGAAAGTGTATGTCTTTCTTTCAATGTGATCTTTAGCAAGTAAACAGTCGACATGATGTATTTAAGTTATATCAACAAAACACTTTTTTTCACTATCAATATGATATAACGTTCATTATCTAGTCATGATAGTGTATGTCTTTCTTTCAATGTGGTCTTTAGCAAGTTCACTTTTTATATATTAAAGGGTTCATTATCCGTCTTTCTTTCAAGTTGATAGATAGAAACGCAAGTTTTATATAAACATATCAACAATAAAATAATAAAAACGCTTGTCGACCTAAGTTTGAAAACAATCAAATACGTAAACAGACTAACCTTTATAAACTCTGACTAATCCAGATAGAAGTAAACATGTGACTAAAACGTTATTTGAATTGTTAATTGGTTATATTACAGTGTGTCTTGAAATAAAACATATACCAGTCTGTTAATGTTTAAGTCTATAAAGTGTTGTCTTAAGTAGCAAAATAACAAATTAAGGTCAAGTATTACTCATGCACTCATGCACATTTCTTCCGGGTTGAAGTCGTAAATAACACTGTATTTTGAGATGATATAATTATGTATATATCTCTATCTGAATAGTTGGCAGGCATAATCGAGCAGTTGTACGTCGTGTCTAAATTTGGAAGAAAAACAATTAAAGTAAAATAAGAAAAGCGTGAAAATAGTGTAAAAGGTGTTAAAATATTTCAATAAGATACAAAAAGGATAAATACAATCTCAAAATGATCGTAGTTTGGCACTGACAAACGGCAAGCTTGAATGATTCGAAGTCTTGCAACATAAAGTGTATAAGTGCGGTAGTTGATTTTAACCAAATTGCAAGCCCAGTAATTTGGTTTGAAATATTTTCTAAATGGGACTGTGATTTCTTGCTGTAGATGAGTAGAGCAAAATCTGGCATAGCATATACTGACTGCAACAAGACATCTCTGGTGTTAAAATGGAGATTTTAATAGGATTGAAACAGATAGATGTATAAATGAACATTTTGAAGACTTCTTTTTTAAAAAAAAACAAGGGTGTCATTTCACTGCCATTAAAAGCTGGTCAATCTACCCATTATCTACCCACTATTGTGTATTTGTATGTGCAAATACATACCTGCTACAGAAAAATAATTTATAATCATTCTATGAGGAATTTCTGTTTTACTGTGGAAATCCTAGACCTGATTGAGTACAGAGCAAATGCCAAAATTCAACAATGTAGTGAAACCTGAATAGTTCTGTACCAATATAGTGTTCAAACATACAACTATTAGTTAAGTTTATACTGGTTTATATTTGCGAAGTAAGCTCAGAGTGTATATGAACCGCTCTCGAGTCCGCTTACTAGATAGAACAAGTACCAGTTGTAATTTTAAATGATCAACTAGTCGAGCAGGGAACAGAACACGCAACTTCTAGCGTGGGCGCCGACACTCTATCAACTTCACAACCGCCCAGTCATTGAGCAGTTCAAATGTATCGACATTTATAGGCTTCTCTTTAAAAACACGGTGTATTTCCGCAACATGGCTTATATGGCTTTTACTTCCTGATTAATCAAATTTACCAATTAATGTATATACTAGTACAGGGTTTTAAAGAGTATGACCTTCATCCATCCCTATCCCAAAATTCAATAGATCATTTTCATTAAAAAAACAACACAGTGTTTTACATGTATAAGAAAAAAAACATATTAATGTTGACATATCCCTTCCAAAGTGCGGGGATGCCTTTACATGATGATGCACTCTACCAGAAGAATTTGACCCAGGGATCCAGGACATCAAGGCGTGTAAACGAATTCGATTTAAAGTAACAAAACGACTTACATGTTTATTGTTTTGGTTTAATCCGCAATAGTTTGTCCTGCTATTTTGTTTTAAGCTTGTCGTCTTTATTAAACGTTTTGGTTCCATGGAAGAGATATTTAATAATCTTATAACACTCTATGTGATGAAGGCTCATTGTTATAACAAGAAGCATTTCTGTCTGTGTAAAGGTTAATCTGAAACATAAGCCATTATCAGGGATAACTGCAAATGTGTCGTTCTCTTTTAAAAGTCTGTAAAACCTTTCGTTTGGAACTTCACTTTGTTCAGTCAAATGTTCAACTCCTCTGAATTCTACAGCCGATGTAATGTCAATAGCAATGTCGAGATTCTTTGGTATTTGCTTGCGCTTTACGAATGAGGTCCATCTAAACAAACATTTGAAAGCAGGCCATGCTTTGCAAAACTATTTTTTTTTTATTTTCAATTTTTCCTGTTTCTTTTATTATCGTATTTCGTCTTTTCACCAATTTGACAGATTGTTCCAGTGTTATATGGAATTTTTGTCTAAATCCTTCAGGGGCATTAGGTCGAAAATGTTTTTCTGCTGTTCCCCTAAGTAGATCTGTATCAATGACGTCAAATCATTTTTGAGACAGTATGGTATCGTTTATTACAACATGGGCATATCCAGGTCTATCATTACATTCTCGTTTAATATCTACTCCATTTGCTGCACTGAGATCTGCAATGACAACTTGGTAGTCAAATTCATTTGGTTCGTTGATACTTGTTTCTTCTGGAATACTTCCAGCTGGAAAGATATGAGATATTGCAAATCGTTCGTCAATGTCACCCGATACGTTTGAAACTGTCTCCACCATTTCGCCAACCGCATTGATGATATATTGTGTTTCATTTTCCTGTCGTCTAAACTTCAATTTGTAGTTATACGAGTCACTAAAGTACATATTTAGTGTATTGTTTTGCTCCTCCCATACTTATTATTAGTAAATGTTTGTTACAAGTTTAAACATTAATGAAGATTACGTCCATAATTTCAAAATTAAATATTTTGTCCTTCATGAATATTTCTAGTACCCAGTTTTACTCGCCACAACACAACGCGTTATTCACAAAATAGCTTTTTGGTTTCCCATGTTTATTTGTATAGCAATTCAATAAAATGAACTTTTATGTTACTCAATCTGTTTTCATTGTCTTCATATTTGGACCTGGCAAGAGAAAGGAAGCTGCAGCGTCCTCTATTAACAAAAGACACTACTCTACATTGTTCTACTGATTGATGCGCGACTAGGGTTATTCAATTACTCTCAAGTAGTTAAACGCTGAGATAACTTATGAATTAATTTAACTTGTCATACATCTCATTATTTGTCACTATAAATACACTATGCCAAGGTTATGTACTAGCTTGTATACACTGCACTTGTGTTTTATACACACATACAATCATTTTTGTTTACTTGGGAACAGTTGTAAACATTTTATTGGCTACATTAATTCGATACAGGTATGACAGGCAAATATAAACTTAATTATGAATGGCTTGCGTAAGAAAATTGTTTCATTGGTCATCATATTCATTGTTACACGTGAACTGTCACTTGTTTATATTTGTTTCTACTTGTGGGCGGTAGTCTAATGGATAGAGTGTTGTCCGCTCACGCCAGAGGCTCTGGGTTCGATCCCCAGCTCGACCGGATACATCTCATAAAGCAACACTCAGTACTGTTTCTACTAAGGAAGCGGACTCGAGAAAGGTTCATATAAGTTGCAATCGAGCTAAAATCAATTAGTATAATTAAACTTTCACTTGGTGACTCGATTTCACATGTTAATGCAGGAAATTTACTTCTACGTGCACCTTTTTCTGTTTTCTAGTTTGTCCAAAGTAAGTGTGATTTGAATGTGCAACTTTATCTCGACCAGTTGCTCCACTAGCAACATTTTCAGGTAAAGCATGTTTATCAGCTATTTCAGTCCCATTTTCCGGTAAAATTACATTCCTGAGACCTTGACCACTAACGTCATTCCTTACCGCAGAATAACATCTTAATCGGCCTACATTGAATGGCAAATCTGCTATATCGAATTAACGAGCTGAAAAAAGGCGAGCAACGCAATTAACGACAAAGTTGTACATTGCAAACCATTAAAAGATGCAAATATTTCACACCCTTGGTGGAAATTGCCTTAAACCATTTTTCTTTCTTTTCCACGCGTGTATTGAAGAACCCGCATGTAAACATCACGGGACGTGATTAGCACATTTGATTGGCTGATTGAAATATCGATGTGTGTTGTGGAACCAGTATGCATAAATATAAACATCACGTGACGAGGTCAGCACCTTTGATTGGTTGCTTGAAATTTCGTGCAAAATTTGTTTGGACTAGCTAGTATCATGACTTTTCAGATAGTTTGGAGAACAAATATAAAATACTTGCGTTGTTATTTTTGTTTTAAGTACAACTGCAATATGTAGTAAGAATTAACGTATTATGTTGATCTCTTGATTATTCAATTTTCGATCCCTTGACTTGTCTAAGGGACTATTCATTACAAAAAAATTAACAAATTTAAGATTTCCTACCTACAACTGAAAATACAAAAAATACACTGTAACAGTTAAGGTACTTGGAAATGTTCTATCTATGATAGATTTATCTTATCTTTCAAAATCATTATGTGTGATAATCTTTTGTTATACGTGTATTGTTTAACGCATGTCCTTGTTGTTGGGGGCCTCAGTTATATTGCTATCTCCATCATGCTGTCGTGCCGTCGCGTGGATACGCGATATCATGTAAATATTGACAGTTTCACTTATGATCTAGCAAAACAAAAACAACGAGTCCTTGACCCAAATATAGGCATTATATGCTGTTCAGTCGGACTACTCATGCACTCGTCACTTCTGCAAATCTGCATATATGAATATGAAGAAAGGTACATCGTTTGTCTTCCTTAAAAGTGTCGACAATGTTTTTTGTCATAGTGATTACTTAAATACGATTAAATAAGATATCGAGGTAAATTAAACTATTTAATTCAAATGAGGTTTGCAACGATATGAATGAGAGGGACACACTGATTCGTTTAACGTATAGCATAACTTTATGATCACGCAGCGCTTATGATGGAAAAGCAACCATCAATATATGCCTGGAACAAGTTTTCTGAATAGAATGATCAGTTCAATGCATGACTGTAAAGTTAGTAGGTAGTTCGCAGTTGGTAGTTGGGGATTCGAATAACCAACTACCGACAAGCTGCCAGTTGAGGATTCGGATTCGTTATTATAATTACTATTTCATTTACATATTTTACTCGTGTTAATATGTTTAAAAATATAATCAATAATAAATGTATGTCAATTAATATAAAATCTGAATCCCCAACTGTTTTTCTGTTTTTAATGAATTGATTTGTTAAAATAATAAAACAGCGATTTAATAAACAGAATCCGAATCCCCAACTGGCAGTTGGTTGGTAGTTGGCGAATCTCCAACTGGAAATTGTGAATCGCCTCCTGATATATTGCTTTTTGAAGTATTTAATTGTAATGTAGTTCAAAGAACTAATCATTCAACTATTAAATTAAATATAAATTAGCAACAATAGATATTATTAATTTATATCTAATTCTTATAGATATTATATTAAATGTACACCTCCGAATCCGAAAAGGTTATCAATTTACTACTAGTATATAGATCAGAACATGTTATAGACCAATACATTTATACATTCTTACTTTGAACTGTTTCACTATCTAACATATTTGTTTTTCAGAATTCATCAAATAATAACACAAATTTATGTATTGCTATTATAAGAGTTGATATAACCTGTCACAATCCTGGCTTTGCACGAGTTCATAGTCCTCACTTAGGTCTGTCTTAGTCAGATTTGATACATTTGTGCATCCAACACCCCTACACTCTCCACAACCATTTCCTTTAAATATGGTGGTTAGAAATATTAAATTTTAACAAATTTCACCTATCTAGATTTTTCTAGACTTTTTTTCCCAACTTTTGAATATGTTTAGCTTATCAAAAATTCCAGGAAATAATTCTTTTGCAATTAGTTTGACGTTGAGCCAAAATATCTCATAGGCTGACAGGGCTATGAACAATACAATCTTATTCATCTAATATTTACTATATTGTATTACTTTCTTATACTATCACGGAGAACATAATTAAATATATATGATGGCGTTTGTCTTATAGGTACTCCAATGTATTGATTAAAACATAAAAACACCAGTGGTGGTTTGGTTCTTCAATAAAGCGAATATACTCACCAGACGGCGATTCGAAGAGGCCAGATGGGGATTTTTTTTTTTTAAATAGTACCGAGCAAACAATGAAACTGCGTGTCAGTTGGGGATACGAAATGCCAACTATAAACCAGCTGCCAGTTGGGGATTCGGATTTTTTTCTTCAAATCGCTGTTTAATCATTTTTACAAATCAATTCAATGAAGAAAACATGTTTATGATAATAAATAACATCAGTGGTGGTTTGGTTCTTCAATAAAACGAATGAACTCACGAGACGGTGATTCAAAATGGCAAATTTGGGATTCAGATTTTTTTTAAATCGATATTTGTTTTTGAAAACAAATCAAATCTATAGAAAAACAGTTCAAAACAATAAATAAACACCGTTCCCGCGCTGTTCCTTTAATACCATGAGTATATTCACCAGGAGGCGTTCCAAATTTTCCAGTTGGGGTTTCACGGCGAATCGCCAACTACCAACCAGCTGCCAGTTTGGGATTTAGATTTTTTTTAATCGCTGTTTTATTATTTTTTTAACAAATCATTTCAATAAAAAATCAGTTTATAATAATAAATAACACACTATTGCCTGGTTGGTCTTCATTATAACGAGTATACTGACAAGACGGAGATTCAAAATGTCCAGTTGGGGATTCGCCGCGAATCGCCAACTACAAACCAGCTGTCAGTTGGGGATTTGGAGTTTTTTAAATCGCTGTTTTATTTTATTTTTTTAACAAATCAATTCAATAAAAAAATAAGTTTATAATAATAAATAACACACTTTTGCCAGGTTGGTTCTTCAATATAACGAGTTTATTTCACACCCGTATGATTTAAACCAATTGAAAACTTTTGTTTACATCACGTGACGATAAAATAGAAACCAGTATTGTACTGTACGATTTCATATGCATTTACGGTTTCTTAAGACTATAATAGCATCATCAGAAACCTACAATCCAAGAAAACCATATTTTTTTCGTATTGGACTCGATCCCAAAAATCCATATTTTTTCCATATTGGACGGGACAATTCGTACGATTTTGTACCCCGAGTCGTTCGGAGTTACTCCCCTTGTCAAATACTGTTATGCCACAAGCGTCTTTCGCTAGCTGCACATTTAACTTTACACTCAACTTTACCCGCTAATTTTGAAACCAGTCTCAGACTCATACTCAGATGTGTTAGTGTGTTCAGTTCAATGTTTTCCCTATCTGTGATATTAACCTTGTTTTCTTTAAATTGTTGTGAAAATAATATCTAGGACTCTTGTTAACTTTTTCTACTAATGTTAAATATACACAATTTATTCAAACATTTTACAATGCTTTACATAAAATGTTTGAACTGATATATAAGTTAGTGTCTCGATAGTTTATTGTTTTCAAAGTTGAAAATTGTACAGTTTTGTTATATCACGTAAATACACATATGACATAATTTTTATGAAAAATATGAAATTTTCAAATTGTCAATAAAATCCGTTATGTAAATGGTACTTTTCCCGTCATTTGTCATTATTTATCATGGTGTGAAATAAAGAGGTCATTTAACAGTGTTGAGTACAATACTGAATTCATTTGGACTCGTCCATATTTGGATTATTACTGCTGCGTACTCGTCCAATAGAATTCAGTATTGTACTCAACACTATTAAATAACCTCATAATACTCACCAGACGGCGATTCATAATGTCCAGTTGGGGATTCACGGCGAATCGCCAACTACCAACCAGCTGCCAGTTGGGGATTCGGATTTTTTTTAAATCGCTGTTTTATTTTATTAACAAATCAATTCAATAAAAAAATAAGTTTGTAATAACAAATAACACACTTTTGCCGGGTTGGTTCTTCAATATAACGAGTATACCCACCAGACGGCGATTCAAAATGTCCTGTTGGGGATTCGCCGCGAATCGCCAACTACCAACCAGCTGCCAGTTGGGGATTCAGATTTTATATTAATTTACATACATTTATCATTGATTTTATTTTTAAACATATTAACACGAGTAAAATATGTAAATGAAATAGTAATTATAATAACGAATCCGAATGCCCAACTGGCAGCTGGTCGGTTGTTGGTTATTCGAATCCTCAACTACCAACTGCGAACTACCTACTCACTTTACAGTCATGAGTCTCGGACCGGTTACAAATATGAAAACGAACAGAATATTTATACAGTTTAAGAAAAAATGGACGTGTTGGCTGTGGTTGTGATAAGACTTAGGCATGTGTTAAAGATGGTAATGGCAGAGTATTAGACCTATTGCTTATGATTCCTTTGATACAGAGCAGAACCTAAAATATATAATCAAACAGAGTTGGGGCTTGGTCGTGGGTTCGTGTACAATAGATCAAAACACTTTATGTGGCCATCAGCTACTTGCGGAAGGACGGCGGTTCTACTCAGATTCATTCTTCTTCCAAAAATAAAAGTAAATATGCCATATACGCCTGCCATGTGTTGAACATCATTCATTCAAAGCCTTCCTTCACCATTTGAACTAGGAGTCAAATATAACCTGTAGTAGGATAAAAGTGGCGTTGAACCTAATTAAAACATGCTGAAAATGCATAAATTACTTAATTCATATTTCCTCAATTGGGTTACCGTTTATTACATATTCAAAGGAAAAACAAAACACACAACTGGAATAAATTTAATTATAAATCATTTATTGTTCTTGTTTTTGTTAAATTGCTTAAATATGCATAAGTAAAATGCAATGGTTTAGAGATTTAAATTGCACCATAATAAGCGTTATGTACAGACTATCATTGTTTCATACAACAAGCCTCTCCAATTCACGGCACAATGCATTAACATATAAAAACATAATGTATCAATTTACTTTAAATTTCATATAGTTTTGATGTAAAATGTCCTTGTTCCGTGTATTGACTGTCAGTAAAATACACAAAAGGTCCATTTAACTTGATTAAGATAGTCTGAAAGATTCATATTCCGCGTCATTCCAAGATATTTTACTTATTTGTTAAATAATTAGATGGAATTAATACTAAACAAAGAAGCGTTCAATGCGAAGATTCTACTTATAAGTGTAAACAGATGTTAAAATACAAATGAAACAATGACCAATTAAACTAAATTCCTTTAAGTAAGAATCGTTCTCAAAACACAAACTTGACACAGTGTCAAAACAGTTTATTGTATTTGGCCATGCTTCGTGTATAATCCAGGTAATCCAGCACCTCGTTAGAAAGACTGGGTTTGTGTGGTGTGAACTTGCTCTTTAGATGTTTTATGAGTAATCAAACATCTGCTGGTCGTTTGGTGATTTCCTACCGGTTTATTGTTCGCAATATGCCTGGTGTTGGAGGCAGCAATAGTATAACTATAACTTTAGAAAATATACTAATTTCACTTAATTCATCTTCTTAACAGTTCAAGTTGCTTCCCTTATTAACTTGTCTTTTATTTCAAATAGTTTCTAACGATGCATATATTCGACTTTCACATTTCATAATCTGTCCAGGACACAATGTTGTAAATTACACAAAGGTGAGCACTACTCATACTAATTCATTGACAAAAATCTAAAACGTTCATTATGGTATCAGATAAATAACTGTTTTGATATTCCGTTGGTTCATGGTTTCAAAGTCGTTTTCCAATTTGAGAATCAGGCGTTGACGGTCTAACGTCGCTTCTTGTCAATACCTTTAAAACATAAAAATACAATAAATATTATGACATTCCTATTTTTATTAGTGTATTGTGTGTACGTGCTTCTTTTGTCGCCTGTTTCATATGAACTCATGCTTTTTTCAAGTGCGTATTTATCTGTTCATAAGTGATATGTTATTTCTTTTTAAACGAAATTAATGTCTTGTGACATTTCTCTGGTTTGTTATAAAACCACATGTACAAATGTTGTAGTAGTACTATTTTTTAAGACATTTAAGTTCATGGATTGTTCCTGAAATTTGTTGACCGTGTATAGTTGAGCATTTCATGCACTCAGTACATTACTCACATGTGTTTCTAGCTTATACTATCTTCAAGAAACTGCCTATTAATTCCGTGGTATGTGAAACGTGTTATATATATATTTATATATATAAAAATCTATATTACAAACCTGTAAAAGAAAATAGATATTGCAACTACCGACCATAAACATGGTCACTGTTTGGTGAAATATATATATATGTGTGCTAGTACACGAACTATTGCTTTGTTATATAAATAGTTAAATCGTTACATTGGGACATAAACGACTCACTTCTGATATAAATCATATGCATTTAGACAGATATTCCAGCAAGTTAACGATATATTATAGTTTAACATAAACATGCCACTACATTTTCTACTGACAAAATATAGCTCCTTATTCAATCTCTTTTTCTAAATCGTCTGTCTTTTTAGTCAAGCTCGTGAACAAGTACCATGTACAATGATACATTTGATTGGATCAATGTCGTCTTGTCAATTACAAGAGGTCTAGAGGGCCAGGATTGCTCTACTGACAACATATATTTAAAATTTCTGTAAAAACATTTTTCCTATATTAATCTATATAAAACAGTGCACGCTATAACAGCCCTAAATTCGATCCCAGGGACCAGAATTCAGCAAACTCTTAGGAGAGCGTCATAAAATGCCACATATCAATATCTAAGGTCTGGACTTTAAACTTTCAGAGAAAATGTTGTTTCTAAATTGCGCTTAAAATGTGTTTATAATTCCATTGGCGGGAACATTTGTAGTGTAATTACTCTTGTTCAATAACAAGTTATCTTGTGGTTACGTAACTTCTGTGAAAATTTAGTTAAGATCTGATGAAACATGGGGGTGCTATCGTGTTTACAAGAAAAATGGTTAACATACGGGCAACAGAAAATTTACCATGACATAAGAGCAAAAAACTCACTACATATTATACAAAAGTTATCGATGCTTACATTGAAATATAAGTATGTTTAAAACGAAATGAAGTATTAAAAAACAAAATAATCACCATTTTGTTCCTCGCCTGCCCCACCTCCGATACACACGTTACATTCGCATTCCTTCATGGGTGTGATTACCCCCACCCTGGAGTAGGTTTTACGGCCTTCTGTACAGGTCATTTTTACGTCAATTCGGTCACCGGGAATACCTGAAATTTAATCATGAAGAATAAGAACAACACATTATTTTGGTACCTGTCGATCTATCACTTTGTTGTGGTTCATACTGCACTTAATACACACCAAACATGGTACACTACTTTAATATTAAGCTATATGTATACATCTACATAATTATATCATATATAATCAAGTCACTGGTTGATCTCTACACAATATTAATATATATTTTGTGTCGGTAGTGGATTGAACGCACATAACTGGCAACCTACGTAACTGCTTATGAAAATGTATTAAACAAACCATGGCTTACCAGCGCAACATTTGCAGGTGCTGTTAACACTGAGAACATCGTCAACATCCAGAAGAAGTCGGGGCATTGTTATACTAACACCGCAGGTACCGGCGCAATAAGTAAACACGTGTTCTTTGTTGGAAACACAATTCCCGCTGACAAGTTTCTGCTTTGGTGTTACCTTCAAGCTACATTTGTCTGGTGCCTCTGCAAGAAGTAAATCATTAAAATATAACTTGATGTGTCATTTTAGATGTTTTTACAGAAGGTTGTAGAAGACTTTGATAAATTTATATTAAAATCAATCTTTACACTTTATATGGACGTACATCTATATGAAGATGTTAACGTCAAAGTGTTACTGTTTGGAATCTTATATCGAAGAAAGTGTTAATCAACTCTATATGAAACTAGTCGTGTCACACAGGTTTTAAAAATATGATTGTTTTAAAGAGATATTGATATGTAAATGACAATTGTTCTATCATACCAAAGGAAACATTGATGGACATGAACTATCTACAGTAACTGGACATTTGTCACATGCGACATACGATGCTTTTCAACCATTTAAGTTATGGCCCTTTACAAAATATAATCAAGATTAAGAGACGAGACATATCAAGAGTTATCATAATTACATATTATATCCTGCATATACTGGGTATATAATTTTCAGAAAAAAAGTTATGTGAACTTTTTTTAAATATAATAGTGCGTTTCTTTAAATCATTTTGCAAGTAAAACCCCCACCCCCGCCCCCTCTCTTACCTTCTGCTGGTTCACATTTTGGACAACACATGTCGTCATCGTAGTTGAGTGTTTCCCCTGCCTGTAAATAGATATCAAATAGAATTATTTTCAAATTATTTATACCAATGTTATGTTTCACGAAAAAAAGGCTTACGTTGAAAGTATATCGAAAATGGGGTTTTATCTTGGTTTTAATTTCGACTTACGAGGATTTATAATACAAAACAATATTTTCATAAAATGAAAAAAACAAATGGAAAATTTCAATACAATTTTTCTCCGTTTAATTAGTCTACAATTTAGACAATGTAGTTGTATAACAACATGCCTTATGATAATGAGTGTTAAAATTTAAATAAAAACATTTATGTGAACGAATGTCCATATTAAGATATGTTGTTGTATGGTGTTTAGCGTCGCTTTTACCCATTTTACAGTTATATCGCGACGGTGTCTACTTTAGAAAGTATTCCAAGCGCTTCCAGGCTGGAATATCAAGTCACAGACACATGGTTTGATATCCCATCCAGTCACATTACACTGACATCGGACCGACCAGACCTAGAACTCTCCTCTAAATGCCGAGCAAAGAAGTTCTTCTACCCTTTTTCAAGTCATTGGTATAATAAGTCCGGTGATCGAATCCACGACATTTCGCATGTGAGGTGGACGCTCTACCACCAGATCACCGCAGCGGTATATTTATATAAAAAAATAACATTAACAATGAATGTACCTCGCATTCCGGAATGACACACACTCGTTGTTCAATTAACTCTCCTGAGACGCAGACGTATTCATAACACGGTTTGTCTTCACTTGGGAAGGTTTCGCCATTCTGAAATATATTAACAATAGGTATTTGTTAAACACTGTATGAAGAACATGGCGTAAATGGAAAACATTTTTTTTCTCTGTGACTTCAGGTGTTAGGATTTTGATATTTCACTAGGTATACCAGCACAATGCTCGTTCACAATTGTGTTTATTGTTAACATCGGTAAACCAAAACGACCGCTAGGATTTTGTTTCTGTCCGTTTTTTGAAACGTTTTCAAACTTTAATATCTTCTAAAACTTTAACATCCCCTCTGTAAATAGTTTCTATTAACGTTTGTTACAATATTTCTTAAATGACTGTAGCTACATGTACCAGCGTAGTCTTGTTAATCGTCCTGGTAAACAAAATGGCTGCCCTGGCTTGGCTCAGTGGTAATGTTGGCCGTTTTCTACCGAAATATTACATTATAAAAAAATATACTAGGGATGAATTCTTATGGTAAACGCAACGCGATCCTGTAGGCTGCTTCGTACTTTTATGACAGACAAAAAAAACAGTGCATTAGTTGTATTCTTTAACTAAGGTCAATATTAATATCAGCATTCTCTATGAAAAATTATCACCTAAGCTTTCAAACATTCAGTTGAGATGTATATATATTTTTAAGTTTGCACATGTCAACCGTGACATATAATATATGCAGTAACACTGATACACACCTGGTATGTAATGTTATTATGAACACATTCGTGACATTTCTCTGCCGGTACGCACTCTCCATCACGGAGGAAGTAATTATCTTCGCATTTGCATCCGTACATAACGTCTTCACAGCTGGCTGTGTTGGGAACTCCGTATAATACCTCGTCACACGTGTGGGTTTCACATGCATAGTATATGGTGTACCATGCATTCGTAGTACAATCTGAAAAGAGCATAGTTGGAACAATGTGATACAACAAGATTTACACTTTCAATGATTAATATAAATATACGTAGATGCATAATATATAGATCACAATTCATGGTTAACATTAGCATCATATTTCGGTATTTTATATAGAGAGGATCATACATGAGTGCACATTTATTATTGAATTTATTAAACGAATTGGCAAAACGATATTACGATAACCAACACCTGATCAAACTCATTATTGCTATAAGCACTACAGGCTGTTCTTCATTTACTTTAAAGCCGGGCCAGGTTTGCTCTAAATCCAAAGATCGTGAGTTCGAATCCCTGCCCGGCATTGCGTCTTACTGTCCTTCGTCTCTTAAAGCTGATTCAAGTGGGAAAGTTATCAGTAACTTGCGATGATTGATGGGCTCGAGTACCGGTTAACCTTCCAGGATCAAAGAAAAAAGTGGTTAGGTTAATTGATTGTCTGTTAGCCCTCGATGGCATAAAAATGAAGCTGAACAATCAATCAAACACAATACTTACTGCAAGGTTCTTCATTACATGAACTGGACTCTGTTAAGTTCACAAGATCGCAATCGTTGGCTGTAACGAGGATGTCACGTTCTCTTGTCTGTACGCCGCCGTCACACAGCGCTGAACATTCATTCCAGTCGCTCCATTCGCTTACGTTGCACGTGACTATAGACACATTAGAATAGAGAACACACGCATTTTAATATCTGAAGAACTGTAAGATTCACTCCATTTTTACATGCTGCACGATTCTAAATATATTGGAATACAGAATGCACATTTGCTAATATTTATAAGCAAGGCTGTCACCGGAAGATAAATGTGAAAGTATTCAATATTAATAATTTGTTCTACTTTAATTTACGACTCATGATATCGGAATGAAGTTATCTTAGTATTCGTTGATCGTCCTTCGATATCAAAATACACAACTCATCAGTACAGAACGCATGTGAGAGTTGGGTTAGATTTGTTTTATATTGAATATCAAACAATGAAGCACGACAAGCCGACTGAAGGAGATTATTACGACTTACACATGGTGTATTTGAAGGAGATTATGCCAACCTACACTTAGTGTATTTGTAGGAGAGTATGCTAACCTACACTAAGTGTAGTTGTAGAAGATTATGCCGACTTACACTTAGTGTATTTGTAGGAGATTATACCGACCTACACTTTTTGTATTTGATGGAGATTATGCCGAATTACCCTTTGGGTATTTGAAGGAGATTATGCCGACCTACACTTTGTGTATTTGTAGGAGAGTATGCCGAATTACTTTGTGTATTTGAAGGCGATTATGCTGACCTACACTTTGTATATTTGAATGAGGTTATTACGACCTACGCACAAATTGTCTTTGAAGGAGATGATTACGACGTACACATCGTGTATGTGAAGGGGATACTTAATTCATAAAAGTGTCGATATCGATATCTATACTTACTGTTGCAAGGATCTGTATTACAGGTCTGTACTTCTGTGCTGGTGACATTTTCACATTCGAATCGGTTTTCATCATTTACATCGTTGAAATACCGTGTCCTGTTTTGTACACCGCCCTCACATTCCTCTGAGCATTCCGACCATTCTGACCAGGGACCCAGTTCACAGCCTAATTAGAAATATTTCAATAACTTATAATTGACCAATCAATGAAATCGTTCAAAAATAAATAACCATGTTACCATAACTAAACGAAAGCACATCTGTGTGAACAATCCCGTGATAAACTATAAATATTAATTGTTTGTATAACTGATACACTAGAAAGAAGGACATTGTTTATCTATCTATCATATGTCAAAAGATATAACACCATTTAGTTAAATTGTTTTCCGCTAGTAACTGGAAAATAGAATATTTGGACATCGCTGTACTCGAACCGGCGAGCTAATTGTTTAGAGGTAAGTGATATTGAAAAGGCGCAAAAACATACTCGTCCACAAGGGAATTCTGACACAATAGACAATAAGTCAACTCCAAAGTTAAATGAGCTGGCAAATGACAATACTTACAGCTAATGTCGTCATTGCAGGGCATTGTTTCGACTACATCACCCTCGCATGGTTTTCCACCACACGTAGGCTCTGGCATATTACAAGCACGGTATCGGTTCTTCTGTCCGCCAGTACAGTCTTTAGTACACTCTGTCCATTGAGTCCAGTTACCCCAACTTCCGTCAACTGAAATACGTTATTTAGACGGATAATTAATATACCATCCAAAAAGCATTTGAGAAAGGATAATTAAAGTTAAAACGTTGTCGACATTCTTTTTGATTTCATTATCCAAAAGTACCTAAAGTCCTGTTATTCTATTTCAGTCTATGCATACAGATGTAATAAAAGTGTCCCTATGCTGTAGAATAGAAAATATTTGAAATTTAAAAGTTTATCTTCGTTTGTAAATGTATATATAATTCAATTTTTATCAAAAAATATAATATATTACCAATAGCATCTTGTATTGGATAACATACACGTCCGCCGATAACAGCAACCTTCTCGCAGTAGCTGAATAAAGGACAATAGTTTGTGTAATATAATGGTGTAGTCATGGAGAGATTCACACACACACACACACACACACACACACACACACATTGTAGATATACCAACAGCAAAAACATTTTTCACAACTTTATATTCTATTTACCAATTTGCAGTCAAATACAAATAATATTGAAATACAGTAGAACGTCGATGGCTCTAACCCGACCGGACTAGACAAAATAGTTCGCGATAAGGGCTGTTCGGGGCAAGTATTGTTCAACTTGTATATAAATGTATATACATCGAAATAGGAATTCTACCCACTAGTTAGCGGCCTCGAGAGCGATTCATGCTTTATGCCCCTGTTACACTGGCTGTAGGGACGGTATTAGTAGCTGCAACTCACCATATTTCACAAAGGGACGAAGATATGACATCTCCGACACTATATTCCACTCCACCGACAATACACACTGGAGGACAGGGACCACTGCTACAGGGTTCTGATTCTTGAAGATCAGACGCATCACAATCGTCTCCGCTTCGTGAATTTCTGAAAATCGCAGTATACTACTTAAACAGTGTTCTAACATGCATTATTGTGTTAAATGTTCATGAAACTGCGCTCTAACAGACCGTATTGTGTTTTATTATTTATAGCAATGAATTGTCATACTAATAATGACGTGTAAATAATAGTAGGGAAATATATACAAATATTTTTTTTTTTATTTCATTCCGTAGGAAAGTAAAGATAGATATTCATATAAAGTTATATTTTTTATAGTGTCCTCCTTAGGAAAATAAATATAAAAATCAGATAAAGTCGTTATATTTTTTATAGTGTCCTCCTTAGGAAATAAATATAAAATTCAGATAAAGTCGTTATATTTGCTGATAAGTCCTCCTTAGTGGAGTAAACATAGATATTCAGATACAGTGGTTATATTTCATTATGGTGTCCTCCGTAGTAAAGACGAATACTTTTATATTTCTACATGTTTCAGAATACTTAATGTATTTCAGCATTGACATTGCAGAAACAACAAATCAATATAGAGCAATGCAAGTTTAAAGAATTAGTTTTTTTTGCAAAATATAAAGAACATACTTTTCAAACATATGACGAAATATATAATTATGCATCAGTAAATTTAGTATTTGAGTTATTTTACAGATTAATACGGAAATAACGACATAAAACGAGAGTTGAGCTAAATAACGTTTCTTTGCATGTCTGTCAAAAGGGCTCTTGAAGCTGTCAGTGCACTGAAAATATATACCTGTATCTGTATCTGGTACCGTCTCCACATTCCGCGTGGCATTCGCCCCATTCTCCCCACTCGCCTTCTTCACAACCTGATAGAAAAAAAAATCATATTAAATAGTCAGTATACTGTACAACGGCACAACCATGACAAATGGCAGATGCCACAGCGTTACGCTTAATGCAAGAAGGGGAGGTAATCGCCAAAGGAAAGGGAGGTATGACTCCGTGTATTAGCTCCCCGACAAGCAGTATTAAGAAGTTTACCATAACATGAGGCGCCGTCTTGTAACTATTAGTTTGTTTAAGACAACTTAAACCTGACTGTACTAAACCTCGTTCTTCCAACGTCATCATGTCATATGTCGAGACAGCGTGAATAAAAGTATCACCACCAGTCTATTCTATAAGACTATGGTAGCAAGTAAATTCATATTTATTTTTTTAGACATACTGAGGTAAATATATACAAAAAAGAAACAAAATATGAGATATACATATGTGCCCGATGGCTTTCACTAGTTAAAGCAGTAAGAGAATAATAATTACGAATACGTTAAGACGCAGACCCATACTATTTTCATTTGCTATGTGGTTTCACACATATTTAAGTATGTATAACCTATTCAAACCTATAATTTCCACAAGACAGAATAACGTTAAGACATTCAGATATAAGATAAATAGAATAGCAGCTAAATAGTAATAAAATATTCTATTTCATAGATTAATGTCAATTTTATTCATGGAAAAAAATACATGCTAGTATATAAAGTATGTTAAACTTACATCCTTCTATTGTTGAGCAGTTTATGCTGCCGTCATATTCGCATTTACTGAAACAGACAAATAACAGAGTTGAAAATTGAGAACCTTTTGAAATCCATCTATTCAAATTACTAATTGCAGTATTGCTAACAATATCACAAAGCAGTTATTCAAATAATTTGATTAAATACAAAGAGATGGTTTCGTTTGTTTATCATGTTAAGCCATGTTATACTATCCTGTCAGAATTGAACTTTTTTGAAAAGGAAAGTTAAACAGTGAGTTGGTGCTTCCGTGATATTTGCTAGACCATAAAAATAACATTGGAACTCCTAATCAATAACCAGATTTGTCTTTACTCGACATCCTTTATGCCTAGGAGCCAAAACAAATACTCAGACTCGCTAACGGACACACCAAGTATTCTGCTTCTTCATAGATATCAACTATTTTTGAATTAAAGAAAATGCTCCCCTGACAACGACAATAACAACTGTCTGAAGCTTTACACTGAATACTAATCAGGTAAGATGTCATTAAAGAATTGAAAATTAGTTTTAACTATATTTTCTTATAACGCTTTAAACATTTAAATTGCGCTGCCACGTTCGGAATATATACAGATTCATCGTATGTCTGCGTTAAAATGTCCTGAAAAATACTTCAAAAACGAGTTTACGCGGCTCATTACGTACAAAGTGGTAAAGTATATGTTTGCATAACAGTTAGTTGAGACAAGACTACTTTAAGGTATAAGGTATTCCGTACCATATCTCACACTCGTTACTGCCTTGTATTGTGGCACCGAATGGTACAATAGTTCCATCTTCTTCTGTGTAGCAAGGGCAGTTTTCTTCTTTGATACATTTGCCGTTATTGTCAAACACCATGCCTGGTTTACACGCGCATCCTGGCTCACACTCAGTGTTGTTGTCGCAAAGCTGACCCAATCGGTAATCCTTGCAGCTAATTGTTGTGCACATATTAGAACAGTTGGAAAACACTTCGTCTTTGTGATCGCAGACAGCTGTAAATATAGATAATAACTTGTTAAACTGCACAATATCAGATCACGACGACTGCAGACTGACAGGGAACGGAATAGCATTCATTTTTATTTTAACATGTATATTTTATGTCTGGCTGACAGGAACCGAAATAACACTTATTTTAACACGTATATTTTATGTCTCACTTAAAGGGAACGGAATAGCATCCATTTTATGTTAACATGTATATTTACTGTCTCGCTGACAGGGAACGGAAAAACACTTTTGTTAACATGTGTATTTTATATTTCGCTGACAGGGAACGGAAACGCACTTTTGTTTACATGTGTATTTTATGTCTCACTAACAGGGAACGGAATAGCATTTATGTTAACATGTGTATTTATTGTCTCATTAACAGGGAAAGGAATAGCTCTTATGTTAACGTGTGTACTTTATGTCTCACTGACAGGGAACAGAATAGCATTTATGTTAACATGTATATTTTATGTCTCGATGAATAGAAACATGTCTGTTTTATGCTCTGATGATTACGAAAGGATTAACACGTATGTAACCATGGCAAAGCAAACACGATAACGTTGTCTTTGCTAATCTGTCATTATTTACAATGCTAGTGTATTGCACTTTTCTTATTTCGATTATCTGTCTTTATTTACAATACTCGTGTATTGCACAACTCTTACTTTGATTATCTGTCATTATTTATAATGCCACTGTATTGCACTATTCTTACTTTGATTACCTGTCATTATTTACAATGCTCGTGTATTGCACAATTCTTACTTTGATTATCTGTCATTATTTATAATGCCAGTGTATACACTATTCTTATTTTGATAATCTGTCATTATTTACAATGCCAGTGTATACATTATTCTTGTTTTGATTATCTATCATTATTTATAATGCAAGTGTATACACTATTCTTATTTTGATTATCTGTCATTATTTATAATGCCAGTGTATACACTATTCTTACTTTGATTATCTATCATTATTTACAATGCCAATGTATTGCACTATTCTTAGTTTGATTATCTGTCATTATTTACAATGCCACTGTATTGCACTATTTTTACTTTGATTATCTGTCATTATTTACAATGCTCGTGTATTGCACTTACTTTCGTTACAACCTTCGGGTTGGCAAGCTTCCAGCTCCAAGGAGTCTCCGTCGCAATCCTCAGGATGTGTCTCACACCACCTGATACGTAGAGTCACTCCGGGTATACACGGGTCGGTACTTGTACATGGTGTCCATGACGTCCATGTGGTCCATGGAGGTGGAGTGGATGCTGAAAATTTATCATTTTATTTATTTAAGGTATTAATAAACTAAATAGAACCTTTTATATGTGCTTAATAAATATTTGGCGTTGCATAATATTTTGGTAAAGCATATCTTATTTGTATAATTATATCGCTTAACTAAGTATACTTCTCAGTGCGTGTGTTTCAGCACAATTCTGCATACAAAGTAATATGTGAGTACGATAAAAACAACTATAATTTTGTAATATTGTAGACCAATACTGAAAGCAATACTTGATCATTAGTTCAGGCAGAACCTGCTTGCAGATAAACAAGGAAATTTTCTTACTTAATTATGTACTCTTATGTTCTGTGTATAAGATATATTTATGAATATGTATTCTTATCAATGATGAGAAATATCATTTATGTGAATTACAGAAACATATAACGTACTTGTGCAAGGATCTGTATTACAGTCTTTGGATTCGTAATCGAGCATGTCACATGTGACGTCACCAATAACTTCACGTGTTCTCGATGTAATACCGTTGTCACAAGGTTTGGTGCACTCGCTCCATTCTGTCCATTCCGTAAAGACACATTCTGCGAGGAAACATTTAAATACATACTACGATGTGGAATAAAGTGACACATGCTTGATGACAACGTCGCCGGATCAGACGAAATTAGATTACATAAAACTTCAATTCATTCAGTGGTTTTTGACACTTTTATTTGTTTCACTTCATAACTATTAATGATAATACCGTCATGTCGATTTTATAAAAATGATATGTCGACCTAGCGTTGACTTACTGCTTTGCAAAATTATAATATACATCTCCAAAAACCGTGATATTGTGACACGTGACTGTGAAAACGACACTTATCTCTGTATTTAACGCTACAGTAGTGTCATATTAATTTGAAAATAAATATAAAATATCATACCGTCGCACTCTTCCTTTTCCATGCACTCTATTTCTGTGTCCACACACGTGCTACAAATAAAATACGAAGATTTAGTCAACTGACCAATAAGTTATACAATACAAATATTTTAATGGCATGTACAGTAGCGAATGATTCTTGTTCCCGATGACCAAACTCTGACTTTCTGTTATTTGTATATTTTAAAATGTTGCCAGCAGAGAAATAGTAAGGTCTCGTTTACCCGTCGCCCAGCTGCAATTTACATAGTGTTGTTTTTACAACTGGTCGTTCAAAGGCAATTGTATATGTTGTAATTATCTTTTGTATTTTCATTGGTTGAGTTAAGCTGATTTGGGTGTGTCCGTTGAATATTACAGGATGATGTGCATTTATATTTTTAATAATTGAATTCATGTGTTTGCCAGATAGCAGTTTGACAAAAATGCACAGCGTGCTGACAAAACTATTCAGTATTGTATTTACACGAACGAACAAAGGCTTACCAGTTTTTACAAAGAATATGCAATACAGTATCGGCAGGTATTTCATCACCAATTGCAAATGCCTCTTCGGCAGCTGAAAACTCATTGTCGCCATCCAAATCAATAAAACCAATTCTGTCCTGCGTTGATACTTCCTTAAACAGTTCTTCAAATATTGCGTCAGTGAAAACACAAACAGCTGTAAAACAAATTAAAGTTTATATACCCATATAAAAGTAGATTTTCGATAAGGATAGGATTTTAATACGTTGTGGGGTGAAACGGTAAAACACGATTTTAACGATACAATTTTCAGACTTGGGGCGTTATAAACGTATTTGGCACTTTATTGGGCGTACCCGTTCAAAACGCCGGATTTTAAGTAAATTTTATTATACATCCCAACTTTTGGCCTCAAGATCCGCTATTGATGGTACGCACCTTCTGTGGTTGAATAAGAAGTTGATGTTGGCTGGGTGGTTGAGGCAGTCACTGGGTGAGAACAAGCCTCTACTGTCAATCCCTTTACTTGTTGATTGTTTTTATTAGAATCTATATCAAATTCAAACTCTACAACGGCACCTGTCTTTCCTTCAAAGTTCACTATGATATTGGTCATGTCACCGGAATTGTCTACCGCATACTGAAGAAGCGAAAAAAAAAAAGAATCAAGATAATTAACTAACACACATCTATATAACAACTTGTCAGTTTCATTGCAAGGGTCAGGCATTATTTCTCTTGATTTATTGAAATGGTTTAAATTCACAGTCACAATGAATAAGCTTAATTGCACCCACTTTTTCTAAGCAATATCTCGGATATCAATCTCTCCAAATATCTGATATCTGAAATTTCATTTACCAAATTGTATTGACAAGGTTTAATGTTTGAAAAACAGCATATATTATCTTTACACCATACACGCTTAACCGCTTAATATAAGAAAAATATATATCAACAAGGCATTACGCGACAATATGTGAATAACAAATTGTTCCGAACAATTTAAGAATTTCATTTTTCATGCAATACTCAGAATATATGTAATATATACATGTCAAAATATATTGTTTACAAACAATTTGATATACTCTTTATTACACACCTTTCGGGAATCAACAGCGTCGTCATTGATGTCTTTCAAATATACTTCCAAAACTTCGAAACCTCGAATAGATACAGTGACGGCATATACTTTGCTATTTTCATCGTTTGTATCAGCGGATATAAGTACAGACGTATCAGTGCCAGCAACTTTCGGTAACCATCCAAGGTCAGGCGAAGAATTGAAGGCATCATCCAAGGTAGATCCAGACTTACTCGGTGTTTCAGATTCCAAATGCACGGATTGGTCGGTTAATTCTTCCACACAGATTTCTGCAAATGCAAATCTTACAATTATATTCATTTCCTTTTATCAAACCGTGTATCGTGTCTCAAACTTGAATCCTACCTCACATCTAGATGTTTTAAATTCGATAATACCTAACAACTATAAATATGTCCATACATATAAATGCAACAGTATTATCAATGCTTTTAATGTTATCAATTAACACTAAAACAAGTTAAAGGACAACATTAGCATTTAGTGAGCTACAAGGAGATAGTTACATACTACTCATAAAGAAATGCATGACCAAATTCTAAAGTCTAAATAGACCATAAATGGTATGTTTAACTTTAAAAAGATTCTTGAAAGGCCATGAAGACATTTGAGCCGTATGTCAGTGGGTAATGAAATAACTACTCTTGGCTAATGACAAGTCCACCATAAATCTGTCTAACTCAAAACAGAGTAATGTATCTTGTCTGACAAGATCCCCTGAGAGATTATGAAAATATTTTTTTAAGTATCAATGATGATGGCTAGTAGTGAGAATGAGATTCCTCTAGTTGAACCACCGTCCTTCCGTAAATAACAGGCAAACCACACGAACCGTATCTGGATCGAACTGAACTCGAACCCACAACTTAAACCGTGATAGATAAGTGGTCACTAGACAAAAGCGTCTTCGAAAAAATCGGCCACGGTGGACCTCATATGAGAAAGTTAATTACATATTTCTATTAGCAGTAGTGTATACAATACAATTTGAAACATAACTAGTAAATCATCCAATATGGTAAGTTGAGTAGTTGAGAATGAAACTGTGTACATACCCTTAGGAACATAACATGCTTTTATTGCCAGTTGACTTATTTCAAGTGGATTGTTTTCGTTATTCCGTCTTACTAGTTCTATTTCAACGACATATCCCATTGCAATACCATTAGGAATAGAAAATGTTATCACTTCTCCGTCAATGAGGTTGGATCTGACCTGAATTGAAAATAACATATTTAATAGAAATGACTCAATTAGTATCAGGTTTTTGTTTCATCAGCGTATTTACATATTTAAGAAAACTTACACATATTGAATAAAAAAATCTGCATATGGTGTTATTGGTGATGACTAAAATTTATGTTAGTTTTAATTGTTTAAATATTTATGTCTAATGTAATGTTATTAAAACAACATTAATTTATTGTAGCAGGTTAATAAAGCCGATATGAAAAATATATATCTTGTTTCCATGAACAACAATTTACAGATATATGAAACCGATATAAATAATGATTTTGTACCTCTTCGTATACTGACAGGAGTCCCTCACTCGGCAGAACGTTTACTGTAACAGACTTTGCATTTTTGGTGGCGAATGTTATTTCCTCTATAGTTGGGGTATCCAGAGAAGATATTGTGATGCTCATTATTTCAGTTGATGCAAAAGGAGAGGCGGAATAGGAATTTCCTGACCCTTCGAGGGCTTGTCTAGGTTGGTCCACGAATCCGGACGAGGATACGGTAAATGACACATCGTTGGATAGGACGTCAATTGCAATTTCCTCACAAACAACTGTAAATAAATATAACTGAAGAACCGACGGAAGCCACTAAAACATTCAGTAATATACTGTGGAAATAATAAGTATTTATTTAGTGTATAATTTAGACAGGATGATTGAATATTGTCATAGCTAAAACACGTTTCATTTCAGATATGATCGTCAACTTCAAGTACGCTTTTAATATATCAGTATCGATAATCGATATACTTGTGTGGAAACGGAAACACAGCAAAGTTGAAATGCCTTGGAGTCCTTGGAATTATGAAGTTAAAACAGCGCTGTTTAAAAACAGAATACCGCTTAGGCCGGTACTACGACTCACAGGGGTCGTTGCATGTTTCAGAAACTTTTATAAACAGACACAGTAAAACAGGGTGTGCTATTGTCTTCTCTTGGTTGCTTTCTTTACTTCCCATATATCTTTATCAGATTAAATTCACTGATATTCAAACATCAAATCAATTTTTACTCAAGTGAACGCATAACCATATGTAAACATTAGCATCTCAAGTGAACGCATAACCAAATGTAAATTTTAACATCTCAGGTGAACGCATAACCATATGTAAATATTAACATCTGAAGTGAACGCATAACCATATGTAAATATTAACATCTCAAGTGAACACATAACCATATGTAAATATTTACATCTCAATTGAACGCATAACCATATGTAAATTTTAACATCTCAAGTGAACGCATAACCATATGTAAATGGTAACATCTAAGTTTTACAGAAGCTTTATATTTGTTTTTGTAATTTTGTAATTAACAACCGTCACATTAGTCTTTGGAATTATATTTTGTTTAAATTGTCTCTTAATCTTAACGATGGAACAAGATTAAATTTAAATATATTTAACAGTTTTGTCACACTTAACAACAAATCCAAAACACAAACAAATGGGAAAACTGTAGTTGCTAGATGGCTCAAAAGAACACATCTCACAATGTTGATGATTGGAGGGTCATGACTTCGACCTTATCAACCAAATTTGGCCAGTTCAATTACTTATCTGAGATGGTATAATTATATAGCTACTGTGTAAGTACAGTAATGATAACATGATAACTGTTAGGGAAATAGAGCACACAAGGACAAATAACGCAATTCTTGACAATTAGAGAGCCATAATTCTAATATAAATATCACATTAAGCCATTCAATAACGTGTCCAATATTTTACAATTATATAACCGCTGTATAAGTTTGATGTAAACACAATGAAACACAACTCGTATTGAGCTAGCTCAAACTATTACAAATATGACATTGTTTTAAACGTAGTTCAAAATAACTAACAATAACAATATGTGATATAGAACCTCGAGTAACCTAATACTTCATGTTTTCTAAATAAGTTAAATACTACCGCAACCAATACCAAATACAAGAAACAGGACCGCTTTGGCAAATTAACAAATTTAAACATACACGGCGTTGAATATACGGAAGTAGATGATGTAGAAGACTCTGTTACGGTAGTTGACATTTGTGTGGATGTGGATAATTCCTTAGGATGTGAACACGCTTCGACAAACAGAAGCTTCACAACAGGGGTATATCCGTCACGAGCCTCGAAATTAACTTCAATATAACTGCCAACTGTACCGAGGAAATTGTCGATAACAACTATGTCGTTACTTGATACTGGGTACTGCAAGAAAGTAAATAAAGTCAGTTTAAATCGTTACTTTGTAGATTAAATGTATAATATGTTGAAGATTATGAAAATAATAATAGTAGTAAGTGTCAATTAAATTAACTTTTCAAGTAATATATCTAAAACGTCATTACTTATAGGAAAACAACTCTGTAATCCGGAACAATTTATGCATAATAGTCATTTTAAAAAGAATACACTTGTGCAAATGCTATACATGTAATAAATTGTCATTTTAATAGTGCAATGTATTGGAGAATGAAAATAAAAAAGTAAATAAAAAATATTTTTGATATATATATATATATGCACAAAAATAATGAAGATATATCAAACACTGCATTTATACTTTAATGATTTGGTTTTGAACGTTTAGTATATGTCTATCGTTTTCCATGTGTTCTTATACAAACATGGTCAAAGACATGTAAAAATGTTTATACGATTTGTACTTACGATTAATCCATTAATTATTTAAATTATTTGATTATAAAATATCATCAGTAAGTGCACACATAGACAATGTGAAATTGAAATACCTCTCTTGCGTCAACCTCAAGATAAAATGAATCCAAGACAGTTATTACTACTGGTACTCCGATTGCAACATTCTTAATTGACACTTCGATGTTATAAACATCAGTGATGTTTGGTGCTCCAAAGTTCATGGTTATCGTGACCATATCTTCATCATCTGGTATTGGCTTGAATCCCTTAGATGTCGTTATATCTTGTGGAACAGTATCTACAATTATACATAAATACATCTTATATACACAATGCTTCAAAGTATTACTGTTTGAATCGTTTTACAAAACAACCGAGTTATGTTTACAGTTAAAAACGGAATAAAGACAACATCAAAAGCGTTTCCACGTCTGGTCAACAACATGCCTTTCGCTCCACACCCCACCCACCCCTCTCATTCTCTCTTCCTCTCTCTCTCTCTCTCTCTCTCTCTCTCTCTCTCTCTCTCTATATATATATATATATATATATATATATATCTTCCTCTCTCCATGCACGCATAAAAAATAAAATTAAAAAAAAAAAAACTTTTAAAATCATATTTTTGCTAGTAAATATTATGTTTTGTGTTTTAGAATGTTTATACCTACTTTATAGTTTACGGCAGCTCGTCCAATATTGTTTTCAGCACAATACATACACGTACAATATATTCCCATATTGTGCAAACACTATAATGTAACCCTGTATTACTGAGAGCAAATTAATTTTAAAGATGACAATCTATTTATATATATTGCAATAAAATGATAGCATGTTGACTTTTTAGGGTTAGTTTCGTGCGTGATACGCATACTCATTGTTTTTGTTCATGTTCTTTTAAAACGTTCTACATTACTTTTAAAAATATGGCTCAGTGACGAATGTTTCGGACAAATGAAAAGTTTTTCCACTATATCTTTCAGAATGCAAGAAGTGCACATAAAACTGTTTTAAAAATGTCACAAACATACCTTGTTCTCCTTCAGGACCGGTGGCGACCATATGAGAGTCAGATAAATCTTCATAACACACCTCTGTCAATAAAATGCCAAAATAATTAGAATAAGACAATATAAAGTATTGCAACACTTTATCCGATCGGGGGACATTTTCAGCAGGAGACGTGAGCGATTATCCAATTGAACCTATCGTATTCACCAACCTTTCTTAAGAATATTCTTAGACTTTAGCTTGAAAATCCAAATTTCAACCATAGATAACTAGTTTACAATGACAGATAGAGTAATTGTGAGAGTTTTATTATAGTTTTATTATATGTTAGAGTGTTCCTATGTGCTTGCAAATTTTGGCCTCAAAAATAGTATTGAAGTGTGTTGTTCAAAATTCATTCCTGAGTTCAAGTCTAGAAATAGTCTTAAGAATGGTTGGTGAATACCAACCCAGTAATCAATGTGTTGATATTCAACCATACACATGGAAATGCAATAAACGTATATATTAGATCTGTATTCAATAAGCGAAACACACTTACCTGTTGGGAAATAACAAGCCTTGACCAAGACTTCCGAAATGATTGGTTGATTCACCTCGCCTTCACGTTTGTCCATTATCAGCTTCACAACGTTACCGTCACCGTTGATGTGGATATCAATAAATTCTTCATCGGCGACATTTTTAAACGTCTTAAAATAAATAAATATACGTATGAGTTAAAAACAAGCTTCTCACTTTTACTTATATATACTTATACTATATAATTTAATATATAAACAAAATCAATTAGAAAATTAGAATTAGTTTTATTAACTTTTACCTATAACGGGAAATAGTTGTTATGGATTAATTCCAGTTATAAGGTGTCCGTGGGTTTTATTATTGGCCAAGTTCTCCCAAGGTTGAGTCAGTTTTTGTCATATAAAATTAGCATTTTCTTTGATAAGAAATAAACCACGATAATTATGGTAGATGTAAATATGTGTTGAAGCAGTTATATGTATCTATAATAAGAACACTATAAGCTATGAAGTATACAGTTGCAATGTTTAAAGTAGTAATGTTTGTAATACAAATGTAGTTTGTATTGTATCATAGCTGTATTAAAAATTCCTATCAAATACGGGTACAGCCATACAGAACTTCGTATTTTTCACTCTCATAGAACCATTCAAAAGTTCATGATCGTACATTATAAATATTTAAAGAATATCAGGAAAAATAATAAAAATATTAAAATGAATAAAAAGCATCTCATTATCATTAATAATGCAATACGAATGGTTTTGTATGTCAAATCCACCAAAACGTCACAACACTGATATCTAAATTGGATAGGTAAACTTGAAAGTAATCCCCATTCGGAAAATAGACCGCACTTAATACTGGTTGACGTCATTCAGACTCTTTCTAAGATAAAACATTGTTTACTATGTGTAAGCCTGTATCAATGACGGGAAATCTATTTTTGTTTAACCTAGGCGCGTAGACCAAGTTTAAGATCCCTTTTGCACATATTATTTTGGCATGCTTAATTAATGTCCTTTTGGCAATATGGGGTTTAGAGAGTATATATAGGCATGATATATTGGAAAAATATGTTTTTAGCCAATTTTAAAAGTTTGAACATTCCTGATGAATTCCCTTTAAGAGTTTAGATGCTAACACTTCTGATCTATATGTATTTCAAGTGTGTTTGGATTTAAAACGTATCGGTTATAGGTTACTATACACATACATTTTACACTCTACTGTTTAAATGTTAAATCCACATATCTCACCTTGTCTCATCTTGTCTCACATTGTCTTACATGCCTTACCTTTGATTTAGTTGGTACTGTATCATCTTCAGTTTCATATATTGCCAGTGTCATCTTGGACACGTACGAGAATCTTGCCTGTACATCTGTTACGGTAGATACGTCGTCGGCTTCTATAACAATAACGTAAGCTGCTTCTGTAACTCCTTCTTGAAGAGTGTAGGATGCTCCCGATCCCAGAAGCGCTTGTGTTGGCGCTCCTTTCGGTTTTTCACCACTCTGTCGTTTCTGACCCCCTTCGAGGTTTTCTACATATATTCTTAATCCGTCGGTATGGATAAGGATGTGGTCAGGGATACAAATCTCTGTTTAAAGAAAGAGATAATATGTTTATCTATCGGTAACAGTTCTGGTATAAACATATTATTCTAACAAAAATGATGTCATAGTTCGAGCGATGCGAAACCAGTGATCACTCATTTCTCGTATAATGAAAAACATCAGTTGAATAAATTATTACACTTCGCAAGTTAAATCTGACACTGAAATGTCATTTTTCAAAGCTAAATACGTACGTACTGTACCATTATCTACAATTCATTATGCGTCTCAATACAGCAGTCTATATACGAACACATAGTGCCGTTGATATCACCGGTTTGCTCAGACTCGGATTCAGGAAGAAGAAACATAAGTTGAAGATAAACTCCAAGTCGTTAAAATATTTACTTAATTAACTGAATATTTTATTCAAGAGATCTTAGTAATTTATCGTTAGGAATAAAATGAAATGAAATTATCTTGTTATTGCTGTACAACTGTATTCATTATACATTCGTAAGAAATAGGACATAGGTAACATGTATGTTTCCTTAAACTACATGCATCAAAATGTACATAGTAGATATTTCAAACACAATGTATTCTGATTGTACACAATACATATGTGATGTTATATTGTGCATGTTTGCACAACACTACACATACGGTTATAATGCAAAACTATGTTTTATTACATATAAGGTATCAATATCTACAAATATGTTAATAAGACATATATTAATCGTTAAGCTTTCATTTTAATTCTTAAAACATTTCTAATATTTGAAATGTTTATATTAAAATGTTTCTATAACTTTGTATTTTTGTTATAAAATATTGTTGTTTAAACGTATACCGACAAAATATAATTTGAATTCAACTTACACACGGTGCACCAGTTTGACGTGACCTACTAAAATAGATATGTTTGCTATTATGTGCAAAATACATACCGGTTGAAGAAACTGGTGTTGAGGTGGAAGATATTAGAGGTTCAGAACAAGCCTCGACCTTCAGGTCATGAACTGATGGAGATTTGCCAGCCTCTGCCAAAAACTCTATTTTAATCTCTGCTCCAACTTGGCCGAGGAAATCAACAATTGCATGTTCCGGGGAAAAGTCCAACGGATACTGAAAAATATTGGACATTCCTTATGTTATTGTACATTTAATTTTATTTATCAAATAAAACGACTTGTTTGTTACGGTCATAACATAATGTATTGTCTTTTTGATATCAGTCAATACTGTTTTAATATCTATAGCAGTTTATGTAAACTTTTACCTGTTATTTCCTGTCCAGAGTAAGGCGATCAGTCGATACAAATTCGAATAATTACGTTAAAATATACATTGTATCTCATTAAAAGGTATTTAGCATTTGAACTGACAAATGTGCGAGTACTTCAAAATACGAAAACACTTAACTTAGAAATATATATAATATGTATGATTGCTTTACTTAGAAATATATATAACATGTACGATTGCTTTTCTTAAAAATTTAACATGCAATGATCTTATTATGCTTTCAAATGCGATTAAAAATACTTTAGTCAATGCCTGTAAATATTCATAATCTGATCCACTGCGTTTGCATCATCCGTTAAAAAAGTATAATGACTTACTGCTATTCTTTGCACGGCAATGTCATCCGACGTCTTTAGTATAAAGTTGACTTGAATCATATCAACAGCCTTTAACTCGACATTATAAACACTTGCTGAGTCGTCTTTTAAATCCACAACCAAAACGGTTTTTTCCAAAGGTGTTGGGTACCAACCGCTGCCACCTTCTAAAGCATCAGAAGGTTCAGAACCATCTTGAATATCAGTTGAATTAAGACCCAAGTGATGATCAGCAAGGTATTCCATACAGGTCTCTGGAAAGAAACAAGTCAACAGATGCATATTATGCAAACTACACGGCTGAAAGTACTTTATACATTTATGTGTTTACAATGATCACTATTTATATGATTTGTTACATTCTTTTCTATTCAAATTCGTCAGAAAATAGCTCTTACCATCCGTGCACCGTGTCCTTGACATTTCGTTTGGATGACAAGAAAATATTTATTGTAACTGGTTAGCAAGTAGCATTTATGGTGTTGCATTTTTTAGGCTAGTATGGTGTTTATAATATAGGTGAATTAAAAAGTATTTAATAGTATAATGTTAGAACAAAGAACGGAAGAGGAAAGGAGAACAATAAATTAAATATTTCGCAAAAATGAGACTGTGGGAGGCGCCAGCATCAGTTACTTTGATAGTAACAAACATACCCACTGGCTTGTAACAAGCTTCAATTAGAACGTCTTCCACTTTTACAGTCGCATCTTCCTCTTCGCCAGATCTCAGATAGACAGTCAGTTCTATGATACTTCCAATAGATCCCTCCAGGTCGAATGAAACCTCATCGACATTTTCTAGGTCGGTCTTTGTCTATCGAAAGAAGCGTTTGTTAAAAAGTTGTTGAAACACATAGAGACTGACCGATGCTATTTAACATTAATTTTATGATCGAAAAATAGCTACATTGAGTACGTAAAGGGTAATTGGTTGCAAAGGAATTTTCAATATATAGTTTTGATTCTTGCACTTGGCACTTCCACCCATTGATCTGTACCCATGTTCAAAGTGTCGTTCAAATTCAATTCCTGGAATTCATTCCAAACTTATATCAACTAGATATTTCGGACATGCAAATATAACAGAAAAAAAAGATACAAAAGGGAAGAAATTATGTCATTATTCAAGATAGAATTATGATATGTTCTCTCTCCATCTCAACACACTGCTATTAATCCATGTTCAAATTCGCATTTCAATACATTCGCTTTCAATACATTCGATATTTTCTCCGGAAAAAGCAAAAAATAAAAAAAAATGAAGGTGAGACTATTACGTCATTTCACTACGATTAAGGTTATCTCGCCCTGTACTTCCACACACTACCCTCTGTCATGATTCAAGTGTATCGAGGTTCCTTCAGAGCTTTTCCAATTATTTTCCGGACAAAGACTCGGACAGACGTTCCGATATACAGATAGACAGACAAAGCGGTAGCTGAGCATAAAAAAACTATTTCATGAATACAATTACTCGTATTGCATATGAAGAGTTTTGTGGTACTACTTGTATTGACCCATTGTTAGGTATTTGTGTCTTACAGTTACATATATTGTTACATTACATTTTATTTTTAACATATACTGACATTCAGCTAGTGGAAACATGTTTGCACTTTGACTGGCGATTTTTACAACCCTTCGGTTCGTGATACGTATATAATTTCTCTTATTGTTCCGATAACTGTGCCCTTTATATTTCTGATATTAAAACATTTCGACTTGCTAACATTATGCTCGTTAGAGCCTCTTACTATCTAATATGGCAACAAGTTTAATACATTTGATGATAAAATGACATTATTGTCTGGTCATTTTTAAACTGTGATATTTGTTCTCACCTGTGTGGTCACGGCATCTCTTGTGAACTTTTTGAACTGTTCTAGGGTTACTGAGCCAACTCGTTTGGTACTTAAAGACACGGTCATCACCTCTACATCAACAGATGACGAAATCACGTAGGTCAATACAACCTTGTCATCTACAGGAACAATCTTGAACGGTGTTTCTGATCCATGCAGCGACATGTAAGCCAAGTCGGAAACTGGATTTGAAGATACCCGAATGTCGTCCGACCAAATGTCTACTATGTCCGTCTGACAATATGCTGTGGGAATATAAATAAGTACGTCGACGTATCTTTTTTTGGCAAAATAGCTACATTATTTCTTGTACACCGGCTATGGATATCTCCATTATTTCCGGAGTAATGTGTTTCTATCACAGCATAGGCCAAGATAAAATTATTACGCTGTGATGTAACGTCATTCATAAAATCCTTGCGCAATGACGTAACGTCATTCGTAAAATACTTATGCTATGACGTATTCATTCATAAAAAACTATAGTATATTGCGCTACTATCATTAATGATCCGGAATACAATATCTAAATAATACACAGTTAGGTTTGCATACAAGAGAAACTATCCTTTATATGCTGTTCGGTGCTTATGGAAAATTCCGTCCCTCGGTAGAACCTCGTTATCGTTAAAATAGTTTTCCTTTGGGATGGAATTTTCCATCTGCACATCAAACACATGAAAAAGAAATATCAACATTATACTAATGAAATAGATCCAAAACCATCACAATGCTAGCATATTAGAATAATTGTCTTTCAAATACAACAGTGTCCACACATACATTTCTTAGTATACGTTCGCGACCAGTTCATTATATTCTTCTCACAGTATGTTGTAGATATATAAATATGTTTATCAATTTATTTTTCACACAAAAACATAACAAACTGTATTTACTTTAATACACAAAAAACGAATACGAACTATCAGCATTTTATACATGATAAAAAAATGTCAAATACGTCATAATGCAAGCATCTTTGAATGACCTTCTATCTATTATAATAGGATTCAAATATCATTTGCTTACTGGTATCAACATATGTTTTAGCAGACAGGATATCTTGGCCAACCAGTTAAGACACTTAAACAATGTATTCAAATTCCAAGCCAACTATTTCGTTAGCATTGTATGTGTGTGTTATTTGCCTACATTTATTCCATACAAATGTTTTAAATCTGGATAAAATATTTTAGTTTTGCTCTTGCATCAAATATGAAACCATTAGCTTTTCATTAATAACATATTATTTCACAGATGTTTATAATAAAGTCATCGTGTAAAGTTGTGTTATGTTATTTGTTGTTATGTTATATCGTGTGTACGTTGCTTGCATATTTCCTGCTATTCAATTATTCCAATACTATGCAATGACCACCGATAAGATTTGCCTTCTAATGACGTAAACTGTTTGGATATTAATGTCATGATTTAAATGCAGTAGCATGTGCAGAGTCTTTGCAATTTCAAACTTTGTACGTCGTTAAATGTATGGGCAAACATCGCAAACGTTTAACAAATAAAACTCTTGTCTTATATTTAGTACTGATATCACTTATTTTAGTATATAAATTTGCCAACATATGTGTCTAGTTTATCAGTGCTATTATGCGTCCATATACACATAAACTTCATATTTCTGTATGGGTTCAGTAGCGGTGTAACGTCATGAACACGTTAAATATGACAGAATACTCGTAAACTATATATTATGTTTCTTTGATCTATACGCATCACAATGTGCCAAGTAGTCGTGTTTAGGTTTCCTTAAACTGTACTCATCACAATGCACCTAGTAGTCGTGTTTATGTTTCCTTCAACTGTACTCATCATAATGCACATAGTAGTATATTTTGACAACAATTCGAATCTATAAGTTTGTTATATGTGCAAAATACATACGAGTTGTTGAACTTGTTGGTGTGGTGGGTCCCGAAGTTGAAGATGACCTTGTAGTCGATGACGATGGTGTGGTCGTCGATGACACATATGAGGAAGTTGACGACAGAGGTTCAGAACAAGCCTCGACCTTCAGGTCATGAACTGATGGAGATTTGCCAGCTTCTGCCAAAAACTCTATTTTAATCTCTGCACCAACTTGGCCGAGGAAATCAACAATTGCATGTTCAGGTGAAAAGTCCAACGGATACTGAAAATATTAGACATGCCTTATGAATTGTTATTGTACATTTAATTATATGTCACGTGGACAACTAAGAGTTTTTTAACAATCGTTATAATATATAATGTCATATTGTAATCGGCCAATACTGTTTCAATCTCTTTAGCAGTTTTAGTAAACTTTTATCAGATATTTCCTGTTCAGCGTAAGTCAACAAATCAATACAAATTCAAGTAGTTAATTAAAAATGTATCTAATTAAAACGTATTTAAGCATTTTGATTGACAAATGTGCGAAAAGTACAAAAACGCTTTACTTAGAAATATATATAATATGTATGATAGCTCAAGTCAAGATTTACCATGCAATTTACTGATGATGCTTTCAAGCGCGATTAAAAAATACTTTAGTCAATGCCTGTAAATATTCATAATATGCTCCACTGCATTTCTATCACCTGTTAAAAAGTATAATCACTTACTGCTATTCTTTGCACGACGATGCCATCCAAGGTCTTTAATATAAAGTTGACTTGAATCATATCAACAGCCTTTAACTCGACATTATAAACACTTGCTGAGTCGTCCTTTAAATCCACAACCAAAACGGTTTTTTCCAAAGGTGTTGGGTACCAACCGCTGCCACCTTCTAAAGCATCAGAAGGTTCAGAACCATCTTGAATATCAGTTGAATTAAGGCCCAAGTGATGATCAGCAAGGTATTCCATACAGGTCTCTGGAAAGAAACAAGTCAACAGATGCATATTATGCCAACTACACAACTGCAAGTACTTTATAACATATTGTGTTTACAATGATCACTATTAATATGATTTGTTACATTTATTTGTATCCAAATTCGTCAGAAAATAGCTCTTACCATCCGTGTACCGTGTCCTTGACGTTTCGTTTGGATGACAAGAAAACACATATTTTATTGTTACTGGTTAGCAAGTAGCATTTATGGTGTTGCATTATTTAGGCTAGTATGGTGTTTATAATATAGGTGAATTAAAAACAGTATTTAATAGTATCATGTTAGAACAAAATACGGAAGAGGAAAGAAGAACAACAAATTTAGTCATTCGCAAAAATGAGACTGTGGGAGGCGCCAGCATCACGTACTATGACAGTAACAAACATACCCACTGGCTTGTAACAAGCTTCAATTAGAACGTCTTCCACTTTTACAGTCGCATCTTCCTCTTCGCCAGATCTCAGATAGACAGTCAGTTCTATGATACTTCCAACAGATCCCTTCAGGTCGAATGAAACCTCATCGACATTTTCTAGATCGGTCTTTGTCTATCGAAAGTAAGCGTTTGTTAAAAACGTGTTGAAACACTGAGATATTTACCGATGTTATTTAACAAAATAGACAACTGTATCTGTAGAACCGTTGGATGGAAACTACTCGTACACGTACTTGTCGATGATTGAGAAATAGCTACATTTAGTACGTAAGGATTATAGGGTACAAAGGGAAGATATTTCGGAGAATGTTCAGGATATAGCTTCGGTTCTTGCATTTAGCACTTCCAGACATTGACCTGTGCCCATGTGCAAAGTATCGTTGGATTTGTTCCATTCCATACTTGTATCAATAAATATTTCGGACATGCAAATATAACCGAACATAAGATACAAAAGTGAAAATAATTATCTCATTATTCCAGATAGAATCATGGTTTACTCTATCTGCATATTGTCACATTGACATTTATCGATATTCAAAGTCGCATTGGATTGCTTTCAATATTAACTCGCCCTGCAGTTTCACCCAATAACCCTCTATCATGATCCAAGTGTCTCCAAGTTCCTTCAGAGCTTTTCCAACTATATTCCAGACAATGACCCGAACGTTCCTACGAATGGGTATTTAGGTGGCTACTTTGCGCCAAGCTTATTACTTGTGTGTTTAAATTTTAGCCACCGAAAAGGAAAAAGACCCCATTAAAGCTGTTTTTTTTCAACTGCTTTTCAACCGTCCATAAAAATTACTAGCAATTAACCCTAGACACTTAACTACCCATTCGTGTGCACGGACAGACGCTCCAACTTACAGATAGACGGATAAAGTGGTAGCTGCGTATAAAACAAATCTATTTAATGAATACAAAAAAATAGTATTGCATATGAACAGTTTTATAGTACTACCTGTATTGGTCCATTGTTAGGTATTTGTGCCATACAGTTACATATATTGTTATACTACATTTCATTTTAAATATATACTGGCATTCAGCTTGTGGAAGCATGTTTGCACTTTGAGTGGCGGTTTTTACAACCCTTTGGTTAGAAATACGTATATAATTTCACTTAGTGTTCCCATAACTTGAATTTTGCGCTAAAAAATAATACGACTTGCTAACATTATGCTCTGAAAAGCTTCTTATGACATAATCTAGCAACAAGTTTAATACATTTGATGATAAAATGACATTCTTGTCTGGTCATTTTTAAACTGTGATATTTGTTCTCACCTGTGTGGTCACGGCTTCTCTTGTGAACTTTTTGAACTGTTCTAGGGTTACTGAGCCAACTCGTTTGGTACTTAAAGACACGGTCATCACTTCTACATCAACAGATGATGAGATAACGTAAGTCAATACAACCTTGTCATCTACAGGAACAATCTTGAACGGTGTCTCTGATCCATGCAACGACATGAAAGCCGACTCGGAAACTGGATTTGAAGATACTCGAATGTCGTCCGACCAAATGTCTAATATACCCGTCTGACAATATGCTGTGTAAATATAAATCATTAATTTCAGTACATTATTTTCACATTATATCTACACTTTTCATGCACATCGGACAGGAATATCTCCATTTTTACCGGGGTTAGGTGTTTCTATCTCACACTTGGGCCGATATAAAAGTTTTGCGCTGTGACGAAACGCCATTCATAAAATCCTCGCACTATGACAAATTCCTTGCGCAATGACGTCACGTCGTTCAGAAAACCCTCGTGCTATGACGTATTCATTAATAAATACTATGGTATCCTTGCGCTACTAAAAAATAATCCGGAATAAAATCTTAAGAAAAAAAGTTATGGTTGTATACAAGAAAAAAGTATCGTTTATATATTATTTGATGCGGATGGAAAATTCCGTCCCTCAGGATTTGTGTTTTGGCGGTAACTCGTAACCTCGTCACAACTAAAACAGATATTTCTCGTGTTTTCCATTCGAACCTCAAACCCATACTCATAATCGTAATTGATATAATACAGTCATAATATAATAAGTCATTGTCTAAATGTTGTGCAATATTACTTGTTTGTTATATCGTGTGTACGTTACTTTATGTTATTTATTTATTTCAATACTATGTAATGACCGCCGAAAAGATCTGCCTTCTTATGACGTAAAACCTTAGATATTAAGGTCAAGATTTAATACAATTTCGTGTGTACAGTCTGTAAAATCCCAAGCTTGTCCCTTAACTGTAAGGGCACACGTCGCAAATGTAAATCACATAAAATGCCTTATATTTGTATTATAATTCATCTAGTATTTTTGTATGGATTCAATAGCGGTGTAACGTCATGAATATGTTGAATATGACATAATTCTCGTATACGGTATATGTTTTTCATTGAACTGTACGCATCAAAATGTGCCTAGTAGTCGTGTTTATGTTTCATTGAAATGTAAGCATCAAAATGCGCCTAGTAGTCGTGTTTATATTTCCTTTAATTGTACCCATCAAAATGCGCCTAGTTATCCTATATATTCATTGAAATAAACTGATCAAAATGCACCTAGACGTATATATTGACTACAACTAACACACGGTGCATACGTTCGACGTGATATTTTACACCATCGAATATATGAGTATTTTATATGTTCAGAATACATACGTGTTGTTGAACTTGTTGGTGTGGTGGGTCCCGAAGTTGAAGATGATCCTGTAGTCGATGACGATGGTGTGGTCGTCGATGACACATATGAGGAAGTTGACGTTATAGGTTCAGCACAAGCCTCAACCTTTAGGTCATGAACTGATGGAGTTTTGCCAGCCTCTGCCAAAAACTCTATTTCCATCGCATCACCAACTTGTCCGAGGAAATTAACAATCGCATGTTCAGGTGAGAAATCCAATGGATACTGAAAGTATTGGCCATATTATACTTAGTCTAATATTATGTGTTTTTTTATTTTATAAATGAAACTTAACACAGATTACAGGGCTTTTTTAATCAATCTCTTTAGAATATTCAATTATGCCATATCAAAACTTATTTCGAAGCCATTACAGCCCATGGTACCATGCATCGTCTCTTTGCGATTATTCAAGGAATCGGAAATAATAACAACACCGTGTGAATGTACGTAATGACTATTCATGCCCGCAATACAGTAAGGATTACTACTAATGTGATATTTCATACTATCTGCGAACAAATCCTTTGCATCACAAAACGTAACCAAGAAATAATAATACTCAGTTTTAAAGAGTCTTATCATGATTTGTAATGAAAAGCATCAGAAATGTGGTTTGGTATTTGTATAAAGTCTACCAGATATGATTAAAGATAATTTGCAATATTTTATGGGAGCTATTGTAGTTTTTTTTTAGTTTGTATTCACAAACAACATAGACATGATATTCGCAATTGTTATATATTACTTGTAAACAAACAGTTACTGTTTTATATGGCTTGGACCCAGCCTTATGTTGGTAATATTTGGCTATTTTTTTTACTTCAATAAAGTTAGTTAGTTGCCCGTCAATACTTTCCTTTCGAAAAATTGTTTACCCTATGTCTTTATACTTGCTGACGTAAAAGAAAACAAAGACGTTATGATGACGTTATAGAACACATACATCCGCATATTTCTTGTTGATCTGACATTTTCGTATAAAAAAATAATTTATCGTGTAAGAAACGACTACATTGATTTGCATTTACCATCGTCAACGGGTAAAACAAGCGTCAATTGGGAAAACTATTGGCAGATAACATTTTTCACAACTAGTCGTGTGTTTCGGATCAGTAGTCATTCTTTTGGAAAAATAGTTATAGCCGTTGATCTATAAACAAGTAATTTGTCCTATATCATTCGCACGGCAACATTTAAGGACAGTTACCCGTAATGCATACATGCGTAATGATGAAACACTCTGGAAACGCATTTGGCTTAAACGGACACTTTCAAGTTCGGAACAAAAGAGCATATTTAATTACCGTTTTGGTTTGAACAACAGTGCCAGCCGACGTCTTCAGAATAAAGTTGACTTGAACAACATCGACAACCTTTAACTCGACATTATAAACACTTGCCGCCTCGTCTCTTAAATCAACTTCCAAAACGACCTTTTCGGAAGGTATTGGGTACCAGCCACTTCCGCCTTCTAAAGCATCACTAGGCTCGGAACCGTCTTGAACATCATTTGAAGACAGTATAAGATGTGCACCAGGCATATATTCCATACACGTTTCTAAAAAGAAAGAAAATCAGACTATATTTTCATAACAGTATAACGTTTTAAATAGGCGTATAATGAACTCCAATCCTTGAGTGGGATTTCTTTATCCAGAACCCAACTTGACTGCATTTTTTTTCTTTAATGTTAATTTCGTAATCTGCGTTAGCATCATCATCTGAGCTATTCTACAAAGCCTTGTGTAGAGAATGGATATTAAAAGCATATGGCTGTGTTCATTTTACAATGTTCTATAATGACGGCAGACAACATTGTAACAGTGCTTAATTTATGTAATAATATTATGCATTAAAACGATACATTTTGAAATTAGAACAAATTTCTAACAAAATACATTCTTTTACTTAACAATTTTTAAAATGTATTATATTTAGTATCAATGTAATGATTTCAACTACAAATTTTAATGATGGTTTTATAATTGTATTGTAACAACTGATTAAAGATTGCATTAATAATGCTATCTCATTATTTAATGGTATGCTAAGCTATTGCTGCAATACTTATTAACAATTTAATACGCCATTAGACATTAAAACTGCAAAACATTCGACATAATATGTTGTAAATCAAATTTGTATTTAGGGTTTCTGGGAATATCAATGTTACTGATATTTTTTATCATAAAATTTTGTGTTTTTTTTTGTACAGAAACAATCAAAAGTTAGGCTAATATTAAAATGGATCCCCGTTTTATGTTGTTTTTATTTTTTATGCATAATTGATTGATTGAATGTTAAGCGTCATTTTATGCCATCGAGGGCTCACAGACGATTAGTTAACTTAACCACTCTTGCCTAGAATTCTGAAATGTTAACGAGTGCTCGAGCCAATCTATCGCCGCATATAACTGAAGTTTCGCACTGGAATTAGCGGTGAATGATAATGATACACAATCTCGTATAACGCTAATCACGGGGACCGACCGAACATGAATTCGAGCTCACGACCCTTGAATTGATAGTCAAATGCGCTACTGACTGAGCGAGCCGGTCCAAACTCGATGCATGAATTATTAATCCTGTCAGATATATGTTATTCTAATTGGATTACCAGTACGATCACTATCATTTGCCCACAATTGAACATTTGTGTAGATGTTTGTAAAATTATTGTCATTGAGAAGAAACTGAAAGAATACCTGTTGTTATTTCAAATCGACTTGTTTGTTCATAAACAAAGACTATACTACTATACTGAACGTAACAGCTAACCTGCAGCCCGACATTTCATGTGCTTGACACGTTATGTATTTTCTCGTTTGAAACGTATCAAAGCAATTTCCTTTAAAGTTATACTTGAACTAGAAAGCATATTTAGGTTATGTAAAAATATTTAATTGTCTGTTAAGGTCAAATACAAACTGTAATAGCGCTACTCCACATTTTGAATATTTAAATTACAAAGTTGGCGGGGTGGCTGTTCCGTTCAGTATACTTAAACATTTCAAACGCAAAGGACTAAAAATCCATTCTGTTAACAATATGTAATTTCAGTCTGTTATCAACATACCCAGTGGCTCATAACACGCTTCAATTAAAACGTCTTCCACTTTTATCGTCGCTCCTTCCTCTTCACCAGGTCTGAGATAGGCGGTCAGTTCTATAATGCTTCCAATAGATCCCATCAGGTCAAATGAAATCTCTTCAACATTTTCTAGATCGGTCTTTGTCTATCGAAAGTCAATACGTGTTAATGAATTAGTTTAAACGAATAAAATGAAAAACACCATAGAAATTGTCATCATTAACACCAGGTTATCTGAAACACGAATTAGATCAATGCGCAAACAGGAAACAAAAACTCAGCGTTGAAAAATTATTTTAATATAACAAGGTGTAAATGTGTGCAACATAAAACCATATGCAGAGCTTATTTACCAGGTCTGTAACTCTAAGGTTAAAGTCAAACGTAGTTAAAATTATAAAAAAGTAGTATCTCTAATGTATACAGGACATTGGTTTGGCGTGTGTAGGCTGTCACAACTTTCAGAGTGCATTGTATTTTCAGCATACGTGTTTATCATTTTCAGATTTGACCATTTTCGGCGAGGGGTCTGAATTTAAACGATTTATCTTATTTCGTAATATATTGGTAGATAGAACATGTTCCGATGTAACCACCGGTAATGTAATAATAATAATAATAATAATAATAATAATAATAATAAAATTGAAATAATAACAATAGTATAATGTTACAACTAATAATGATAATAGAATAATAATAACACTAATAATTCGAAATGTATGTGCGAAAATTGTTAAATATGGGTCCATTTCGACAACCTAAGGCATAAAAATGCTATCTGCAAATGAAACATAAAAGTACGTTTTTCTCAGGCACATTTTCTTAGATTTATTCGTACCTGTGTAAACACGGCGCTGTCGTCAGGGTTAACGAACTGTTCTAAGGTCACTGAGTCAACTCGTTTGACGGTCAGCGACACGGTCATCACCTCTACATCAATAGATGATGCGATCACGTAGGTGAGTATAACCTTGTCATCAACAGGGACAATCTTAAACGGTGTCTCGGAGCCATTCAATGACAGATAAGCCGAGTCAGAAACTGGATATGAAGACACTCGAATGTCGTCCGACCAAATGTTTAATGTGTTCATCTGGCAATATGCTGTCAACAAATATGGAAATTGATGTAATTTCTATTCAAAATAAAATATATTCAAAATATAATTCATAAGGCATATCAATATCTTCCATGTAAGAACACTGTTCACACGCTCTCTATATTCATTGGGCGATTTATGTATCTCTACATAAACTCTTAAATGCGACATTATCCTAAAACGTACAAATCTCCAGTAATGACTTCGCACAACAATGTCGTTCCAATAATGGTATCTACACTATAATGATATTTTTCTTTTATGATTTAAATGCCGTATTCATGTAAACAATTTCTTAGTGTAGAGCGAGTGGTCGAGTAGTAGATTGATTGATTGGTTAAGTCTTTAGCGTCATGTTTATGCCATCAGTACGGTGTTCCGCTAGGGCCATCGTGCTATAGCTTTGTCACGCGTGATGCCACGATAACACGATCGAACGACAGTACGATAGCACGATGGAGGTGGAGCGATGACACGATAGGGACGGAGCGATGGCACAATGACGATGACACGATGGTGTCTTCGTCATCGTGCTGAGGTGGCATCGCTCCATCATCATCGTGCCATCGTACAATCATAATCGTGCAATCGTTACAGCATCATCGTGCAATCATTCCATCACAATCATGCTGTCGTGGCATCGCTCCGTCACCACCGTACCATCGTACCAACACTATCGTGCTGTCGTAGCATCGCCTTCCTGTTGTATTAGTTAGTTTAATATATGACTTGACCTCAAGTTGGACATATACAAACTCAAAAAAAGAAACTATACACCGTGTATCTGCTTATAAAACACCAAGATAGTTAATTTAATGTTTCGAATCAAAAATGTAACTATAATTAAACATATACTATGCAGATGCGTTGTCAATAAGCGAATTGTATATTTATTTAGCCATTTTCAAGTTAATTCCATGTCTATAGTTTGCACGAGCATGTATGGTTTCTGTTTTAGTTCGTGTGTATAAAGAGATATATTATGGTCCGGTAAGACTACATAGAGGATCTTACATGATACCTCATTTTTAACTGGAATTATTAATCGAGCTGGCAAAAAAATGTTATGCTAGTCTCTGCCGAACATTTAAATAGTTTAGTTTAGTATAAATGAGTAGGAATGTGAGATTTCGTAATTAGCTTATTTTAATTTATTTAGTCAACCTTGACTGGGAAAAAAAAAATTTACAATTTGTAAAAACCACGCTCAAAGTCTTCCTAGAAGCGAGAAATGTGTCATGCCCAAGGACACCACACATTATCGTAGCGGAGGGTCGAAACGACCCCTCCGATCAAGTGGACGATGATTTGCCACTGGCCCGGGCGATTTAGAAAAAGTTCCACATATATTGCAGACCATCTTTATAAGTAACAATAATAGGATGTCATTAACACATAAAGCTGTAACCACGTGACGGTAACATATCAAGCTTATAACTCGTGTCCCAGAAGCCATCTTGAGGATCACAACGTCGTTAAATTCTCATGAGTTTGTCAGAAAGTTTCTTCAGTTCGTGTGTTCGCTTAAGGTGTTAAACGTTCATTAAATGTGACCGTGTATGTGTGAAGTGCAAAGTAGGTAAATCGAAGTTAAATATTAAAATTCCACGTTACATGAAAGTTCATGTCTCATGAATAGCCAACAAATAATCCTGTGAAAGCGGTCTTCTTTATCGAACATCCACTTGTCTTGAGCAACATCATCTGCTTTTTCTCATCTCTATGCTTTCAGAGCAAATTAATCTACATTTAGCAATAACCTCTCTCAAAAAGTCACCTTTGTCCCTTCCTTCGACTGGCTGCTTATGACAGGTTTGACTGTATTTTCTTATAAATTTAGTAGTAATGCATTCAATTAACACCGCCATGCGTCGGTTTTCATTGATCTTGTATTCCGAAGAGCAATATTATTTAGTCCTTAAATCTTAAGCTGATGAACGAAACACGATTCTTGTACACTACTGCTTTACATGTACATGTATACACAAAAATACTTAAGAAACGTAACACTCAGATAAACAGCAATAACACATTGAATTCTTTATGGATTTCTTCGAGAAAAAAAAATGATAATATAACATTGTTCTACTTTTTCTGGAAAGTTTCATCGAAACCTATTGCGAATATTACTTCTTTTTATTGATTTTAAACATAAACGCAATACGTTTATTGTTTATATAATTTCGTTTAGAACAAGCTGATCTTTATTGGAACTGGAAGATGTTGAAGAACTTCCAGATGACGATACAGATGTCGAGGGTGTCGAGGAACTTGACGGAACACTACCCGAACTAGATGTCGATGACGAACTTCCAGACGTTGAAGAACTTGATGGAACACTTTTTATTGATTTTAAACATAAATCTTCGTTATCTACATTCACAAAAAACGCAATACGTTTATTGTTTATATAATTTCGTTTAGAACAAGCTGATCTTTATTGTGGTATTCAGATTTTTTTTCTATGGTATTTTCTATCACTTTTGTAAAATAATATTGAAATCAGTGTTCAAGTACTTCGCTAAGCGCTTCTTCAATAGTAGAAACATATATCACAAGCCCGGATTTTAATAGTATCCATTCAATGAGAAGTCGCTGTCATACGTGCATCAATGCGCAAGAAGGTTATACAAGAAAAAGATTTTATGAATTTAGTTAACGTATATAATTTCTATATGCATTCAAGAAAATGTCAAAGTATGAAATAAAAGTTTTCATCATTAAGAAATTACTAACCGAAGGTCGTAAATGACGACGATGTCGAGGGTGTTGAAAAAGATGACGAAATGGAAGTCGACGGTGTCGAGGAACTCGATGGGACAATTCTCGTACTGGATGATGACGAAGAACTTCCAGATGACGATATCGATGTATATGCTGTTGATGAACTGGATGGTACACTTCCCAAACTAGAAGTAGAGGATATAGTTGTAGATGTTGCAAGACTTGCATGTGATGACACACTACCCGAACTCATTGTCGAAGAAGAACTTTCAGAGGTCGTGGAACTCGATGGTACACTACCCGAACTAGATGTCGAAGAAGAGCTTCTTGAGATTGAGGAACTCGATGGGACACTTGTCAAACTGGAAGATGATGATGAGCTTCCAGATGACGATACAGATGTCGACGGTATCGAGGAACTAGATGGAACACTTCCCGAACTAGATGTCGATGACGAACTTCCAGACGTTGAAGAACTTGATGGAACACTTGTCGAACTAGATGTTGATGAAGAGCTTCCAGATGTAGAAGAACTCGATGGTACACTTGTCGAACTGGAAGATGTTGAATAACTTCCAGATGACGATACAGATGTCGAGGGTGTCGAGGAACTAGACGGAACACTACCCGAACTAGATGTCGATGACGAACTTCCAGACGTTGAAGAACTTGATGGAACACTTGTCGAACTTGATGTTGATGAAGAGCTTCCAGATGTTGAGGAACTTGATGGGACACTTGAAAAACTTCCAGATGACGATACAGATGTCGAGGGTGTCGAGGAACTAGATGGAACACTACCCGAACTAGATGTCGATGACGAACTTCCAGACGTTGAAGAACTTGATGGAACACTTGTCGAACTAGATGTCGATGACGAGCTTCCAGAGGTTGAAGAACTAGATGGAGCACTTGTCGAACTAGATGTCGAAGAAGAGCTTCCAGAGGTTGAGGAACTCGATGGGACACTTGTCGAACTGGAAAATGTTGAAGAACTTCCAGATGACGATACAGATGTTGAGGGTGTCGAGGAACTAGATGGCACACTACCCGAACTAGATGTCGATGACGAGCTTCCAGAGGTTGAAGAACTAGATGGAACACTTGTTGAACTAGATGTCGAAGAAGAGCTTCCAGAGGTTGAGGAAAACGATGGGACACTTGTCGAACTTGAAGATGATGACGAGCTTCCAGAGGTTGAAGAACTAGATGGAGCACTTGTCGAACTAGATGTCGAAGAAGAGCTTCCAGAGGTTGAGGAACTCGATGGGACACTTGTCGAACTGGAAGATGTTGAAGAACTTGCAGATGACGATACAGATGACGAGGGTGTCGAGGAACTAGATGGAACACTACCCGAACTAGATGTCGATGACGAACTTCCAGACGTTGAAGAACTTGATGGGACACTTGTCGAACTAGATGGTGATGAAGAGCTTCCAGATGTTGAGGAACTTGATGGGACACTTGTCGAACTTGAAGATGATGAAGAACTTCCAGATGACGAAACAGAGGTGGAGGGTGTCGAAGAACTAGATGGAACACTACCGGAACTAGATGTCGATGGCAAACTTACAGACGTTGAAGAACTTGATGGAACACTTGTCGAAATATATGTCGATGAAGAGCTTCCAGATGTTGAGGAAATCGATGGAACATTTGTCGAACTGGAGGTCGATGAAGAGGTTCCAGAGGTTGAGGAACTCGATGGGACACTTGTCGAACTAGAAGATGTTGAAGAACTTCCAGATGATGATACAGATGTCGAGGGTATCGAGGAACTAGATGGAACAATACCCGAACTAGATGTCGATGACGAACTTCCAGACATTGAAGAACTTGATGGAACACTTGTCGAACTAGATGTCGATGAAGAGCTTCCAGATGTTGAGGAACTGGATGGGACACTTGTCGAACTAGATGTCGATGAAGAGCTTCCAGATGTTGAGGAACTCGACGGGACATTTGTCGAACTAGATGTCGATGAAGAGCTTCCAGATGTTGAGGAACTTGATGGGACACTTGTCGAACTGGAAGATGATGAAGAACTTCCAGATGACGATACAGATGTCGAGGGTGTCGATGAACTAGATGGCACACTACCCGAACTCGATGTCGATGACGAACTTCCAGATGTTGAAGAACTAGATGGAACACTTGTCGAACTAGAGGTCGATGAAGAGCTTCCAGATGTTGAGGAACTCGATGGGACACTTGTCGAACTGGAAGATGTTGAAGAACTTGCAGATGACGATACAGATGACGAGGGTGTCGAGGAACTAGATGGAACACTACCCGAACTAGATGTCGATGACGAACTTCCAGACGTTGAAGAACTTGATGGGACACTTGTCGAACTTGAAGATGATGAATAACTTCCAGATGACGAAACAGAGGTGGAGGGTGTCGAAGAACTAGATGGAACACTACCGGAACTAAATGTCGATAGCGAACTTACAGACGTTGAAGAACTTGATGGAACACTTGTCGAACTAGATGTCGATGAAGAGCTTCCAGATGTTGAGGAAATCGATGGAACATTTGTCGAACTAGATGTCGAAGAAGAGCTTCCAGAGTTTGAGGAACTCGATGGGACACTTGTCGAACTGGAGGTCGATGAAGAGATTCCAGAGGTTGAGGAACTCGATGGGACACTTGTCGAACTAGAAGATGTTGAAGAACTTCCAGATGATGATACAGATGTCGAGGGTGTCGAGGAACTAGATGGAACAATACCCGAACTAGATGTCGATGACGAACTTCCAGACATTGAAGAACTTGATGGAACACTTGTCGAACTAGATGTCGATGAAGAGCTTCCAGATGTTGAGGAACTGGATGGGACACTTGTCGAACTAGATGTCGATGAAGAGCTTCCAGATGTTGAGGAACTCGACGGGACATTTGTCGAACTAGATGTCGATGAAGAGCTTCCAGATGTTGAGGAACTTGATGGGACACTTGTCGAACTGGAAGATGATGAAGAACTTCCAGATGACGATACAGATGTCGAGGGTGTCGATGAACTAGATGGCACACTACCCGAACTCGATGTCGATGACGAACTTCCAGATGTTGAAGAACTAGATGGAACACTTGTCGAACTAAAGGTCGATGAAGAGCTTCCAGATGTTGACGAACTTGATGGAACACTTGTCGAGCTAGATGTTGATGAAGAGCTTCCAGATGTTGAGGAACTCGATGGGACACTTGTCGAACTAGATGTCGATGAAGAGCTTCCAGATGTTGAGGAACTTGATGGGACACTTGTCGAACTAGATGGCGATGAAGAGCTTCCAGATGTTGAGGAACTTGATGGGACACTTGTCGAACTGGAAGATGATGAAGAACTTCCAGATGACGAAACAGAGGTGGAGGGTGTCGATGAACTAGATGGAACACTACCCGAACTTGATGTCGATGGCGAACTTCCAGACGTTGAAAAACTTGATGGAACACTTGTCGAACTAGATGTCGATGAAGAGCTTCCAGATGTTGAGGAAATCGATGGAACACTTGTCGAACTAGATGTCGAAGAAGAGCTTCTAGAGTTTGAAGAACTCGATGGGACACTTGTCGAACTAGAGGTCGATGAAGAGGTTCCAGAGGTAGAGGAACTGGATGGGACACTTGTCGAACTGGAAGATGTTGAAGAACTTCCAGATGATGATACAGATGTCGATGGTGTCGAGGAACTAGATGGAACACTACCCGAACTAGATGTCGATGACGAACTTCCAGACGTTGAAGAACTTGATGGAACACTTTTCGAACTAAATGTCGATGAAGAGCTTCCAGATGTCGATGAACTAGATGGCACACTACCCGAACTCGATGTCGATGACGAACTTCCAGATGTTGAAGAACTAGATGGAACACTTGTCGAACTAGAGGTTGATGAAGAGCTTCCAGATGTTGACGAACTTGATGGAACACTTGTCGAGCTAGATGTTGATGAAGAGCTTCCAGATGTTGAGGAACTCGATGGGACACTTGTCGAACTGGAGGTCGATGAAGAGCTTCCAGATGTTGAGGAACTTGATGGGACACTTGTCGAACTGGAAGATGATGAAGAACTTCCAGATGACAAAACAGATGTGGAGGGTGTCGAGGAACTAGATGGAACACTAACCGAACTAGATGTCGATGGCGAACTTCCAGACGTTGAAGAACTTGATGGAACACTTGTCGAACTAGATGTCGATGAAGAGCTTCCAGATGTTGAGGAACTCGATGGGACACTTGTTGAACTAGATGTCGATGAAGAGCTTCCAGATGTTGAGGAACTCGACGGGACATTTGTCGAACTAGATGTCGATGAAGAGCTTCCAGATGTTGAGGAACTTGATGGGACACTTTTCGAACTGGAAGATGATGAAGAACTTCCAGATGACGATACAGATGTCGAGGGTGTCGATGAACTAGATGGCACACTACCCGAACTCGATGTCGATGACGAGCTTCCAGAGGTTGAAGAACTAGATGGAACACTTGTCGAACTAGATGTCGAAGAAGAGCTTCCAGAGTTTGAGTAACTTGATGGGACACTTGTCGAACTAAATGTCGATGAAAAGCTTCCAGAGGTTGAGGAACTCGATGGGACACTTGTCGAAATGGAAGATGTTGAAGAACTTCCAGATGTCGATACAGATGTCGAGGGTGTCGAGGAACTAGATGGAACACTACCCGAACTAGATATCGATGGCGAGCTTCCAGACGTTGAAGAACTTGATGGAACACTTGTCGAACTAGATGTCGATGAAGAGCTTCCAGATGTTGAGGAACTGGATTGGACACTTGTCGAACTAGATGTCGATGAAGAGCTTCCAGATGTTGAGGAACTCGACGGGACATTTGTCGAACTAGATGTCGATGAAGAGCTTCCAGATGTTGAGGAACTCGATGGGACACTTGTCGAACTGGAAGATGATGAAGAACTTCCAGATGACGAAACAGATGTGGAGGGTGTCGAGGAACTAGATGGAACACTAACCGAACTAGATGTCGATGGCGAACTTCCAGATGTTGAAGAACTAGATGGAACACTTGTCGAAGTAGAGGTTGATGAAGAGCTTCCAGATGTTGACGAACTTGATGGAACACTTGTCGAGCTAGATGTTGATGAAGAGCTTCCAGATGTTGAGGAACTCGAAGGGACACTTGTCGAACTAGATGTCGATGAAGAGCTTCCAGATGTTGAGGAACTTGATGGGACACTTGTCGAACTAGATGGCGATGAAGAGCTTCCAGATGTTGAGGAACTTGATGGGACACTTGTCGAACTGGAAGATGATGAAGAACTTCCAGATGACGAAACAGAGGTGGAGGGTGACGAGGAACTAGATGGAACACTACCCGAACTTGATGTCGATGGCGAACTTACAGAGGTTGAAGAACTTGATGGAACACTTGTCGAACTAGATGTCGATGAAGAGCTTCCAGATGTTGAGGAACTCGATGGGACACTTGTTGAACTAGATGTCGATGAAGAGCTTCCAGATGTTGAGGAACTCGACGGGACATTTGTCGAACTAGATGTTGATGAAGAGCTTCCAGATGTTGAGGAACTTGATGGGACACTTGTCGAACTGGAAGATGATAAAGAACTTCCAGATGACGATACTGATGTCGAGGGTGTCGATGAACTAGATGGCACACTACCCGAACTCGATGTCGATGACGAGCTTCCAGAGGTTGAAGAACTAGATGGAACACTTGTCGAACTAGATGTCGAAGAAGAGCTTCCAGAGTTTGAGTAACTCGATGGGACACTTGTCGAACTAAATGTCGATGAAGAGCTTCCAGAGGTTGAGGAACTCGATGGGACACTTGTCGAAATGGAAGATGTTGAAGAACTTCCAGATGTCGATACAGATGTCGAGGGTGTCGAGGAACTAGATGGAACACTACCCGAACTAGATATCGATGGCGAGCTTCCAGACGTTGAAGAACTTGATGGAACACTTGTCGAACTAGATGTCGATGAAGAGCTTCCAGATGTTGAGGAACTGGATGGGACACTTGTCGAACTAGATGTCGATGAAGAGCTTCCAGATGTTGAGGAACTCGACGGGACATTTGTCGAACTAGATGTTGATGAAGAGCTTCCAGATGTTGAGGAACTTGATGTGACACTTGTCGAACTGGAAGATGATGAAGAACTTCCAGATGACGATACAGATGTCGAGGGTGTCGATGAACTAGATGGCACACTACCCGAACTGGATGTCGATGACGAGCTTCCAGAGGTTGAAGAACTAGATGGAACACTTGTCGTACTAGATGTCGAAGAAGAGCTTCCAGAGATTGAGGAACTCGATGGAACACTTGTCGAACTAAAGGTCGATGAAGAGCTTCCAGATGTTGACGAACTCGATGGGACACTTGTCAAACTGGAAGATGTTGAAGAACTTCCAGATGACGATACAGATGTCGAGGGTGTCGACGAACTAGACGGAACACTACCCGAACTAGATGTCGATGACGAACTTCCAGAGGTTGAAGAACTTGGTGGAACACTTGTTGAACTAGATGTTGATGGAGAGCTTCCAGATGTTGAGGAACTCGATGGGACACTTGTCGATTTAGATGTCGATGAAGAGCTTCCAGATGTTGAAGAACTGGATGGGACACTTGTCGAACTAGAAGATGATGAAGAGCTTCCAGATGACGATACAGATGTCGAGGGTGTCGAGGAACTCGATGGAACACTACCCGAACTAGATGTCGATGAAGAGCTTACATATGTTGAAGAACTTGATGGAACACTTGTCAAACTAGATGTCGATGACGAGCTTCCAGATGTAGAAGAACTTGATGGAACACTTGTTGAACTAGATGTCGATAAAGAGCTTCCAGATGTTGAGGAACTTGATGGGACACTTGTCGAACTGGAAGATGATGAAGAACTTCCAGATGACGAAACAGAGGTGGAGGGTGTCGAGGAACTAGATGGAACACTACCCGAACTAGATGTCGATGGCGAACTTACAGACGTTGAAGAACTTGATGGAACACTTGTCGAACTAGATGTCGATGAAGAGCTTCCAGATGTTGAGGAAATCGATGGAACACTTGTCGAACTAGATGTCGAAGAAGAGCTTCCAGAGTTTGAGGAACTTGATGGGACACTTGTCGAACTGGATGTCGATGAAGAGGTCCCAGAGGTTGAGGATCTCGATGGGACACTTTTCGAACTGGAAGATGTTGAAGTACTTTCAGATGATGATACAGATGTCGAGGGTGTCGAGGAACTAGATGGGACACTACCCGAACTAGATGTCGATGACGAACTTCCAGACGTTGAAGAACTTGATGGAACACTTGTCGAACTAGATGTCGATGAAGAGCCTCCAGATGTTGAGGAACTGGATGGGACACTTGTCGAACTAGATGTCGATGAAGAGCTTCCAGATGTTGAGGAACTCGACGGGACATTTGTCGAACTAGATGTCGATGAAGAGCTTCCAGATGTTGAGGAACTTGATGGGACACTTGTCGAACTGGAAGATGATGAAGAACTTCCAGATGACGATACAGATGTCGAGGGTGTCGATGAACTAGATGGAACACTACCCGAACTCGATGTCGATGACGAACTTCCAGATGTTGAAGAACTAGATGGAACACTTGTCGAACTAGAGGTCGATGAAGAGCTTCCAGAAGTTGACGAACTTGATGGAACACTTGTCGAGCTAGATGTTGATGAAGAGCTTCCAGATGTTGAGGAACTCGATGGGACACTTGTCGAACTAGATGTCGATGAAGAGCTTCCAGATGTTGAGGAACTTGATGGGACACTTGTCGAACTGGAAGATGATGAAGAACTTCCAGATGACGAAACAGATGTGGAGGGTGTCGAGGAACTAGATGGAACACTACCCGAACTAGATGTCGATGGCAAACTTCCAGACGTTGAAGAACTTGATGGAACACTTGTCGAACTAGATGTCGATGAAGAGCTTCCAGATGTTGAGGAACTCGATGGGACACTTGTTGAACTAGATGTCGATGAAGAGCTTCCAGATGTTGAGGAACTCGACGGGACATTTGTCGAACTAGATGTCGATGAAGAGCTTCCAGATGTTGAGGAACTTGATGGGACACTTGTCGAACTGGAAGATGATGAAGAACTTCCAGATGACGATACAGATGTCGAGGGTGTCGATGAACTAGATGGCACACTACCCGAACTCGATGTCGATGACGAACTTCCAGATGTTGACGAACTTGATGGAACACTTGTCGAGCTAGATGTTGATGAAGAGCTTCCAGATGTTGAGGAACTCGATGGGACACTTGTCGAACTGGAGGTCGATGAAGAGCTTCCAGATGTTGAGGAACTTGATGGGACACTTGTCGAACTGGAAGATGATGAAGAACTTCCAGATGACGAAACAGATGTGGATGGTGTCGAGGAACTAGATGGAACACTACCCGATCTAGATGTCGATGGCGAACTTCCAGACGTTGAAGAACTTGATGGAACACTTGTCGAACTGGAAGATGATGAAGAACTTCCAGATGACGATACAGATGTCGAGGGTGTCGATGAACTAGATGGCACACTACCCGAACTCGATGTCGATGACGAACTTCCAGATGTTGAAGAACTAGATGGAACACTTGTCGAACTAGAGGTCGATGAAGAGCTTCCAGATGTTGACGAACTTGATGGAACACTTGTCGAGCTAGATGTTGATGAAGAGCTTCCAGATGTTGAGGAACTCGATGGGACACTTGTCGAACTGGAGGTCGATGAAGAGCTTCCAGATGTTGAGGAACTTGATGGGACACTTGTAGAACTGGAAGATGATGAAGAACTTCCAGATGACGAAACAGATGTGGAGGGTGTCGAGGAACTAGATGGAACACTAACCGAACTAGATGTCGATGGCGAACTTCCAGATGTTGAAGAACTAGATGGAACACTTGTCGAACTAGAGGTCGATGAAGAGCTTCCAGATGTTGACGAACTTGATGGAACACTTGTCGAGCTAGATGTTGATGAAGAGCTTCCAGATGTTGAGGAACTCGAAGGGACACTTGTCGAACTAGATGTCGATGAAGAGCTTCCAGATGTTGAGGAACTTGATGGGACACTTGTCGAACTAGATGGCGATGAAGAGCTTCCAGATGTTGAGGAACTTGATGGGACACTTGTCGAACTGGAAGATGATGAAGAACTTCCAGAAGACGAAACAGAGGTGGAGGGTGACGAGGAACTAGATGGAACACTACCCGAACTTGATGTCGATGGCGAACTTACAGAGGTTGAAGAACTTGATGGAACACTTGTCGAACTAGATGTCGATGAAGAGCTTCCAGATGTTGAGGAACTCGATGGGACACTTGTTGAACTAGAGGTCGATGAAGAGCTTCCAGATGTTGAGGAACTCGACGGGACATTTGTCGAACTAGATGTTGATGAAGAGCTTCCAGATGTTGAGGAACTTGATGGGACACTTGTCGAACTGGAAGATGATGAAGAACTTCCAGATGACGATACTGATGTCGAGGGTGTCGATGAACTAGATGGCACACTACCCGAACTCGATGTCGATGACGAGCTTCCAGAGGTTGAAGAACTAGATGGAACACTTGTCGAACTAGATGTCGAAGAAGAGCTTCCAGAGTTTGAGTAACTCGATGGGACACTTGTCGAACTAAATGTCGATGAAGAGCTTCCAGAGGTTGAGGAACTCGATGGGACACTTGTCGAAATGGAAGATGTTGAAGAACTTCCAGATGTCGATACAGATGTCGAGGGTGTCGATGAACTAGATGGCACACTACCCGAACTGGATATCGATGACGAGCTTCCAGAGGTTGAAGAACTAGATGGAACACTTGTCGTACTAGATGTCGAAGAAGAGCTTCCAGAGATTGAGGAACTCGATGGAACACTTGTCGAACTAAAGGTCGATGAAGAGCTTCCAGATGTTGACGAACTCGATGGGACACTTGTCAAACTGGAAGATGTTGAAGAACTTCCAGATGACGATACAGATGTCGAGGGTGTCGACGAACTAGACGGAACACTACCCGAACTAGATGTCGATGACGAACTTCCAGAGGTTGAAGAACTTGGTGGAACACTTGTTGAACTAGATGTTGATGGAGAGCTTCCAGATGTTGAGGAACTCGATGGGACACTTGTCGATTTAGATGTCGATGAAGAGCTTCCAGATGTTGAAGAACTGGATGGGACACTTGTCGAACTGGAAGATGATGAAGAGCTTCCAGATGACGATACAGATGTCGAGGGTGTCGAGGAACTCGATGGAACACTACCCGAACTAGATGTCGATGAAGAGCTTACAGATGTTGAAGAACTTGATGGAACACTTGTCGAACTAGATGTCGATGACGAGCTTCCAGATGTAGAAGAACTTGATGGAACACTTGTTGAACTAGATGTCGATGAAGAGCTTCCAGATGTTGAGGAACTTGATGGGACACTTGTCGAACTGGAAGATGATGAAGAACTTCCAGATGACGAAACAGAGGTGGAGGGTGTCGAAGAACTAGATGGAACACTTCCCGAACTAGATGTCGATGGCGAACTTACAGACGTTGAAGAACTTGATGGAACACTTGTCGAACTAGATGTCGATGAAGAGCTTCCAGATGTTGAGGAAATCGATGGAACACTTGTCGAACTAGATGTCGAAGAAGAGCTTCCAGAGTTTGAGGAACTTGATGGGACACTTGTCGAACTGGATGTCGATGAAGAGGTCCCAGAGGTTGAGGAACTCGATGGGACACTTTTCGAACTGGAAGATGTTGAAGTACTTCCAGATGATGATACAGATGTCGAGGGTGTCGAGGAACTAGATGGGACACTACCCGAACTAGATGTCGATGACGAACTTCCAGACGTTGAAGAACTTGATGGAACACTTGTCGAACTAGATGTCGATGAAGAGCCTCCAGATGTTGAGGAACTGGATGGGACACTTGTCGAACTAGATGTCGATGAAGAGCTTCCAGATGTTGAGGAACTCGACGGGACATTTGTCGAACTAGATGTCGATGAAGAGCTTCCAGATGTTGAGGAACTTGATGGGACACTTGTCGAACTGGAAGATGATGAAGAACTTCCAGATGACGATACAGATGTCGAGGGTGTCGATGAACTAGATGGAACACTACCCGAACTCGATGTCGATGACGAACTTCCAGATGTTGAAGAACTAGATGGAACACTTGTCGAACTAGAGGTCGATGAAGAGCTTCCAGAAGTTGACGAACTTGATGGAACACTTGTCGAGCTAGATGTTGATGAAGAGCTTCCAGATGTTGAGGAACTCGGTGGGACACTTGTCGAACTGGATGTCGATGAAGAGCTTCCAGATGTTAAGGAACTTGATGGGACACTTGTCGAACTGGAAGATGATGAAGAACTTCCAGATGACGAAACAGATGTGGAGGGTGTCGAGGAACTAGATGGAACACTACCCGAACTAGATGTCGATGGCAAACTTCCAGACGTTGAAGAACTTGATGGAACACTTGTCGAACTAGATGTCGATGAAGAGCTTCCAGATGTTGAGGAACTCGATGGGACACTTGTTGAACTAGATGTCGATGAAGAGCTTCCAGATGTTGAGGAACTCGACGGGACATTTGTCGAACTAGATGTCGATGAAGAGCTTCCAGATGTTGAGGAACTTGATGGGACACTTGTCGAACTGGAAGATGATGAAGAACTTCCAGATGACGATACAGATGTCGAGGGTGTCGATGAACTAGATGGCACACTACCCGAACTCGATGTCGATGACGAACTTCCAGATGTTGAAGAACTAGATGGAACACTTGTCGAACTAGAGGTCGATGAAGAGCTTCCAGATGTTGACGAACTTGATGGAACACTTGTCGAGCTAGATGTTGATGAAGAGCTTCCAGATGTTGAGGAACTCGATGGGACACTTGTCGAACTGGAGGTCGATGAAGAGCTTCCAGATGTTGAGGAACTTGATGGGACACTTGTCGAACTGGAAGATGATGAAGAACTTCCAGATGACGAAACAGATGTGGATGGTGTCGAGGAACTAGATGGAACACTACCCGAACTAGATGTCGATGGCGAACTTCCAGACGTTGAAGAACTTGATGGAACACTTGTCGAACTAGATGTCGATGAAGAGCTTCCAGATGTTGAGGAACTCGATGGGACACTTGTTGAACTAGATGTCGATGAAGAGCTTCCAGATGTTGAGGAACTCGACGGGACATTTGTCGAACTAGATGTCGATGAAGAGCTTCCAGATGTTGAGGAACTTGATGGGACACTTTTCGAACTGGAAGATGATGAAGAACTTCCAGATGACGATACTGATGTCGAGGGTGTCGATGAACTAAATGGCACACTACCCGAACTCGATGTCGATGACGAGCTTCCAGAGGTTGAAGAACTAGATGGAACACTTGTCGAACTAGATGTCGAAGAAGAGCTTCCAGAATTTGAGTAACTCGATGGGACACTTGTCGAACTAAATGTCGATGAAGAGCTTCCAGAGGTTGAGGAACTCGATGGGACACTTGTCGAAATGGAAGATGTTGAAGAACTTCCAGATGTCGATACAGATGTCGAGGGTGTCGAGGAACTAGATGGAACACTACCCGAACTAGATATCGATGGCGAGCTTCCAGACGTTGAAGAACTTGATGGAACACTTGTCAAACTAGATGTCGATGAAGAGCTTCCAGATGTTGAGGAACTGGATGGGACACTTGTCGAACTGGATGTCGATGAAGAGGTCCCAGAGGTTGAGGAACTCGATGGGACACTTTTCGAACTGGAAGATGTTGAAGTACTTCCAGGTGATGATACAGATGTCGAGGGTGTCGAGGAACTAGATGGGACACTACCCGAACTAGATGTCGATGACGAACTTCCAGACGTTGAAGAACTTGATGGAACACTTGTCGAACTAGATGTCGATGAAGAGCTTCCAGATGTTGAGGAACTGGATGGGACACTTGTCGAACTAGATGTCGATGAAGAGCTTCCAGATGTTGAGGAACTCGACGGGACATTTGTCGAACTAGATGTCGATGAAGAGCTTCCAGATGTTGAGGAACTTGATGGGACACTTGTCGAACTGGAAGATGATGAAGAACTTCCAGATGACGATACAGATGTCGAGGGTGTCGATGAACTAGATGGAACACTACCCGAACTCGATGTCGATGACGAACTTCCAGATGTTGAAGAACTAGATGGAACACTTGTCGAACTAGAGGTCGATGAAGAGCTTCCAGAAGTTGACGAACTTGATGGAACACTTCTCGAGCTAGATGTTGATGAAGAGCTTCCGGATGTTGAGGAACTCGATGGGACACTTGTCGAACTGGATGTCGATGAAAAGCTTCCAGATGTTGAGGAACTTGATGGGACACTTGTCGAACTGGAAGCTGATGAAGAACTTCCAGATGACGAAACAGATGTGGAGGGTGTCGAGGAACTAGATGGAACACTACCCGAACTAGATGTCGATGTCGAACTTCCAGACGTTGAAGAACTTGATGGAACACTTGTCGAACTAGATGTCGATGAAGAGCTTCCAGATGTTGAGGAACTTGATGGGACACTTGTCGAACTGGAAGATGATGAAGAACTTCCAGAAGACGAAACAGAGGTGGAGGGTGACGAGGAACTAGATGGAACACTACCCGAACTTGATGTCGATGGCGAACTTACAGAGGTTGAAGAACTTGATGGAACACTTGTCGAACTAGATGTCGATGAAGAGCTTCCAGATGTTGAGGAACTCGATGGGACACTTGTTGAACTAGAGGTCGATGAAGAGCTTCCAGATGTTGAGGAACTCGACGGGACATTTGTCGAACTAGATGTTGATGAAGAGCTTCCAGATGTTGAGGAACTTGATGGGACACTTGTCGAACTGGAAGATGATGAAGAACTTCCAGATGACGATACTGATGTCGAGGGTGTCGATGAACTAGATGGCACACTACCCGAACTCGATGTCGATGACGAGCTTCCAGAGGTTGAAGAACTAGATGGAACACTTGTCGAACTAGATGTCGAAGAAGAGCTTCCAGAGTTTGAGTAACTCGATGGGACACTTGTCGAACTAAATGTCGATGAAGAGCTTCCAGAGGTTGAGGAACTCGATGGGACACTTGTCGAAATGGAAGATGTTGAAGAACTTCCAGATGTCGATACAGATGTCGAGGGTGTCGATGAACTAGATGGCACACTACCCGAACTGGATATCGATGACGAGCTTCCAGAGGTTGAAGAACTAGATGGAACACTTGTCGTACTAGATGTCGAAGAAGAGCTTCCAGAGATTGAGGAACTCGATGGAACACTTGTCGAACTAAAGGTCGATGAAGAGCTTCCAGATGTTGACGAACTCGATGGGACACTTGTCAAACTGGAAGATGTTGAAGAACTTCCAGATGACGATACAGATGTCGAGGGTGTCGACGAACTAGACGGAACACTACCCGAACTAGATGTCGATGACGAACTTCCAGAGGTTGAAGAACTTGGTGGAACACTTGTTGAACTAGATGTTGATGGAGAGCTTCCAGATGTTGAGGAACTCGATGGGACACTTGTCGATTTAGATGTCGATGAAGAGCTTCCAGATGTTGAAGAACTGGATGGGACACTTGTCGAACTGGAAGATGATGAAGAGCTTCCAGATGACGATACAGATGTCGAGGGTGTCGAGGAACTCGATGGAACACTACCCGAACTAGATGTCGATGAAGAGCTTACAGATGTTGAAGAACTTGATGGAACACTTGTCGAACTAGATGTCGATGACGAGCTTCCAGATGTAGAAGAACTTGATGGAACACTTGTTGAACTAGATGTCGATGAAGAGCTTCCAGATGTTGAGGAACTTGATGGGACACTTGTCGAACTGGAAGATGATGAAGAACTTCCAGATGACGAAACAGAGGTGGAGGGTGTCGAAGAACTAGATGGAACACTTCCCGAACTAGATGTCGATGGCGAACTTACAGACGTTGAAGAACTTGATGGAACACTTGTCGAACTAGATGTCGATGAAGAGCTTCCAGATGTTGAGGAAATCGATGGAACACTTGTCGAACTAGATGTCGAAGAAGAGCTTCCAGAGTTTGAGGAACTTGATGGGACACTTGTCGAACTGGATGTCGATGAAGAGGTCCCAGAGGTTGAGGAACTCGATGGGACACTTTTCGAACTGGAAGATGTTGAAGTACTTCCAGATGATGATACAGATGTCGAGGGTGTCGAGGAACTAGATGGGACACTACCCGAACTAGATGTCGATGACGAACTTCCAGACGTTGAAGAACTTGATGGAACACTTGTCGAACTAGATGTCGATGAAGAGCCTCCAGATGTTGAGGAACTGGATGGGACACTTGTCGAACTAGATGTCGATGAAGAGCTTCCAGATGTTGAGGAACTCGACGGGACATTTGTCGAACTAGATGTCGATGAAGAGCTTCCAGATGTTGAGGAACTTGATGGGACACTTGTCGAACTGGAAGATGATGAAGAACTTCCAGATGACGATACAGATGTCGAGGGTGTCGATGAACTAGATGGAACACTACCCGAACTCGATGTCGATGACGAACTTCCAGATGTTGAAGAACTAGATGGAACACTTGTCGAACTAGAGGTCGATGAAGAGCTTCCAGAAGTTGACGAACTTGATGGAACACTTGTCGAGCTAGATGTTGATGAAGAGCTTCCAGATGTTGAGGAACTCGGTGGGACACTTGTCGAACTGGATGTCGATGAAGAGCTTCCAGATGTTAAGGAACTTGATGGGACACTTGTCGAACTGGAAGATGATGAAGAACTTCCAGATGACGAAACAGATGTGGAGGGTGTCGAGGAACTAGATGGAACACTACCCGAACTAGATGTCGATGGCAAACTTCCAGACGTTGAAGAACTTGATGGAACACTTGTCGAACTAGATGTCGATGAAGAGCTTCCAGATGTTGAGGAACTCGATGGGACACTTGTTGAACTAGATGTCGATGAAGAGCTTCCAGATGTTGAGGAACTCGACGGGACATTTGTCGAACTAGATGTCGATGAAGAGCTTCCAGATGTTGAGGAACTTGATGGGACACTTGTCGAACTGGAAGATGATGAAGAACTTCCAGATGACGATACAGATGTCGAGGGTGTCGATGAACTAGATGGCACACTACCCGAACTCGATGTCGATGACGAACTTCCAGATGTTGAAGAACTAGATGGAACACTTGTCGAACTAGAGGTCGATGAAGAGCTTCCAGATGTTGACGAACTTGATGGAACACTTGTCGAGCTAGATGTTGATGAAGAGCTTCCAGATGTTGAGGAACTCGATGGGACACTTGTCGAACTGGAGGTCGATGAAGAGCTTCCAGATGTTGAGGAACTTGATGGGACACTTGTCGAACTGGAAGATGATGAAGAACTTCCAGATGACGAAACAGATGTGGATGGTGTCGAGGAACTAGATGGAACACTACCCGAACTAGATGTCGATGGCGAACTTCCAGACGTTGAAGAACTTGATGGAACACTTGTCGAACTAGATGTCGATGAAGAGCTTCCAGATGTTGAGGAACTCGATGGGACACTTGTTGAACTAGATGTCGATGAAGAGCTTCCAGATGTTGAGGAACTCGACGGGACATTTGTCGAACTAGATGTCGATGAAGAGCTTCCAGATGTTGAGGAACTTGATGGGACACTTTTCGAACTGGAAGATGATGAAGAACTTCCAGATGACGATACTGATGTCGAGGGTGTCGATGAACTAAATGGCACACTACCCGAACTCGATGTCGATGACGAGCTTCCAGAGGTTGAAGAACTAGATGGAACACTTGTCGAACTAGATGTCGAAGAAGAGCTTCCAGAATTTGAGTAACTCGATGGGACACTTGTCGAACTAAATGTCGATGAAGAGCTTCCAGAGGTTGAGGAACTCGATGGGACACTTGTCGAAATGGAAGATGTTGAAGAACTTCCAGATGTCGATACAGATGTCGAGGGTGTCGAGGAACTAGATGGAACACTACCCGAACTAGATATCGATGGCGAGCTTCCAGACGTTGAAGAACTTGATGGAACACTTGTCAAACTAGATGTCGATGAAGAGCTTCCAGATGTTGAGGAACTGGATGGGACACTTGTCGAACTGGATGTCGATGAAGAGGTCCCAGAGGTTGAGGAACTCGATGGGACACTTTTCGAACTGGAAGATGTTGAAGTACTTCCAGGTGATGATACAGATGTCGAGGGTGTCGAGGAACTAGATGGGACACTACCCGAACTAGATGTCGATGACGAACTTCCAGACGTTGAAGAACTTGATGGAACACTTGTCGAACTAGATGTCGATGAAGAGCTTCCAGATGTTGAGGAACTGGATGGGACACTTGTCGAACTAGATGTCGATGAAGAGCTTCCAGATGTTGAGGAACTCGACGGGACATTTGTCGAACTAGATGTCGATGAAGAGCTTCCAGATGTTGAGGAACTTGATGGGACACTTGTCGAACTGGAAGATGATGAAGAACTTCCAGATGACGATACAGATGTCGAGGGTGTCGATGAACTAGATGGAACACTACCCGAACTCGATGTCGATGACGAACTTCCAGATGTTGAAGAACTAGATGGAACACTTGTCGAACTAGAGGTCGATGAAGAGCTTCCAGAAGTTGACGAACTTGATGGAACACTTCTCGAGCTAGATGTTGATGAAGAGCTTCCGGATGTTGAGGAACTCGATGGGACACTTGTCGAACTGGATGTCGATGAAAAGCTTCCAGATGTTGAGGAACTTGATGGGACACTTGTCGAACTGGAAGCTGATGAAGAACTTCCAGATGACGAAACAGATGTGGAGGGTGTCGAGGAACTAGATGGAACACTACCCGAACTAGATGTCGATGTCGAACTTCCAGACGTTGAAGAACTTGATGGAACACTTGTCGAACTAGATGTCGATGAAGAGCTTCCAGATGTTGAGGAACTCGATGGGACACTTGTTGAACTAGATGTCGATGAAGAGCTTCCAGATGTTGAGGAACTCGACGGGACATTTGTCGAACTAGATGTCGATGAAGAGCTTCCAGATGTTGAGGAACTTGATGGGACACTTTTCGAACTTGAAGATGATGAAGAACTTCCAGATGACGATACAGATGTCGAAGGTGTCGATGAACTAGATGGCACACTACCCGAACTCGATGTCGATGACGAGCTTCCAGAGGTTGAAGAACTAGATGGAACACTTGTCGAACTAGATGTCGAAGAAGAGCTTCCAGAGTTTGAGTAACTCGATGGGACACTTGTCGAACTAAATGTCGATGAAGAGCTTCCAGAGGTTGAGGAACTCGATGGGACACTTGTCGAAATGGAAAATGTTGAAGAACTTCCAGATGTCGATACAGATGTCGAGGGTGTCGAGGAACTAGATGGAACACTACCCGAACTAGATATCGATGGCGAGCTTCCAGACGTTGAAGAACTTGATGGAACACTTGTCGAACTAGATGTCGATGAAGAGCTTCCAGATGTTGAGGAACTGGATGGGACACTTGTCGAAATAGATGTCGATGAAGAGCTTCCAGATGTTGAGGAACTCGACGGGACATTTGTCGAACTAGATGTCGATGAAGAGCTTCCAGATGTTGAGGATCTTGATGTGACACTTGTCGAACTGGAAGATGATGAAGAACTTCCAGATGACGATACAGATGTCGAGGGTGTCGATGAACTAGATGGCACACTACCCGAACTCGATGTCGATGACGAGCTTCCAGAGGTTGAAGAACTAGATGGAACACGTGTCGTACTAGATGTCGAAGAAGAGCTTCCAGAAGTTGAGGAACTCGATGGAACACTTGTCGAACTAAAGGTCGATGAAGAGCTTCCAGATGTTGACGAACTCGATGGGACACTTGTCAAACTGGAAGATGTTGAAGAACTTCCAGATGACGATACAGATGTCGAGGGTGTCGACGAACTAGACGGAACACTACCCGAACTAGATGTCGATGACGAACTTCCAGAGGTTGAAGAACTGGATGGAACACTTGTAGAACTAGATGTTGATGGAGAGCTTCCAGATGTTGAGGAACTCGATGGGACACTTGTCGATTTAGATGTCGATTTAGATGTCGATGAAGAGCTTCCAGATGTTGAGGAACTCGATGGGACACTTGTCGAACTGGAAGATGATGAAGAGCTTCCAGATGACGATACAGATGTCGAGGGTGTCGAGGAACTCGATGGAACACTACCCGAACTAGATGTCGATGAAGAGCTTACAGATGTTGAAGAACTTGATGGAACACTTGTCGAACTAGATGTCGATGACGAGCTTCCAGATGTAGAAGAACTTGATGGAACACTTGTTGAACTAGATGTCGATGAAGAGCTTTCAGTTGTTGAGGAAATCGATGGGACACTTGTCGAACTAAATGTCGATTTAGAGCTTCCCGATGTTGAGGAACTAGATGGAACACTTCCCGAACTAGATGTAGATGATATTGATGTAGATGTTGCAAGACTTGCATGTGATGAAACACTACCCAATGAAGAAGTAGACGTTGAGGAACTCGATGGAACACTTGTCGAACTGGAAGATGAAGAACTTCCAGATGACGAAAGTGATGTCGAGGGTGTCGAGGAACTCGATGGTACACTAATCGAACTCGATGACGAAGAAGAGCTTCCAGAGGTTGAGGAACTCGATGGTACATTTCTCGAACTGGAAGATGATGATGAACTTCTAGATGTCGATGTTGGTGGATAAGTCACAGAAACTGAAATGCGAAATTGACGAAAATGACGTTTTCCAATTGATATGCTTTTTTTCGAAGTGATTATCAACAAATGAATGCCATTTTAATTTAATAGTCGTTACTAATGTGTATAACTTTTAACATTACAAGTGACATAGTAAATTATCTGACTGGTATATGTTGATTATGTAAAACACAAACCTTCCGGATGCACACACACTTTAAGTGTTAGCCCTCCAATGGTTAAAGTGGACTCCTTGCTAAGGTAGACAACTAGTGAAAAGGAATAGACCTCATCCTGTGGTTTGAATGCATCAGGAACGGAGTATACATTAGGTTCCTCTTCTGTAAGCATCTAAACAGATAGACAGAGAATAATGCAGTGATATAATAAAACTAAATATAAATTGTCATATATTGTATAGCCATGTATCGGTTACAGTGACAATGTACAACCATAAATAAACTGTAGTGATAGTGTACAGTGATATATAAGCGTTAATGATGGCGTACCGTCATATATTAATTACATCGATATATAAGTGTTGAAGATATTGTATACAGCCAAGTTGTAATATAAGTTGTAATATTGTGCAGCCATATATAAACTGTAGTGGTTTTATTCAGTGATGTATAAACTGTAGTGATATTGTATACAGCGATGTATAAAGTAAGTTAAGTAACATTGGACAATACTTTATAAGCTGTAGTGAAATTGTACAGCAATATATACCAGTATATTGGTGTTGTCCAGCCATATATAAACTGTAGTGGTATACATGTATAAGCAATATATATAAAAAATATTTGACGGCCATATATTAGCGTTAATGATATTGTATAGTCATATATAAATTACAGTGAAAGTGTGCAGATATGTACAAGCTGTAGTGAAATTGTATAGCCAATTCTAAGTTACAGTGATATTATACAATCATACATAGGTTACAGTGATAGTGTACATCCATTTATAAGCTGTTGTGATATTTCATATCAATATATAAGCTGAAGCGATATTGTACAGCCATATATTAGTTACAGCCATAAATAAGGTGTAGTATAATGTACATTCATATATAAGTTGTAGTGATAGTGTACAGCCATATATAAGCTGTAGTTATATTGTACAGCCATATATAAGCTGTAGTTATATTGAACAGCCATATATAAGTAACAGTGATATTGTACAGCCATATATAAGCTGTAGTTATGTTGGACAATCATATATAGGTTACAGCGATATTGTATAGTCATATATTAGTTACAGTAGTATTGTATAGCCATAAAGAAGCTACAGTGATATTGTACAACCATATATTAGTTACAGTGATATTGTACAGCTATATATAAGCTGTAGTTATATTGTACAGCCATATATAAGTAACAGTGATATTGTACAGCTATATATAAGCTGTAGTAATATTGTACAGCCATATATAAACTGTTGTTATATTGGACACTCAAATATATGTTACAACGAGATAATATATAGCCATGTATCAGCTGTAATGATATTGTGCAACCGTATATAAGAGGTTGTGTTTGTTTTAGATCAGTATAAGAGCTATAGTGATGGTACGCATCAAAATATACATATAAAACAACGTATAAAACATTATTATGTTACGTCGCACGGGTTCCATCCTAGACTTAATGGGATAGCCGCTTAATAATAACACTGAATACTAATGTGACCAAGAAGCATATTCGGGGCGATTTATATAAGCTCTGAGGTTTCGCCGCATGCAAGCCAAGATAAAGTTAAAACGAAATCCTTAGGGCATGAAGTTATCAAGCCTCTTTAAAACAGCCATCCGTGTCACTCTAGCCACGTACCATTATTCCAACTACATCGTCAATCTCGTCTTTTAATCTTAGTTCAACCAAAGTAATTGAGGATTTGCCGTTGTCTACTAAAATATCAACGGTAGCGTCAATCACCGTTGTGTCGGTTGTTACCATAACGAATTCTGCATCCAAAGTTACAATGTTCGTCTTATCTACAAAATATATACATAACTGTAGCTGTAAAGCTATGTTCATCAGTAAATAAAGCCGGATACGGCTTTCCGAATATTGTTTTTTATACTATTATATATAACTTTATGTAAAGATTACATTTATATAATTGTTCTCATTGCCTACCTTACAATAATTTAATATTTATGTTAATGAATTTATTGCGGGTTACAATTATATTGATTAACCTTGATAGAATGTAATACTTGTGCTATTACATTCTGTTGAGAGTGACAATTTTTTTGTCTCACTGTCAACCTTGCTAGAATGTAATATTTATGTTATTACATTCTGTTGCGGGTGACAATTATATTATCTCTTATATTATCTCACTGCCAATCTTGCTAGAATGTAATATTTATGTTATTACATTCTGTTGCGGGTGACATTTATATTATCTCACTGTCAACCTTGCTAGAATGTAACATTTATGTTATGGTATTTTGCTGCGGATGACAGTTATATAACATCACTGGATGTGGAGCGGTTAACATTATCAAGACGTCATTTCCCCCTGGATGGTTAACAATACTTTTCCATGAAATATTACAAACCGTTACCCGTCAGAATAAGAAGACCTAACATTAGTGTTTACGTGAATTTTGTCTGCAATGTATACGTAGTATCACATTATAAATAATACAGTATGTATATTTATACATTTATAATTTCACTTACGAAAATCTAAACGGATTTCTTGTATCAATACAAGACAATTGGATAGAACAAAGAATGAAAACAAGTTTTTGAAACAAAGATGTTGTTTATGCTTGCTTTTATTTTACTTTTCGTGCTTACCAATTGTGTTAAACGGTGTTACGTCGTAGACTCCTTGTTCGCCAAGAGCGTCGTTGGCGTCAACGGTGCTTCCGTTCTGCAGTGTGTACGTTATATCTATGTTCTTCCAATTTTCATTAACGTCTATGATCACGTGCTCGCAGGCTAGACGTTGAAGAAAATGCAAATGTAAGTTGTACATCAAGTTGACTTGCTGTTTATTTGTAATAAAAAATATTTAATTAAACGCCAGAGCTATTAAATTTGGAATACCGTACACCTTATGATCACAAAATGTATACATACAAAGGTGATTATGTACTACAGTTAATATAAATCTAAAAAAATGCAGTTACTTTGTGCGATAAATATTGAATATTTCTGAAAATTTAGTTGTCCTAATACATACACTGAATTAAATATAAGTATTAATTAGGTAAAGTTCTTTTGTATATTCATAATGCATATATGTATTAGTTCATTATTATAATTGTTATTTCATCGATTTAGTGATCCTTAGTGTTGAATGAGGTTATAATTTTTAATTTAACTGTATGATATTTTTATTTATTGTAAAGGATTGTGTATAATTTCACTCTAACTCGACAACATTTTAATAATTAAAATTAATATCAACGTATTTGATATTATTCATCACGTGATTATCAAGCGTTTATTAATAGTGTTTACCTTCCGGTGTTGTTGCTGTCGAGGTCGTCACAACCGTGGAGGTTATTGCTGCAATAATAGGAAATATTAAATGACAAAATGAATATAAGCATATAGATCTACTCAGATATATTGTTTTTATATGTTTTCTACTCTGATGCAATGAGGATTGATAACTGTTCGTAGACATTTTATTTTGTTTTAATCAGGGGTATCGACAATGATCAAATAACCAATGACCTTGAAATGAGTAACACCCGTCTAACCTTAATTCATAATTTCCTCATGTGAATACCATGAAGTCACACCGTTCGTCATTTTGCTCGGTATTTCCCGCGTAACTCCGCTCTCATACGTACTTTCGACTTGACAGAATATCTAAGGGACGTTTATTTACATATCTTAAATTGATGACGTCATACCAGGACTGATGAAAACTGATATAAATATAACGTTATTCGTAACATCCAGGAAAAAACAGCATTAGTTCTCGTTATTAATAGAGGTGATCTGAAATAAAACTTATCCCCTAATCATGTATGTCAAAGAAAAGAATCACTCATTCGTGCTCACTTACAATTTTTAACTCTCAAATGTTAAAAAATAAATCAAATACTCGGCATAGATTCGCTGAATAAATTTTTGCCAAGTCATTTAATAAATTAAATATTAAATGAGAACGTATAAGAGATCCTCATTGAATTGTATATTAATATGTATTCATCAAACGACGTACTTAGCTCAGCGCACACTTCGACAAACATTCCCCCGAGTGTAACTGTGTCGATCTCTTCTAGTTCTATCTTAATCAAGAACCCGTATGTTGGAATAGACACACCTTCGGGGAAAGTGTACGTGTCTGGGTAGGTATCTGGAATTAACTCCTAAAAAGAAATTGATATTTATGTATCATATTTGGTTTCTTAAAGCCGATAATATAAATACAATAAATGGTTGAAGCTCTGTTCGTGTTTTAGACAGTCCATATTGTTATGTGTCGTGCTGCATAAACCATATTGGCAGCGTGCTAAACTTAATGTGTCGCAAGTACCATTAAAGGGATATACGGAAATGTTGGAATCGAAGTCAACTCAGGTAAAGCAACTAAATCCTGCGGATCATTTACAAGACACCTTCTAATATTCAAAATGATATTTTTTTTTCATATGGAAATTTAAAGTGACATGCGAAACTGTTGAAATTGATTTTTATTTATTTTTTACGCATCAAATATTTCCTTACACCTTCGTTAGACGAATGTAAAGCCCCTATAAGGAGGTATTAATGCCCAAGTGTTTCTATCTGAATTTTCATATTTATGAAAATTGTAATATTTATGGAACTATTTAAGCCTTGTTAGTTTTTAAAGTCTGGGTAATATTTCTTATAAAAATAGAAATTTGATATTTGTCATAGCATGTACTGTAATAAGATATCACTGGTGTTAAAAAACGTGATTTTATCGGATTTTAACTCATGGATGCATTAATGAGCATTTACGACTTATTTTTGTTTGTTAAAAAACTGAGGGGTTTCACTGCACTTTCTTTAAAAGCACCAAGCTGGTAAACCCACCAGTTATTGAGCATTTTATATGCGGATACATTCATGCTACTGAAAATTATTCACAGTAACTGCCATGATATATTTCTGTTTGTGTATCTGTACGTTTATACGTCAGGGGCGTTCCTTGATGGTTTGAGTATTCAATAGGGATATTGACTAATATAACTGCAAATGGGTAGTTATTAGCGACTTTCGCAGGATTGTGAAGTCATTCATATTGCCTTTAATCATACGGATTTTTTATTTCCTAAAGCAGAAACTCCTTACTCATACCCCCTCCCATCTCTTCGGCTTCATTTTTATTGCTTTTTCCGTATTTTAACCTATTTTTAAGTGTGCAACATTCTACTCTGAGTTATACGCCAGGGCGTATAGTAGTGTGACTAGGAACGCCCCTGTGTAACGTGGATATTATATTCAATAATCCAATACCGTCTCTTCTCCTGTTGGCTCCTCCTCTTCATCTATGAACACAACTACGACTGACACGATGTCAGAGTCGGACTCCACTTGAACCGAAACATCTTCTGTTACTGCACCTTCTTCCACACTTTGGTACACAACCTTAATCACGTGCTCATCGGATTCTTCCGGAGAATCAAACGGTTCTTCGTCCTCAACGTCTGGCTCTCCTAATATATCCACGGCCGGTACTTCTTCACCAGACTTAACAACATACACAATGTCTAATAGTTCGTCGTTTTGCTCTTCGTGAATCATTTTGATCTCGCAAGCTGTATTAGAAAAAAAAGGAGTAACTGTCAACCTCTTTCTTTCTGATTAATATGTGCCAAATGTTTGTGTTCAGGTTATATTCAGGTTATATATGACATATCCAGATTTACAGGTGGCGTAAGACCTCAGAATGAACCTGAGTAGAACCATTGTCCTTCCGTAAGTAACAGACAAACTCTCACATACAGTTTTTTGAGCGAGCGGGACACGAACCTACGACCTTAGCGATAAGAGGAAAATGAGCATGAGACAGCGCCTTGGACCATTCCGTCACGGATGACACACTAACCACTCCGTCACGAAGAGCACACTAAAACGCAAAACAATATATTAACGTGCGCCTTGGACCACTTCGTCACGGAGGGCACACTTAAACGCAAATCAATATACTAACGTATATTACGAATCTCGGTTAACTGAATTTTTTTAACTAAAATTTTTCATATTTTTGATTATAACTCTTATGAGATTCAATTAACAGGTTGCGTGGATCCATTTGATATTGTGTACATATATTTTGTATTGCTGTATACATAAACTAAATATATGAATTGACCAAAATACATTTTGTATACAAGTCGTTTGACATAGTGCTGTATCATCAGTGTACACAAAAAAGTCGATTTGTCATGCTTTCCGTATTTAAGCTACCAAAATCAACAATTATAAAATATCAGCATCTGAAACGTTTTAGTTTCTTAGCTTGCTTATAGCGAAGCATTAATTCGTATTTGAAAAACAGTTTGTATTTTTGTTTGGAAACATGACTTAGGTTAGTTGATAACTTAAGTATTATAAATTCATATCAATAATTGTTTTTGTTGTTTTAATGGGATTAAACGCCACATTCAACACATCACAGGTAAAACATGGCATATCTTATTTTGCTGGTGGAAGAAAACTTCCGGATAAATCTGAGTAGAACCACCATCCTTCCGCAAGTAGTTGGCCAACTTTTTCATATAAATCGTATATAAATCTCATATAAATCTTTTTTATGCTGAACTGGGCTTCAATCCACGACATTCCCCAAGACCATTCGGTCACAAAAGACCCCCATACCAAATGTGCAGAAATATGCTAGAAATACTCACGTGTGACTTGTGTAGTCGATGTTGGCGTAGAGCTGGCAGTTGTTGAAACTGTAATGAATAAATTGAATAGCATACGTTAATATCAGTGAGTCATTACTATTTTTCAATGTTTTTTCGTTGCGGGAGTGTAATCAAACCATGATATCATATTGATATCAACCTAGAGTAACATTGCTACCTAGTCATCGTTTGGCATTTTCTGTATAAATTGGGTATCGTACGTAAAATACCGATGTGCATACGGACTTGCAAGAACTTATGAATAACGACAAGTTAAGATAAAGTGACGTTGTTTTCAGTCGTTACGTCATATGATAACGTTCAGAAACTAATATGCGCGATATTTTCTCATGCTTTATAGAGGTAATCTGAATAATAATTGGTAAATATGCCAACCATGTGGCATGTGATACAATGATCTTACATTCGTGTGCATATATCAAATCCGTTGCTAAAATATATTATGCTCGGCACAGCCTCGTATACAATACACTTTCAAACTCGTTCAATAAATCCAATAATAAATAAGCACTCATGTAAGATCCTCTATATATTGCACGTTTACCTGGTTCGAAGCAGCCAATAACAGACACGGAGACGGTTATCTTCCTCTCTGGATTATTTGGGACAATGGTTATCACAATGGATGTTACGTTCTCTTTCTGAATGGCAACAACCTCATCGACCGGAACCTATGAGTGTAAACATATATTCATATTATGCACATATGTGTTACACGTATATTGCAATCGGATCACCTCGGCCTTTATGCTACGCAATTAGTGTATTATACGGAGGATACGGAAATACCCGATGTTTCACGATTGACGTATATTGGTGGAATAAGTATAATAAGTAAAATAGGTTTAAATAAAACATACACTCATATAAACAACATACAGTTATTGATTGAACGATGACATAGCAAATGTTTTATTATTATTATGAATTATACATTTCTGTTGTATTGATAAATCGATAAAAAAAAGTCCCATTAATATCATTTCTAAATCTAAAGTACATTTACGTTAAAAAATTAACATACTCGTATTAAATGTTTAAAGTCGTGTCAACTGTTCTACACTATAAAATGCCAATTCGTGATAATTGAAAATCATGTAAAATGTTTTATATTCTCTACAAAGGCTGATATATTATTGAGTTGTTTTTTTTTAAAAAATTATGATATATAAAAAATGCAGGGGACAATTCAATATGTTTAAGCATGTGTATATACAGGGTTGAATAACACCAAATGTCACTGTGTGTTAACTTAATGATATGATATGTCAAGTAAAGGTAGCCTTAAGGTTATTAATATATAGAGATTACATGTCATGTTGGGGATAAGATATGGGCGTGTTTAATACGGACTTAGTAATTAAGAAATTGACCAATGGGAAGGTAGTATAAATGGACCAATGAGAAAATAGAGCACGAGGCTGTTTTGGTAGAGTGGACAGGCAGTGGTAGACAGACATTGGTTTGAATAACAAGTTAGTTAGAGACATACCTTGGTTACATTAAGAGACAGAAACAATTATTGAGAACTATATAAACATGTGAACAAAATGAGTTAAAATTATACCACCCTAGTTTGATTGTCTATTATGCTACAAGGCAAGACAGTAAATCAATTACATATACAGCAGTATACTGCAATCATGTCACTTCCAGAGACCATTAATCATATTAATCTTGATCATATCCGACACTTGCCTTTCTAAAAGACAAACGTCTTGACAAGTTGTGCGGAAGAAACGTTTGGATTTGGAAGTAAGATCTGATTGGCTGAAACAGACACACCTCTGCAATGGTTATGTTATAATAATATTTAATAAAAATACTTATTCGGACAGAATTCATGCTATTTGTGTTATATAAGATCTAAGAAAAAGCATCTAAAATATAAAAATAATATGAATATAGAAATATATGTTCAACCAATACTCTTTTGAAATACTATGGAAATCTCCAAATGTTTGAATCAACCAAATTGAATCAAAACGTTAATCGGTTTTCGCCGAACTTGTAAAGACGTTTGTCTTTTAGAAAAGCAAGCGTCGCATATTATCAAGACTATCATAATATGGAAACAACATGAGTAATCCTTTTTCAATGAAACTTACATCGGTGTATGAATCCAGTAGTAACTCATCGCTACCATATAACTCAACACTGACTGTGTCGAATTTGTCGCTTATTGGGAAGCTCACTTGTTCAACAAAGATAGTATCAATTGGAATGACAAATTTGACCTCATTTGTAGCAAGAATTTCGACTGGCTCTTCTGGGGATCCAAGCTCAAGACTGTCGTCTGGTACATTATCGACAATGATCTGAAAAACAGCAATGGATACGTTAACTTAATTATTTTATGTCACGTTTTGTACGAGTACTAAGCTGAAATAGTAATGGCAGTATTGCAACTAAAGTATTAATAGTTTAATCTAACATTTGATAACTTGGCACTTTATTTCCTGTGACTTTTGGTGCGTTATTAATTTTCATTATCAGTATATGTTTCATTCAAAATGTGTAAGTAGTGTGAAAAATGCCGCATTCGACGTGATTTTGTAGAGGAAGCAGGTGCCATATCGCTTGTGGTAGTCATAAAATACTGTTACAATTGTTGATTGCTTCTACTACTATGTTATATATATTAACAGCACTTTTTAATGATGGTTTGACGCCATGTTCAACTCATTGCAGGTTATGTTTGTCATCTAGGTTTGTATTGCTTTATGATAACGACCACATGCTGAACCTCTGATGTAAAAATACCATTCTTCATGTGTTGTACAACTACCGTTGTTCAACAAGTAGTTGGCAAACAATAGTAGTAAATGTAGTAAAACGCACAAAAATGCATCAGTTTATAAACAAACTCTTACCTCGACATTTTCTAAATCGACCTGCCTGCTGTCGCCCATTCCTTCTACCATATTACAAACTGTTGTTGTTTTAACAGTCGTTGTGGTTGGAGGTGTTGTTGTTCTTGGTGTAGTACCAGTCACTGCAAAATAAAGTATTTGTTTTAAGTTGAATGTACTTCGGGCTAAAACATGCATGATGCATTATTTCTGAATTACCGCCACGTTTTACAGAAACTGTTATTTATTGAAACAGAAATTTAGCATAAAGATACATATTTTAATTCCATATAAAGGGTTACTGTGTTCTTAAAACGGATATAAAATCCTAACGTTTTTTTTCAACAAAAGCAGTGAAACAATGCGAAGTATACTACTAGCCTATACCATTATTTAATATGTCATTTTCTTGAAATTTGGACTCGAAAAAGAAGATAAATACATGATTGTCTGTTTATGTCATATGCAACTTTGAAAACGCTAATTAATAGACTGACAAAGATATTAAAAATACAAAAGTGTCGGGTCTGCTGTTTACTTCAGTATACAAATAACGTTTGACTTGGCAATCAAATTTAGAGTTAAAATATCTAAATGTTTGGTGAATGCTATTATAAATGGCTATCGGCTTCAAAAAATACCTCAAACAGGGAACGCTGCTGACAAAGGAAGTATGAATAACGTGATTGTTCTCATGTTCTAGTAGGTTACAGGCACGATATATTTTACTATATTGTTTAAAAAATAATAATGAACAGCTTTATAATACATTCATGGTTCCATTTGGTGGCAGTTGTATTAAATATAATAGTTTGGTGATATACTGAACGGAACAGCGAACTCGCCACTTTCGTATTTCCAATATCAAAAATATTGAATAGCATTTTTAAATGTGTATACGACATTAGCAGACAGTATGACTTTGTATTGAAATTATATTACCTTAATGTAGAATCTTTCTAAGTGAAGTCAAAATTTCAAGGATATTTCTTTTTGAGAAAATACTATTATATGTCAGGTACATAAAATGTCAGTTGACGGGTTAGCTATTCCTTTCAGTATATTATAATTATGGTGTCAATAAAATCTTTCATTACTATTGTAAGGATAAGTGCCCATTAAAAATTGGATTGTAGTTTATAAACTAACACGTGGCACGATCCTACTGCATAATGCATATTTTGACGAAAACATTGGAAATACAAAAGGGATGTTCCGTTCAGTACATAATTTATATATATACCTTAAAAAAGAAACAAGTGATGCTACATGTGTATAAGTGGATTTATTTTCACATCGACACACACAACTAAACATCTTACCTCCCGCTTCAAAGCAAACTTTAAGCTCATATTCGCTGACAGTTATCGTCGCTTCTTCAGATAGCTTAACTATCAGTTCAAACCGATCCATATCCATCACTTCCGCACTGCTTGCAAATTTGAATCCATTTTCCTTGTCAGGATTTGAAACGAGTTCCTAGAAAAAATATAACCATACATATATATAATTGGTTTTAGATTCAAATCAATAAAAGTCACTGACGATGTGTATATTATCATGTGCCAACCGACAAAAGAGTGTTGCAGGACTCACACCACTGTTATCACCTTTGATTACTTCAAACCTACAGATGAAAGAGGTAGAAATAGTTCTCTTTTTCTTCTTTTTACAAGGCTTTGTTTAGTATTTGAAATAGAAATCAACACTGAAAGTATTTTGATGATACCGGATTTCTAAGCAATTCTGTGTCATTTTAAAATTGTTGGTTCGAGCCGCATCGTGGGCAAATAGCTGACATATTATTACTTTGGAAAGGTATCACAAAATCAATGAATAAAAAAAAAGGTCAAGGTACTATTTTTTTTTCTTTTTAACTGCAGACCTTGAACCATTGAAAAATATGCACCTAGACACATGCTGCATTTCTTTTCACTGTGTTTTGGACATAAATATTACAATTTAGCCCTATGGGAAATGTAATAATGGTGTGAGACGTGTATAACATTAACATTCAACAATTTGAGGGTCTCAACAACACTCGATATCTGTGACGTAAAAGTTAATATACTTTCAATCAAACCTTAAAATGGTATTTTATGTATGTTTTGTGTAAGCATGTTGTTATAGTATTTTTATTCATTTATTATTTATTCGTTATGCTTACCACACCATCCCCTATGTCTAGACCTTCCTCGTCAATTGGTTGTACCACTACTTTGACGTCCACTGTCTCGTCATCAGCAATAACTACAAGCTCCACCGCAAACACTTGGGGTGGTTCGACAAAATTTTTGAAGGAAGTAATGAAGATGTATTTCTTCTTTGGTTCCTCATCAGGCGTGAAAGACAATATGACTGGGGCAAGTTCTGGTGACAGTAGACTTGTGTTTGCGTTCACCAACCCGTCATTGTTGTCGTCATATAATACGTCGAGATGGCCATTAAAAGAATCGGCGTTGACATCTTCGTATTGACACACTAGATATGATATGACGAGAATGATTGTCAAACTGTATTTGATGAAGTTGTTCAAATCTTAACAAGCTTAATACCATTAATTATTAATTGCTAGATTCGCAATCTTTTTTTTTTCTTCAAAAGGGAGAGTGGGTGATGATTTTATTTACGGTTTTTATTTATCTATTTTTCATTTATTTATGTTTTTATGGAAATAAAAAGGGTCGGGGCGGCATGAAAATTAGGAGGCGGGCGAGGGCGATAATCTAGTAATTAATTTATCATGGTCTAACCTATAATAACTTAATACTTTTCACTAAAATAAAAATATTGACATTCCTCAAAAGCCTTTAGGACAGATATATCTATGTAAAACATATAATCGAAAATATAATGAAATATAGCTATATGATATATCGAAATAGTAGAAATAGAGTGTAACCAAATTCATATACAGTCAAACCTGTCTTAAGCAGCCAGTCAGGGGAAGGAGTAAAAGTGGCCATATAAGACATGTTTTTGCTTAATAAAGGTTAAAATGCCCTGAAAGCATAGAATTTGATAATTGCAAATGAGGCTAATTAAGATAAATGACTGCTTAATAGAGATGACCGCTTACACCGGTTTGACTGTATTGATAGAAGTGTAGGTGCTTAAATACATAACATGTTGTTAGGACGTACACTTAAAGATATTGCAAGAACTTTAATTGAACGTCATTGTGATCATATGACACTTATGTTAATAAATAAACTCAAAATGAACAATTTGAAAGTGAGTTTTAGTGGGTAAAAACATAACAAACGTATGCAAGTTACTTGCATTAAAACGGTGGTTCATCTCAGATCCATTCAGCGGTATTCATTCATCCAGTGAGGAAACCGATTGCCGTATATAACATTGTATATGCGTATCGTCCTTACCTTCCTACATAATCTTTCTTTTGTTATTCTTCCGCAAATTATTGCAAGAATAGCGTATGTATGTGTTACTGACTTTATATTCAATTATCATAAATTTGTATTAAATATGTCAGAAATGGCCGATTTGCTCATGAAATGTAATACTTGTATCAAATTTAAGATTTACACTTTTTTCGTCAATACATTTCTTTTCCCATCAAATGGCTAGGTAAACAGAGCCTGGTCATATCAATGGAAACATGCCAGTATATTTAATTTTAGTATGATGTGTACAACACAACTCTCTAATGATTTATTTCATACAAACAGTATTGTAAGGCAAATGTAGACAAGTTTTAATACGTACCCGTAACGACAGATGGGGTGGTGAAGGTCGGACTGACTGTGGTACCTATACATCAATATAAATATTTATTAAATTACACCCTAGTTCATAAATTTGTATCGTGTATTTAGTCTTCTTTTGGGTAACTTAATTCAGTTTCTGGTTCTTTAAGACAAAGAACATAATCATACGAAATGGTTAATAGTACTTCTTATTATAAATGTTTCATTTATCAATTCACGTTAAAATAAAAATCATTTTCAATAATATATATATAAATATGCTTTACATTTATTACCATGAATGTGACACAGCCTATATCCGAGTGCTGAATATAACAATATTGCTCTACACAAAGCAGCACAGGTTCAAATTCATGCCCCGGTATTGTAAGACTTAATTGTGGACCGAGAATCAAAACAGTGTTTGAAGTGGCCGGCGTGAATATATTTAACTTCCCAAAAAATCATAAAAGTAGTTGTTGCGAAGGATACACATATATTTAGACTGCGTTTTATCTTAAATCAGTTTTCTGGTCAACTTTTAGCGAATCGGTCTATGCGTTACTGCGCATCCTCAAACATTATATTTGTTTATATAAGAAACATCCTGTACATATATTTTTTTTCTCCAGTTTTTGACGTTAATAAACAATTTATCGGAGATATTTTGTCAATTTCATTTTAATACTCATGTCATTACAATCGGTGCATGAAGACATAACGCTCATAAAAAACTCTTTTTGAGAGGCGAAAAATCAAGAATACGCCAAATACTCTAATCCAATATCAAGATACATATATAAGTTACGGATCGCTCCTTTCGATGATTTTAATTTATAGAAGCCATTTTGTTATATAAGACAATAAGGTTGTTTGTAAAGCAATTTATTTAATAAAACACAAAAAATGCCACTTACGACAAGACTTCTCATCCGAGCAATCTACACAGTCACACACATTGTTACAAAGTTCGTGGTCATCCACACACCCATAACCGTTCGTACATGAGAATTCTTCCTCAGTACATACTTTCGTTGTAGACCCTAAAATGGTTTACACATTTTTTAATGATGAAATAGGAAGGCTTTCATTTGTCTTTGCATTGTTTGTGAAGTATATTTTATAAGAGTATTCGTTAAAAGAAAAACTAGTACTGTAACTGTTATTAATGTTTTATACAACATCATTCATGCTAACTCAAAACTGTTTTTTGAACATTCTACTGAGTGCCACAGCGAATGAATCCGAAGCTTCCAAAGGATCCAGAACTAATCAATCTCACTTAAGAATTACCTCCCTTACATGACGGTAGCAAAATGCTTACGCCCAAGAAATTAGAGCAATGTAAAGCGGTTGGGCAATTTTGCTGTTAAAAATGCATAAAATGTCATATTTCTTTGTGCATATAGGAACATTAGAATATTTTCATGATTTCTGCCAAGTCTGGATGACATTGCGAACTGTTTGATGAAGCTATAACAGTTTAAAGATGCGTAGTGATACACTGCAACTAATAGTCAGAATTGTCAAAAATTAAGGGGTGCCATCAAAGCATCGAAATTGTGAAAAAGCAACCTGGTCAACCACATGATTTTTTCTCCAGAAGTGCATGTCCCTCTATGTAGAACAGTACAAAATTAATTGTTGTGTGAGACGTAATAGCAACCAATATACAGCGATTCAACGTACACTACTCTATTTCCTATGTGTTAGGTAAAATAGTGTTGTACTGAACTCTCGATTCAGAAACGTAACTCTTCAATATTGGAGGTCAAGAATGTTAGGGTTAATTTCACGGAATATCGAAACACGAAACCCTGATCGTCAAACTGACCTCAGTCTAAAGCTTAGGATTCTATGCAAGTTCAGGAAGACCAAAAGTATGATATATTTAAAAGTAGATATTGAATATAGAACAATCACGGTAACACTTACCTGTGGACGTGGAATACGAACTGGTGGGTTTCAAAGTCGTTACAGTTGCTGAAAGAGACGAAAACATGTTTCTAGATAATATGTGTTTAAATGTAATAACTCTTAATATACGTATTAACAGCTTAATGTAAAATACAATAGAATATTTTACATATTGAACAAAATAAGTGCCGATACAAAATGTTTCTTTTAGACGAGTTCGATGGGTAATATATATTGCTCCTCTTGATTAACTAGGTTGATGTTTAAATACGTTCTACAAAGAGCTTATGATATACTGAATATCTAGTGATATATTTAACTATTGTATTTGGATGAAAAGGGATATGTTTAACAAATATATATGTATGGTATCTGTACACTAGCAACATTTCATATACTATCTAATTCAGGGACGTTATTGAATAGATATGGCACCCAGTGTTATCGGCTGAGAAAGAAATTTCAACGAATCTGAGATAAAAGACACTGTCTTTCTGCAAATAACGTTCTCAGGTGGTATTTTGTAAGCAATTCTCTACCCCAAGCGGCAAGCAAAAATACCCTTACTCACAATGCCATAAACCCCTCTACCACTGAGGATTCACTTATGTATAATACAACCGCTAGCAGGAACAGGATATGGCGTACACCCTCATAACTCCTAACACGACCAAATATATATCACGACCCTCTAATCACCTCTAAAACTGCATAGTATTACGCTCTCTATAAAAAATCGATTTCAAACCCGCGTATAGAATATTTGCCATCAAACTACACACTCATTCAAAATGTATTCCTCAATCCTGTACTGACGACTAGTCTCTAGTGATTACTTTTATATGCATCCAGTGAAGGCTAACTTGTTTTTTTCTAAATTCGGTTGTATGGTAGCATGTTTAATGTAACTTACTCATGCATTCCAACTCGTCGGAGCCATCAATACATTCTACTATATCGTCACACCGGTGAGCACATTCTGGGAAATTGCGGCAAACAAAGTCATAGTCTTCTTCACACACAATCTGTAAGACAAACAATGATGTTAACATGTTAAAACTGTTGTTTATTTAATATAACTCACTTATTTATTTAACATATATTGTGTGTTTTTTAAGGATAAGATTAACTCCGATCGAAGTCTCTCTGAGTACAAAGCATATGCGGATAAAGTGTATCGCCCACGGCAACCATAAACTGCTGTAACGGAGGATCGAACCTACAATCCTCCGATCAAGGTCCCGATGCTCTACCACTAGACCACTTGCTCCGCGATGAAATAGATATCAGTTATAGGTCAGATATATTCATGATAAAATATGAAATAATGTTTTCTATAATGTATTCCCATAATTTACTGTAGAGCCTTTTTATGATACACATATCTTTTCACCTTTTGAGGTGAGTTTGGTTTGACGTCACTTTCAACGCAAGAAATAAATGTCCCTTTTCATATTTATTAGCGGAAGAAAACCCCAAATTGAATAGGGAGTAGAACCACTGTCCTCACGCAAGAAACGGGGCACTTTTCTAACGTTCTAGTTTGGGACAGAAATGGGTTCGAACCCACAACATAAGCTGTGAAAAGTTCGTGGTTATTAGTCGACACCGCCTAAGTTGACTCAGCTCCGGAGGACCCAATGATTTTGCGACGAGGAGTATACTTTCAAGAGACGAAAGATCAAGTGAAATGCGTCCGAACTTTCTAGACGCTTGTTTTTCTCAAATATAAACATCTACAAGATCATGATATACTAACCGGTGTGGTGGGTGTCGACGACATAGTTGTAAAAGAACTCGATGCAGAGTACGTTGTGGATTCTGGAAGAAAATAAAAATAAAGCATGTATACATGTACATGTATATATTATATATGTTATAGATTAAAATAGAACAATAGAACACAGCTTCTAATGGCAATGACAAATGAAACGGGTGGAAGTTAAAGTAGGATAAACTACTTTTATTTGTCTAATCAATGTTGAATTAAAGTTATGTCATAGCAACTAGATTATTACTATATCTCTTCGAAAGCGATGCCGGTAGATATTAGATATACTAATTTCCCCACACACGCTATTTTTTAAAAATATATTCTAAATAAATATGCTGATTTTCCAAATTATGTAACAATAACACGATAATTTTCTATGCATACCTAGTTCTTGGCACGTCTTTGCTTCGATAATGACCCTGCTGATTTGGGGTTTTCTTGTTTCAGAATATGGCACAATTCCAGTGATAGTAAACTCTGTGACCTCCACCCCATATGGTTCGACCTTGACATCTACCTTAGTAATCTGGCTTGGAGTATCAATGACCTGTAAAAATGGAATTTATAAATGACAGTACCTTGTAATTGGCCATATGCTTTTTCGCCTTCGGACGGTCAGTATAAACTGGGGAATTTTGGTATAATTTTGGAAACTCTTCCTTAAGTAACTTTTGTCATAAAATATAATAGTATGTCTTTCTACAAGTTTTAAAGATAACAAGAAGCAAACACCTACCTCAACAGATGCATCAGTATCGTCTATCGTCAGTACTAAACTATTCATATACTGCACGTATATTTCCAGATTCTCAATCACAACTGGTGTAGTAAATGTAACGGTCATCTGGTTTGCCACACCGTCAACAGGAAACTTGATAGGTGACGTGCTGGCGCTGGTAGCAGTTGGGTTCAATACACGGAATGCATCTTCGACTGCTGGGGATGTTACTATGGTCAGTAATTCTTGTGCATTGTCCTGATCCAGTGTTTCTGGCTTGCAATCTGATGAACGAGTTTTAACATTGTTGGCGGAATATGATATAGTCGTACAAATATAACGAGCAATAGAAACGGACACATGTAATGCCCGCTAGTTAAACTATATAGGAAACATGAAAGTATATTGTGATTTTATTCTAGTTTGATATGAAATTGCAATTATTAAAGGTCAGTATTTTGTAAAAACAATAAAAAAGGGACATAGTATAAACAAATAATATCGACATAATAGTGTTTGGCATTTTTATGTTTGTGTGTGTGTTTGTTTGTTTGTCAGGAGATAAACGTATTTACTGGAACGAGGCACTATAAAGTGCTGACGGAATGTTCCAAGGTACTGTGTTTTCTTGCATACATCTATAACGTCAATTAGTTTATCATACTCATTTTCAACCATGGTCCATTTTTCGATATATTTTATCAGTAATCTATATATGCTTTATAACACATTGCAAAACAACTCACATGGTGTCGATACCGTCGTGGCTGATTCAGTTGTACTTTCAGCTGCAATAATAAATGTCACCAAAGTGAATGGCAAACTATTATCATACAAGATTAATAATGAACATAAACATGAAAATAACTATTTTATGTTTGGTTTTGTAATATAACTTTTTATTCACTCTAACCCTTAATTCGATGTTGTTTGCTTTTCATATACAATCGACACAACTGGTACAATTTATTAAATTAATATGTAGTTTTGGATTACTAATTTCAACCTTCGCAAAATTTCCGAGACATTGAGATATGCTGCAGCTTTATAAAAAACTATTTTACTCGAATTTTACTTTTAGTTTTTATAAAAAATGCGGAATTTAAAACATAGTTTTTAAATTAAATACTGAGTCTTCAAATCTTAAAACTATGAACTTTTTTTTTATAAAAAAATATGGAATATACGAATTCCATTTGGTTGCATAATAAGGATAAACACCGACTTGTGCATCTACTAGAATTAAGAAGTTTGTCAAAAACACTGATTGGTTGATATCTTTTGAAGATACCATATGAAAATAACAACTCAAGAAATTAATATATAACATCAAGCTTAATATAGTAGTAAAGTATTTGCAGACTTACAGAAAGTTGTCGTGGTAGATGTTTCTGAAACAAAAATACATACGTTACATGGCATGTTCTTCATAATTAAGAGATGTCAATACATACATTTAAAAAAATGTCAGATAAATTATATACCCTATTTTTGTCCCGTAACGAAACAATTATATATCTACAGAATGCAAATAACACACTATGTATATAGTCTTATTTCGCTTCTATTTTGAAAAGGAACGTAACGGTGATACATTTCTTAAATTCATTCTCCCTAGCATTCATGACTAAAGGTGAAACGGTATATAGTATTTACGCACTATTATGTTTGAAAGGCGGGAAATTGATTCCCAAATGAGAAACGTTTCTCTGATATTGGAATACGGACGTAGCATATACACAGCCAAAAACGTGCGTTCATAGATTAGAATAAAACATCTCCCAAGGGAATCATTTTCACATATTTCAAAAATAATTGTAAACATTAAATATATATTATATACCATGTGGTGAATTACACATACATTCTTCAATTCGATGTGTTATTTGTTTATATTCATAATTTATGTATTCATCCGTAAAGTACAGTGTAGTTCTAGGACTTCACAGAAAACATCATACACAACACTAGCATCCGATCAATTCGATTTCATTGCGTCGAGGAGTAAATTTTAATCGATAATTATACTATGAATCTTTACATATTTTACAAAGTCTTCAATTATTTTATCTACATTTATTGTGTGTTTATTTAAGCTTTGAATTTGCTTTTATTTGCTGTTGGTTCTATAAACCTTACCAGTGGGCTTATATTTTGTTCATATATTTTTTCTGCAAATATTTATCAAATATGTTGATAATTTCGTGTGATATCTATAGAAAAGGAAAGTTATTCCTATAGAATTCAATAGCTCTATACGGAAACACCAAATATGAAAAGATTATGTTCCTTGTATATTTGAATAAATCATCTAATACTACGATATATAACGAAGCAATTTCATTTCTTCGAAAAATACACACACAGTTATGTGTTTATATATTACCTGTCGGACTAACACATGCTTTAACATAGAAGTCAACTATAACAGCAGGTTTAGATAAATCATCATCGTTGACGTAAACTTTGAAAGTGTTGTTAAATTCGCCATGAGGGAATTCAACCTCTGCCAAACCAACTTCCGAAACTGGTACCTAAAATAAATAATAAAGTATTAAACAAATGTTTTATATGAATGCTGCGTTATTTGTTCTTAGTCCCAAAACCGGCATCTTTCAATTCAGGTTAATACCTTATGTAAAATAATGGAAAACTTTGCCTGCCCAACAGTGCGTTTCCCAAATGCGATATGGTTCACCTTCGCTAAAGCAATTGACCAATCAGTGTGTTGCTATGTCACTGATATGAAACAGACCATATCGGGTAAAGTTATATCCTAATTCGTTCTTAAGTAATGTTTTTATAGTAAATATTGATATATATGGCAATTTAAAATAGTGTATATCCATCGACGACTAAATGAAAAAAAATAAAATCAGAACTTCACGTTTATGTAATCTTCGTGAATTGTAAATACTTACTACAATATCGTCGATTCCATCAACAGAAAGTGTGATACTTTCAGGGTAGGGTTTCTTAAACTCAATGTCAAATTCAAAGAGTTCAACCGAATCTGTTATTTCGAGGGTTATCTCAAAAGTTCCATCTTCTGGAATTCTAACTGTTTCTCCTTCTATCATGGCATCGGCTATCTCTGGAGGATTCGTGGTTATCTCTGCAGGTACATTTGCTTGTAGGCTTATATCAGATATGATCATATCCTCTTCGTCATCAGATGGGGTAAATTCGACTTTCAGAATGTCGTCAACACTCATTGTTTCAGTCAGAATGATTGGAATCACGGATTTTCCGTCATCTGTGATGGGCTCCTGTTAATATAGTGTCATATAGAACCACTTTCTTGTTTAGAGAACATATTTTAAGCAAATGATTTTTTTTCTATTATAAATATACATATTTGGAACAATATAATACATTATATATTATTTCAGTTACATATCAGTTAAACACTTTTTTATTATTTCTTGGAAATAACTTATATTCTATATTATATAATGTTTCAAGGTTTAGAGAAAACCACTTATGTTACATTTGATCAAACGAATATATTTATAGTTAAGGAAATCTATTTTGTTGTTAAATATCTATTTATACTGTTTTTATAATGCAGAAACGTAGTTGACTCTCTCCCTCTCTCTCTCTTATTAAAAGTATGGTTTGCTATGAAATATACTTTGAATTATACATTATACCGATCGCTTGACATATAGTGTATATGATTACCACGAACATTGTTTTCATTACAAAAAATATTTTGAATGAAACATGGGTTCTGAACATTATTTTCGATTCGAGTGTAACTTATTAGAACAAGTATGGGTGAAGAACTTTAAAGTGCACACATGAAACTTTTAAGTGCACTAAAGCAGAGCAGAAATAATAATCAAATTCAGATGTATTTCGTTGGCGATTTTCCAAAATTAAAAATATATACTATCACGTTAAATCAATATCTAATTTATTACCTTGACATGTGGCTTTTTGCGAGATAAATAGAAAATAAACACATAATTATTTGACAACTAAGACCCGTGGTTTGTGTAAAGAATACTTTTTGAATGGGGTTTAACGGCATTTTCGATACATTATAGGTTTTGTATGACATGGTCAGTTTTAGTGGTGGAGGAAGACCTCAGAGTGAATCTGAGTAGATCCATCGTCCTGACGTTAGTAAGTGGCAAACTTTCTCACCTATTTTTTTTAAGCGAGTGAGACTTAAACCTACGACATTAGTAATGAGAGGTAAGTGATCTTGAGATGGAGCCTTTGACCACTCGGCCACGGAGGACATTCAGCTCAATAACATCAACTCAATCTTATGCTACTCGTTTAAGAAATACTTAATAAATTGTATACCATCAACAAAGGAACTTGTTGTCCATCTATAGTAGCTACAATAGTAACTTCATCCACGTTTTCTGTCGTGACAGACAAAAACACTATTTCATGACCAATCGGTTCAGTCACAGTTATTTTTACAAAACGTGCGTCTTCTGGCTCGACAACATAAGAACTGCCTTGTTCTGTTGCTGTGTATGCGTCGCTCGGTTCCGTTGATTTAATATCCACACTTTCTCCATTTGTATCAATGATGTCAATATCAGAGACTGTCACTTGCTCACCAACAGGGTTTTCTACAGGAATAACTGTAAGTGTTACTTCGTCAACATTCGTATCTTTTGGAAGGTTAACAACAACCTCGCCTTCTAGATTAGGTTTCTGCAAAGGATGTACATTATAAGTTATGTATTTCCCATTGTTTTCTTTTTAGAAATACAAATGGTTAGCGCATGATAAAGATGAATACACTTCCACATTATCACCACATTCATAAAACACAATGTACACATAAATAAAAACATGAATTACGGAAAATATGTTAATAACAGCATATCTAAGAATATATGTCTAATAAGGTAAAACATTTTATAGTAGTCATCGTAGACAATACTCAAATTGTTGTAACAAGTCAAAAGTGATATTAACAATACATATTTGGAGTGCGCAGTCTAGTGGCAGAGCATAGGACTTTCGATCGCTGGTTCAATTCACCGTCATGTCACGGCAATGTTTTGTGTTCTTGAGCAAAACAATTTTACCGCATATTCTTAGTACTGCTTTTACCTAAGAATACATCATGCGTGATTTACTTATGCTGTAAGAACTATTTCACAATCGATGTTAAATATATTTTTGAGTTGGTAAGAACAATTACCGCTTCTATTTCTGTTCCGTCAGGTAGTGTTACAATAACTGAGTCTACGTGATACGTTTCCAAAATTACTTCGTCGAGTGGTTCAATATCATTGAAAGTCAATGTGATGTTTGTAGAACTTTCAGGTGAGACTACCAATGTGCTGCCTTCTTCCGTTCCAATTTCAGCGCGAGAGGGTTTAATAGTGAAATTTAGTTGCTCTCTAGCGTTGTCAAACATGCCTATGGTACATCCTGCACATAGATATAAAAATAATTAATAAACATGAAATAATTATTGATTAAATATTAAATACCTAAAAATCACATAAATGCGAGAGTCATTTAATAAACAGCGACATTGGTTCACTAACTTAAACAGTATTCAAAGCTTATTTATAACCTTTGTGGTCATAATTTATATTTACATTTCTGAACACAGCATAGAAATGCGAGGGCCATTCATTTAAGGGTGACATTGGCTCACTATCTCAGGAAGTAGTCAAAACTTGTTTATAACCTTTGTTGTCAAAATATATATTTACATTTCTGATCACAGCATATAAATGTGAGGGCTATTCAATGAATGTCGACAATGGCTCACAATCTCAAGAAGTAGTCAAAGCTTGTTTATAACCTTTGTGATCATAATTGATATTTACATTTCTGAACACAGCATGTAAATGCGAGGGACATTCAATAAATAGTGACATTGGCTCACTAACTTAAGAAATAGTCAAAGCTTATTTATAATCTTTATGATCATGATTGATATATACCTTTCTGAACACAGCGTTAAGCAACCGTAGTCGTTTGTCATTTATATAAATATATTGGGAAACTATGTATTATTTCATTTCTTGACAAAGGTAAGTGTTTTTCGCCAGTAAGAGTCTAATTCTAATTTAAAACGTTGTACTAAGATTTATAAAACAGAGCCACAAAAATAGAATGTAATAATTTAATTAAACGTGCATAAAAACTTCTTCGTAACTTATACATTTATTTTAAATTGGTCATTGGTATCATAGTGCATATTTTCTCATTACAAAATGTGTTTTGGTAGGATGATATCGTGAAAGGTTACAATTAAACAATTAAAAAAAGGTAAGACTGATTGTTAAAAGGGCGATCCTCGCAAATCTGGCAACTTTAAGAAGCCCGTTGATTTGTTTGTAGCGGTTCAGTTAATATGAAAGACAGATGTTGCTTTGTTTGAATGATCTTTAACGCCATTTTAAATACATTTTTGGTTATATATGGTTTGGCCGGTAATTATTGGTTGTAAAGGACCTAAGAATAGATCTGAGAAGAGCCACCGTACTTCCACAAGTAACTGGTTAACTTTCTCAGATAAAGGTTTTGGAGCGAGCGGAACTCGAACCTAGAACCTTAACGGTGAGAGGTAAGTGATCTTGAGACGATCCCACAGACCACTCGGCCATGGAGGACCCCAAAAAAGCTGACAACTATTTTTTTTGTTTTTGAAGCATTATATGAAAATGTCACCGATATTGATCATACTTACTCTTCGGTGTGGAAATAGTTGACATTGGTGTTGTTACTGTTGAGCTCGACACTGAAATAAAATCGTTCCATGAATAAGAAAAATGAAATTTCCCGAAACATTTAAATGAAATGCCCGAAAGGAGTTTATGGAACCGGCTACAATATTTTATTGTAACATAAATAAATTAAACGAATTTTTAATATTTACCATTTAAAGTTGCACTTTAATTCAGAAAAAAATAGTCATATTTTATGTTTTATTATTATTCAATTTATGCTTCATATTTATCATTTATAGCAAATAGATTTTTCAGCATAACAAAGTATGTGCATCGGTAGAAACACAAACATTAAAATAAATAAATCACTGTCCTTCAGAAAGTAACCGACATACTTTCTCAGATTTAGACTTTGAACCGAGCTTGACTGAAATCAACGATCTCATCGGTAAGCATTCAACGATTTTAACACTGAGAATTATACCTAGTGGCCATCAAGCATTTGGAAGTAAACAAACTTTGTTTTTGAGAAAGTCACGTAAAAAACGTTTTAGAAAATTATAGTATTTACAAGCAGTAAGTTGTGAATTTCAGATACATATAATATCATGATGCCGTTTATATCTTTATATTACAGATTTAAAACGAAAAATGGTATTTGTTAATCGTTTTATTCTATAATACTTTAAAAATGAATTAAATTAACTAATATTTCTCTGATAACAATATTTCACTAGTGTTTAGAGTGAAAACAAACCATCGTGAAATCCAACATTATTCTCTGAAACCTCAAATAGTGTTTATGGCGTTGCAATGACGTCGGAAAAAAATATTCGAATAACATCGATAAGAAACGCGATGCCCAAATAGGCAAAAGACGTCCATCCGATTTCATGGCGACATATGTCACTTATTTTCAAATTTTGAAAAGACCAAGCCAATGATAAATTAACATATGAGAAAACTGATAATTTTTCTAAATCAGTCCCATGTAAAACCAACCGAGAACAAATGAAGCATAGCCTTTGTTACGCTATGGGTTGCCACATTGCTTTATTTGAACAAACTTGAAACCAATACGCATAAGAACTATTTAAACCGATATAAAATGTCAACATACATGACACTAGAATGAAACATGTTATTAATGGAATTACAAAAATATATTCAACGCCTTTTAAAACGCATGTTTTTTTGAAAATTGAAATTATTTTATCCTAGATCTGCTATCATTTATATGTCGACCACAATGAATTGTTATGTTTTGTTTTTAAAGTGGTGAAATTGTGAGAACACAACTGAAAACATGGTAAGGTTTTGTTTTAGTATATCATGCATCTCATATCTAAATTTGATACAATACTCATACTTGCGTTTTTAAAGCGTTAAATATGTTTTGTATATTCTTCCGTATCACAACTTGACATACCTTCTTCACATGCTTTGAAGTATACATTAGATATAACTGAATCCACACCAGACATTGCCACATAACTAATAACAATGACATCAGTGTCCTGTCTTGGGGAAATCTTGAAATTGAGTCTGGTCTCCTCTGGTTGGAGTCCAAATTTCTCCTGTAATGTAATCATAAAGTTAGAAGATATACATGTACATGTGTATCCAACAGGAGACGTATTATACGAAGGACAAAGAGGACCAATATAAATAAAAAGCAATGCAATTGTAAAATCAAGATACTAAATCTGAAGAGTTCAATCATAACATTGATGAGTTTGTTCTCTTCTCTTGAAAACTGGGTCTGACGCAACAGTTAATGGATGCGTCCACCACGTCAGCACAGTCCATCTAAGACAAACCGACGTATGATATACATTGATATGTTAAACGGACCCATAAGAAGTATAGAACGTAACCAAACTTAAAAGAAAACAGAGTTGTATAGAGTATGCATATAACGTATGACTATATAAGTACGGAACGAAAGTTACGCCCTCTAGCATAACTTTAGCAGTATTATTTTTTGGCATCAAGTGGAATTTGTCTTAATTATCCCAAAGACAAAAAAATATAACATCATACCTTTGAATAAGCATCATCTAGGGCCACTTCAACTGAGGACATTCCTTTCACAGTGACGACCACTTCTACAATATCACTAGGCTTGGTAAAATTGAAGATGATCTCTCCCTCTGTTTCACGATTCGCTACAACATATCCTGGTTTGCCAATTAGAGCAGATTCACCATCACTTGGCTTTATATTATCAATGAGCAGATTTCCGAGTTGTTCATTCAGCATCACTTCTTCACACATTGAGGCTGTTGATAAGTTCATAAAACATATAAAATAGTGTAAAAAATCGAGTGAACTTTATTTTGCAAATTTTCTTTGATTTGCCCTATTTTATCTTTCTCGAAATGCTGAATTCACGACGTTGGACGTTCTTTGAATTCGCAATGGTTGAAACTCACGAAAAATAGCGAAAATAAAGATATCGCTAATAATAAAAGTGTCCTACAGTATATGTCCAGCAGGATATCTACTATACGAAGAATAGCGGAATAACCATGTCAATTTCTTACAATATCAACCAATATTTATTGTGATGGTTAAATCGGTACGTACGGTTAACATTTCATTAAATCTGACTTATTAGTATTGAACCAAAACTCTTAAATAATAAGAAATGCTCACGTGTTGTCATGACTGTGGTGGTCATTTCTTCTGTTTGTGGCAAAAGAAAAGAAAATTAAAAACATAATTAAACATATATAACAATACATTGTATGTAAAAAGTAAAAAACACTCCAAATTTAACATGTTCCTTACAATGTAAACTAAAAAAATACATATGATAAATCATTTTATTTCTATTAAATCTACAAATGAAAAAGAAAGAATCATATACATGTCATCGATGTATTAATTCGGACTGATATATCAAAACTATCACCAATGGCAAATAGTAGAGCCAAAAATCTTAGTTATACTTTTACGCGCGAATGAAATGGCAAAATATTAGCTGTGTATATCACAACATTTCTTAAAATAGGAAAATTATATTTTAAAACTAACAAAAATGTTAGGTGAAAAAAAATCATTTTAAATGGATAGTTATTATAATAAATCGAATGTACGGAAATACATGCCTTCTTCGTGTGAACAAATGATAAGTGCACCATTTCGTAGTACAAGTTTCTTGTCATCTATTGCATAGACTTTGAGCTCGAACATATACCCATATGTTCCCTCGTCAAAGAATATTTGGACCTTGTCTCCATTTGTAAAGTCTTTTACGGTCTGAATAATGAAAAGAGACAACATCGTACAGGATTATTGACCTTCAAATGACATAGCGAGAAACACTGAATCAAAAGTACAAATAAATATACAAATCACAATATTTAAGAAAGGGTTGAAAACGCCATTTTAACCCATGGCAGGATTTATACGGCATATCCAGTTTCAATGGCGGAGGAAGATCTTAGAATAATCGGAGACAATGTCAATCGCGCAGGTTACCGGCAAACATTCTCATATAATGTATTGGACCGATTGATAAACGGTCAGTAGCCCATCACTGGGAGGCTTAGTTTAATTAACTATATCAAAAACACATCAGAACTGGTACACGTACCACTCCCGGCACATCGATCATTTTTTTATCTATTGCGACTTTCTGTACTTTCTGGAAAGATTGAGAACAAAAGATGTTAAAATATATTAAAAGTACTTCACCGATAAATTATCGCGGGGCGCGATTTATTATTTTGTAAAAACAGATTACGAGTTCTTCATTGCTTGGACATATTACAAATTATTTTTATAAAGGGATTTAACGCCATTTTCAACACTTTTCAGGTTATATGTTGCACCTCGAATTTTATTGAATGAATCTGTATGGAACCACCGTCCTTCCGCAAGTAATTTGCAAACTTATCTAAAAAACACTTTTGGAGCAAGCCAGACTCAAACCTTTGCGGTGTGAAGTAAGTAATCTTGAGACGGCAAGCTAGACAACTCGGCCACAAAGGACCCTTTATACATAGATACTTCCGTATGCAGTTATAGTGATTATGTGATAACAGTCCTTTTTAACAATGAAATCAAGACAATTACAACCACCAATTACCTTTTCTATTTTCTCCTGTGCTGGAGTAGTGACGATACCGACTACTTTGCGGACCTTATCTTCAACGTCATCAATTGTGAGCATGAATTCAACAATTTCATCAACCCCTTCTCTTGAGACAAACGTGATGGAAATATCTTCCCCTTTCCCTACACTGTATTCGTCGTTACCTGTTAACATGTCTGCACCGTCTTCCGGTATGATGGCTGAGAAATCCTCAACAGTGTCAAGCTTATCGTGGAAACACGTTACATCTGTAAATGGTAGAACATTGTAAAGTCACAATACTGTTCCGGGCGATGTATTTTCGGGCTTTTTTTATTGTTTTTGTATATCAATACGAGCTGTATGTGCCTTTATAAAACTGTATTTCATTTGCATGTTGCAGGTAAAGCATTTAATCATCGTTACTAGGCTCTGTCTGTCAGTTAACCGACATTAGACATGCGTTATATCTGCAAGTCACCATTTCCCCACATTTTCAGAGGTGGGAGTTTCAAGACTCTAAAACAATGCATTGCCAATCATAAAAGATAATGGACGGACAAGGGTTCGTTCGAATTGACGGCCATGAAGCTTACACTTCCTTATATAACATGTAAAAAAATGTTACTAAACTGTCAACATTTCTTGATATAGGCATTTAACATATACATGTACTACATCAAGTTTTAACCAAGAATATGTATATCTCTATATTTTTTTTCACGTATTATTTTACTATTTCACAAAACATTGGTCCATCAAAGGTTTGCATTATAATTTACCCGCCAAAGTCATCTTTTTGTCAAATACTATTCTGTCGCTTTTGAAAAATAAAGTAGTTTTATTTGCCACTGAAAGACTGTTCAACATTTACATAATTTATATTTAAGCTTGATAAATTGTGTACACAAATTCGCTGAAACCTGCAACCAAAACAACAGTTTCAGCCCATAGCACCAGACCCATTAATCAACAGCAGCAAATATCGCTACATAAAAATACGTTTCAATATCAATAAGACCAAGTGAAACAAACAAATAGGTCATACTTTGTAATCAGGTTATGTCAAGGTTATGACTGTGTTTTATTTTTCTACGTTTACATCATTTGCTGTACTGTGATACAATTGTAAAGAAAGGTCATTCAACGTATCCAGGATCACCAACCCCGGGGGTCGTGTTAGATCCCTCGCCACGGTTTTGTACAATCTCTTCGAGCAAGACACTATATCCGTATATGCGTATTACTGATTCTACTCAGAAAGACTTCGAGCGTGAGTTGTAATAAATTTGATAATCGAAGTAAATTTAATAAATTTATCATTTAACTACATTTGACTCGAAATCTTAATGAAAATATTTTTGTTTAAGATTAAATTCATTTAAGGAAGGATCGTAACTAATGTTGTTAGAACTTGTGACCCAACCCATTTGTATATTATGGCAATGAAATATGTTTGAACTGTTCTTATTTATTGAACATCGATTTACGGGCGATAAGAAGAACACAGACGTAAGGTGACCGTTGGTTTAAGTTGAGATACACAATATCACAGACATGTAATTAAGTCACTGACAAATCTTACATACTTTCAAAACATGCTTTAATATCCAGTTTAAACTTTGTTGGTTTTGTCGGGTTGGCTGATATCACAACAACCTTTACTCGATCTGTATATTCGTTATCAAAAATTACGTGAGAGGTTGGAGTTCCCATCTGTGAAATATAGAAGCATTAGATAGTTATACCAATTAACCAATCCAAATAGCTACTCTGATCGGAGTACTTCTTAGTAATTAATTTGGTTTTATAACACTGAAAACTATCCTATTATATTGTCTTGTTTTAGAAAATATAATTAGGTAAACCAGACACCAGAGGCGATAACAACAAGACAAATGCTATACGTTTTTAAGACAACAGATTATGTGCGTTCAGTTTGTAATACATTTTCTTTTAAGACAAAGGTTAAGAAGAAAATAATAATTTTAAATGTATTTCGAATTTATTGCAAAATTACATAATACACTAAAATAATTTAATAAACAATTATATTCGAATTCACTCCAGTATTCTCGTTTTTTTGCAAAGATATTAACAACAGCAAATTGCATATGAAAATTGTCATCTACACCTTTACTACATACATATCTTTATACATAGACATGCCGTAACCCAACTATTCATATATTATTTGTATGTAAATATATCCCCTAGTTCTTAAATTATATGTATATGAAAGAATATATATACTATGTGATTTATACCAAATTGAATAGCATTGCCTCGGTTGTTTCATATAGTATACGTAACTATACTAGTATAAGAGAATTAATGTGTTTTTTATACCCATTTCATTGATTAACCTTTTTCATATATTCTTTTCATATGAAAAGCGTATTAAACTTGTATTTCATACAAATTCTATTGCCTCACCTGTGAAATTGTTTCCATGACACCATTTTCGTCGAACGTCTGTACGTAGTACGTTACGAAGGCAACGTTTTCGGTTTCATTCAAGTGCATTATACCGACTGTCATTGCCACATCGATTATTGTTACTTCTAGTAGGGCACCATTAAATTTTAGCGGATCGCCCTCTTCCGGACGGATACTTCCGCCTAACACATTTCCGTCCATGACAATGCTTTCGTCCGGAATAATTTCGTCAAAGAGAAGACCTCTGACCTTTACACAGACTACAGGCGTAGTTACTTGTACTGCTGCAAGAGCAATTCAATTCAATTTTAATTCCAATGTCTTTATTAGGCAACAGCAGTACAAAAAGTTCTATCTTCTTAACCACAAAATCGTTATTCATGTATGCATTAGTATACATACTTTAATAATAATCACAAATAGACAAGTAAATTTATATATAAATAGATAACAGATAATTCAATATATTTTGTAAACGTGGTTCTAAAAAAAATAAAAAAATAAAATATAATAAATATAATATATATATATATATATATATATATGTATACGCAGTACAACATGGGACATACATATATAACCATACACAAGGGGGGAAACGTTACTATGTTCCTGTGAAAATATTTGAGTAAAAATGTAGATGAATAAGCAGTACAACGGAAGATATATTACTACACAAGAGGCTTTATATACGGGCAGGTTTTATAAATTATTTCTATACAAAATCAGATAAACTATAAATTTTCAAAGACACCACTGCATTGCTCTGTTATAGTTTTGCTTGCTACTAGAATATTGATAATTCATTCAACTGGCAAAACGATATTTTCCAAAATGTGTTTGTGATCAAAATGTAAACACCAACTGCCCAACTGCTCAAGGGGCTTGTGGTAGGAGCTTTAGCACTCTAAATTTTAAACAAATACACATGGCCGAATAATTGTGTATTTTAAAACACTGTACCATAAATCACATGTAAAGAAACCAGCTGTAGTTCATTAGCCACTCCTACGGACAGCTCTCCGTTCGAGCAGATTTTTTTACCCTTAAATCATAGTATCAGTGACTTAATCACTGAGGATAGGTCACTGGTCTTAAAATAAAAAGAGAAGAGGAAAAACTATTTCAATATTGTGAGATATAACCATTTTAACTTCATTGGAACATTAGTTTATACAGATGATAAACTTCAGTTACTATATTGGTATATAACACTTACTTGTGGTCGAAACAGGTGTAGTAGCTGAAATATAAAATACAAAGTCACGATTTATAAAAATCATCTTTGGTCGCAAGTATATGTACAGTAGAACTTCGATGGCTCGAACCCGACTGTACTGGATAAAATAGTTCGACTTAAGGGTTGTTCAAGCCAGGTATTGTTCAGCATCATACCATACATGTGAATGTATATATATTGAAATATAATTCGGCCAGGACCAGATAAGTGGTTCGAGCTATATGTAGCGTTCGAGCAATCCGTGTTCGAGTAAACGAAGCTTTACTGTATATAGCTATTACATATAATAGGCAGTTTAACGGATATTTGTAGTAAACAATTTGTTATTGCCAATTAAATTTGTAGCAAATACAACTGAATGTACCGAATGTCTTACAGCCTGGACCCGGGCAAGAATAGCTTTCGGGAGGTAAATGTGTATACATGTAATATAAAGGTGTCTCATAAGCTCACTGTGGCTTGCTCTCTCAATAGGGGTGTCACTGTAATAACCAATAAACAATAAACAAACACTTCTTTTACAACTTATATCATGATATTTTAAACAAATGAATAAATAGTTGTTGATAAAATTTCTGAATATGGTGGAAGGTGTAAATAACATTGTATGGAGGTTGTGTAGGTACATGGATTGACAGACTTGTGCATGTTTTAGTTGTATTGATAATGTCTAGATTTGATATCTTACAATATTTTAATGTTTGTGAGTATCTTACCTATGTGTATATAGTGTGTGTCTGTGCCATATTTGTTTAATTGTTCTTTGTAAATGACCATAGGCAATTATGTATTGTCGTTATGCCGATAAAACTGAAACTGATAAAAATGTATATTGGCATACGCACGTGTTGAGGGTGGGGCACAACCTTCCTCGTCCGATCCATCGTTACAGTCCTGGGTCCCGTCGCAGTAAATACTTGTAGAGTTGTTGATCTGGATACATTCACCGTCATCACAAGAATGGCCATCACAACCTTTATCAAGTTACAAAACAATAAGACACGTGATAAAAAAATACATTGCGTTCCTTATTTAAATGGGGTTTAACGCCATTTTCAATACTGTATAGTTATACTAGGAAACTGGTTTTGATTGGTGGGAGAGACAGAGTCTGTAGAACGAACGAACCCAGCTCTCCCGATCGGGTCTGTTGAATAACAGCACATTTGAGCACGTTGATTGGTCAGTTGCTTTAGGTAAAGTTTGAATGACGTCATAGAATTCCCTGCTTTTTTTCATTAGGGGTTACTAGACTATTTGACAAACTGTTCTTTACCACAAACTCGTAAACGCAAGCCCGAGTAAAACAACCGCTTTTCCTCTCCTTTTTAAATAACAAAGTGTAACACATGCAGTTTGGCTTGAACACACCACCTAACCGGTGAGAGGTAAGTGATCTTCAGACATCTATGGTGTACGATAAGGGTCAAATGGCATATGCTATATTCATGTAAAGTACTATGTTCTATGTTGTTGTACATATGATGAGAAATAAATTAATAAATATATAAAAGACTATGTTACAATACGTTAATTAAATGCATGTTTTGATCCGATCCGATTCAGGAGTGGTCATATTGAAAGATAAAGTATGTGTCCGCAAAGGTCAACATTAAAGACAACTTACCTCCGCAATCTTCCTCGTCGGACCCGTCATCACAGTCCATTATGCCATCACATTCCTTGTGAGGGTTTATGCATTGGCACGAGTTATTGGTATGGCACGTGTACTGTTCTTCGCACGTACAGACTGCAACAAATCAGTATAGTTATATTTTATGATTCTGTAACAGTCTATGACCGTCTTTCCAAGATACTTCTCGTCCTGTTACACTTGTTGTAAATCAAAATCCATGTCTTATAAAAAGATACTTGGTTAAGTCATATTAATTTGTTTTACTTTCAATTGAAAATAAAGTTCAGATGTTACAAGTGTACGAACTGCGTCTGTTTTCAGAATAGAACCACTTCTGAGTGCTGATTTGAGAGGCCATCAGGTTTGGATCCTACAACCTTTGGCAAAAGCGACCAACACTCTATTCATTGCAATACAACCTCGCTTAGAATCTATGTTTTTATTGATGATCTGAACTAGTATAGCCAAAACTGTTTGTAATTACGTTTGGGCGTCTAAATGCGCTATACTTATACACATGTATGTATATAAAGACTAGAGGCAATTGAACATTCTGCTCGCCAAAATCATCTACTTAAAGCGAGAGTGCCAACAAAACCAATAACATTGCGACTATTAAAGCATTTATTTATGTAGTTACATACAGTTGTATTACACAAATTGCCGAGTATTCAATGACCAAAGTCCAATAGTATTTTATTGTGGCCCAACCACTTTTCATGTTTAAATAACATGTGATTAAACTACTTACAGCAATTTATTTCGTCTGAACCGTCACCACAGTCATCGTGTCCGTCACACACTTGGTAGTTAGGGCCGCAGGCGTGGTTACCGCAAGTGTAATGACGTATACTTGGACACGGGGTAATTGTTGCTGTAAAAGAAAGTGCATGTTACCTAACGGATTGAACAAAAACAGAGTACTCATTTTTTTTAAACTCGAAAACAGAGACCTATCAAACTACCAATCTTAAACTTATTATAAAAATGTGACTTACGAAATCAGGGGCGTAGCTAGCCTAAACGTTATGTGCAGGCTCAAACTAGTAGGGCACTTACCTTAATTCGTTTTGTGTATAATTGCTCTGGTGAGTTATGACGTATATTTGAGACATGATTAAACACAATTTGAAACTAATTTTTATTTTAATTTTTCAAAAGGTTCAACTATAATTAATTGATTGATTGAATATTTAGCGTCATTTAATGCCATCGAGTTTTAACAGACGATCAGTTAACCTTACCACTGATTCCTGGGACCCTGAATGGTTAACCAGTACTTGAGCACACCCCATCTTTGCAAGTAACTGATAACTTTCCCACTTGAATCAGCAGTGAAAGACGAATAATAATGAGACACAATGTCGTTTATCAATCATCACTGAGACTGTGGTCGATCAGGGATTCTAACTCACGAATCCTAGATTGATAGTCAGACGTGCTACCGACTGAGCTAATCGGACCCTGCAGAGACTACGAACGGTTGAATAATTTCGAGGACATAAAATTAGCAGCTGAGGTATCTGTAAATACATGTATGCTACTTAGATTTGACTCAGAAACTACAGTAAATCTTACTTGGAAACGTGCAGTTGTACTCGTCAGATCCGTCGTCAAAGCCGCAATCGTTGTGGTGGTCACAAACCCACTCATCAGAGATACACATTCCGGACATGCACATAAACTCGTGGTCGGAACAATTCATCCCTCCTGTTTGTGTCAAGTACGGTACAATGTGTTAATAATGACATAAACAACAATGCGTTCAAAAGTCTCCGATTCTTACCACATGAAAAGCCATATACATGAAATTATTAGCACTTTTTATAACATTTATGTATGTCACGTTTGTTTGAATTTGAGAGCTAGATCTTTTAGAAATCTGTTTTTTCCCCTTATAAACCGCCTTAATTTGATCAAGTTAATCTATGTTTTAATTATGTTTGATCATAGATTACCGCAAGTGTGCAACAATGATGCATTTAAAACATTAACCAGAGTTATGCCCCTTTCAATATCAGAAACAAACTTTACGTATTGGAGTATTTAGATTTCATATTCGTGTCATGGATGAGTAAAAAAGTCAAATATCAGAGTTAATTGAAAAGTTATCTAAATTGACGAGTGTCATTTTAACGTACATGTAGCACATGACGTTAAAAAGCAATATTTGGAAAGCCTCATTTGAGGACGTTGATTGGTCAGTTGCTTCAGGGAAAGTCTGAATGACTCACAGTTTAGTAAGCGTTTTAATGCTAGGAATTGTGGGACAGGCATAAAATTTCGTGCTTTTTCATTGGTTGTTTATAGACCAGATCCGGAAGATACCAGGTTCAGGGATAGACTAATACATACCACAATGTAATTCATCCGAATTATCGGTCCCGTCCTCGGAACAGTCAACAAACCCATCACACAACATATGTAGGGACAGACATATACCGCTTGTGTTGCACAAGTACTCATTCGACAAACAGTAACCTGTAATGATACGAGAACACGCAAAATGTTAGAGTATAGTAACACTTCTATTTAAAAACAACAGTTTGTGGATTGTCAATAAATCAATGGTGCTTGATCAATTTTAAAATTGCAGTATGTGAATTGTCAATAATCTAACATCAGCGTTTGATCAATTCAAAAGTTGCAGTATGTGAATTGTCAATAAACTAACACCAGCGTTTGATTAATTCAAAAGTTACAGTATGGGAATTGTCAATAAACTAACATCAGCGTTTGAGCAATTCAAAAGTTGCAGTATGTGAATTGTCAAAAAACTAACGGTGCTTGATCAATTTAAAAGTTGCAGTATGTGAATTGTCAATAAACTAACGGTGCTTGATCAATTTTAAAAGTTGCAGTATGTGAATTGTCAATAAACTAACGGTGCTTGATCAATTTAAAAGTTGCAGTATGTGAATTGTCAATAAACTAACGGTGCTTGATCAATTTAAAAGTTGCAGTATGTGAATTGTCAATAAACTAACGGTGCTTGATCAATTTTAAAAGTTGCAGTATGTGAATTGTCAAAAAACTAACGGTGCTTGATCAATTTAAAAGTTGCAGTATGTGAATTGTCAATAAACTAACGGTGCTTGATCAATTTTAAAAGTTGCAGTATGTGAATTGTCAAAAAACTAACGGTGCTTGATCAATTTAAAAGTTGCAGTATGTGAATTGTCAATAAACTAACGGTGCTTGATCAATTTAAAAGTTGCAGTATGTGAATTGTAAATAAACTAATGGTTTTATTGTTTTTATCAACTTCGTAGTTGTTTAACTGGTTTAATGGAGGGTAATTAAATACTAACAAACACGTCGGTTGTGCAAAGAGCAGAAGTATATCTGCATCAAATTTCAAGAAAGTCAATTTACGGTTTACACACATTTATGTAAGCTACAGGTTCCACAGATATGTAAGCTATATGTATACACATATGTGTAAGTTACATGTATACACATGTAGGTAAGCTACATGTATACACATATATGTAAGCTATATGTATATACATATACGTAAACTATATGTATACACATATACGTTAGCTACATGTTTCCACATATATGTAAGTTACATGTATACACATATATGTAAGCTATATGTATATACATAAACGTAAGCTACATGTATACACATATGTGTAAGTTACATGTATACACATATATGTAAGCTACATGTATACACATATATGTAAGCTACATGTATACACATATCATACGTTAATCAAAACTTTGATATTAAAATAGAGGAAAGACGAAAACAACGTTTTAAATACTTTAATCTGGTTAATACATACCGCAGTCCATCTCGTCCGATCCGTCGACACAATCTGGAATGCCATCGCAGACCGACGAATTGGCAATGCAAGTGTACATGTTTCCACACGTGAACTGGTCCTCCGTGCATTCCGGACAGTCCATATACGTACAGTTGAACACACCCTCAAAGCATGAACTGAAATAGTAGATGAGACCATTTTAGTAGTGATAATTATCTTTGATGAACAGACTTTATAAAACCAGATATGTTTATTTATCTTAAATGTAAAATCTGTACGTTGTTTCCCTAAATGGTGGTACGTTGAACATTTAATATAGAAAGGACTTATATAAAAGAAGGATAAGAAACTTGCTCATCTTTCTACTAACTTTTGATAGCATAGCATGCGAAGTAGTAATACTTTGACAAATTTCACAGACAACTGATTTCATTTACATAAAATGTAAGGTGTATGTGTAAATTTCAAGTACTTTTCTTTTTTGTCACAGTATACACATTTCTTAAACAATTTTAAAAACGTTTGCTGGGAATGTTCTCGTTTTGTTCCATTGTGCAATGAAAGGATTTTTACTTATATTTATGAGGTTAATTGAAGTAAGGATATTTAAAAACGAGATTTCACGAGATTTTGCGTGAATACGCGAGCATTCATTACATCTCTGTCAATTGCTTTTCCATCTCTATATAATTCCTCAGGCTTGAATATATCAACTACATCAGCAACTGATACATAATGAAGAGCGGTTAAACTGGAGAAAGAACAGGCTCATTATCCCAAAAAATAAAACACATTTATAGACATATTGACTATATGACATACCATTGTATTTCTTTAATATTTCTTTACAGATTCAATAGAAAAGCATTTACCAATTTGCACATCCGTCATTGAATACTGTACCGGAAACCAATTCTTCGCCATTATAGTAGCATGGGCATTCAGAAGCGTCAACACAGGAACCATCTGCAGATTATAAAAATAGACACATAACTAAAGCAAGTAAATATAAAGTAAGGAAAGTTCTGAGACTTTAAATCTCCGCTTTTCAATACATTTCTATCACTGGTTGTCCCAATAAAGTACTATAAGTTATCTTTATCATATTAATATAAACATTTATCTCTTTTCTCCTTACATACCATTTAATGCAATCCATCTATTTATATAATATTGCACTTACCGTACATGTATGTGCCTACAGGACAGAAACAGCCTTCAGCACATTCAGTTTCCAGACAGTATGGTGCCGGTGGCTCCAGAATGTCGTGACAGGTCTGGGGACACGGGGATCCACAAGGTGTGTATACAGCGCCGTTCTCACACTGAATGGCTGCAACAAAATGTAACGGTTTGATCATCTAGCAAACTTATATTAAATCACTATACAAACTATTTATTTTTATTACAATTGCTGTTTTAATCATATAACTTTAGGCTCTAGCCAGTACCTTCATGTGCATTGACACTGTTTTATTTTTGATTTCTAAATTAAACAAGTGTTTATAACTGAAATCGTAAATCTACTTCAGGAGAGTCGTTTATTGGCTACTGTATGGATTTGGTATACTATTCCTGTTATAACCTATGTTATGACCAATATGAAATTTATCAAAATAATAAAGATAAATCACTGATTATTGACGATTAATAATGTTGATATATTGCTATAAAGAGAGCTTAAACATTATTGCTTTCTTTGTACTTACGGCACCTATGTTGCTCCCTCCATCTGGTCGGGTGTCCCAACATAGTACATGCATCAGCAAAGGCAGCTATAGCCGTACACAAACATTCACAATCTCCACCGGAGTCACAGCTGATTGACAAAGAGACAAACAGTCACATGGTCAGAACATAGTGTAACTTTTTGACACACACTATCTAGCAAAAAGGTATGCAGACATTTTAAATACATATCTAAATCGGATGCACGAATACGTGTGGGAAGTTGGTTTCTTTGAAATGAATCCAAAGGGAGAGGTCTGCAAACAATCGCAGGTAACTTAAAGGTGGTATATCAGGGGTAAAACGGTATTTATGTTTAAAGCATCTAATTACCATTTAGTAACAAAACGAATTATTTGAAATTTCAAATCCGCTAAAACTCGACAAGACAAAAAACATTACATTTTATCGGATGGGTCACCGCGATTATAAATTTGAAAAAAAAGATCTATCACGAATCGACATCGTTATTCAGACGTTCTCTAAGACGAATGTGTAACCAATATGGCAACTAATTAAAGTCACGCGACTCCTTTGATACGTCATGAAATGAAATGGAAATTTAAGTGGACAAATTAGGTAAAGAGAGTATTTGAATATCGTACAACATTAAATGACCTACATTTATAAATTCACACACACATACCTGCATGCGTCAAACAAGCAGTTGTCATAAAAGCTGTCCTTTTGTGACTCAGGCATCACGTTGAGGCAATCGGCGAAAGTTCCATTCATGTTCTTGATCACAAAGCAAGAGTCCTGTGCCCATAATTTTCGGTGGCTCAATCCAGCGCTCTGTAAACAGGGATATCTTATCATCAACAAAAACCTTGTCTACAAATATCTTGTCAACAAATACCTTGTCAACAAACATCTTCTCAACAAAAAATGGTAATGGACATCACGATACATACATTATATTTCAAATGGAATGTTACCTAGATTTTGTTTTATTTGCCTGATACAGTATTCATGAACATGCAAAAATAATCTAGCTGGCGCTAAATAAATAACATGGAATGTATTTCCAAACGTGCATGCCATGAACCTGGCATGAAAACTTTTAATGCACTGGGCCGGTTTCAATAAACGTCTAAAGTTGAGATTTTCCTCAACTAAAACAATGCCAATGTCTCTATATGATTACTAAGTATACATTAAATATTTAAATATTAATAAAGGATGGAATACAAAATGATCAATGCAAATGAAGTTAAGCCTTTAAGAAATTAAAGTTGAGGAAAATCTCAAACAGAGATAAAAATGCGGCCAGTCATTTACTTTAAATTTCCAACATACAAACACTTTTGATGATACGTGCAGTCAAAACTGTCTCACGCAGCCAGTCAAGGGAAATAGCAAATATGACCGCTTTAAACATAAAGCTGTTTAATACAGGCTGATTAAAATGATAAAAATGGTAGATAGAAAATGTGACTGTTTAAGACAATTGGTTGCTTTATAGAAGTGACCACTAAAATATCTGGTTATTCAACATGTCTTATAAAAAGATGGCAAAATGAATAAAATAAATAAATAAGCAAAGTTTAACACAAATAAAGGTTTATCCGTACATCACATCCACTGGTCATTGAAGAATCACTAGTGTCCGCACATGAAGTCTTTGTCTTCCATGACGAAGCAAACTCTGAAATAATAGACATGCACATTCTTATTATTGTTATTTAACGCTATCCATTATATGTGACTTTGTTAATTTAGTTATTATCAACATCGCTTATAAACTCTGATTTTAGAACACGCCCTGTGTATGCACGAATGTATCCTCAATCTAGCAGTACCGTGTGTGAAAATTTATACTTATTTATTTTTAAAACAAATTCTTACAAGTTCAGCAAAATCACGTTAGAAGTATTCCTGTTTTTTTTGCAACCAGTACAAAGTATATGCAGATAACATGATTGCCTAAGAACAAACACTATGACTCTGGCTGGTTTCGGCTTGACGTCATGCTCATTTGGTCATGGCTCTGATGCTCAAGCACTTCAACACGCTTTTCACACGACAGAGCAATATATCAGCTCTCACAAGGAAGCTGCAGTGCATGTACCTGAAACACTTGTCGTGATGCCGCCAGCATTCAACCGGAAGTCGTTGGTGAGGTCGCCATCGAAGTCTCCGCACAGACCCATAGTATTCTTCTCATGCACCTGCTTCACGTGGACAAACACTCGGGTACCTTAAATACAAAACGGAAGTGATTGGACGTATTTTAAACAAAATTGAACAAACATATATAGGTTCGAATATTTTTGATTGAACCTGAAAATATTACCCTCTTCATCTTTTGATGTCGGACAAAGTTCCCTGCCTGCTAATTCATAGCACTCACACATGATTACTAAACGGCCTCGTGTTCAATTTCTACTGCAGCAACTGACCAATCAGAGTGCTCGTTTGTCTCTGCTATGTAACGGTCGGGGGGGGGGGGGGGGGGGGGGGTGAAAGTGGTTAAGGCTAGAGCCATTACACTTCAATCTGCCAAATCCGTATACGAAATGATTGTATGAACCATATGGTTGACAATATTAACTTCCAATAGTATTTCTGCTAAGAATGTATACTATGTATATAATATTAATTTAAACTTACTTATTATTCGTCGACTATGAACTAGTTTAAACTTATGTATTTTACTTCGACTGTGAAACAAGTTATTACAATTTCAAGGGCACCACACATAGCCGTGGTGGAAGATCGAACCCACGACCCTCTGGTCATCGGTTCGGTGCTCTGTCACTGGGTCATGACTCCACGAAATAGACTAAGCGTATGTAGATAAAGTGTCTTGTTCAATACACTTTACATGGTACTGGTGCGGAGATCGGACCTACCTCGGGCCAGTTTTACTAATTTTGTATGTATAACATTTTCTTACGAAGTAATGGTGACACATACAGATGTTTCGTTAAACTATCAAGGGTGATTACTAACAAGGATTTTGAAATGATGTGAGAGAAACTCTAGAACAATTTCTTTGCTATTTATTGTAATTCGAATTTAACACTAAAAAGTTCGTAAAGTTTGCGAAACTGGCCCCTTGGTCCGATGGTCTTTGCTACCGGACAAACGAGCGTGACGTTAATTTCATGGGTAAACATATACAACTTACCAAGATCATACTGGACAGTTAAGCCGGCATCAATGGCGTTCACAAACACAAAGAATCCTCCTGACATGGTTACTATGATTTTGCCATCTGCAGATCTGTAACAAAACAATATCGTGTCATCACAGTTCACTGTAATTGACACTCACTAGTACACAAGTATGGCCTATTTTCTTATATTATTTATTACGTTGAAAGTCAAAACTAGCCAATATTTTCGTGTGTCCATATTTGTTTTGTAGGTACTTTTACAACATGAAATATTACATTGTAAACACGGAAATTGATAGAAAATTTGAATTTGTTTTAAAAGTAAATGTACTTATATTCTTTAGTGTAACACAAACAAAATAAAATTACAACTTTAAGATTACTAGATAAAATTTTACAATATATGTTAATTTAATATTGGTTTTATTTAGATTACATTTAACGTCTCAATCCTGTATGTGCGTTTATTCATTTAACAGTAAAATATTAACAGTTGGAACGAATTGGTAAATATAGGAAAAAAACTGTTTGCTAAAAATACTAAAGTCTATAAATAAACACCTATATCTGATGAAGAAAATATCTTTATAATAATATTGTGTCTAATATAGTTATATATATATATTTCATGGTTCAATGTAACCCGAGACATATAATCATTTAAGCCACTGACGCGACATTGCTCTATGATCCAATAAACTTCCACATATTGTATGATCACGTGGTAACATCTGGAGTAGGTGATTGGCTATACACTTATAGGTATAGAATTATTATATACGTATATTTCAAGGTTCAACGTAACATTGCTCTATGTTGATAGAACAGTGTTGTGCTGAACCCTCGATTTATTCAGTTTTAATGTTATTCAACTTTCAACACAACAAACTGGCAATAGCTATTAAGGTTATATGCCAAATATTTAGTGGCGTATACTTTACTTGTATTCATAATCAGGGAAGGTAACTCCTCCTATGACCAGATCCTTATCTCTGACCAGATGTATCTTTGTTCCCCCAATGTCGACATTCACCGACTTTGTACATGTAACTCCTGACGATCCACAGGGAACATTTTCTACCGTGACGTCAAAGATACCCTCGACTCTGACCAGGGTGTAGGAACAAGCTCCCATAAAGGAGTATCGTTTGCCGTCAAAGGTGGTGTAATGAGGGTCGCCCGTGGCCCAGCATACACCTGAAGATATAAATACATGTTTGTGTTTACATTATCGTGGTATGAATGCCAAAATATGGTAACAGCATTTAATAAATTGTATTTTTTTCAGCACTGCTTTCGTAAGTCATTTTCCGTATGTTTGCAAATATATTGCCGTACCAATGTTGGTACATGTAGAACTTACAACTTTTTAGCGAAGTAGAACATGTAAGTTATGGTCAAGACTGCGGAAAACAGGATATTCGATAACATATACCAATAACTATCTATTATTTAAATCGGAACAAATCCACTGGCCTCAGAGATGATTGAAATACGACATTGTGTACCATTGCCATTCACCTTGCACCGCTGGTTCATGTGGGTAAGTGTTCAGTTAGTGGGAGCTAGATTCATACAAGCTAATTAGCTTTTTTCTAAATCCCAATTCTTAGAATTGTTTGTCATTTATGAATTGCAAATGTTATGTCATATACTACGTACAGTTCTTGAATAAAATATTGTTTAAACCAAAGTGTTCAGTTACGCGCGGATATGAGTGCTCACGTACTGGTTAGGTTAACAGATAGTCTGTTAGCAATCAAAAGCATAAAGTGATACAAATGACACTAAATAATCAAACAATTAACAACCAGAACGAATCCGTTATTGCGTTCCAAATATTTTTAAAACAAACATATATGTTAAATGCAACGTTATTTGTAGCTTAGAAAGGTAGGTTCGCGTATCTGTTGTAGTTGAACACGAGTCTGCGAGGATCTGGGCAATATAGACTATTAATTCTATTTAATTCCTTGATCTGATCTAACACGTTATGTGTCATTATTTATCTTACCTGGGCATTCTTTCTCCTCTCCCTTCTCCCACTGCGAGTCAACACATTTACTGTAAAGATAACATACGTTTAGTCAAAGCATACTATATAATATAGCGTTGCGACGTTTAATGCTGTTTTCACCAACTGTCAGTTTGAGGTAGTATTATAATCGACTACATTTAATTTATCATGACTTGGACAAATACGATTATCAGTTACATTTTTATACTAGTATTGAAATACATATAAGAATTAAACAAGATAATCAAGTAGATCTGAATTCCTTCATCCGAGTGCGAAACCCTAAGCAGGACTAAAGGTGGCCCCAGTGTAATAATTAGAGCACACCTGACATTTTATATGCCTCATGGGAGTACTATAAAGTAATTCACCCGTGGTTTTAAAAGAGAAGTTTTTATTTAAGTTATTCCTGCAAACGTTTGATGTTCCCCGGGTCAAGGACAAACATTACCTCTGTCAGCATCATGATCTGAAACACTTAGTAAAAGGACCAGGTAGGGTCCACAGCTACATGTAGAAAATACAAGTCTTAATATTTTTAATTTTCAGAATAAGATGTATTCCTTATATTTATATACGATTTTTTTTTATGTATAATATAATCTCTGGGTTTTGATTTGGTCAGATTGAAAGGGGTCAAGGTAATGGTCTCAAACTTTCAGTTTGGTTGAAGTAGGACAAGGATTTTCAGAGGAGACGATATTTCAAATTCTGGGCGGACGTCTGATTGCTTTTGTAGAACCTGTATAAGATCTTGACTCAAGTGACTTCACATTTTGAGTGGTTTCATTTCACACAGTACGTCATAAAAGTAGGTTATATACTTACTATTCTTTGCAGCCCTTTTTAAGGATTTCACCGTTCTGGTAGGCTTGTCCCGAGAAGAAACATGGACAGTTTTCAGGTTCGATGCAAGTTTTCTATTGATAAAAAAGAAGCCAGTTTGTCAGTTAAAGACGGTTTGACAATAAGAACACGATTTGAATTAAGTTTATCATTCCAATATGATAATAGTTTCAACTACTCGAAAGTTTCGACTTTAAACAATCGGAAACGGTCGGCTATTTCCGCAAACTTTCAAAATATGCAGAAATTATAAGCGTTTTCCCAGCTGGACTATACACAATAAACCATACAACTCAGTTTCAATATAAGTAAATGTCCATCAACTTGAATGCCACGACTGCATACAATCGGAAACGGTCGGCCACATTAAATTTGCGGGAATTCCTAGCGTTATCCAACCTGGACTATCAACAGTATATTACCATAAACAACAATAGTGGCTGGTATCATTTTGAAAGTGGCATAATAACTTACATCCATTGACATGACATATCCATCGAGACAGCCGCACCCTGTGAAGGTCTTGCTGGAGCTACAGTACTCAAACAGGGAGTCGCATCGCTTCTGACAGATCGAGGAATCACGTAAGTATGTGAGATTGTTTGGACAGATCATCTCGTCTACGCACGAGTCGTCGCCACTGATAGATTCACAGTTGAATCGTCCTAATTCGCACGTGCTGAGTAAGAGAGTAACCATCCAGTTGGTTATTTGGTAGTTTATTAGTTTAAAAAAATATTTCTTTTACATTGATTGTGAAACAAGTTTACAACAATTCATGCTCACTTTTTTCCCTGGTTTGTGTCAGTAAAACGTATAATCAGTGTTTTGTGTAAAGTGACATAACTAATGGCCGTTTGCGGAGACTCGAACACATGACCCTTTGACCCTGTGTCCGACGCTTAAAATAACATCACGCTCTTCTCAACTGCCTTAGACGCAAGCAAATGAAAAGAAATGAAACATGATCCCGGAGATGTGAAATGTAAAACGTCAGAGGTAACGATTGTTAACATTGTTTTCGTTAATCGAAGCAAAATTTGAAATTGCGCTCTAAATACTTACAATAAATATGTTAACATTCATTTGCAAGATAAAGATAACCTTAAGACACGAAAACCAGTAGTAAATAAAACAGCTTCAAATATATACATATAAATAACAGAAGAATGTCTTTATCGAATGTTCAGTGCAAAACTGTTCTATCTACATATAAAAAATAAGGAAATTGACCAACGTTACGTTGAACCATCGTTGTAACGGTAGCAACCATATATAAGTAAGCATCGCCGCTCGTGACAATGCAACTTCACGCGACGTTAAAACGGTACGTCACTGCCTTCAGCAAGTATTCTTTGTTAACATTCTTACCAGGTTTCACATGTCCTTGTAAGCGTGGATCCTGGCGGGTAAGTCTCGTCACTGTCGGGTTCATACTCGTCCACACAAGGGCATGTATCCAGATCAACGCACATGTTTTCGTAATTTAGATACTGTCCGTTAGTGCACACGCACCCAGGTATGACTTGCGTATCATCGCAATTGTCGTCAACCATTGACACATCCCGACAGTGGGAGTTACAAATGTCGGCACTTTCCGTGTATACAGTTCCGTAACTGTTCGGACAACTCGTCTGCTCACCTGGGAGACAACAAATATCATTATAACGATTAGAAAGGAGTTTTTTTCGAGATATATACAATTTTCGTTTGAGCATTTCAGAATATATAAAATTTAATAATCTATTTCTCCAGGCGAGGGACCGTCAATAGCATTGGTAGGAGCCTGCGGATTGGTCAGTTAAATTGACGTTGGAAAAACCCTAATATATGTGAGGCTTAAGTTTGGTTTTCTCATAATACACTTTCATAGAATAATAATGAAAAAAAATTCTGTTAATTTACACATGTGTTTATTTTTCAGATCGAGTCATTCGATCGCAATTGGCCTGGCGCGACAGCAACGATCGCTCCGCCCACTGGCCGCTTTGCGTTGGTTAACTTATTTATTACAATGTAATAAAATGTAGTGTTTACTTAGAGACCGTTCGTTTGTCTAAGAAAAATTGCGGATTTGGCAACAATATTGATCGCTGATTGGATAATCGACATATTTGATTGACAGTCTGCGTCAGGGGAATTGTTGTTATTACTTCATTGCTTTGAATCGTGGTACATACACCTGATTTAGTATTAAAATTATATTTGACAAACTGGTCCCTTGGAGCAAAAAACGTACTGCAAACAAGAATACAAAAAAACACGACAGTAAAGTCCATTGGGTTTATTCATTTGAGATAGGATACATATATGAGACATCTCTCACTCCCATCAACATCGGTTTAAGCGATATTAGCGTAGGACTAAATGAGCTCCATGACTCTAGTGAATGTAAAATAATGAATCAACGTACTTGACGACTGTGTACGACAACCACACATCATGTACATGTAAGACTTTTGCTGTAATTTACAGTTGAAAATTAAATACTTACTACATTGAATAGCCAGATCTGGGTATGTTGCCCACTCAATACCGGCTTTGTAAAGGTAACACTCCCTGGCAAGCGCGGCCGTTATGATGCACATGGGCTTGAAATCTTTCTTGTCCTTAGCTTTACAAACATCTTGCAGACAATGTTCATAGTATGGCATTGGGTCGAATATCCCTATACAGTTACCAAGGAAATCAGGTTCTAACAGATGGGCACATATCTCCTTTCCAAATTTGTCCTGTTAATATCAAGATAAGATGAACAATACTAAATAATAATAATAATAATAATAATAATAATAAAGACTTTTATTAACGAGAGAACTCATTTGAATAAATTCAATCTTCCATGAGGCCCTCAGCATATTTACAAAGTACAACATTAATTTAACATATAAACAAAAGAAGTAAACAAGTAAATATGTATATACAATTATGTGTGTGTAAATGTATATCAGTTTTGATGAGAGCTACCCGATTTATCAGAATTGCTTAGAATTTTAACTCTATTGTAAATATAAAGCTTTGAACTGATTAATAGAAGCATTTTTTATATAAGACGGAATATGAATAAAATACAATATTAATGTAAAATATAAATTATATATACTTGGACAAACACTGGCACGTGGCCAGCGGGCGGGGCAATAGTCGTTCTTGCGTCAAGGCAATTATATCCATTTATATCGTCCTTTTGGTGCAATAAGGTACCAAATGTAAATGAAATAAGAAGGCACTTGGTACATTTTTGCACCTATGGGACGATATGTTGATAACTTGATATTGCAATTATTGCTTTTCATTATACATGTAAATATGTCGCTTTTTACATGGAGGGTGAGCCCGGAAGCGTCATCGCTATTGACGTCATATATAACCTTATTGTGTTGGTACCTCGTAAAACGATAGAAATTGCTATCAGAAATATTCGTATGGAGAACCGGCTACTTGAACATGTTTCGGATGAACGAAATTTAAAATTTGAAAAATGTCTGTTACAATTCCATTACAATCAACGGAATTCAGATTTAATAAGGGCAGATGATAGAAACTATACAATCACGTGATAATGTCATTGAATGTCATCTTACCAGACTAGTTTGGGTGGTGCATTCACTGGTGTATTCCTGGATCGACGACTTGCAGGTTTTACTGCTGTATGCTTTGACGAAGTTCTTCACCTGAGATTCTTCGATATTGTTGGGGGTGTAAAATTCGTCGTCACTCTTGTAGTTGAATGTTCCGCACATACCAATAAGCTGAAGTACAAAAAAAACACAAATGATGTTTTATAACGTGTATGTGTCCCATATCGACCGCAGGAAATGTCAACATTGGAAATGCACATTAGCACTAGTATGACGATAAATGATGTCTAGAACTTAATGTATATAGAGAAGGAACAGCAAATGATTGATATTTTATCAAAGCTCGCGTTTTCATGCAAAATATCACGAAATCTCGTTTTCAATTATTGTTACTGACATTTTCTCCCGACACATGCTGCATAAATTATTTTAAGACACGAATTTTCGCTGTGTTACAATGTTACAATGGAGCCCTATTGGAAATGTAATTGTAGTGCAAGACATTACGGACTTTAGTACAGAAGTTCAGGGAATGGTAAAATATTGTATAAATGCATCATACTAAGTTTCTTTTAAAAGAGTGAAGGATACACGATACTATCTCTCGTTTCTTACCTTGTTGTCATAGAACGGCTGGGCAACAATATAAAGTCGCTGGTCTCCGTCATACAGAATGGTCATGCCAAACAACTTAACCATGACAAATATGGAGGTGGCCTGTTTTATATAAACGACACCGCTGTTGTACGGTAGCACCGCATCTTCTCCGTTAACTGTCACGCCTCTGAAATAGTGGAAAAAAGCAATGATAGGTACCAATCGTCAAACATCGGGTATTTCCGTATCCTCCGTATAATACTGCGTAGCATAAGGCCGAGGTGGTCAGATTGTGATAGGTACGTACTGATTTTTTTTGAAAGTTATGACGAATTAGCATCTATCTTAACCGGCGATGATAAGATTGATGACAAGTTAAATTAATACATCGATTTATCTCAGTGTTTAACAACTTGAGTGTAGTTAAATACCAATTGTCGCGCCGCAATCAGTAGAACCATATAGAGTAGTGTTCCTTGTTAACAGAGGGCGCTGCAACTTCCTTTGTCTTGCCAGATCTAAAGCGGAAGACGATGAAAAAAGATTGAGTAACTTAAAAGTTCACTTTAAATATTTTATTGCGTCGCCGAACAGATAAAACCAGATGTCTTTCTATAATTTGTCATTTGTCCTGTCATAGACTAAAGGTTTGAGAAAATGTGCATTTGTATTGTTACATGGAGACTTACTTGCTATTTATGTTAACTACGAGTCCGTCAACCTCGATCTCCACTTGGTTCATGCTTCTGGCCCTAGATCTGTCTGGATCTTGATCAGTTATAACTCGTATAGCGAGACCTCTCACCGCCTCCACAAACTCAGCCCTCGGCTAGAACAATAGACAGAGACGGTGTCACTAATTGAGTACTCAGGGCTGTACAATTGTTTTAGTCTCTTGTCCAGGACAAGTGACTTTTAAAAAGCAACTTGTCCTGAACAAAAAGCAACTTGTCCAGGTTTGTATATACATTTAAAAATGCGTACCAGTCTAACCCATAATAAAGATGCTTATGCATTAATTTCAACCTGGACAATTTCTGATGGTTACTTTTTTCTTCTTGCAACAAATAGACAGTTTTAAATGTGTTTTAAATTCAATAAATACAATATCAATTACTTTTGTTTTGTTTTATTCATTCATCATGAAAACTACTGCCTAAAAGCATAGTCTATGATAGAGTTCAAATATCTAGAAAGTGCAACTAGTCAACCATATTTCAAATAATAAAAAAAACATAATTGATCTTAATTGTTGTTTTCAATACTATATTTAAACCATGCCATAGAAAGTTATACGCTGAAACTACACAACCAAAAAGCAAAATGTTTATTATTGTAATACCCCACCCACATTTTTCTTTACCGTAAACTCAATTTAAATATCAACTTTCACGTTTTTACAGAAGAAAATGTATATACATACAGTTCCAATTATTGTAAATCTACGAAATATTTATAAAATTGCCAGAACCTAACGCTGACATAATACATTACGCGATCGATCGCGAATTATCTGCAAAAAACATAATCAGATTTTAGAAATCGTCACCATTTTGGCAAAGGGAGATCTTCATTATGGAGAATTTGAGAGACACCCGTGAAATACGTCGCCATCTTTTTGTTTAATCTTTGCTCAGGTAGGTGGTAAGAAACGTGTACCTTGGTCGTCGATATCTGACTAATCAGAGCGGTAATAGATTAATTTATATTCAAATCTATCCACCAATCACATTAGAGGAATGAAAATAGCTAGTTGAATATGCATGAGAGGTTTTCTAAAGTCGCATTATCGGGCATGTGGTGTGATTAAACACCGTGTGGGTCAATTGTTTATACTGATTAGTTACGGTCTATAAACAACAGTTTGACCTGTGTCGTATCACATAGAGATATTTGCAGACCTGTGTATTGATTGTGTCCGATTTTTTAAGACAAGCCCGACGGGCAAGTAACGTTTGGTTTACACAAATTGTATAACGACGCATCTGATTGGTTAACTGAATAAGTAACACAGTCGAGTTAACACTGTAGGTTGTGAATACAGGAGCTTAATCGACGTGTGCCATGGCATGCCCACTGCAGATAATCAAAGATAATTGGCCTTTGTTAGTTGCAAACTGGTCACGGCTAATCGATTCACATGGGTGGTGTATTAATTAAACGTACTTGATTTCTGAAAATGGCATTTGTCCAGGACTAAATTTTTGAAAAATGTCACTTGCCCGGGACTAAAAAAAAATTAAAGGGTCACTTGTCCGTAGCCATTTTCCACTTGTCCGGGACATGGTATTTGTAAAGCCCTGGTACTTATACTTCAGTAATTTACTGATCGACCGGGTGTCAGCTATATGCCTGACTGGATTCCGCGTGTCTATGATACTATATGAGACAGTCGTCAAGCTTCTTAATATCATATTTCAATTGCATTAGTTTGTAAAATATCGCTGGAAGATAATTAAAGCAGGAAAATCAGACTGGTTCACACATTTATGCAGTTTTAAGTTTTCTTACTTAAAGATGTAATTCATGTTAGCCTAATAAACACGTAGCTATTCATATCTGTTTACCTATAGTATAATTTTGAGCCACGGTAATATCCATCACCCCTGTTTTACCTGATAACATTCTGTATGAACTTGTGGTTAAAATCATGTTTAGTTTTAAATTGTATTAATTTGTAATAATATGTTAGTTTAGCTTTAAGAATGTACACATACATATAAGTCACGTGTGATGTTTTTTTTTATAGTATGTCAAATAGCTCGTACATACCTGTATAAGCGTGAAACTGCACATTTTACTGGGTGGGGCAAAGCTGTACAGCTCTCCATCAAATGTTTTCACGTGCTGGAATCCAACTACTGAGCACGTGGCGGGACAAGCATTTTCTTCGCATGTCCAGTGACCGAAGTTACACGTGCTGGCGAAGAGAACATATATGTTTTCCTAAGATAAACTGGACTAACGTTTGCGCAATGAGTACAACGTAGTTAAAATACAATAGTACTTCATTAAAAAATTATATATCTTTTTAATGGGGTTTTGTTAATGAGGCAATTTTTAACACATTTCAGGTTATATATGAAATAACCAGTTTCACCTCAGACTGAATCTGAGTAGAACCACCGTACTTCCGCAAGTAACCGGCAACATTTCTTACATAAACATCTCGAAATTTGAAAACGCATATATAATGTATGAATGTGTTGACTTGCATACATACCATGGGTTACAGGCCATATATTCTACATCCCCGTGACTATAGTAACGCTCATGATGTTTACATTTGCATTCATGTGCCATCACACAGTTGTGGTTCTCGTCCAAGTACTGGCCGTCCGGACAGAAACAACCGGACACGAGGTTTTGGTAGCAGTCTTCGTGGAGGTCGACGTAGACATTTGCGCACGTCTTGTAGCAGCTCGGCATGTTGGTGCGGTACTCAAAACCATTATCGCATTGTTTCGCTGCAGAAAATGAAATGTTTTTGTGGTTACCCAAAACGTATACATGACTCAGGCGATACAAATTGTTTCCAGTTATATAGTACTAGGTGAAACTAATTAATATGTCCGTTGCACTTCTGATCACTGCTTCTGCATTGTAATGATATCGTAATACATAATAAATAACATGCCATGGTGAAAACGCGGGGCGGTAGTCTAATGGATAGAGTGTTTGCCGCTCACGTCAGAGGTTGCGGGTTAAATACCCGGTCGACCCGATGCCTCTCATAAAACAACACTCAGTACTGGTTCTACCCAGGAAGCGGACTCAAGAGCGCGTTTCATATAAGCTCTGAACTTTCATCGCAATCGAGCTAAAATAAATTAGTATAAACTAAAACGCACAAACAGCATTTCAATACAGATGTCAGCATAAACCTTAATGTTATCCAAAACTATGAATAATGTTGGAAAATGCATATAAACACACCAGGCATTGCTGTCATGCATTATTAAACATTTATTAGTATTGCTCCCTTATTTTGGAATGAGGTTAACGCCATTTTCAACACATGACATATTACAATAAACATATCCAGTTTTATTGGCGAAGGCAGGTCCCAGAATGCTTTTAAGTTGAACCATTGTCCTTACGAAAGTGTATACTAGTTTTACCTATTACATGTACCAATAATTCATGGACGCTTCTTACGATGTAATTTTTAAATAGAAGTTTTATTACAAAATTTTTATAGTTTTTACTACTTTAAGATAGATAAGATTGCCCACAAATTTTAAACTGTATGGGATTATTTTGAGAAAGACTTGCAGTGTTAATATAAGCAATGGGTCACTTACGACAAAGGTATGGTGTTCTCCAGGCCACGTCCACGCCCTCACAAGAACACTGGGCTCCCAGCGTCTCCATGTGTTCACATACAATCTCCTTTCGTTCGTCTTCCGTATCCGCTCTGCAGTAGGCGTTCACGCACGAGTTAAAGATGTTGTCCACTTTCACCTTAAAAAGAAATAGACAGTATATGAAAGACAAAAGCATTTGACACAAAATCAAAATGTCTATGTTTTAGTTCAACACCCAAATACACATTAAACTGGTAAGATTATCTAACTTAATGCTCTGAGCTTTAGCTTATACCTTTCATTAAATCATTTCAAGCACGTGCGCACAAGATACATAAAACTGAAAAGCTTATTTATTAAATATTGTGTTTTCTATTCAAAACGACAACGCACATACAACAGTCAGTGTATTACTATATGTATTTGCATGCGTGCATCTATTCTTTTTTATTATTTGAAATGTGCACAAAGCAGAGTAATATCATTGTATTTTATTAATTTAACACTCTGTTAATGCAATAACAATAATTCAACTTGCGAATTTAAGAATATGAAAACAATACATACATAGCCTTGGCAGTCTCTGAAGATGGCAGAGTTGAGGTAGGAACACGCATTTCCGGCTTCGTTCAAATCCAGCTCAGTTGTACAGTAACGAGGCGACATGCCGGCAGGGGTGCACTGTAATCGAAGAGAAATATAACACATTTTGTATGAAATAAATACGTTATAAGTTACTTTACTATATCCTAGAACCCGATATCTCCCGAGTAAGGAGGGTTTACATTAATTCTAGAACAGTTCAAATACCCATTTAACGACAAAACAGTTCATCTTCACGGTTTATCACTGATGAAGTTGATAATTTTAGACATTAACATGGTAAAAGTATAAAACTTTATTATACACACGTCCGTTCGATCAAAGTCAGTTTTTTTAATGTTTTGCGTGTTGCATTTTTATGGCGTCCAAGGTGTTTTAAGGTTGTTTCTATATAACCGCTAAGTTTAAATGTGTATATATTGGCCAATAACAATTAGCAAATGTTTTCCAATTGCTTCATTTCTTAAATAAAAGTTTTACTACAAAAACATTATGAAATTTGCTACTTTCTATTAAATTTGAGTTGATACTGAAGATATCCAATATTAAAGCTAAAATATACTGTGTAGCCAATATATATTATATTCATTTTATATATAGAAGAAAGTTCTATAGGAAAAAATATATATCAAACCAGCGTATGAGCTTACCACCTGATCGTCCGTAGTTACGACGTACGAGTTGCCGAACACGGCCGAGTTGCTAGCTAAACTTCCTGATGCTGTAATAAACTCGTCTGCAATACAAAATAGTAATATTTCAAACACGCCGATCTGTGGCAAACAAACAATCGTTAGTACTATATAGGACAATCACTTTTAAAACAAGATAATATAATTTAAATATAAGATTTCCTCGACATAAATCGTGTAACTATATAGATAGCCATGTCGCTAAAAATCTATTATATTTATTATTGATGGTTATGATTTCTAGTCTTTCATCTCTCTTAATTGAATATCCACCAGTAGTTCAGTGTACATAATATAGCACGATACACTAAACTGTACCATGTACCCAATATCTCTGGGTTGTTTTAGTGCTTTAGGTATTAATGCATTCTTCTATGTATAGTCTTGAGGGCTTCATGATAGATTTACTTGTTTTGAATAAAACATTCCAGCTATTATCATTATCATTATAAATACACATTGACGTTTCGGTTACCTTGTGTGTTATCGTTGAAATTACCACACAATCCGTCAAGATCGTAGTTGTGTTCACGTTTGATGGTCACGTGCACGGTCATCTTTCCGTCAAACTTCACCGTGCAGTAACTGCCCTTAAGTTCCACCTGGTAGTAGTCACCCATACGGTTGATGGTCACCACTGTGATGAAAATAGCACGTAGATGTTTTATTTGAATAGTAGTGCATAGTATATAATATCGTAGCTTAGTACAAATAAGCTTTCAGTAAGCATTAAAGTCTCACTTTACGATGAATGTAATTACGATAACAATCCCGTTATATGCATTCGGTAATATGAGATAAAAGGTGAGATGTGTTAATCATTATTGACAATTTATTGAATTATGTTTCGGTTTTTAGTTAAAAATCACAAGGAAGGCCTCGCTATAAATAACATATAAATATTGGTATCAGTGAAATATTACGAGATTAACTTCTAAAGAATTTACCAGTATACTATAAAAGTATATTATACATATAAAAAAGCTAATTGAATATTTAAATACATTTAAACGATGATACAGGCATGGGTTACTGAAGAGTATGTCCGTCTCATAAAAATGACTTCATGACATTCGGTATAAAATATTATTTTAATGGTTTACACGTTTACCAGTTACTACAGTCATTTTAGTTTAATTAAAGTCGCTCGTAATATAACTACGTGTACCAAAACAGATAGAAGCTAGATTTTATTTGTTTTTCGGTTTTAGATTTGCAACTCTTCAATATGTGAGATAAATAATGTAAGGTATGGGGTTAGTTTCATGTTAATCAGCGAACTATCGAACTAGCTTCAGTCTGTCGAGTACGAAACATAATGGATCAAAGACTAATATTTCGCTATACGAAAGTAAGGGCAGACAATTGAGTGAAATTCAAAAACTACTATCTATCATAGATAAAGACACCACTATACCAGAGAGACACATGTATACAGATTAGGTTGCTGATTCTAAAAGAGAATACAGAACGTATAGTATGTGAAGAAAATGATATTGGAAGGATCGTTATATTATTACTAAAACTTAAGTAAATGAGACACTGAGTCTGAATCTCACCAAACTATCTATTACCTATACTATTACCAATGTGAATGAAGAAAGAAGGTCAGTTATCGACCAAATTACGGTAATGATCATAGACATACTAATTGATATACTCAAAATATACTGTTGTATTTTTTGTTGTTGTTTGTTTTTTGGGGGTTTTTTTGGGGTAGGGGTTGTCATTGTTGTTGTTGTTGTTGTTGTTGTTGTTGTTGTTGTTGTTGTTGTTGTTTTTTCCCAGAACAGACAACTAAACATATTTCAGAGACAACTATATTACTCTAGATGAAAAGTTTCTACAGAACATGCCCGTATTTCCTCTACATGGCTAAAATTCAGTACGGGAGTCCAAAAACATATAACATATCTTACTTTGATTTCCTGAAAATAACATCACAAATAAAGTTTAAATAATTTTAATAACTTTATGTCTTAAAACACAAGTTAACACTATTAGAATAAATTACAATAGCTTCATACTTGTCGTTATCATCTTTTTCATATTTAAACCTTTCGAATACTAAAACGAGTTATACTTCTTATTATTATATCTACATTTAATATTTTACTACGTGGACGTGTGCCATTTCTTTCTTTAACTTAATCATATAATTATTTGTATAAATTAACAACATATTTAAATTAATATCATTACTTAATGAGACGATGTAACGTTATATGATTATTATTCCCTTAAAGTGACTGACTTTGATTATTGGACATGTGCTAATATTGACCTTATCAAATAAAATAACAGTCGTAACCTGAACGACGTGTTACATTTATTTGCGCTATTGACATAACTGTTTGCGCAATGGGACATCTGTAACAATATCAATTAACATTTGTACGGACTTACTTGAGTAAACATAATATATCAATATCCTCATATGTTTCACTATGGCTGAAAAACGACTTATTATATTCTTTTGTTTAGTTCTGTACATTATAAACTTTGTTCCTACATGTAACTAAAAGTGGAATGTACACATCATTAATTAAAATGAATTTAATTCAGCTGAATTCAATGGTATACACAATGTACTATTATTGCACGAATGAGTTCTTTTGAAACACTTTGTACTTGTAACAGATACGATCTGCATATTTGTAACAAGTAACGGCTATATATGCATACATATACACCAGTATCAGTCATTGGGAAAATATGTCTGAACTATTAATAAGACATTTAGTGATACGGTTTCATTAATTAAACATCAAAGATAACGGATTTTAAACGGATTGCATAAATTATACTCCAATTGGTATTTACATGTATTATTTTTTAATGACTCAGCCCGTGTGGTTCCGGACAAACATAGCAATTCTGTCCATTGAACGTTTTAAGTATCATCAGTAACAACTGCACGTTGTTATAGGACTTATAGGTTTGTTTTCGTGTCAAGTTTATCGCAGTCATAAGGATATGATATTATATGGTTTGTGGACAAAGTGTGATGCGCGGACAAAAAGCGTGGTCAAGTCACGTGGGTTCGGAGTAACTTACTGTTGGTTCTGTCTGCGATGGGTGTGCCGATATCAATGACCTTCTCCACTCCGTCCACCTTGACCGTGTCGTCAAACATCTCCACTGCATTGACCGCGTTACCGTACGATATGGTGATTTTCTGGAATAAGTTTGATGAAAATTGATATATTATACATGTTAATATAATACAATAACAGAGGCACTTTCAAAAGTGTTTACCTTAGATTTAAGAACTGAATCAAGGCTGTAGATGAAATTGATAAAGAATACATACAATCGGTGTATTAATAAAAAAATTATCTAAGTATGAATGAAAGGAATCCGCTCACCACACCCCGTCAAAAATGAATAGATCGCATTTGCTTTAACAGTGCCATTTTCTATTGGAAAAAGTCAGCCCGTATAGTAGAGTACGACAGTATATGTTATGCAATGTTTTTTATAATATGTATGTCTTTGTAAAACTTTGTAAATGGCCAAAGGCAAAATTTGCCGATTGCTAAATAAACTTGAATTGATATGGTGTTTGGTCTCGTTTTCAAGTGATTTCAAGTCACGACGGTATCTGCTTAAAATGTGGTTTTAACTGAATTTCCGATATAATGTTGTGATCATCACTCCATTTATTTCGTTTTGCATCTCATTATCTCAAAGCGGCTTAGGATTTGTATAGCCAAAATAACGATCCAATAGATAAAATACAGTGTACAAAGTGAAAAATCAAAAACAAATAAAAAAAAAACATTTCTTAAAAAAAATTGATTTGATATAGCGACAGACAGAAGTTCTGGCTGGTTATTCATCGTTTGTCTGTCGGAATTCAACATATACTAACCTTGATCCTAACTTTAAATATTTGCGATGTTGTAGAGTTATTACTTGAATTGCGAAAAACGAAAAAAAACTAACATCTACCTGTTTGATACAACATCGAACCGTTCTCACTTACCTTTCTGCACGAGGCGTATTTATCACAGTGCACGAGTTCCATGTGGATAATCCATTCATTTCTTGCACGTGCCAAAACATAAGTACAGGTGCCACCAAAAGTATATTCCTGTCCGTCAAACGTCCTGTAGTAGTCTATTCCGGCATTCATACAGGTTTTGAAGGGGAGGTAATTCTGTTGAACAATGACTTGTCCTTCGTTAGCTGTAATAATGAAGTAAAAAGTAAACATTTGTATTGCTTAAGAACACCCGTTAATTAAAGTAAATAAGTATAAGTGCAAGAAAAACGTCTGTGTTTCTTATATTTAGATAATAAGAGTTCGTTACATCTTGCCGATACGATCGTGTCTTTGGTTATGTAGACCCCTGTAGCATTAGCTTCATGATAATTTCTCCGCACTAGTCGGCATACTCGATGGCAGACAACCGCCCTGGTCAACAGACCATTTTAAATATCAAGCATGAATGGTTCAGGTGGGTGGGATGGTGGGGGGGGGGGGGGGGGGTCCTAAAAAATGTCAACTTCTAAAATCGTCTGCATAGAAAAAAATGACTATCTTGATTGACAGACAAAATAGTAACGCAAACCCAGATAGCAGATCTAGTTGTCGGTTCCGCATATTGGAATAATATAATTGCAGCTATACTATTTTATGGCTTATCATTTATGGCAACATTGACTGTGTTTAATGGCGGACAACACTGTGTTTTAAAATTTATTTCAGAGCAGATTAGGCCGCCTGCCATCACGACCTCCGATCCGATACTTGAGACGTATATAAAGGTATAAGTGTCACTGATTATAATAAGTTCTATCTAATAGGACGGATAGATCACGCGTCACACCATTCAATGACTCAATCACTAAATAATAGCCTGCTGCGTGTCAGCTTGTAAGTTTTCTAATCCAGAAACGATATATAACAATGACGAGAATGTTTTTGTGTTTCTGTCTTTTCATCAATATGTATCATCATTATTTTGTAATCACATCATAACTCTATAGTCGTTTTTTCCTTCCCTATATAATGGTTGTAATATAATAACGTGGCGACCATATAAGTATGGTATTTACCCATGGCTGAGAAAATTATTTTAAATCGAGTTTACCCATAAACATAGATAAACAGGTATGAATGTCAGTTTCATTTTTTATATTGTTTTATCTGCAACTGTCCGTGTACAAGAGATGTGCTAGGTATGATGATTAAAAATGTATTGAAACAATAATATTGTTGAATGAATGAATGGGGGTTTACGGCGTACCAATACATTCGACGCTAACAGGAAGGAAGTTTCCCGTTTCACTCTACATATTTTTGTTGATATTTGTTAAAGAAAGAAGAGAATAAGTTCTATTGGTAGAATACTAAGTGTCATTTTTGTGCATTGAGAGCTAAAGACGATCGGTTAACCTAATCACTCTTTAGTCAGACGTGCTACCGACTGAGCTAACCGGGTCCCCATGAAAAAATTAGAATACATGTACCTATAAATGGATGTAATGCCGTATCAGAAAATAAGTATAACTTACAGAAATCCTCGCTGCATCTGCGACAGTCGCCTGTACTTCCCCAGCCCCGGGCTCCGTCATCATCACAACATTCTTCACGTGTCATGACGGCCGTACTGATGTAGTCACCGTTACATTTCGTGTAGCAATATTTGTGTGTCGGTGTGATAACTGCAAAAAAATACTTTAACGTTACAAAGTAAAAAGACAACATATATGACTTTCTACAGCCCCGTTTCTGCAGGCATCAGGTTCCTAACGGGCTTTGATGCTACCAGACAGACTAAAGTCATTGTAAATAAATGTTTTATCTATTACAGCCCATAACACATACACTTTTAATAAACTGAAGCAAAAATAGAAAAGAAAATCACATTAGATCTAATTAGTGTGCGTTTCTTACGAAGCGCAGAAAAATCAAACACTGAGTGTATCATTATTACTATTATTATTATTTCTAGCACTAAACTGTTGCTAAGTTGCGGACAGTGTGTTTCTCTCTTCGCATACAGACTTTGTGCCGATGGATTCACGTGTACGTGTAGTACCGATACCACACGGATATGGCAATAAACATATTAATCTTTAAATTGCCAAACTGTGAATTGTTTAGAAATTCTTTGTCATATTCAGGAGCTGTAATTTGGTATTCCATCTTTGGTTTTATCAAACAATCGGTCAGTCTTTTACAGTTTAAAAAAAATAAATACCAGTCATATATATACATAATACTTATCTATATATAGCCTTTGAAAATCAGCATATTTGATGTCTATTTTTTTATATAATTAATGTTTAACAACAGTGTCCTTCCTCAATTTTGATGTTGCGGACATGATGGAAGATTGAACTTAGTCCAACTAAGTGTTCTCGTAAAATAAAGTCATTATTATTATTATAAATATTTTTATTATTAATCTTATTATTATTATCATTATTATTATTATTATTATTATTATTATTATTATTATTATTATTATTATTATTATTATTATTATTATTATTATTATTATTATTTATTATTATTATTATTATTATTATTAAACAATTCAAATAACTATTCAACTATATTCTTAAAGTCATGTGTTTAAGTTACTGACCTCCCGCGGATTCTGCACAAGTTGGTCCCAGGTAACCTGCAGCGCACTTGCACACGTTAGGGGCGGAACACTTGGCACCGTTCATACAAGGACGTGTGCACTCAGCTGAAAAAATAAATACACAGCGTTGTTAAGCGTTTGTGGAATTATTTTAAAATGCTAGTACCGGATGATCTACCGTGATCTAAATGCAGTACATTTTCTGCTGAAGGAGCTGATACCAAATCATGAATAAATTTTGCACAGGCATTAAACAACGTTCACGAGGGACACATCCAATACTAAATTTTAGCATGCAAACTGCTGGTGCTACGTATTAGAACACGTGTGACTTTCAATAACACAGCCAATTATTTTTAACACCACTTTGATAAAACTAGCCGATCATGTTTTTCATTTATTGTCTTTTAATTCAGTGTTCTTTCTAACAATACCAAATGTACATATATCCGTTGTTTGGGTTAGCTATTCATGTTTAAGTTCACCGGACAAGAATCTTGACCTTAAGTGTATAGTTTTTAGCGTTGTACAAGTTAATAAATGCCAACTTCAATTACAGTAATGCATCCAGGTGACCATGATTAAGACTGGTTTGAAAACAAATATATTTAGGTTTTATGGCATGTATCCAATAATATTAACGTGACCAGTCAAAATTTGTTAAGATTTTAAGTATTTAAGTAAAACGTAAGAAAATGTTGGTAGAACAGCAGTCAAGCTCGAACTTCACAAATATATACTGAAGTACTGAAAAAAACTTAAATCTATAAAAAGCAGCCAGGTGATCATGATTTAGACTTGTTCCAGTCAAACTGCATATGGTTTCATTGATATTGATAATAAAACAGATAAATAGCCAGTCAAAACTTAGTTAAGTTATTAAGTATCGAAGTGATAGCTGTTGGTGAAACAGTAAACTGGTCCAGATAATAAGACACAAATGTGGACTTACGGTCAGGGCATCCTTTCTTTATGGATCCAGTCCATCCAGGACAGCACGAATCAACTTCGCGTTCCATTTTTCTGAAGAAATAGAAATCATCCATTGAATATTTTTCATCAGTAAACGTTGTACCAGTGTATTTATACATTTGCCAATTTATACATTTTATATAGTTGCTCACTCATACACATGTACATGTACATGTGTACACTTGTATGTCTGTACGCGTGTTTATATGTACATGTATATATACAGTCAAATACTGTACGTTTGTATACCTGTATTGTATGTGTACACTTGTATGTCTGTACACATGTATGTAGTATTATATACATTATACAGTCAAATACTATGCGTTTGTAAACCTGTAATATATGTGTACACTTGTATGTCTGTACACGTATATATATGTACATTATACAGTAAAATACTGTACGTTTGTATACCTGTATTGTATGTGTACATTTGAATATATATATATCATGTCAGATCGTGCCTTTGTAAACTTTAATGTTTAATTAGATGTGTATACTATAACATTTATTTCATTATTATCAACATTTAGTTTTGGGTTATTAACATTTATTTAAGAAATGATCAATGTACTGTACCATTTAATTTATGAGAATTGTATATAAAATTATATACATGTATTTACTTAAACGTTTAATTACGAATATTTTATATCCTCTTTTCGCATACAGGAAACGGATATCTGTATTTTATTGAAGTTAGATATTTCAATCTCACTCAAAACTTTGTATTACCTCTTATTGTTTTATTATCAATACACCAGTAGTATATACATATAGAGGATATTTGTTTGTTTTGGTGCAAGATATAATTATATTTCATAAAGTGTTCACCAAACATCATTTTTTTACGAGATGAAATAGCATTTGACCTTAAACCAAAACAAACAATTTTTCTTTTTATTTTATGCATTTACATAGGTTTTTTTATTTTGACCTCAATTGGCCATTAGATATTATTGGATTAATTTTTTTTTTAAATATTTTTTTTAATAAATATGCAAGGACATAGAAAATAATTTGTTTCATAATTTCACTGTTTAAAACAGTTGATTTTCGTAAATAATCCACTGAGAAATATCTATAATTCATCAAAAAACATAAACTAAATCTTAATATATGCTCGCTCTTACTTACTAATTAACTTTAATAAATGGCTTATATAATAAGTCCTCGCTTTTATTAGATAAACATACATAATTATAATGTATATTTTATCAAATGTGCTAATCATAATGAATAGTGAAAAAAATAGTAAGATATGTTTATCAGTGTCGAATAAGAGTGCACGTGTACTAAGGGGAATGTAAAAACGAGCTTTGGAGACTTACTGGTTATAGTAACACTTCCTGTCGGGTTCCATCATGGCTCTCTGCCGGTCCATAACACCGAGGGAGGAGAGGCCAGACTTGTCAAAATCAAGCATCTCCATGTTGGCGAAATGTTCCATGCTGTTAACACACAAATCTTCCACAGGGTTGTAGTAGGTTTCCGTCACCGGGCATATGTGGCTGAAATAGGGGGAATATAACGTACAAACTGGCGTCAAAAACAATAAAAAAAAAATTTAATTAAAAAACGGCATTTTTTTTAAATTATTTGTAAATGGAATTATATCTATACGTGTTTCAAATACGAACTTAAAATACTGAAGTAATTATGCCAACTCTTATTATTTCAAGTTCTCTATTTCAATTTAGCAAAGCGGAATAACTCTGGCAAATGATTGAAGGATATCCTATTTTGTATACGTTTTATCGTCAGACTCTGCGAAAACGATGCATTTAAGAAACATTTTTAAAAAGAAAAAAGGCGCCGTATTTTGTTCGGATTTAGATATATTTATTCAATTACATGAAATAGAAAGTATATGTTGGTTTCAAGTAATACATAATTTTTGTCTGCTGGTACTTTTGTGTACTTGACGCTTATTGTCTGCTTGTCATTTCTATTTCAGGAAAATTAGAAAAGTGCGTCGACTTTTTTTTGCATGACGCCTTTCTCCGCAGAAAATATTTGAGAGAAACACAATAAAAAACCGCATGACGCCTTTATTTCACTGAAATGTTAGTACAAGACTTTTGTATTTTCTGTGGACAAATTACGCCATCTGGACAAAAATGCGCCGTCACATAATATCATATGATTAATTCATCAAATGAGCACCAAATGAGTCCTGGCAAGTGGACGAAGCTATAAGTGAATTTGTCAATATCAGTGCTCGCGAACTGAAAATACCATTTATAATTACACTTTTAACAGTGAAAATATCAAAAAAGGATAAAGTAAAATATGATAGCATCTGCTTTACTATGGTGACAGAGCGTCTCTAGTACTCTGATTTACTTGTTACAAATACGTCACTGCGTGTTATATGAATTTTAGATGAAACGATATACAGAGAAAAATGTTGAATTTAATGAACCATTTTTATATCACCGAGTGATCATGAAAGTGGTAGAATTTAATTGGTAATTATGTTATACTGATTTATTCAACTACGTTACGAAGAAAGTGCATAGCTAATATGAACCGCTCCTGGGAGCGTTTCCTGGATGGAACCAGTACTGGGTGTTGCGGATTTCTAAGAGGCATCGAGTAGAGCTTGGAATTGAAGCCGCAACCTTTGGCGTAAGCGGCCATCCCTCTATCCACTGCCCCGCATTGATAATTGAAATTTGACTTAAACCAAAATAATATTATTTACTTTATTATTAAAAACATCAAAAAACACTATTAAATTTTTAATTACACTAGTATACGTATTAACAAAACGTTATTCACGGACAAATCTAATCTATATAATTCATCATCAAGCACAAAAGAACTCTAACAGCTTGATCAGTTTTAAATAAAGACGGCATCTTTTTTTTTAAACGTGGATTTGAATCAGGTGTTTTCATTCAAAATATATATATTTTTAACGAAAACACCCGATTATATATGTATATATTGATAAAAGATATTGAGTAAAAATACTATAAAAGAGATGGAAACTTTAAAAATGGTGATTTCAACTGAAAATGACTGTATCTTTGGAGGTTCATTTTTATTGTTTAAATACTGGAGAAAAAGATAGCAACACTGCGACATTGTCGAATATTATATTGATGTGAAAAATAAATTAATTGATCATATGAAAGTTGATAAAAATATACATTACTTCATTTTATGATTGAAAACAGCAAAATTCCCATTTATAATTACAATATGTTTAACAGTGAAATAAGCACACAAAAAATCAAGGAGAATTTCTAAATGTCATCATAAAAAAAAATAATTTGCTAACTTTTGCTTTTCATCGTCTTAATATTACACGCGCAATTTAAAACATTCAATATTGGTATTGTCTTGAGATTTCATTGAAATGGTCACGATATTGTATTTCAAATGATAGCTGTGTTTGGAAGTTAATTTCATTTTAAGGAAAAAGAGACAAAAATGCATACATTGTAAAATATTTGCTTGATTTCAATAAAAAATAAATTATTCACATGGAAGTTAATACAGCTATGGAAACAAGAGAACTGTTTTACTTGTCGCAAATATTCTAATGTACGTTTTATAAATTCTGGATGAAAAAGGTAAAAATACAGAGAATAATTATTGGAAGTTAAGTGAATTATTATTTTCATCAACCAGTGAACACAGAAGTTGTATGGTTTCGATAGAGCATGCCGATTTCAGGGCTTAAGAGTTAAATTAAATAATTACTACATTACAAAAATATTTCTTTTTAATTTTATAACTGAAACATCATTTATAATACCATATATGTCATTCTCACGAATAAATCTCTATAGTTTACCATAAAACGTAAGCATTATAGTGTTTAAATTTAACCCCCTATCCTCTCCATACGTACCACACATAAACAATTATTTTAATACATACCTTATCTGAGACGTTATCCGGTCGGGCATAGTGGTCAAAGTCCATAGTATCAAAGTAAAAATAGTGGAGGGGGACCCTCTCATGGTCTTCGATTATTAGTGTCTGTTTATCGCCTGTTTGTTTATTTTATTTATTTTTCAGATAAACAGCAAAAATGTAGCAAGCGCTTTAATTAATGCGAAGACACTGGCTGTGAATATTTTGGCAGTTGTTTTATACCAAATATTTACGTAATTCTCTTCGTTACAGCCATTGGTCAACTCTATCATGTGATAGGAAGTAACGTTTATCATTGGTTGAATCGATCGATTCAATTTTTGCTCGGAAATGCTGACCGTGTACTTACGAAGGTGTTTCATGAATAGAATAACGCCATGTGTTGCAGATGCTGACGGGCCGATCCTTTTGAAAACAGCGGTACGCAAGTTTATATTAATATTAGCTTATTGTATGGCGAGTGACATGTTTAATAGATTTCATTATCCACCGCCCTATCAATTTGTAATTACAAAAGGAAGAGCTTAATATGTATGTGTAAACAAACTTCAGTCTTCTTTGATTAACATAAATTTCATTTGATTGCCTGTCAAATGCGATCAATTCATGTACGTTTGTGACTGAAGCAAGAAACAAAAGGAAAATTGTACAAATAAAACAGAGTGATTAAAATACGTGCGATATTTGATGCTGCTGCTGCTGCTGTTGTTGTTGTTGTTGTTGTTGTTGCATGGTGTTTAACGTTACTTCAACAATGTTTCAGTCATATCGTGACGGTGTCTATTTGAGACAGTATTCTGAGCGCTGCCACACTGGAGTGTCATGCTGCAGACACATGGTACGATACCCCACTCAGTCACGTTATACTGACACCGGGCCGACCAGATATGGATCCATCCGTTAAATGCCGGGCGCCAAACTAGGAAGCTTTTACTTCAATTTCAGGTATTGATGCCGCTGATAAAATTGTTTGTGCCGATTTCATATTTTCATGTTTTCATTTATTATTGGGTTTGGTTTAAACATATTTATTCATAAATTATGTACAGCATATTCCACAACATATTTAGTAAAAGGATTGAAACGAAAGAAAATATTTCTTATATAGTTTCTCTCCTCAGTAACTTATACAAACATTTGTGTAAGGTGGCGAAGATTCATTAGATTAGTTTTGATATATTAACAAAATACAGTTCTATAAAAGATATATGATTTTTACATCGATAGTTTTATGTCTTGTTAAGTTTTGAAAGAAAACAAAATTTTATAATTAATCATATCAATTAAAATTAAAAACAAAATAAACAGAAAAAAAGGTGGACGAGTTCAGGACTAAGGCGAGCGAGCCAAGGGAAACAGACAACAACATATAAATTATTATTATTATAATTATTATTATTATTATTATTATTATTATTATTATTATTATTATTATTTACAAGTCTACAGCTTTACAGCGTTGTTAGATAAGTTTTTAGTTTTAGTTATTAAAACGCTTACTCGACAGTATATATTTGTGGACAGCTTTAAAAATTTCGACGTTAGTATTGTGGGGGAGATGAGGTTCTCTAAAGAGAAGTGTGTTGAGGGTAACAGTGCATATATGAGAGATTGATGCGAGAAGTGTAGCGCGTTCGACATGATAAATAGGACAGACGAGGAGGTAATGATTTGTACTTTCAATTGCTCCACATGTACATAGTGGAGAATTTTCAATATTTTTTTGGAATAAGTGTTGTTTCAGCGTGCTACAATTTGTACAAAGACGAGTATGCAAGACCTGACATTTTCTTGTGCCTGTGTAAAAGTGTTTTGATGTTTTGGTAAGATTTTTATTTAGCTGGTGCTTAAAGGCATTGATAGAAACGGTTGTCTTGTTTCAATAGGTAGATTGTTCCAATCACGGACAACAGATGGCATGAAAGAATTATAGTAGAGCGCTGTTCTCGAACTTGGAATTTGTAGGTCATAACTATTTCTGAGATTATACGGGGAATTTTCACCTATTTGGGATGGTACTAGTGCAGATAAGTAGGGAGGAGTCATATGGTTAACCATTGTATAGAAAATAATTAATTTGTGATTCGTCCTTCGAGTTTCTAGACTTTCCCACCCAACTTCTGTGTTTAAGTTATTAACTGATACAAGTTTTGTTGTTCCAGTTGCAATGCGTGCCGCTTCGTGTTGAATTTTTTCTAACTCGTGTTTTTCATAATTAGTGCAATTATCCCAGATTGTGTTACCATATTCTAACAGTGGTCGGATAAAAGATGTATATATTGTCTCCAGGGATCTTCTGTCTAGCTGATATTTCAGTTTTCTCATGACTTTAATTCTTGACCATGCCTTATCCATAATGTATTGAATATGAGAGTGCCAGGTACAGTTGTTTGATAAAAGTATACCTAAGTGTTTGTGTGATTGTACTTCTGATATTTGTTGGTTATGCATATATAGTGGTGGATGGACGGGTTGATTACGTTTCCTAGATATAAGAAGCGATTCAGTCTTCGATGGATTAAAAGTTACAAGCCATTGTTTTGACCATTCAGTGATTTTGTTGATGTCGGAATTCAAAATTTGTGCAGCATTGTTTATATTGTTATTGTGATCGATTATAAAGTACAGGCTTGTATCGTCTGCAAAAAGACGAATGTTAGATGCGATATCAGATACTATGTCATTAATATGGACTAAAAATAGAAGCGGACCTAAAATGGACCCCTGAGGCACTCCGGCCTTGATTAATGTCCAATCAGATTTGGTACCAGGCAAAACAACACATTGTTGCCTAAAAATTTGTGCAGCATTGTTTGTATTGTTATTGTGATCGATTATAAAGTACAGGCTTGTATCGTCTGCAAAAAGACGAATGTTAGATGCGATATCAGATACTATGTCATTAATATGGACTAAAAATAGAAGCGGACCTAAAATGGACCCCTGAGGCACTCCGGCCTTGATTAATGTCCAATCAGATTTTGTACCAGGCAAAACAACACATTGTTGCCTATCTTGTAGGTAGTCATTTAGCAAATTTATAAGTTGATTTGACATTTCTGCTGCTTTTAACTTGACTATTAGACCTTTGTGCCAAACTCTATCAAAATTGAGTTTCTTAAACGAGTTCCATATAAAATATTATGTGAGGCTCTGCCGAGTGTTATATCATTTTTGCAAACCAGTTTAAGTAATTAAATGATAAATGAACACGAATAAAGATTTGTTTTCTGCCATTCGTCGCATGACGTTACGTCTCAAAATAGCGTCAATTTACCATGATTATTCCAATCTAATTATCCTATATGTATTTGAAGCATTTTCATTTCACGTCAATTTTTAAAGACTTTTATTTTCCGATAAAACCTCTGGCACCGGACTACTTTTTACGTTTCTTACGTAAACAAAGAAGCATCCACATTTTGATGGTCGGTTTAATGTTATACAACGAAAATGACATGCGCGACAGTTCAATGCTTATATCAATAGTAAAATACAAACAAAGAAAGTTAGATATTTTCTTCGGTTTATTGTTTTATTCATTTCTTTGGCTCAGCGATTTTAATCGGACGCCACAATCAGATCGTCAGTTGTTTTGAGAGGCAATGAAGACGGTCATAAAATGTTCAGATTTGAGATGTTATAATACAACATTTTGTATCATTGGACACAATTCGGGTTTACCAAATGCTAGTCGTTGACAAAATTTCCCACATACCAATAAAAAATGAAATAAAAACATGTAGACGTACATGAAGTTGAAGTTTAGAAGCAGACGATCGCGAGACAATGTAAATACATAAGCATTGCACGTGAAAGTCGTTTGAAACGTTTCTAATTCGGATTCTCCATCAATGAGCGTGGATTTATATGACCTTCGTAAATATGGACACATTTTTTAAAACATTCGTGCAGACAAAACCTAAAGTATGATGCCAGCGTCTATACGGTGTGGGTATTTCCTTGAATTATCAATTTTTTATTTGTTCAAATAGGGAGATAAAAGGCGGGTGTTTATTTTTTCACCTCAAAATATTTCGTCATTTGACAATAAACGAACTAATTTTGCGAAGTTCAGCTGATAATGGAAACAATAACAGTTACGATATTATTGGATATTTGATGTAGTGGATTTTATGTCAACCAGGACAGAACTGATGTATTGTTACGCGTTTACTTTGCAGCGTACAGTTTTAAATGTTAGCTTTCACTTCAGAGTCTCAGATTAAACATATATATAGATCATCATCAGGATTGGATTTATATGGATTAAACTCATTTTTTTTCTTCTGTTTTTATGCATGTGTAAAATTGTCGAAGCACATACACATCTGCCATGAAGTCCTTTGAATTTTTTACACATGCATAAAAATCAGGAATAAATTAATTTGATTCTGTGACAAATCGACGTCATTTATATATTCGGGTAAGTCAGAACGTAGTTCGGCATTTTTCGTACGAGAGTAACGTTATACGGAAACACCGAACGATGAACCGGAAATGATATTACACTCGGTTAATAAAAAATATATGCCATGCGATTAATAAACTCTTGCATCGTGAAGTATGTGATAAAATTTTATATCGTACTTGATTTAACTGAAAAGTTTCCGATTATGTTTGATAGTTTGATGAACTGAGCCAAGTGTTTTTGAAATGTATTCGTCGACAAAGGAACAGACCGGACACGAAATATCAAACAGACTGAAAGTGTTGTCAAAGTTGAATTGTGACCTTGACTTTGTAGTGGGAGTATGGGTGTTAAATGCGACACGTTGTTATGTTATGTTGATCATTTGTAGCCAGTATTTATAATATCCATCTATGCATCACAAAGTTACAGACCGGACAAACAATCTCAATCAAACTGAAAGTGTCAAAGCCAGATCAAAGTTTAATTGTGACCTTGACCTTTGAAGTGACAGTCTGTGTGTAATGCGCAACACGTCGTCATGGTATGTTGATCATTTGTAGCAAGTATTAACAAAATCCATCTATACATAACAAAGTTACAGACCGGACACGAAATCTCACACAGGCTCAAAGTTTGACCGTGACCTTTGTAGTACGGGTGTCTTACTCGCGACACGTCGTCATGTTATGTTGATCATTTGTAGCAAGTATTTATAAAATCCATTAATGCATGACAAAGTAACAGGCCGGATATGAAATCTCACAAAGACTCAAAGTGTTGTCAAACAAACTCATCTTAAAAATCGCATATAAACTTATTTTTTTTATATTTAAAAGTTGATGTATTTTAATTTAAATAACGTAAACCAAATACATATAAAATGTATAGCATTGTATTAAAATAAATGTATTAACATAACTAGTATAGATTTTTTCCCAGTATGAACAAGGGATGAATATGAATATGTGCAGAATGTTTTCATGAATCATTTAAAACAGTTCGCAATTTTCAGATATATGTGTGTGTGTGTGTATTTCATGTTTTTGCAACATCGATTTCTTACTTATTTCATAGGCAGTAAATTATAAATATATATTTTTTACTGAATATCTAACATAATTCTTTCAAGCATTTTTGCTTTCATAAAATACCCAGAGTTAACATAAAATAAATATTTACATCTACAAAAATTAATTCACTTTTGTAGAGACAATTTTCATTTGCATGCTTTTTATGTATTATGAAGGTTTCCTAGTGAATTAGATTTGATAAATCCATTGTTAAATGTAAACAGCAACGTAATCAGAAGACGAATTTAAAAAAAAAAAAAAAAAGGTCAAGAATATTTTTTAGATTTTGCTATTCTTAACTGTATGGTTTTTTTGTTGTTTTTTTTTTGTGTTTGTTTTTGTTTAACTTTCTAATTATTTAAGAGAAAAAAACACACACTCAAAACATTGATTCGCCGCCACCAAAATTGATACTAACTTAATAGTACCATATGGTAAAATCCAATGTTATACACTATTCAATGTACGAATAAATGAGGTTTTACGGCGTACCAACACATTATAGGTTATTCGACGCCAACAGGAAGGAAAATTCCAGGTTCACTCTACATTAACAAAAAAAACCCATACAGATTAAAACAATAAACCAACAAATGAATATGCAGAATGAACCTATAACCTTGATACCTGCACAACTGCAGAGCATCAGCAAATTCTATCGTATTACTCAAATTGTCGCTTCCTATGACATGCATGAGCCAAAAGCGATCCTATTCTTGCCATACTCATATGGCTCCCTGGAACCTCACAGGGATTGATAATTTAACCACAATAGTGAACATGACAAAAAATAATAAAATGAACACGACACCCATTCGGAGGATACCTACCCTTCTGCAGAGATCGGCAGTGATTCTATTCTTAGCTCGAACCACACGGGCTTCACTATTCAAATATGATTAAAATAAGATATTATCTGTAGAAAATAATTTCTTATTTATATATATTAATACTATACATGTTGTAAATTGAAACTGTATTAGCATATTGTAATATTCCATGTATTGAAGAATGAAAACAGAAAATTACAAAAATCAAGAGACCCAAGAGGGCCTGAGGACGCTCTACTGACTCAAAGTGGCCATAGCACTTTTTGAAAATCTCCTATGCAATAGAAATATCAGGGCGGGGTCATTTTTAACCCTAGGGACACCATTTAAACAAATCTAACAAAACTATAGTTGGTTATCATTACTACATAAACATTTTGAAAATCTGTTGGGCCGTTCATGAGAAGAAGATTTTTTGTAAAAATGCAACAATTGCATCTAACTTCCATATTGATTTGAAAATGAGATAAAATGTAATTCTGATTTATTTTCCGTGTATCCAATACAGCGTACAGTTATGCCCAATAAAACGTATTATTGTAACCAATAAATACAGCATGTATGCAGATGTTGGTCAATACGAAAGGTTTATAAACATTTGGTGATTTTGCAAGTAAACACATTCGTTAAGTTACATAAGCGTTATAACATGTAATCCTATCAAACACTAGAAAATACTTGTAATCATTTTAGAGCAATACCCGGATTACCACAACCATGATAAAAACGTCATTAGCTACTTGGCTGGTACTCTCTGTGTACCTCATACCACCACAACGGAGATGGTACATGGCTGGCGTCACGCGTTGATGGCCCCACATACTTAAACTTTTCACCTGCGACTCCGTCTTCGTAGCTACTGAACATCGGTAACTCCAGCAAGTGAGGCTGATATTTCACAAGAAAGTAGGCAAACACGCGTTTTCCCTTCAAATCATCAGGAGATTTGTCATTGCTCTCGTCTGCAACTACAGCTATTTCTCGTCGCTCGTATAGTTTGGGGTGGTTCTCCAGCTGGTCGAGCCGCGCCAGTTGATTGTCGTCCACCTCGTATAGCTCCCCCTCGACACACTGGTAAAGATAAAAACGAACGGTATTGATATGGTATAAATCTACGGTATGTTTCGCTTACATCACTTCAGGATTTTTTTCCATCTATTGATTGTGTAAATGTACTATTTATATACATGCAATTTTAGTCAAAGCGCAAAGCATGATTGTAATAGATTATTTTTTTATATATTTGATACTATCCTTTGTAGCCCGTGTGGTTCCGGCTAAGAATAGAATCACTGCAGAGGGGAAGGAATCCTTCGAATGGGCGTCATGTTCATTTTATCATTTTTGTCATGTTTACTATTGTGGTTAAATTATCAACGCCTGTGTGGTTCCAGGGAGCCATATGAGTGATGGCAAGAATAGGGTAACTGTGGCTCATGCATGTCGTAGGAAGCGACAATTTGAATAATACAATATAATTTGCTGAAACTCTGCAGTTCTGCAGGTATCAAGATTTTAGTTTCATTCAGCATATTCATTTGATGATGTATTGTTTTAATCTGTATACTAATTTGTTGTTTTTGTACATGTAAGGTGAACCTGAAATCTTCTTTCCTGTTGGTGTCGAATAACCTATAATGTGTTGGTACGCCGTAAAACCCTATTCATTCGTTCTATATTTTGTAGTGGCGTAGGTGCCTTTGAGCCCTGACGCCGAGGCTCGCACATTTTCTCACTAATGCATCGTTATATCTCCTCAAAATGCCCTCAAAATGCAGAAATTGCATCATAAAAATAAACGATACCATACAATTGACGTCATTTGCTACCAAACCGATAAGCCCGCGGCATACACTCCCGTTATGGGGGTTTGTCGATTTTGATGTGTAATTAATTATTTTTAACCTTGCTAAAAACTAGAGAATAACGTAAATAAACGATATTTTAAAAGCTTAGCCCCTGTGATATAAGAAAACTACATTCAAAAAAACATTCATAAGAAGAAAGATTAATTTCTCTATCTCTATGCCTTCTTGCTTTCAATTAAGTTTGAAACACATGCAGTTGATATAAATTTGCTATATTTAAGTATATTGAACATATTTTATTCTTAACATGCTGTGTTTTTTTGAGGAGCAATTTTATCAACTTTCATTTTTTTTATCACTTAGTCCCTGGTATATTCAAAAAGGACGTTTTCTATTATTTTATATGGTATAAGAATTATTTTGATGACGACATTATTTATTGCTTTCAATTTGATTTCAAAATGCATCATTTGCTTGGCTTTTCATATCAAAATCTAAACAATAAGTGTGAATGTGGGTGCTTAGTGCGTGTTTGTGGTCTGATATCTTGGGGACAATTATCTAGTTTTAAATTATAATTAAGAAAGCATTATTTCATTTTTTTTATATTCAAATAAGAAATAAAGTAAAAACTCGTTAAAAAAATCATTACACACATGCTTTTTACAGAATACAGATATTCTATTTGACTTTAGCATACATGACAGCTAATCATCATATACATATGACTGTGTATAATATAACATATGCAAACACGCCATATAAACTGGGATTAATTTCTGTCAAAAAAGATAGTATTAGCTGAGTAAAAGATGGTATTATTTTTATTCCAACTTTGTAGGAACAATTAATCATTGAATCGTTAATGTTATGTACTGGTACATGAGTTTCAATACTTGCAAGTGTTACGTAATAGTTAGTGTTCATTTAGTAAAAAAAAATAACAATTATGATACCCAGAGGGAGTGACTGCCGGGAGCGAACGAGGTTTCATAATTGTTATTTTTTTACTAAATGAACGCTAACTGACTTAGTGTTAAATGTCATTTGACTAACAGTTTGACGCCATTTGACTGATTCTGGGCGGAGTTACGATTAAAGCTGAGATGACTGACGTTTTAAAGTTGATGTTTGCTAAGGCCGTTTCTAAGCAACGCTCGTGCGGCTTTAAAGTTTATAAACAACTCGTTCAGAATAAAATCAAGGGCGGAGTCTGTGAAATGCTATTCACGCGTGCGCAGTGGTGACGAACTTCTTAATAATTAAGAACGAACTTAATAATAAAGTTATTTTGTAGGCTGTTTAAACAAATAAGAGTCACACAATTTTGAAAATTGAAGCGATTTCATTGGTTGTCAAATGAGATTAAACACTTAATTAATGTGCAATAATTGTTATGATTATAACAATGATACGCCAAAAAACATGCGGAAGTGTATCATACAGACACTTCTTTATATAATGAAATTGGCTTTTGTATAATAAATGAAAAATCATTTCACCCACCGAAGTTGTTAATTTAAAAGGTTTAAGCTTAATGTTTTAATCACCAAATGAAAAACGTCACCTTTTTCTAACATTCCATAAATAAGTAAGTAAATATTTTATTATAGTGACATGTCCATAATTTGTAACGAACAATACAATAGAACACAAAACAAGTATAAAGAGCACCCGGCCCATTGCGCCTATAAGTCACCTTAATTTAATGACAGTATCCAGTTCATTCATAAATAATGTGCAAGGTATGAATGGGTTGAGCTAAAAATGTTAAACAACTAGCTAATAGCATAATTGAATATTAATATCTAAACCATTTGATCGGTAAAAAGGTTTTGATCGATGATTAAAATGTCTAATATATAACATTTTAACGTTTAAGGTAGGCTGGTACAAAATACTTTGCGACTTTTCTTGGATATGATTGTAGTAAATATGACAGTTTTCATCAGAGTTAAAATTAATAAACATATCAGCAAGAAGTATATATTGAAACCCATTTTCTCTGATATTATTGTAAAGTCCACAATGTAACAGAAAATGTTTCTCGTCTTCAACGGATCCTGTGTCACAGAATCTACATAGTCTCTGTTTTGGAATTTCACCAATATCCCTTCCAGTCTCTATTCGTATAGGTAAAATGCCTCACCTAAATTGACATATAATAGGTCTCTCGTTTTCCTTTAAATTAGTTATAACGTACTGTTCACATTCAGAAGTGTGTTTAAAAAGTTTGTATCTTCTCAAGTTAGGAACTCTGAATATCACGCGACCACAGGCTGCCGTAATAATCCGTCATTAACTTTTTAATTTTTGACATATCTATTACAGTTTTATTATAAAAATAGTCTGTAAGTCTGAGTTTACACATCACTTGCTTAATTCCAAAAGTTCAGTCAGCGGTTATAATCATACATAAATACTTTCTTTGTCAGTCTATTTTTTATCAATGATAATTAGTCTATTACAAAACCGTAACATCGATGTCCATCGTCTGTACACGCTTGGTATCCAGCCAGTATCACCCAAGAGAGCTAATGTCGGAGCAAACCTATGTACCCCAAGGAAATAACGCATAGCACGATTTTGGACGTTGTCAACCGTTTGAAACTGCGCGGTAGTCTAGGATCGGTACAACACACGAATTGTAAAGTTTTTCAAAAGAACAGAGACCAATTATGAAGCGTGTTAAGCATAGTTTGTAGATGTAATTCTGAGTCAGCCATGAGGACGATGTTATCCGCGTACATTGGTAAAGATACTTTGGAGCCACCCATAGATATTCCGAGGCCGAGGTCATTGACCTCTTGCCCATCTTGCACAAGGTCATTGGCAAAAACAAAAAAAATAACGTAAACGATAAATTACAACCTTGCTTCACACCAGTTGAGTAATCGAACCAGTCCGTGAGAGCGTTGTTGATCTTGATACTAGACACCGAGCTGGAGTATATACTTTCAACTGATTTGTAAAGTTTCCCGTCAATATTGTTTATCAAAAGTTTGTAAAGTAGCATGTCTCTATCGATAAAGTCAAAACATTTTCTTAGTTCTATATATGCTGTGAAAACTGTAGTATTGTTATTATGACACTATTAAGTGTAAAGATATGTTCTTTGCATGATCGCTTTGCCCGGAAACCGTTCTGCTCGTCGGCAAGGATGTTATTGCTCTCTAGGTAATGTGACAGTCGTTTGTTGAGAAATGATCTATACAGTTTACTGATACACGATAGCAAACTAATTATTCTGTAGTTTAAAGGTAAACGACGATCTGAATTTTAATGTTTAATATCTCCTTTCGCCATACACATTGGATAACACTGGAGTCAAACACGAGTTGAAATAATTGTTGCAACACTGCTATAATTGGTGGATTTTTGAGTGCGGTATACGGTCATAGCCACAGGCGGAACCATATCTAGCGTTGGTTATTTTTCTTGATATTTCTTCAATTGAGACATTTGAATTTAATTGTTCATTCGGTATGTATAAAGGGTCCTCCATGTTAAGCTCCAATAATTGTTTGTGTAATTTTGCACGAGTGTAGTTCATTTCAAGTCGTTATTATCGTTGCAATTATATAAGTTTTTGAAATCTATTTTCCAGCGTTCGAATACCACATTCTCGTCTGTAATTATACTTCCATGGATGTCTTCTATTTCATCTAGTATATGTGTGTCTTTTCGCGGCCCAAGTTGTTGTATTTTTCACCAGAATTCCGTCGGGTTGGATGTTGTCATTTCCTATATGTCTAATGCACGTGATAGTCTATAGGCACGTTCTGCTCCACGTAACTGTTTCTATGAACTCTGTACGTAGCAAAGTCCCGCCGCGGTTCTTCCCCTTGTAATTTAAGTATTGACGCTCTTTTTGTCGCCTATTCCGTCATAGCGTATATAAGTTATCATTCCAGTATGGGTTTCTATGTTTAAAGCGTTGATTGGTCTGTTTTGTTCCATCGATCTTCGGTAATTTGTTTCACCATCGCACATCATTAACACAAACCACATGATTTTTCTATATACGTTTATTTCTTACATTGTTACAACTGTCATTTTAAACTTAAATGAATTCTATTTAACATATGTGCAGTTTCTAAAATATAGTTCAAAATACGGTACAAAGTACGCTCCCATTTTAGTTTCAGTTCTACTTAAACACCAACCATTATCTTAATCAAGCATGCAACTCAACTTCTTTTCTACAACACCCAACCATCTAAAACCCATCTTAACAGCTGGTCTCCCTAATGTTAGTTGCCTTAATTGTACATGACCATACACCTCGCCTATTCAAAGTGTTTAAGCGACCGTTTAATACACAAAACTTTGAGTCATTTAAGAATTTTAGAAAATCATGTCCGTGTTGATTAATGCTCTTGTCTAGAATTTTCCGTACCGGAATAGTGTCTAAATCCAGAAAAATGTCTGACAGTGACCCTCTTCTGGAGTTACAGTCGGCACCAATAAACATACTATCACAGTTACTGTAAGCCTTATATATGTGAGATAGAAGATGTGCGAAGAAACTTTGCGCGCCAAGTCCTCTCAATGAACGCTAAATATTGGATTGAAAATTGATGTTCATATAAACAGAGAATAATAAGCATTTGCATCCATACGCAAAAGTAATCACTGGAACGACAACAGATATTGATTGTATGTGGGGGTAGGGGGAGATAAAATTTTCCTATGTTTTCTATTAAATCATTCATATCTAAAAGATTTATAGGAGGTCGCCACTGTCACAATGGCAAATTGTCTATTACCAAGGTGATGATTGGCCATTGCTGTGAAAATCAAAAGTGCGTTGAAATACATAATCAGTTTTCGATAACTTGAAATCATTAACCACTAGAGTAAAACGCTGTTGTACCCAACGTAAGTAAATTGTGTAAACTATCATTTGCTTTCGTATGTTTGACTGGTTTAATTGAATATTTAGCAGTTTTTTATGCCATCGAGCGCAAACAAACGATCAGTTAACTTAAGCACCCTTTTCTGGGATCCTGGTAGGTTAACAAGTGTTCGAACACACCCATAACTGCAAGTTACTAATACATTATCCCACTTGAAGCAGAAATGAGAGACAAATGTAAATAAGACACACTGTAGTAAATCGTTCACCACGGCGACTGTTTCCGGGTAGGGATTCGAACCAATGAACCTTGGATTGATAGTCAGACGCGCTGTCGACTTAGCTAATCGGGCCCGGTTTTTTACTAGTATTTAAGTTCAATATGCTTATGCTTATACACATAATAGTAACAAATATTTATGCAAACTTAATCACTCAAAAGACGTAAAATCTGGAGTGGGTAGGGGGGAGACGGTAATTTTTTGTATTGAGGGGAGGGGAATAAGTAGCACCCTAAACCCCCTGGAACATGGTGGGATGGCTTCTTTTTTGGGTCAGCAACGCCAATGTATACTTTTTTGCCTCAGCTAGACGAGGTTTTCAAGAACATCTGCATTTATGTCGTCATTTCACGTCTAGTATTTAGTTACAAGTCTTGTAATAAATTGAATCATTTTGAAACTTAAATCTGACTTTTAACGGTTCATCGCACATAACTCTGTCATATGCATAGATACTATACTAACTTACTTATCGTAAGGTTCTCTATTTATATAGAAAACATGTTTAATGCTTACTTAGTTCATGATGCATTACTATATCAGCATCTATTTCTGAATGCATGCCTATAACTTGTACATAGTGGACATCCCTCGTATATAAATAGAACTACAGTAGTCAATTTCCCATTGATAAGCGCGAAGTCGGTCAATAGCTATAAATAACTTATCGACTTGCCACCGACTATAAATACATTTTGTCTTTGTTTCTTTTTTGGTGTTCTTATTTATGACGTGGTGTTCTAAAATATGACAATCCCATCCAAGGACGATCTAGTCACGTTTTTTTCTATATAGATCTATGATGGATTGAACATAGATTTGGAAAAAAATGACCAATATACTATACTCCTACCTGCGGCTAACGTCTGCCAATGTTATTCGGTACATATAGGCCCTATACGTACACTTGGATGTGTGTCTCAACTCCACATCATCGTCTTCATTTAAATATTCTTATCTTATATTATATGAGCGTGTGTGATTACAGAATATGAACCTACTTACATGACCCTTTCCTGCCTCAAACAGCATATACGGAACATTGTAGCGCGATGACACAACCAGCGGGAACTTCTCTACCGTCCGTGCACGTCCTTTTGGTATGCATACTCCACATGTGTTTTCTTTCATTAAATAATAGTTCGGCTGTCCGGTTTTCAAGGTGCCGTACACAAATACAGTATGCGACATCCTGACTTTCTTTCACCTATGTCAATGACACTGCATAAGATAACGACTCCGCGTACATATTAAACAGACCGAAATGCATATGAGTGAACATTCGTGAATTGTTTGTTTACACAAAAAAACGGTGCGATGATAAAATGTACCCTCTCGTTTCGCTCCTATAATGGTTCGACCTTTTTAAGTGTTATTACAGGCATATCAATTAAATCACTGTTATAATTGTAAACATTTCTACTTATTCAAAACACTGATATTATAGTAGTTTTAGTTAAAAGTCGGGTAACATGATAATAACATGTGTATGTATTTTGTGTATGCCAGTTTACACATTCTCTAAGTCGGCATTAACGTAAAAGGCTAGACCGTATAAAAATAGTTTATCAATGTATTCATTGATTTTAGTTGCCTAGTTTTGTCGCACGATATGTACAACACTATATTCGGTTTCAAAGATTATAATAACTTGACAACTGATGTATTTCAATATTGTTCCCCCACCCGTATTTCCAAGTTGGATATAAATATAGTTTTCATGTACAGATCCCGAGAAAGGGTGCAGTTAGTTCATATGTACCGCTGTTTTGACACTTCATTTTGGACATATGATACGTAGAAGTTTGATCCCGATTTCGTTTGCTTAATGCGATGAAGAGCTGTGATCCCCTTAGAGGACACAGTAATGTCGACTTCTGACCCCTCGTTCAATCCAGCGTTAAATCCCCTCCTGCCTAGGAACTATATGCTAGGAACCTATTGACTATTATTTTTAATGAAATGCAAGAGCTTATGCTATTGTGTAGGTAAAGATTAATTTAAATTAAGTAAAGAGTAATGGCCCCTATATAATTTGTTTGAAGGTAGAGTACCACCACATCTCCTCGGGGTACATATCCAGAACTTTCAGTCAGGGGTTGGGTCCAGTCGGTTCAAAGACAAGTATATATTTTTTTTTATCCGAAGCAGATTCCCACGAAGTTTATAATATTCAGGAATCAAAGCAGATATCCGGATCCTCTACCATATAAATCCGCTAGTGCTTATGTTGACAGGCCAGCTGAGTTTTGTGTGTAGGAAATATCCTGTAGTTGTGGTCGGGAACCCACTACAACTCAAATTCCGCTAGTGGTTATGTTGACAGGTCAGCTCAGTACAGTTTGTAGGAAATTTCTGCAGGTTGTGGTCAGAACCCACTACCACTCTAATTCTGCTAGTGCTGATGTTGACAGGCCAGCTCAGTACTATGTGTAGGAAATATCCGGTGTTTGTGGTCGGGATCCACTACCACTCTAATTCCGCTAGTGCTTATATTGACAGGCCAGCTCAGTACTGTGTGTAGGGAATATCCGGAGGTGGTGGTCAAGACCCACTACCACTTTAATTCCGCTAGTGCTTATGTCGGCAGGACAGCTCAGTACTGTGTTAAGGAAATATCGGGAGGTTGTGGTCAGAACCCACTACCACTCTAAATCCTCTAGTGCTTATGTTGACAGGTCAGCTCAGTACTGTGTGTAGGAAATATCCGGAGGTGGTGATCAAGACCCACTTCCACTCTAAATCCGCTAGTGCTTATATTGACAGGCCAGCTCAGTACTGTGTGTAGGGAATATCCGGAGGTGGTGGTCGAGACCCACTACCACTCTAAACCCGCTAGTGCTTTTGTCGGCAGGTCAGCTCAGTACTGTGTTAAGAAAATATCGGGAGGTTGTGGTCGGGATCCACTACCACTCTAAATCCGCTAGTGCTTCTGTTGACAGGTAAGCTCAGTACTGTGTGTAGGAAATATCCGGAGGTGGTGATCAAGACCCACTTCCACTCTAAATCCGCTAGTGCTTATGTTGACAGGCGAGTTCAGTACTGTGTGTAGGAAATATCAGGAGGTGGTGGTCGGGACCCACTACCACTCTAAATCCGCTAGTGCTTATGTTGACAGGTCAGCTCAGTACTGTGTGTAAGAAATATCCGGAGGTGGTGGTCGAGACCCACTACCACTCTTATTCTGCTAGTGCTTATGTTGACAGGCGAGTTTAGTACTGTGTGCAGGAAATATCCGGAGGTGGTGGTCGAGACCCACTACCACTCTTATTCTGCTAGTGCTTATGTTGACAGGCGAGTTCAGTACTGTGTGCAGGAAATATCCGGAGGTGGTGGTCGAGACCCACTACCACTCTTAATCCGCCAGTGCTTCTGTTGACAGGTCAGCTCAGTACTGTGTAGGAAAAATCTGGAGATGGTTGTTGGGACCCACTACCACTCTAAATCCGCTAGTGCTTATGTTGACAGGTCATCTCAGTACTGTGTGTAAGAAATATCCGGAGCTGGTGGTCGAGACCCACTACCACTCTAATTCCGCTAGTGCTTATATTGACAGGCCAGCTCAGTTCTGTATGCAGGAAATATCCGGAGGTGGTGGTCGAGACCCACTACCACTCTTATTCCGCTAGTGCTTATGTCGGCAGGACAGCTCAGTACTGTGTTAAGGAAATATCGGGAGGTTGTGGTCGGGACCCACTACCACTCTAAATCCGCTAGTGCTTATGTTGACAGGTCAGCTCAGTACTGTGTGTAGGAAATATCCGGAGGTGGTGATCAAGACCCACTACCATTCTAAATCCGCCTGTGCTTATGTTGACAGGCGAGTTCAGTAATGTGTGTAGGAAATATCCGAAGGTGGTGGTCGGTACCCACTACCACTCTAAATCCGCTAGTGCTTATGTTGACAGGTCAGCTCAGTACTGTGTGTAAGAAATATCCGAAGCTGGTGGTCGAGACCCACTACCACTTTTATTCTGCTAGTGCTTATGTTGACAGGCGAGTTTAGTACTGTGTGCAGGAAATATCCGGAGGTGGTGGTCGAGTCCCGCTACCACTCTTAATCCACCAGTGCTTCTGTTGACAGGTCAGCTCAGTACTGTTTGTAGGAAATATCTGGAGGTGGTGGTCGGGACCCACTACCACTCTAAATCCACTAGTGCTTATGTTGACAGGTCAGCTCAGTACTGTATGTAGGAAATATCCGGAGGTGGTGGTCGAGACCCACTACCACTTTTAATCTACCAGTGTTTCTGTTGACAGGTCAGCTCAGTACTGTATGTAGGGAATATCCGGAGGTGGTGGTCGAGACCCACTACCACTCTAATTCCGCTAGTGCTTATATTGACAGGCCAGCTCAGTACTGTGTGTAGGGAATATCCGGAGGTGGTGGTCGAGACTCACTACCACTCTAAATCCGCTAGTGCTTTTGTCGGCAGGTCAGCTCAGTACTGTGTTAAGAAAATATCGGGAGGTTGTGGTCGGGACCCACTACCACTCTAAATCCGCTAGTGCTTATGTTGACAGGTAAGCTCAGTACTGTGTGTAGGAAATATCCGGAGGTGGTGATCAAGACCCACTTCCACTCTAAATCCGCTAGTGCTTATGTTGACAGGCGAGTTCAGCACTGTGTGTAGGAAATATCCGGAGGTGGTGGTCGGGACCCACTACCACTCTAAATCCGCTAGTGCTTATGTTGACAGGTCAGCTCAGTACTGTGTGTAAGAAATATCCGGAGCTGGTGGTCGAGACCCACTACCACTCTTATTCTGCTAGTGCTTATGTTGACAGGCGAGTTCAGTACTGTGTGCAGGAAATATCCGGAGGTGGTGGTCGAGACCCACTACCACTCTTATTCTGCTAGTGCTTATGTTGACAGGCGAGTTCAGTACTGTGTGCAGGAAATATCCGGAGGTGGTGGTCGAGACCCACTACCACTCTTAATCCGCCAGTGCTTCTGTTGACAGGTCAGCTCAGTAATGTGTGTAGGAAATATCTGGAGGTGGTGGTCGGGACCCACTACCACTCTAAATCCACTAGTGCTTATGTTGACAGGTCAGCTCAGTACTGTATGTAAGAAATATCTGGAGGTTGTGGTCGGGACCCATTACCACTCTAAATCCACTAGTGCTTATGTTGACAGGTCAGCTCAGTACTATATGTAAGAAATATCCGGAGGTGGTGGTCGAGACCCACTACCACTCTAATTCCGCTAGTGCTTATATTGACAGGCCAGCTCAGTACTGTGTTAAGGGAATATCCGAAGGTGGTGGTCGAGACCCACTACCACTCTAAATCCGCTAGTGCTTTTGTCGGCAGGTCAGCTCAGTACTGTGTTAAGAAAATATCGGGAGGTTGTGGTCGGGACCCACTACCACTCTAAATCCGCTAGTGCTTATGTTGACAGGTAAGCTCAGTACTGTGTGCAGGAAATATCCGGAGGTGGTGATCAAGACCCACTACCATTCTAAATCCGCTAGTGCTTATGTTGACTGGCGAGTTCAGTACTGTGTGTAGGAAATATCCGGAGGTGGTGGTCGGGACCCACTACCACTCTAAATCCGCTAGTGCTTATGTTGACAGGTCAGCTCAGTACTGTGTGTAAGAAATATCCGGAGCTGGTGGTCGAGACCCACTACCACTCTTATTCTGCTAGTGCTTATGTTGACAGGCGAGTTCAGTACTGTGTGCAGGAAATATCCGGAGGTGGTGGTCGAGACCCACTACCACTCTTATTCTGCTAGTGCTTATGTTGACAGGCGAGTTCAGTACTGTGTGTAGGAAATATCCGGAGGTGGTAGTCGAGACCCACTACCACTTTATTTCCGCTAGTGCTTATGTTAACACCATAGAGAATCTCAAGGGGTGGAGGTTCCGGTTCCTCTGTCATTTTCGATCCGCTAGTAATAGTGGCAGGTCAGCTCAGTATTAATAAAAATTATGTTTAGGAAATCTCTGTGTCGGAGGTCCGGACCCTCTGTTCCTTTAAATCCGGTAGTGATTCTGTTGACAAGTCAACTTCAAAATCCGATACTATCATACTAAGAATCAGTGGCCACAGGCGCGTATCCAGGCGTACGCACTTACGCCATTGTATACAAATTGTCAGCAAAAATAAAGGCATAAAAGGTTGTACTATAACATAAGAACATATTATAATTGATTCCTTCTTATTTCCAAAATGTTCTAGTGGGAAATCCCCGAAGACCTCACTCACACCCAACTTGCAGCGTCGCTGTTCATAACTTGCGTACAGCTCAAACCTGTTAAGTAACGCCCTTGGATCGTATTCTTAAAGCATAATATGTCAAAATGTTCGCTTCTCAGACTATATGAAGTCCTATCTATTTACCATACAAAAGTCCAACAAACAACAGACACTGTTTTTGCGATTTGCGAGACGCATTTATATAGAGTGACGACATACGTTTAACTCGACAAGCCATATATACATATATACAATCAGGTGCATAAAACATAATACACATATGTTAAAGAACAATCTTTGAAATACATTACACATTTTTAAATGACAGTCATAAAAGATTTTCAAAACGTTGTCGACTCGTCCAGGAAAAACCAAAAACGGTAAACTCTGGAAACCTGTGACCATTTATCGAATGTCTTTTACCACTGAATGTCGAACTTCATTCTTGAAAATCTTTTATGAACAATACGCTTGCATATTCAGTATGTTCAGAATAACTTGATAAACGACATATATCACATTGATGTTTCATATTGTTATGTAAATGAAATACATTTAACAATTATATTTCTCTGTAATTTCGAGCATTGAATTTAAATTTTTTCGATGTCGTCGCCTAGAGTGAATCGCTAGAACTGATTTCTTACCGCCAAAAATCTATGTTTATATGTAATCTCGAATCACTCGAGCGTTCAAAACAGGGTTTTGTATAACAATAACTCCAGAACAAAGGTACTCCGCTATACGATGTAACGGAGAACAAAAATGTCTTATACTTTTCTACCTCATTTAAATTTTTTCCGATGTCGTCGCCCAGTGTGAATCGCTAGAACTGATTTCTTACCGCCAAAAATCTATGTTTATATGTAATCTCGAATCACTCGAGCGTTCAAAACAGGGTTTGTATAACAATAACTCCAGAACAAAGGTACTCCGCTATACGATGTAACGGAGTACAAAAATGTCTTATAGTTTTCTACTTCATTTAAATTTTTTCCGATGTCGTCGCCCAGTGTGAATCGCTAGAACTGATTTCTTACCGTCAAAAATCTATGTTTATATGTAATCTCGAATCACTCGAGCGTCAAAACAGGGTTTGTATAACAATAACGCCAGGACAAAGGTACTCCGCTATACGATGTAACGGAGAACAAAAATGTCTTATATACTTTCTACCTCATTTGATAATATCATTTCCACTGAATAGCAAGATGAGATTAGTTGTTCAGCATCACACTAGTCCATATACACATCAACAAATAAGGAAATAGAGCAGTGTTGCTTTGGGCCATCGAGGTCTTAATCAGTTGATCGTGAATAGAACATAGAATGTGATGTGATAAAATGGTTAACGTTATGACTGGATACGGAGGGGTGTTGGTTTCGCTAAACACCTCAAGGTACATGTACATCACTGACCTCGCACTCAAGTTCAATGGAGCGGAAATCCAGCCCTTGATGCATCTCGCCTTTATTTCCGTTACTCCAACCCAGTACGTATCCCGATTTTCACTGTGCCATTAACCAGGGACTTGAATATCAGAGAATGTCATCCTTCAACATGTATTAACATAATAACAAAATAACAACAATAGTTGCAACGAAGTTTAGAAAATAAAAAAATCAGGTTGACTGTGGAATTTGGCTGATGTCCTTCGTTTGACATAATTGAAAGCTGCAATTATTTCTGTATCACATCAATGCACGCATCGCTGCTGATACAACTGAATAATAAGTTTGTACATTCATATGTACAAATCTATATATATTATGATGGCATTGCAAATATTATCATAACACAAGTTGCTATAACGTGTTGATGAATATATTTAAACAACCGTAGTCGTATAAATAAAAATAATAATTATGACAAAATTATTTTCTCATTTTAATTCTATTTTAAAACTATAAAACAAATAAGAAAAACGTCTTATAAATAAATTCCTCGTTGTTTTTCATATAGTCTATTTCTATGATGTGTTATCCGAATGATCTTGTTAAAACGAACACACTTGTTGTTAATTTTAACATTTTCCATTTTCAATCCATAATAATTTAAATTCAAAAGAAAATATTAAATAGTTGATAGCTGGAAATAGACAAAAGTTATATCAGCTTTACTATAGTGCAAAACTATAAAATTAAGATAAAGGTACAAAGAAATACTAATGTTGATATGAAATGTGTCCACCAGTCTTTGTAAGTAACTGGTATATTTGAGAATAGCCGAGTAGGAATAAATCATGACTTAAAGAATCACCTTTATTCCTGTTTTATTATGCAACAATATGGAGTTTTATTGTAGATGGATCGGACCAGATCGAGCACAAAACATAGTAAAAATTACAAATTTTATTAAAAAATGCAATGCTGTTGAATGCAATGCACACATAATATCCATTTATTAATTAATAGATTTGTCATTCAATTAAGAGTGTCGTCATATCAACACATGTTTTGTTCATTCTACTTATTTCGAGGTATAAACACATTCGATAAAGGTTCAAAGAAATACTAATGTTGATATGAAATGTGTCTACCAGTCGTTGCAAGTAACTGGTATATTTGAGAATAGCCGAGTAGGAATAAATCATGACTTAAAGAATCACCTTTATTCATGTTTTATTATGCAACAATATGGAGTTTTATTGTAGATGGATCTGTAATCGTATCAGACACTTGATAATTTGCTTTAAAGTATTTTTTTGATAATTAAATCTATTCTCATTTTGGAACACTTTTATCATTTTAGGGCAATATCCGATGTACTATGTACCACACACCTTGATAAAAACTTCATTAGCAATTTTGCTGGTACTCTGTGTGCACTTCATACCACCACAATGGATATGGTACATGGCTGGCGTTACACACAGATGGCTCCACATACATAAACTTTTCACCTGCGATTCCGTCTTTGTAGCTACTGAACATCGGTAACTCCAGCAAGTGAGGTTGATATTTCACAAGAAAGTAGGCAAACACGCGTTTTCTCTTCAAGTCATCCGGAGATTTTCCATCGCTCTCGTCTGCAACTACAGCTATTTCGCGCCGCTCGTATAGATTGGGGTGGTTCTCCAGCTGGTCAAGCCGGGCCAGTTGATTGTCGTCCACCTCGTATAGCTCCCCCTCGACACACTGGTAAAGATAAAAGCGAAAGTTATTAATATGGTATATATCTACGACACGTTTCGCCTAGTGTCAACATAATCACTTCAGATTTGTTCCTATCTTTTTTCCCCCTATATTGGACATCCCTAAATTATAAATAAAACTATACTACCCGGCACCCCGTTGTTGAGCGCAATGTCGCTACTAGCTATATATTTTTATCTGTATTTTACCTGTCAACGACAAAATGCTGTGTCTTTCTTTCTGGTGATCTTAATGATGACGTAGTGTTTTGAAATATGACAATTCCATTCAAGGACGATCTTGTCCAAAGCATATAGGATACGCTCGTAATATCAGTAGGGGAGAGTGTGGTTGAGTGTGCCATGGGTTGGTTGTGCAATCCCTAATATTTCCTTTAATAGTCCACAAAAACGCTCTGTTCAAACTATTGAACGTTAAGTAAACTAAAAACGGCATTTACAATTAACACATTTATTGATACAATTTAGGTATTACGTATCTCGCAAAAAATCATATATACGTATGGTGGCATAGTTCTGCCAGCCTGGTAGTCAGATAGCCACTCCATGATGTCGACATCAGGGACGTATGATGTCGACATCTCACTCATTATGGCGACATACACTACTTGAATAAGTCACTTATTCAAATAGTTATGGTAACACCAGTAAGCTATGGAAGCGTATATGGGACATACTGATGATGTGTTCATGTAGGGTAAATCTTGTTGTGGTATTTCAACATGCTTCGATACAACACAACATTTAGATATACTTAATATCATATAGTCTATATAATATCATAGTTTTGCTACTTGTGACATACTAACATATACTTATTTTCGTGACATATATTTTCACAACATTTTCATAATAAGGATATGTCGACATGTATAAACACATCCTTGCGAGAAGAAGTATCACGTTTTGCCGATACATAAAATGTTTTGCGGTATATCTTTTTCCTGCTTATTTTTATTATCATAGTATTCCGACATACATTTTGACAACTTTGACACGTGTATCTACTGTCGGATTACGGGAGTTTAGCGCTATAAATTATACAATTATGTATGGGAGGGATGTCCGAGCGGGAAAATAAAAATATAAATATTTTTGATTAAAAAAAACATATTTTTAATGATAACATCTAAACACCAGGTGATTACATCACATAGCCCGATGATAAACCCACAACGCCCACTTATTGCACCACTAAGCCCGGTGATAGCATCACAAGACTCAATGATAGTCTAACAATGGCGGCTGATTACATCCCAAGGCCCGGTGATTGTATCACACAGCCCGGTGATAGCATCATAAAACCACTGATGTCCTCACAAAGCGTGGTAGCTACACAGGGCCCGTTGATTACATGATATCCCTACACGACCTGGTGATATCCTCACACGACCAAATGATAGTCTGAAAGGCTCCACGATAACATCCTATGGCCCAGTAATTATATGAGAAAACCGACGATAGCCTCGAATGGCTTGGTAATTGCATCACTATACCCGTTGATATCCCCACAAGTCCCGGTAATATCTCTACAAGACCCTGTGGTAGTCTTAGTCTAAGATAGTCTGTTTAAATTCTCACAAGGTATTGTGAAGTTATCACCGAGCAATATAAGTATATTACCGAGCATTTTAAGGTTAGCACCATGTATTATAATGCTATCACCATGTATGGTGAAGATATAACTGAGCTTTCTTAAGCAATATATCACCGTGCTTTGTGACGATATCACCGAGCTTTGCGATGCTATCAATGGTTCTTTTGATACTACCAAAATAACTGAACCAGAAAACGCCAACAATTTGCAAAACTAAGTTTTATACTTATCCCTCCTATAACGTTTGGTTGGAATCCAACCAACAGTTTCAGAGGAGTTCAGCGAAATAAACCGTAATGAGGATGTGATAATAGTCTCCGTCCGTCTGTCAGTAACATTTGTCCGGACCATAACAAAAAAAACTATTATGGGGATAATATTTTGTTAAAACGTCACACAATGACAGAAGACATTGACAGGTAGTGCTCTGCCCAAGAACTATAACTCTACCTTGGAGGTTTCTTTCATGTATCCCCCTTTATTATATTTTATTATGCATGTTCGGAACACAACACAAAATTTATTCAAGGGATTTAATTGATATTCCATAGAAGGATAGAGCACATTGAGAGGAAGTGCAGTGTGCAGGAACCACAACTATTTCATTTGTGTTTACAGAAATACCCCCCTTTTTTAAATTGACTTGTCCGGAGTTTACTTTAGAAGTGCTTATTGGAAATGATTCAAACTGCATAAAACTATAAAAGACATTAAGAGGAGAACAATACATCTACATTGTCTCATTTTTCAAATCATCCTCTTAACATGGTCATAAAGATTACTCCATAACGATTAATGGGATTCCATTTATATTTCACACAATGCTAAAGGACATTAGGAGAAAGTGCATTGCCAAAGAAACATTACTCAATCTTCCTTTATTGTTGTTGAATTATCTTCCTTTATTATATGTTATTATGCTTGTCCGGAACAGAACTAAAACAACATTCAAGGGTTGTAGTTGATATTTTGCACAATACAGGAAGTGCAGTGTGTAGAACCATAACAATTCCTTCTATTTTACATAAAAATGTCTACTTATGTCTACGAAATGTTACTTCGATTGTGAAACACGTTCTTACAACTTAGACAAGTCACGCTCGAAGTCTTCCTAGGTAGAACCAGTACAAAGCATATGCGGAAAACACACATAGCCGTAGCAGAGGATCGAACCCACGACCCTCCGATCATGGGTTCGGTGCTCTACTATTGGACCACGCGCTCCACATGAAAGACTGAAGTAGTGAATGATTAGCTGGTCCATCTGTGCATCGCCTCCAGGAAGAATTCTAGCACTTGCAACGGAAAATATTGATATCAGCTTCAGACCAATTGCATCGGAAAACATAAAACGAAACGTCGCTGGAGAAAGTAATCGATATTATGATTGTAAACGCCAGCTTGCTAGCTCATTAAGGTAGAGCGTAATACTTCAAAGCAATGCGTCGTTGGTTCAATACCCGAAAGGCATTGTATGAATGCGACAACGAAATTGCGGCTCAAAGTCGTTGGCCTACCAACTAGATTTAACCCGTGAGGGAAAGTAATCAGTTACATTCATATAATTAGCGTGCACTGGTATGAAACCCAAGACACATGTTATGTAAGTACACCGCTGAGGTATTTTAATTTCATATTTTTTCTACTAAAAATAGTTAATTAGCAAATAGTAGATATAAATAAAACGCTTTAGTTTCAAGTTTCAAAGTTTATAAGCAACTCGACAAGACATTTACCTTTGGCCATTTATAATAATTACAGAAATATGGCAAAGACAATATTATACAGTTAAATATAATGCAAATAAATATATGATGAAAGTAGAATATAAATTAAGAAACAGTCAAAGTTTCAAGAGTAATTTTTCAAATGAGTAATGCTTCTTTGATGAATTTTGAAAGTTTAAACATCTTTTTATTTTTTGTTGACATATTGAATTTGTGTACTGAAGGCATTGTTATATGCCCTTAATGTTTTTCTAATAGCATTATACCTTGTACAACATAAAATGTAATGATACTCAGATTCAATACATAACAAACTTTTGTGTGAAGTGATAATTTTAAAACCGTTCTTCTATTGGTTAAACTTCGATATTTTCTCGCTAAAAACGATAGTAAAATAACTTAAATCCAGATTTTTTAATTATTAAACGGACAATAAACTCACAGTAACAACGTCCATCGTCACCATTGTAGTTCTGGCTTTCAGCTCCGGCATGTAAAAGTTAAATGAACATTTTCTTGAAATGGATGGATATTGTCGAAAATCACGGAATAATTCGTGCACGTAATATACATATCGTTATACTTTTGTATTCTAATAATTCTTACAATATAATGCAATATATAATACCGATATAATATATATTTGGCAGCATTTTATCTGAAGAATATGTCGAATAGAAGTATGACAACATTCTGTATGAGACGATACAAATCTTTCAATAAACGTACTAAAGAAATCAGTATAACGTATATCCATATCAGCAGTCGCATTTCAATGATATATTTGTAAAGACATTTTCAATTACTATTACCATTTCACGTTATAAATTTGCCTGAAATATTGTGATATCAAAATTATTAGGGGTGTGGGGTCCATTTACGCTTCCATACGCAAGATATAAGTAGTGAAACTGTGATATTATATAGACAAGATGATATTAAGTATATCAAAGCATGTTGAAATACCACAACAGGATTTACCGTCATCAGTATGTCCCATATACGCTTCCATACTAATTGGATTTTTTACCTAGTTAGTCACTTACTGATGTTGCAATATTCATCTGAATAAGTGGTTTAATAAAGACACCGGTGTCAACATAATGAGTGAGATGTCGACATCATACGTTTCTGATGTCGACTTAATGAAGTGATTATCTGACTATCAGGCTGGCAGAACTATGACACGATATATACGAGTATTACATGATGTCAATGTGTTTTAATAAAATGTTTTTGATATTAAGAAAACAACAACTAAGGCGGATCAAGCAATATCAATCAACGGGACATAACCTGGAATGACGACATGGTCACTAGATCCGCTATAGAATAGTAAAATCACACGCAGGAGTAACGGACCGTGACATTTTATTTCGAAATCTATTTTCCACCAACTTTATGTTTGTCACTTTTTTTTTCTTTTTTTATACGATGGATTGATGGACTGAACATTGATTTGAAAGTAGTAAAAACAATGTCCGTTACTCCTGCCTTATCTAGGATCACATACTCCAAGATTCCGGTGATCCTCCTATAGCGTCTGCGAATGTTATTCAGTACATGACGACATTATAGGCCTACGTAAGCCTGGATGTGTGTCTCAATGGCAAACATCATCGTTTTCATTTAAGTATGCATATTTCAATGAACGTGTGTGATAACAAAATGTTAACGTACTCACATGACCCTTTCCTGCCTCAAACAGCATAAACGGATGATTGTAGCGCGATGACACAACCAGCGGGAACTTCTCTACCGTCCGTGCACGTCCTGTTGGTATGCATACTCCACATTTGTTTTCTTTCATTAAATAATAGTTCGGCTGTCCAGTTTTCAAGGTGCCGTACACAAATACAGTATGAAACATTCTAACTTTCTTTCACCTACGTCAGTGACACTGCCTACGATAATGACTTCATACCCTTATTAAACAGATCGAAATGTATATGAGTGTGAACATCCGTTAATTGTTGGTCACGAACGCATCGTTGGACACACACACGTAATCCATTCCGATACTCTCCATATATTACTTGTGGGAAATTACACTAGCTGTGTGTTGTTTTATTTAAACAGAACAGAACAAAATACAGCTAACGTTAACACCGTCTTATCAAAACGGCGTTTGCGCGAAACTAGTGTTGCGATTGGACAATGTTCCTTTCATGAAAAAGTATTGATCATATGCGACGCTTGCTTTTCTAAAAGACAAACGTCTTGACACAAGTTGTGCAGAAAAAAACCCATTTAGAATTGAAACTTGTCAAGGCGTTTGTCTTCTAGAAAAGCAAGCGTCGCATATGATCAAGAATATTCATAAAACCGTGAAGGAACTAATCATATGGTTGCATCGTGGCTTGAAAGCTAGTGTTATATCTCACTGGTGATAAATGGAGAGTATCGGAATTGGGTATCCGACGATGACACGAACGGTTCGTAGATAAAGTTAACCCTCTCCGGGGGTGGGGGACGGGGCACTCCCTATATCTTAGTTAAAACAATATTTATTTGTTGTCAGCATATAATACATATATTCGATATACAGCAGAATTGAAAAGAAAGTATTTCTTCTGAATATTTTGCAAATACTGTGCAATGGTGTTACAAATGCAAATAAAACAAATTAATAAATGTGAAGAGAACAAAGTGGAAAGGGGAAGGTTAAGTAGATAGATATAATAAGGAAAGGAGAGTTGTGATCACAAGATGCCTGTTGAGGTATAATGGGGTCACTCTTATGACAATAAAGGATAGTTCAACTCAGTGAATGAAACGCTTGGTCTTCGATATGTATGTTTGGACATGGTGAAATATTTGACTATTGACATCATCAGAGAGTGTCATCATTGCCGAACAGCAGTGTATTTAGGTCAAAACGAGTAATAGGACGAATGCCATCATGGAGTAGAGTTCGTTTACGGTGATACAAAGGGCATGTGAAGAGATAATGATGCGTATCCTCAGTTTTACCACAATAATAGGTGGAGCTTTCTACAATTTTTTTGGAGAACAGATGCTCTTTCAAGGAACTGCAGTGCATCCGTAACCGCGCATGCTGAATTGTCGATTCTCTTCTACCATCATAGTAAAATAGTTTTGGAACAATCTTCTTGTTCGCATTCAGAGCGTGCTTGAAAGACAAGACAAAAGCAGCAGACCAGGTGACAGGAGGTAGTGATGGGAATTAAAGGAAACGTTCCTAATGTGGTCAGAATTTCGTAGGCCGTAAGTTGCAACTTTACCTACTGTTTCGGGAATCATATTGGATACGTATGAAGGGGTAGTTGGACAGTTGAGCATTTTATAGAAATGGACCAATCTATGTTTACGTCTGCGCTACTTCAAGGGTTCAAGAGCGGATTCTTTGTATACGTTATAAAGTGTTATAAGGCTTGTTGCTCCATAATTGATTCTGGCTGCTTTCATTCGGATTATTTCAAGGTCTTCTTCTTCAGCTTTGGTTATAGTATCCCAAACAACATCAGCGTATTTAAGTGTCGGCTTTATGAAAGATTTGTAAGTAGTTTTGAGTGATCGACCATCAAGAGTGAATTTGAGAGAGCGTAGAATGTTAACTCGAGTCCAAGCTTTTTTGTAATGTCTTCAATGTGTTTGTGTCATGTGCCATCGCTAGAGAGAATGATTCCAAGGTGTGTGTGAGTGTCAACTTCCTGTATTTGAATAGTATTAATGAATATGAGCAGGTGTTGGGGTTTGACGTGTTTGCAAGAAATAAGTTAAGATTCCGTTTTGGCAGGATTGAAAGTTACTATCCTGGTTGAAACCCGGTCATTTATCTTTTAATGGTCAGAATTAAGACGGAGAGCACACATTGAGTGTTATCGACAATTATATAGAGGGTTGTGTCGTCAGCAAAGAGACAAATCGCAGAGCCAATTTCAGAAACAAAATCGTTGATGTAAACAAAAAACAATAATGGTCCAAGAATTGAGCCTTGAAGAACACCAGTCAATATCGATACCGTGTCAGATGAGGAAAGAACTACACAGTGTGATCTGCCATCTAGATATCATTGAACCAAAGAGGAAGACAAGCAGAGATACCACTGCGTTCAAGTTTGAATAAAAGTCCTCTATGCCATACGCGGTCGAAAGCTTTAGATATGTCACAAAAGACAGCTCGGACCTCTTTACCGTCATCTAAAGCCTTACAAAAGGTATGGTAAATATATGTTAGCTGATTGACAGTATAGTCCTTGGGGAAGAAGCCAGACTGAAAAGAAGAGATGAAGTTGTTGTCAAGGATGAAATTAAATACATGTTTGTAAATAATCCTTTCGAGGACTTAACTGATTGCACTGAGAAGGGATATTGATTTGTATATGCTAACATCACGAGGATTTTTTTCTTGTAATTACACAGACGTGGGCTAGTTTCTAATGACGGGGGAATTTGGATAGGCGTAGGGAGTAGTTAAAGAGATCACAGAGAGGTCGGGATAGTTCGTTTGAAATTTCTTTTAGGACTATGTTATTGACGGTATCGGGACCCATGGCTTTCTCGGATTTAAGTTTTTTAAGGGCGTCAGTAACTTCCTTAGGCTGGATGTTAATGTTGGTGAGTTTAGGACCGTCTTCGTTGATGGGAAGGTTTGGGAAGCCTTTGTTCGTGTCATCTAGGAGTGTTTGTGCTTGAGAAAATGTATTGAGTATGTCTGCTTTTTCTGTGTTTATTTCGTATGTGTTGTGGTTGTGATAAAGTGTTGGGATGCTTTTTGTATAGGAATTGGGATTAATGATGCCTTTTAAAAGTTTCCAGTAGTCGGACGAGTGATGTTGTGATGGATGGTTCTTAAGTTTGTCAGCCATTTTAGTGTTGTGTGCGTGTTTGGCATTACGTACGAGAGAATTTGTTTTGTTACGTATGGTGGTATATGTATTCAAATGGTTTGGGTTGTTTGTTTTGCGTGCTTTGATGTAAGATCGTCTTCGTCGTCGAATATGGTTTGTTATTGGGATGTGCATCCATTGCGTGACGGTGGGTCGTACTGTAACAGTTTTATTAAGAATGCACTCATCACACAATGAAAGAAGAGCTGCAATGAGACTAGATGAATAAACATCAAAATCAGTATCAAAGCAAGATTGGCAATTAAACTCAGATACATTGGTACACAATTGATCAAAATTGACTTCCGAAAATTTCCAGTCTTTCTGGTTGAAGGGTGTGTATCGGGGTTTAGGGTATCTGATACAACAAAAAACTGGACAATGGTAGCAAATGTTTTGCTCAAGGTAGGGTTCAACTTAAACACATATGGATACTAGATTGGTGGAAGATATAAGGAATAGGTCAATAATGGACTGGGAAGACTCGGTAAAATTGGTCTGGTCTGAAATTAGTTGAGAGATGCCGAATTGCATACAAATGTTGTCAATTTTCAATCGAGATGCAGGTTTGAGACAGTCAAGATTAAAATCACCAGTGACCATTATGTCTTTAATCTGAGTATCGACAGCTAGCGCTATGGAATCTTGATTACATGAAAGGACAGCTGCACTAGAATTCGGTTGACGATATAAAACGTCGAAAATAATAGGTTTAAGTTCATCTTCAATTCTAACCATGTACATTCAATGTCGTTTAACTCTTAGTCTTGCCTTTGGCGAACATTGATCGTATCCTTAACATAGACTAGAACACCGCCATATCTGTCAGTCGGGCGATTCTTACGGAAGGGTGTTTGGTAGTTGGAAAAGGCAGGATCCAATGTAGATGTGTTGTTTTTCAACCAAGTTTCCGTGAAAGCAAATACATCAAATGAGCATAAATCAGCATACAGTTGGTGTATCTTTAGGACAAAGCTTTGGACATTATTATGAACAAATGACAGATGGTTAGAAATAAGTTCCGAGAGGCCAACTGATCTGGAAGGCAAAGTGGATGACGAACCGGAACTCAAGTCGGATGTACTAGATGAAGCTGGACCAGGATTACCATGGACGTCACCGGACAGTATAAGTTAAATTGAAAACCAAATAATCAAATCAAAACTGTTCATCGGTTTAAGACCTTTTTGACGGAGTTGAATGTGACCAAATAGACCCACTCTCGCTCTTTAAGCAGATATATCTATACACATTATGTAATGCCAGTGTGATAAATCAGAGTGAGCAAGTATCCTCCGAGGGCCATGTTATCATGCTATAAGAAAGGAAGTAAGAGTGTATAGGACGTGAAGGAGTTAATGCATTATGAAATAGATATACAGTTCTGGTGCAACACATATGATTTTCACTCAAAATTTACCGGTTTCATTTGAGAGTTCAAATACATTATATTTTAAGTATAATCATTTCAGTTATGTTCAATTAAAGTGGGAATCCATCTTCCTTTGCATTAATATTCAATATATATTCATTATATGTATGTATATACGTACACACGCATATATTTATATAAACTCGTGTGTACATACATATAAACATAACTTTAAAATAGCAAACAAGAACACACATACACAGATACCTTCGTATGCAAGCACGCTCACTTCAAACATAAGCAAACACATGCACATAGTTCACGTGTACACATACACACATACAAATACACATACACACATACAAATATACATACACATACAAATATACATGCACACATACATATACACAAAAGATACGTATGTCCTTAAACCATACCTAATGCAAACATAAGTGCATTATTGTTTAAGAATATTGTAGAAAAAACAAAAACAAACTTAGACTGAGTGTTTTATTAACAATATAGAACATGACCTTGAACAAGATAAAAGGCATAACATTCAAGAGCGGCTTTCAAAAAAAATGCATAACATAGATGAAACTATTGAGTTAGTTAATGAAATGGGAAATGAGTAAATACATTATAAATAAAAATTCATGCTTCTCTGTTTGTCTGTTCATCGGGATTTGAATACTTTTTCAGTATCTTACATGCATCTCTATAGTTTGCATGACTGCTAGTCGAAATTATCTTTATCGTCAATATCTGTGTAAGCAGTATTGCAGTTCTTACGCCCTTCTTTTGTTTTGTTTTTCTTTTACATCTTTCCGAACATTTTTCATTCTATAAACAATTACACAGTAAGTAAGCTTGTACATGTAACAAGATGTTTATAAGCGTGTGTATGTCTCTGATGGAACTACATGATTGCTATCAGTTGATATTTCCTTTCTGTCATTGTTAAAACTATTTTCTGAACTTGAATTGGCATTCTAATGTTGAGTCTGTGTATCTTGCATGCCTGTGTTTTCTCTACTAGAGCATTTGATACTTTTTTTGCTGAACAGGAAATATCTGTCGAAAACTAGCTACACATCTTAGTTTCTATGTATTAGACCTCACAGTTTTAAAAATCTTTCATAGTACCATCTATTGGCCATTACAGAATATCAGACTTGTCTATGAGTTTGTTGTTGTTTTCATATACATGTTTTTCAAATCTCAAGAAAAATGCTCACTTATATCTGTTGAACATGCCTATATAACACCTATAAAGCACGAAACAGTTAAAATGTTTTAACATTTTTTCTAATACATTATATATAGATTGACGGCAAATCAATACGGCATCAAGTACACCTATATCAACAGTTATGATGCATGTCTACCCTTATCGTATATCTGTATTTAATAAACCGACTGTTTACAAACATGACATACATTCATTGAGAATAGCTGTGATTAAAAATATCAATAAAATCAAATTAAAGATATTGTACTAGAACACGTAGACACACAGATTATGATGGGAGAAATAAACGGATATTTATATAAACATTTGAAAATACAGTTAATATATTTACAAATGAACTTATAAGAAAAATAAACAAAACGAACGTATATATGTTTATGTCTTTTATTCACCTCAGATAAAACGTTTATCATGTAATATGTTTATAAAGTGAAAACAACTAATGTTTATTAAGTCAGTATATTAATTGAGAATTCTTTATCTTTTTTATATTATCTGCACTTATAGTTTTACCATTATACCCATTTGTCTATTTAAAGAAAAAGGGACATAATATGTGCATTCTTTTATTGAAATACATGTAGCTATTGTTATAATTTAAAATCCATTACCAAAGGCACATTCACAGGTATTGTATTAACGACTACGTGTAATTTAGAAGCCATATATACATATTATTGCCCGTTGTCAGATGGAATTTTGTCTTGCAAGTTTTATAACTGGAATCATGGAACTCATTCAATTCAACGTTGCTTTGAGAAAAGATGCCGCTTAAACGCAGAGGCAAAGCTTGGCCGAAAATAGTGTGTAGGCACAGTTGCGGGTCAGCTAGGCCGTCGTACGTGTGTTTATGCGTATTTTTCTTTATGGGCCTGGCTATCCTTAATATAAACATTGAAATCACTGTTTTATAACCAAAATTGATAAAATGATTTTAAATACTTGGATCATATTTAGTGTTTTTTTTGTTTGTTGCGAAGTTATAATTTACCCCCGCCAGGGATACGCTTTTTTTTTACATTTTTGGCATTGTTTTTTTCAAAAAGTATAGGCACGTCCCTCTAGTGCCTATAAGAAGCTACACCACTGAAAGCCTTCAACGCTATACACGAAAAGTTTAAATCATGCCATTTTTTAGCAACAGGCCAGGGTTATGACCAGAAATGGGTGACGCACATACTTTACCTATATTGACCAGGTTTGACTGGCCCTGATTCAATTGATACATTTTAGTAAGCATGTAAATCGATATTAACAAACTATTTTCTATCATTATTAACTGATTTAGATCTCGATGACCCCACACTAAACTGCTCTTTTTCCTTATCTGTGTGATGCTGAACCACTACTCTCATTTTTCTATTTAGTGGAAATGCAAGCGTGGTACCATGTAGAAATGGTTATTAAATTAGAGAGAAAAAAATAAGAAATGTTTGAAATGATATAATTTATGAATACGGGAACTAATTATCATTTTGATAATATCGGATTTTGAAAAAACGAACAAGTTGACCTGTCAACATAAGCACAAGCGGGTCTATAGAGACAGTCCGGATTCCTATTAATATTTTCAAAACACAGTACTGAGCTGGCCTGTCAACATAAGCACTAGCGGGTCTATAGAGACAGTCCAGATTCCTATTAATATTTTCAAAACACAGTACTGAGCTGGCCTGTCAACATAAGAACTAGCGGGTCTATAGAGATAGTCCGAATCCCTCTTGATATTTTCTTAATACAGTAATGAGCTGGCCTGTCAACATATGCACTAGCAGATTTAGAGAGGTAGCGGATCCCGCCCACCACCTCTGGATATTTCCTACACATAGTAATAAGCTGGCCTGTCAACATAAGCACTAGCGGATTTAGAGCCGTAGTTGGTCCCGACCACCACCTCCGGATATTTCCTACACACAGTACTGAGCTGGCCTAAGCACTAGCGGGTCTATAGAGACAGCCCGGATCCCTCTTGATATTTTCTTAACAAAGTACTGAGCTGGCCTGTCAACATAAGCACTAGCGGGTATATAGAGACAGTCCGGATCCTTCTTGATATTATCTTAACACAGTAATGAGCTGGCCTGTCAACATCAGCACTAGCGGATCTATAGAGACAGTCCGGATCCCTTTTGATATTGTCTTAACACAGTACCGAGCTGGCCTGTAAACGTAAGCACTAGCGGGTCTATAGAGATAGTCCGGATCCCTCTTGATATTTTCTTAACACTATACTGAGATGGCCTGTCAACATAAGCACAAACGGATCTATAAAGACAGTTCGGATCCCTCTTGATATTTTCTTAACACAGTACCGAGCTGGTCTGTCAACATCAGCACTAGCGGGTCTATAGAGACAGTCCGGATCCCTCTTAATATTTTCTTAATACAGTAATAAGCTGGCCTGTAAACATAAGCACTAGAGGGTCTATAGAGACAGTCCGGATCCCTCTTGATATTTTCTCAATACAGTCATGAGCTGGTTTGTCAATATAAGCACTTGTGGGTCTATAGAGATAGTCCGGATCCCTCTTGATATTGTCTTAATACAGTAATGAGCTGGCCTGTCAACATAAGCACTAGCGGATTTAGAGTGGTAGTGGGTACTGACCACTACATCCTGATATTCTTACACACAGTATTGGACTACTCTGTCAGCATAAGCACTAGCGGATTTAGAGTAATAGTGGATCCCGACCACTACATCCGGATATTTCCTACACACCGTACTGGGCTAGCCTGTCAACATAAGCACTAAAGAATTTAGAGTGGAAGCACCTCCTTATATTTCCTACACACAGTACTGAGCTGGCCTGTCAACATAATCACTAGCGGATTCGGAGGGGTAAAGGATCCCGCTTTGATTCCTGAATATAACAAGTTTATGGGTAACAAGTTTCGTACGAAAATATATACTTGTCATGGAACCCTCTGGAATTTGAATCCCGCCTCTGAGACACACAATGGACCCAATACAATGAATAAAGGTATGGATCGGTACCCGGGGTAGAGGGCACTTTACCTGAATATGGATACATATGTGCCCTGTAAATGTTACAACATACGCACAAACTCGTAATTGGCAGGCTTAGATTTGGCTGTCAAAACTCTCCATTCAAACAAGTTATATAAAGATGAAAACTCTACATTTAATCTAAATAAAACTTTGTCTGCACAATGGAATAAGCTGTTTGACTTCATTAATAATAAATGCCAAGAAGAGATACTTAGCCAGGAGTTCCTAGGCAAGAGGGGATTGTACCCTGGATTGAACAAGGGGTCAAAAATCTACATTAGTGATGACGAACAACCAACACCAATAAAACGCCAAAATTCATTACCAGACATTAGCAAACTAACTTATAAATCAAATAAACGTGGTTTACCTTTTGACGAAATGGTCAAAAAAACTTTTCAAAACGAATCAGTCATCTAAAACGTGTGTCCAACTCTGACCAATATGCTACTCTAAGCCATTAAATCGGCAATGAACGCGGCAATAGCCTCATTCAATGAATCTGTTGTACAGCCAATCTTGGATACAAACCAAAAACTGCTACAAACAATACAATCACAAGAAGAACAATTATTTAATCTGAGTAATATCATAAAACAAAAATTCAAGGCTACAGAAATTAAGGGCCAGTTACCTTTGCTTAGTAGTAAATACAGATTTAAACTTGGAATTGAATGATCATCAACAATACGGCCGCCGTTACTCCATTCGATTCAACAACCTTGAGGTGCCATCCAGTCCCGGGGCTACTATAATGATGATGATTGTTATGCGGATGATGCTCTTGCTGATGATGGTATTATTATTATCTGATGATGATGATGATGGTGATGATGATGATGAGCTTGGTGTTTTTGTTTATTTTTCTGCGTGTGTATTGATGCTCCTTTTGTTGTAAAGTTCAACTAAAAAGAAATAACATTATTTATTCAACTACAAAAAGGGATACAAAAAAGTACAAGAATTGTGTTCTAATAATTTCTCTTTTATATATATATGCATGTGTTGGCATGAAGAATGGCCATGACTGGTTAAGAAAATGAATATATATAAATATTTAGAACATTAATATTAAGTTACTAGTTACCCCGACAACGGATGTAACCTATGTTGAGCTATGAATATAACCTATATTGAAGCATGAATAGGTCAATTTTATGGCTTTGCCAGTGAACCATGCCGGGTGAGTGGAGAGCAATGGGGAAAATAGTAAACTTTAAATCTTTAAATACTGCTTATAGACCTTTGCATCGTCACTCGGACTGTTTCTAAGATGAAACAATTTTCATAATGTGTAAATCTGTATAAAGGATTAACTATAAGCAGTATTTAAAGATTTAAAGTTTACCACTCTAAACATCAATTTTGTCACGTTGCGGTGGATTTGTCATTCAGATTTTACTTATTAATGATAACGAGATGTTTTTTATCCGTTTTGATAATTATTTTATGTTAAAAGTTTGTAAAATCCTGATAAATTCCCTTAAAGGGATTATATTGCCATATAACCGTCAATTCTGTGTCCTAAATACACATGCCCAGCATGAAAATACACTTATAACTTAAAGATATACGCGTCTAAAGTGTCTAATTGCATAACCTTTTTATTACAAACATCGGGTTTCTGAAGCCACGTTTTTTTTTTTTTTTACATTTGCCATTTTCAACAAACCGCTTTCGGGTTCCCGATAAATCATCGGATAACATCGTGAAGACTCGTTTCCGATTTCGTTTTCGATGCTTTGTTAGGGAAGTTTACGGAGTTCAATGCAAGCAATGCGCAATACTTTATTGCGGGACGTATTAAAGTTTTGGCCAATATTCAATTACTGTTAATTTGGTAAGTTTCAAGTAAATAAATGTTATACGTCAATACATTAGCATTATTTTGTGCACACTGCATACAGGAAAAGTCTAGATTAACAGCGTGTTTGTGTTACTTGCCAATATAATCCCTTTAAAGGGTACAGCACAGCATTTTGGCAAAATATTACAATAAAATACATTCACTACATCAGACATTAACGTGATGAAATAATATTTAATTTTATTTGTGCAAAAATGCAAACATTTATTGAATTGATATGGATTACCCTCCAATAGTTCTAATGTAATAACTGTTGTACCGTTCAACGTTCTACCTTCAACTGTGTCTGTTATGTTGTGATGGATGTGCTCTTTTGATGCTACAGTTACTGTTGGACATTTTTTTATTAAAAAAACACAAAAAGACATAACTTGAAGCAACTACGTTTGTTTGTATTTTTAATACTTATGTTTATTACTACGGATACATTTCAACTTCACACAGGATGAGGTTCATATTCGCTCCGGCTTGGAATCTGACAGTCTGTCCAGTTACTGGGGGATCACATACTACATGGACATTTATATGTCCCTCAATTGGAATGGTGTTCTCCGTTTCACAAGTTTTGTTATCAACAAATATGTCCAGGTTTCCCAGATCACCTAAAACGACAATTAAGAATAATTTATTATATTGTGACAATTGAGTAGTTACATTGATACGCTTGTGTTATCTTTCTCTTTCTTCGAATCACGAAACTCATTCGTTGTTGCTAAACAATAGAACACCGATTATCAAGAATCCTATGCTAGCGCGCGTCAGAATATTCCATTTCATTTTATGAACAGTCTTAAAAATAAACACAGTCAGCAATCTCCATTTATTAGTAATATTCTGTGCTCTGAGGAGGTAATTCTATAAAATACAAGTAAAAATTGATACATCTATACGAGTTTACCTGTACGTTCTTGAGTTATGAACCTTAATAACAAATAAAAAAAAATAAAAACAATATGCACGCCGTCAATTAAGTACACAATCATGTTGTTTCCACATGGCTAAAATATATCGTTTAAGTCAAGCCTATATAGCAAATTGGAACCTACTTCATTGTATATATCAGACGTTATAAACATGTTAGTTAAAGTAGGGTTAACAGGAATGAGTTTTTTTAAAATAACTTGCTAAAACATAATTTATAGCTAGGGTAGTTGTATGTACGTAAGTCAGCCAGCAGATTAAACATATACTAGAGGGATATTCGACAAATATATTAATTTTTCGTATAATTCTATTGAAGAAAAAAATCTATATTTACATGATGAATATATGAAATGGGAATACCTCAGTATGTATACTAACCCTTAATCGTATGTATATTTTAGATAAAAGATGCATACGATATATAAACGTATAGTCAACCCTGTCTTCAGCAGTGAATCGAAGAAAGTGGTAAAAGTGGCATTTTAAGACAGGTTGATGCTAAAAACAGAATAATTTGCTCTGAACGATATAAATGTGAAATAGCAATTGTGTATGCTTTAAGACAAGTGGATGCTTAATAGAAGTGACCACTTACACAAATTTGACTGTATATCATAAATGTGATATCATTTGTGATGACAGAAAATGCAACATAAGTTATATATCAATTTGTTTTATACACATGACATATATAATTCAGAAATAATATCAATTTGTAATTTGTAAGAATTTTTGCCCTTATTTTTACAAAGATAAATTTTCGTTTATACTAATGTATTTTAGCTCGATTGTAAAGAAATTCCAATGCTTATATGAACCGATTACGCCACCTGGGTAAGAACCAGTTCTGAGTATTGTTGTCAGAGAGACGTTGGATCGAACTGGAAATCAAACTCGCAGCAATTACCCTGAGGGCCTAACATTGTATCAACTACACTTCCACCCCGCTTAAAACTAGAGTGACATCATTAGTCCTATCAAATATATAAACATTTAAATATATCAAATAATTTGACATTAATATTGCCAAATGACTGTACACTATACGACCATAGTCTATCACAGAACCTGATATCTCCCGAATTTGGTCTATTTATAACCAATGCAAAAAGCCGGGAATTATATGCCTGTCCCACAATTCATAGCAATTGAACGCTAACTTAAATGTGACGTCATTCAAACTTCCACTTGATGCAACTGACCAGTCAACGTGCTCAAATAGGGCTTCCCCACATTGTTTGTTAACGAACCCAATCGGGAGAGCTGGGCCCGAAGTACAGACATATACGATCATGGTGCAAAAAATTATCTGATGCGTACATATCAATAACAATCAATATTGACGTGTCTTCCATTAATTTGTGAAAAATCATATTTGCTTTGATTCTGTGCTGTAACTTTTCAAATTTTAACACAATGTTTATAATGACAAAACATAGACCAAGTTAAGGGGTTGTGATTTTTTCGTTGTTGAGCTCCTTTAATTTATGAAAAAAAATCATTTTTTCAATGCAGGTCAAGTTAGCTTTTTGGAATCTCTTTCCTTTTATTGCAAAGCGTGGGACATACATTTCCTGAATATGCTTTTTTCCTTATAGCAGGTACATTTTCCATACATCAGAATGTTTTATGTATTTATCATTGATGGTTGTTTTTAACATATTCTATTCATATATATCAATGTCAGTGTGTGCAAGTCCGTATGGTTTCGGTGAGAAAGGAATCACTCTCGATCTCTGCAGAGGGGTAGGTTTCTGCCGAATAGGTATCATGTTCATTTATCTTTTTTTTTGTCATGTTATTAGCCGGGTCCGATTAGTTCAGTCGGTAACGCGTCTGACTATCAATCCAGGGGTCGTAAGTTCGAATCCCCCGCCCGGCAACAGTATCCGTGATGATTGGTATACGACATTGTGTCACATTATCATTCGTCTCTCACCATTGATTCAAGTGGAAAAGTTATCAGTTACTTGCAAAGATGGGGTGTGCTCGAGTACTGGTTAATACCAGCAAACAGTGGTTAGGTTAACTGATCGTCTGTTAGCCCTCGATGGCATTAAAATGACGCTAAATATTCAATCAATCAATCAATCAATCAATCAATCAATCAATTTATTATGGTTCAATGACCAATCCATGTGTTGTTTCAGGTAGCCGTATGAGGAATTGTAAAAAAAGAATCACTGTAACTCATGCAAGTCGTAAGAAGCGACAATTTAAGTAATATGATATAATTTGCTGAGACTCTACAGTTCTGCAGGTGTCAAGATTTAGGTTTATTCTTCATATTCGTTATGTATTTTTTTTTAAATTGTATGTTAATTTGTTGTTTACGTACCTGGAATCTGCCACCCTGTTTGCGTCGAATAACCTATAATGTGTTGGTACGCCGTAAAATCCCATTCATTTATTTCATTAAAGTATTTGTATATATATGAATTAGGATCTGGTTTGTAATGAAGGAAGTAAGTAATGAAATTTTGTTTAGAGTGAATGGTATTGATTTTGCTTGAAACGGTGCAATTTGATCGTAGTGCAACAACAATGGCGCTCACAGCACAGATGTGATTGGAGCGTAGTTTGCAAAAACGGAGACGCTCATAGCACAGAGCTATTTGGAAATTAGTGCAAAGGACTGTGTGAGAGTTTAACCTCAAGAACATAACTTTGTTATATTTGTGGCAGAGTAGTTCGTGACCTACAACGGGGGTTTTAAGTGTCATATTCAAATACAGTGACATAATTAAAACTTACTGAAGCAACCTTCTGACTGTTCATGTGTTATCAAAATATTCGTGATAGTGCTTGGCTTCTTCAAAACCACCTCCCAATACGTTATGACATCTTTATTACTGGTCATCGAACATGAGCCATTCAAAAAATAGGGGTTGTAATCACCATCTAAAGCTAGATCAGCAGATGCGATAGTACTTGATTGGCTTACGCTTGAATAATTGGTTACCAGGTTGCTCACAGCTACAGTAAAATAAAGTATGACATTTTGACAGTAACTATATTATATGTGCTATGTTTTGGTGAATGTTAGTTCATTTTAGGTAAGCTGTTGTGCATTAATAAGATAAAAGACAATCTGATTCACAAATATTCAAAATCTAAGTAATTTATTATTCATCAATGTCCTGTAAAACATCATCATACTGGCACATATACTATAGCTTAATGTTTATATGATCAACATTCTACACCCACGCCGTTTCTCAATTACTCATCTAAGTTAAATAGCAACCCATTAGCAACTTCTATACATCCACGTCATGCAGTCTACCCAAATCTTCGATGCAACAACCATAATCACATACTTAGCGTACCATATAACTAGATGGTTACATCATCATTATTATTCATCTACATCATCATGTATTTATGAAAATTACCATCAATATTTTTTATCAACGCAATGAGATATTAAATATAACTCGACGTTATAACCATCACCATTTTTTTCCATTTCTGTTCACAGAAGATAAGAGTTTTCCCTATTGAGGAAAACTCTATCACCCATGTCGCGTGACAGCTTTCCGCTCATGAACTTGTGAAAATCGGGAACTTTATTATCCACAAAACGTAATCATATATATTTTCATTTTCCCGGCTACGAAACTTAATTTTTTTTGTAGGAAACCGTTTAAAAGAGATATACGTTATGTCAGAATAATGAATGACGTCATCGTATGCATTCATGGCGTCTTGCTTACTTACAAGAACAAAATCAGATTAAAAATTATATTTGAAGTGAATTATTTAAACAAACAATGTGCAAAGAGACAAACATGTGTAATTTCTGGCACATGGTTTTATTATGCACTTCAAAATGTCCATTTCTTTACATACATGTGAAATTTTGGGCGTTAAACACGCATTTAAATGTAGAATATTAATGTGATTAAGACCATTATCAAGGGTCTATCATTTGACAGAGATGAATGGGAGAAAATATCCATCATAAGTTCATCCATTTGAGAGAGAAAAATCTCACCACTCCGGGGAGATTTTTATATCACACATGTATACTCATGATTAATTCTTGTAATAAATCAACGTCATGTAAATAGCAGATAAAATATGATATTATTAAATGATTCCCTGAAGTTTCACTATTATCTCTATGTACAGTATTACGCCGCTGTGATACTCCTAGGTATACATACAAGTTTCACTATTATCTCTATGTACAGTATTACGCCGCTGTGATACTCCTAGGTATACATACAAGTTTCACTATTATCTATATGTACAGTATTACGCCGCTGTGATACTCCTAGGTATGCATACAAGTTTCATTATTATCTCTATGTACAGTATTACGCCGCTGTGATACTCCTAGGTATGCATACAAGTTTCACTATTATCTCTATGTACAGTATTACGCCGCTGTGATACTCCTAGGTATGCATACAAGTTTCACTATTATCTCTATGTACAGTATTACGCCGCTGTGATACTCCTAGGTATGCATACAAGTTTCATTATTATCTCTATGTACAGTATTACGCCGCTGTGATACTCCTAGGTATGCATACAAGTTTCATTATTATCTCTATGTACAGTATTACGCCGCTGTGATACTCCTAGGTATACATACAAGTTTCACTATTATCTCTATGTACAGTATTACGCCGCTGTGATACTCCTAGGTATACATACAAGTTTCACTATTATCTATACGTACAGTATTACGCCGCTGGGATACTCCTAGGTATACATACAAGTTTATCTATTATCTATACGTACAGTATTACGCCGCTGTGATACTCCTAGGTATACATACAAGTTTATCTATTATCTATACGTACAGTATTACGCCGCTGTGATACTCCTAGGTATACATACAAGTTTATCTATTATCTATACGTACAGTATTACGCCGCTGGGATACTCCTAGGTATACATACAAGTTTATCTATTATCTATACGTACAGTATTACACCGCTGTGATACTCCTAGGTATACATACAAGTTTAACTATTACCTCTATGTACAGTATTACGCCGCTGTGAGTACATTAAATATACATACTCCTAGGTATACATACAAGTTTAACTATTACCTCTATGTACAGTATTACGCCGCTGTGAGTACATTAAATATACATACTCCTAGGTACACATACAAGTTTAACTATTACCTCTATGTACAGTATTACGCCGCTGTGAGTACATTAAATATACATACTCCTAGGTACACATACAAGTTTAACTATTACCTCTATGTACAGTATTACGCCGCTGTGAGTACATTAAATATACATACTCCTAGGTATACATACAAGTTTAACTATTACCTCTATGTACAGTATTACGCCGCTGTGAGTACATTAAATATACATACTCCTAGGTATACATACAAGTTTAACTATTACCTCTATGTACAGTATTACGCCGCTGTGAGTACATTAAATATACATACTCCTAGGTATACATACAAGTTTAACTATTACCTCTATGTACAGTATTACGCCGCTGTGAGTACATTAAATATACATACTCCTAAGTACACATACAAGTTTAACTATTACCTCTATGTACAGTATTACGCCGCTGTGAGTACATTAAATATACATACTCCTAGGTACACATACAAGTTTAACTATTACCTCTATGTACAGTATTACGCCGCTGTGAGTACATTAAATATACATACTCCTAGGTACACATACAAGTTTAACTATTACCTCTATGTACAGTATTACGCCGCTGTGAGTACATTAAATATACATACTCCTAGGTACACATACAAGTTTAACTATTACCTCTATGTACAGTATTACGCCGCTGTGAGTACATTAAATATACATACTCCTAGGTATACATACAAGTTTAACTATTACCTCTATGTACAGTATTACGCCGCTGTGAGTACATTAAATATACATACTCCTAGGTATACATACAAGTTTAACTATTACCTCTATGTACAGTATTACGCCGCTGTGAGTACATTAAATATACATACTCCTAGGTACACATACAAGTTTAACAATTACCTCTATGTACAGTATTACGCCGCTGTGAGTACATTAAATATACATACTCATAGGTACACATACAAGTATCACTACTCACGTATTTCACAGTTGACACCGCTATATCGAAAATAGCAAAAACATTTGTAAATGGTAGATTGTTCATCTTCCCAACAAACTCCACGATAAGAGCAGGGGTCGCTAGCACAAGGATTGGTTGCTAAAGAACAAAATATATATGAAAATAAACGTTGGTGACATAAATAAAAAACAAATATATGCCCAAAGTCCCAATTCTCAAAAAGCGATTTGTTTATTAAGCATTCTCTTCATAATTGAGATAAAAAAAAAGATACGTATTCCTTAAAATAATTGTCATATAGAACATATTATGGATTAATTATATGATATAATTTAGATTAAAGTTATTTATTTTACTTTGATTGGGAAACAAGTTCTTACAACTTAGGCAAAGCACGCTCGAAGTATTCCTGGCTAGAAATAAACATAATTATGCAGAAAAGTGTCTTGCGCAGGAACACCACACATAGCCGTGGCTGAGGATGGAGCCCACGACACTCCGATCATGGGTTCAGTGCTCTACCACTGGACCACACGCTCCCTAATGATGTATTAATAATACATCAATACGTATAAGACATAAAACATTTTGCACACATTACGATATGTTTTACATATACCAATCAGTAGGATTGGAAAATTAATATCATTATGCTAAATGAAGAAACAAGTGTCATCACGGTTGTAGATTTTAATATTCTATATTGCAACAAGTAAGTTCATAGTTGTTTAAGAAATGCGATTTTTTGGAAGCTTGGATGTGTAACAGTATTACGGGATACTCACCACATGAAAATGAAACCATTCCCAAAACCACACAAGCCACGATAAACCACTCTTGTTTCATCTTTCTTGATTTTGTTTTTAATAGTTATGTCTTTCTGAAAATTGAAATTTAATTATTTTCAATTTTTCTCAAGGGAATTCTGGATAGTTTCAATATAATAACATTGGTGTGTCAAAGTGAAACGCTAATACATTTCACAATACAACTATTGTTTTTTTCAATAGATAGTCTATAACGCTAATATACTTTTAAAAATATCATAAACGATATGTATTAGTTTTTACTGCTACAAAAAAGACAATAAATCATTTTCACCAAGTATTTCTGTATCCAATTTCGAAGTCTGTGGCTTTGTAAAATGTATACCTGTTTATTCAAGATCACTATTTCGTGTGTTCTTTTTTGTGTTAAATGTTAATTTCTCTAATCAATGTACTCATACTAGTGAAATATAACAATCAAAAGAAAATATATGTTTTGATTACAACAAAATGTTTAACTATATACTCCATTGCAAATTACTTGAGACTGTGACTTCATCTAAACAGGTCTCTCATTTAACAACTTGCTATCCAGGGACACTCACATCCTACATATAATACCGAAGGCATAGAACCTCAGGCTTCCTTAGAAGAAACTTAGAGTTTGCTCCTTAGGCTACCAAATGCCTGAATTATAGAACCTTAGTAAAACCCAATGTAGAATTTGCATCCCGAATTTAGAGCAAATATACCCGGACTTAAATCCACAGGTTAGAAGGTAAGCAGCGGCAAAATGGTGTTGCAAGCGTTGGAGAAATAGGAGCAACGTAGAGGAAGTCCTAGAAGACCTATTTTGGCAAACCCTTCAATAACGTAGGGATACTATTACTCTCCTCTTCTTTATTTAAATTAATCAAAGTCTTCGTCTTTGCTGACGTTGTCAATTGTCTGTATTCACATTGGCGAGATCCACTATTTCCAAAACAAAAGATTCGTTGCGGATATTGATCTTCTCTTAACAGAAATCACCCAATTATGGAATTCCCTTCCATTGGAGGCGATGTTCTTTCAGACTGTAAATGAGGTTCTTGACTTGAACTGGGTTCGCCATGGGAAATAAGTAACAGCAATCTCTTATAATTTGTTAATAGTTTTGCTTTTTTGCCGCTACTTAATACCTACTTGTATATTTTGTATGCTTGATCTATTCATGAATTTAGTTCTTTGTTCTACATAAAAGAAGGTCTAGGATTTCGACGGTAAAAATATTCCATTTTGAAAATATGTTGAGCAAATGTGTTGTGAGACGTACATATACTGTCCGTAATGCGGACGACATCACTCGATGTCTTGGTGACCAAGTCTATAAGTTAATCAGCTTTCAAAAAATAAATAAAAATACTTGCGTTAAGAAAAAATATGAATTCAGAGAACTACAACAGAGTATACAGTAAGTCTCACGCATTGACACTATCGGTCGCATTAAAGCACGTACTTAACATCAACAACACAAACAAATGGCCAACTAGGAATATCTCCTAATGAATCATATTAAAATAGCTCATTTTAATTTTTGTGGTTGGACCATTCAAAGTAACGTATTACGCCAAAATCTTATTACGTCCTTATGTGCAGACATTTAGCTAACCAATCTGTTACCGATGTACCTGACTATACATGGTATGGAATCAACGTGTCGAAATACATAGAAATGCCCCTTAAGCATCTGGTGGGGTAGGGATTAAGTGCATCCCGTATTTATGAAAACTTTGATATTTCCATTATTGGCAAAACGTACGATGGAATATAAGGTATACAACTTGTACATACAACGTCGGAATATATATGTTTGGTATATTCATGTTACTTACCGCCTAAAAACTCTACTAGAGGTCGTCACGCTCAAGGGTTTTTATTACTATTTGCTTGTATACAAGTAGTGAGGTTGACAGTATTTTCATTGCGGCAGACTTTAATTCGTGCACTGGATTCTTACAAGACATAATCAGTGACATTGACACTATGCCAAAAGGAATATAATTGATAAATATGTTTAATCAACATGAACATGAGTTTTTAGATTGTTTGCACAAATCAAAGTGCTACATGTTAAACGATAGCTTTGACAGTAATAATAACAATTTCACATCAATATCCCGTAAAGGTAAAGCATTGGTGAGCTATATCTGTGTTGCCCATGACTGCTTCCAAAAATGTGTATATTTCCAGACTATCACAGTCCAGTCTACTGTTGAAAATCATAAAATGCACGAATTACTAGTGGGCAATCACGATTACCAGATCATTGTGTCATGTTAACCGAGTTTAGTCTATCTGAATATCATGTCGTAAATAAACAGCAGATAAACATTATCCAGTATTTAAACTATCACGTTTTAAATTACATAAAATCAAAATTGTTTATTGATAACGAGCTGTCGAGATTAGCCATATTCAATATTATTTCACAGATTGTAGGATATAGGGAATCCCAACAAGACATTGATTGTATATAAAGTAAAGTGTTTGTTTATTATAGTGTCACACTACGGAAAGGGCTAGCCTCACTGGACTTTTGAGACACCTTTATGGTGTACACAGTTACTTCCCGAAAGTTATCATTACCAGGCGTCAGGCTGTTAGCCATTCGGTACCCAAATACTGAAGACTTTAGTAGTAAACATATTGTATGGTGCGGAGACTTTAATCTTGTTATAAATTATGAGCTCGGCTTTCACAATTATAAATGTATTAATAATAAAACAAACTTGAGACAAATTATTAGAAATTATACAGGAGAAATATTTGACAGACCCTTTTAAAGAAAAAGAGAAAACCAACCTTTGATTAAAAGATAATCATGGATGAGCCGTTAACCATTCCAGCAAGATGGACTTGATTTCTTTCATATCTCTGAATATTGTTTACATTGTATAAAAAGCTGTACTATAGAAAATAGCTATAGATCCGATCATTCAGCTGTAAAACTAATTTTATATTTTAATAAATTTGTAAAAGGCAAACCCCTGTGGAAACCTGTCTTTACTCAAAGATTTGACATATATAGAGACAATAAAATAAAAAGTTTAAAAGGTCAAACAACAATATGTCTGCCAGATTATGACATATATAATTTTGAGACTATCTCAAACATTGAATTTCAGTTTACGGTTAGTGACCAGCTGTTTCTAGAAACACTTATGATGGAAATAAGAGGAAAATCTATTTCGTATTCAAGTTTTGTAAACAAAAGTCAAGATAAAAGAGATTATTTTTGAAAAACTTTACAACAAATTACCGACCTTGAAAAAAATCTAAATACAGAAAACATAGTAGAATTAGAAACACGTCAGTGTCAATTAAAATAAATAAGATAAAATGAATTAAATAGAGCAGTTATTAGTTCAAAAGCAATAAATGTAAGAGATGGCGAAAAGCCAACAAAATACTTTTGTGCTTTAGAATCACATAATTATCTAAACAACATAATACCTAAATTGCAAAAACCTGATGGATCAGTCTTAACTGATCAACATGAATTATTAAAAGAAACTGAGAACTTTTACAAAACACTTTATAGCAGTAGAGATAACCAGTTGATAAATATTAATTTAAGTGAAACTATAAAACATTCCAATATACCAAAGCTTGATCAACTGGAATCAAACAAATTAGAAGGTCAACTTTTATATTCAGAATTGTCTGCTTCATTAAAAAAATCATGGAATAAAACATATAATTTTGATCAAGCAGTTTGGAAAACAGTGTTTTCATTGCCATATTTGATAACAAAAGATGCAACATTTACAGTGGTTTCAATCACGGATCACTCGGGTATCAATGATTCGATACCGGAACATACTTGTATTGTTTGATGACAAAATACAATATATATGTCTTTAACACAGACTATAACAAGTTTAAAAATAAGTGATCTGAAAACAGTTATGTCAAATTTGATAATCTATTTTGAAAACAAAACTGTTATACACCTAAACATCGTTAAGACTTAGATAACGGAAAACTACTCAAATAAGTAACAAGAGTACCTAAACTGCGGATTTATTAACTTTTAAAATACATTTGACCTTGAACAATTGGTGCTTTTGAATTTGATCAAACAGGAATGTTCATTGATGGCCCAATTTAGATATGGCATTCTATCTCTACGAGTAGAAACAGGACGTTATGTTGTCGCTAGAGCAAAGACTTTGCACATTTTGTAATCTATTTCAGACTAAAGATGGACGCCATTTTTATCAAGTGCATATTTTACACTCATGGTAGAAGAGCACACATTTTCAATGAGCAATTTTCAAATATTCAGTTTAATGGTATTGATAATCTTGATGAATGTTTACACCTTGTTACAAAAGTTCCCAAATTAGTTGCTAAATAAAATGTTAAGGCTAATATGAGAAGAAGAAATGCTTTATATTACCAATGACTTTTCAAATAACCGTAAATAATATTTGTTATGTAATTACCTTGTACATATTATTTATTTTTGATTATGTTTAATTGCAAGCATAATTTCATGTCAAATAATATTATTACGTGTTTGTATTCGTTTGCTGTTTTATGACTCATTGTAGACTTTGAAAGCATCCGAAACGATGTAAAATATGACCTTTGGTTCATATTGTCTACTGATTGATAATGTTTGTGAGATTGCTCAAAAGTCAATGTACTAATTTATAGAAAATGTTTTCTGTACATCTCACCCTTTAATAAACAACTCATCAAAATTAATTACATGTACAGTATCTTGCAGGCGTCTTTTGAATATTTATGGGTTTCTCTTTGAATAATTGAAATAGCTCAGAAAGCAAGTCCAATATTAATACTTCAGTTCATAGTGCTGGCGAAACTGCTATTCTGCTTTGTTCTGTCGTGTTCTATGATCCAATTCATTATTTCAAAGATCATTGACTAATGTTGTGTGAATGAGAAGAAGATTGCAATTACTACGCAGTGTAATGCACATGTTTAGGACATAAAAAGCGATTTAGAAAGAGAGCCTAGTTAATAAAAAATTACTAATTATTTTCAATAAAAACCACAATGCATTATTGAAGCCGGAAGTGATCATAATTGATCGATGGCGCCATATTATGTAACTGCTGGCATAAACAGTCAATTTTAAATTGTGACTCAACTTACACATGCAAATTTTTTTGATTTTGCGAATGTGACCAATTTAAAAAAAAGCATAGAAATAAACTGATTTAAAGCTCTACATACATCTTGAAAAGCTTTGCCTTAAATGTTAACTGTTATATAAAAATAAAAGCATCAATAATTAAACATTTTAAGTCCAATTATGAACAAGTATCTCTTTAAAAACATGTACCCACGCGTCGTTACTTTGACGTAGTTGTCAATAACAATATAATTTGAAATATAAGATGTGTTTCTGAGAGAAACGATACTCACCAAACGTGTATTGAACTCGAGTCACAAAACACTAGTTGACTGATCGGAAGCTGCCAGTAAAATGATACAACATAAACGTTGAATCACATGACGCTGGCAACGTTTTTATATATCCAGACAGAGAAAGGTGAACATTAGTATGTGTTTTGTTTCAATAACAAAGCCTATGTATTGATATCAGATGTCAGCAACCGTGAGGTTATCCAGGGGTTTCTTATATACATAATAAATCCACACTAGTATTTCTGTTGTTCCATGTGTCAGATACTGACATATTTCACTGAATATTCCACACAATGTTGAAGGATCAGTTTTTTATAGACATAATAACGATAACAATCGGACGTTATGTGGAGTTAATAACAATAATGAAATAAAGTCATACATTAAATGAATAATTTATAATAGAAAGGATGCGGAATTAAAACTTTAGAAGCTTGTGTATAACTGCATCCGTAACAGTCACCTAGGTTTCAGATTGTTCCATACTGATTTCAGTTTAACTAAATATGCATTAAACTTTCATAATACGAAACTTATTGTAGACGAGAAGAAGAGGTATATACTTCAATGATTTTTTCTTCTATAGTTGCATCCTGATACAGCGGATAAATGTTTTACATGTGTTTATATTTTTTATACAATCCATTCAATAAGCATTATATTTTGCTATCTAATGTCATATAGAGACGCGTCATCATATTTGTATAAATAAACTTAACATCGAATATGACAAAATCATTGTCTATCAAATTGTGTATGATATTCAAATCGTTTGGATTTTATAATATAATTCGTAACTACCGTGAAAATCGAGTTGTAGTTTTCTTTCTTTACAGACTGTCCTTTAGGGACGCATATGTTTGTTCAAAAGGTGTACATATAAATTTGTGTCGTGAGTTGTAATTTACTAATTAACAAATAAACCACAGAATGGTTTAATATTAGAAAAACCTTTCTCGGGCCTTAATATAATTTAGAAACGAAAATACAAGGGCCACACAAATTCATTTATGTTTATATAATGTTTTGCAACAGATGCTATATAATTAGTTTCGGTAGATCGTTTCTGATATATATCGCGTGTCCTTTACCAAATAATGGCCGAAACAAGCAGAAGAAATTAAAACTGTTGCATGTCCCATTCAACAAAGAAAGTTTTAATTAGTTGACAGGAAATGATTTATTTAATTAAATATTCAATGTTTGAAATAGAAATTCAAACCTATCTATCTGTTCATTTACATCGACAATCTAATCTGATGTAGACGTCAAAGGCACATTTTAGTATCCAATTCAACAGAACACCTGGACCTGTAGTGACAAAATATTTTAAATTGGGTATGTCTGACTGATCTTGTATTCACAAAACATCTCAACTTGTTTATGCATTCCAGGTCCTGTATTCACAAACCATCTCAATTTGTGTATGTCATCGAGGTCCTGTATTCACAAACCATCTCAATTTGTGTATGTGCTCCAGGTCCTGTATTCACAAACCATCCCAATTTGTGTATGCACTTCTGGTCCTGTATTCATAAAACATCTCTATTAAGTATTTATTCCTGACCCTGTATTCATTATAAAAATCAAATTGAGTATACCCTTCTGACTCTATATTCATCAAAAATATCAACAGGTTCATATACTCCTGGTATTGTATTCAGAAAATATCTCATCTTGAGTATGCAAAACTGGTTCTGTATTCACAAAACATTTCAACTTGAGGATGAATTTCTTGTTCTGTATTCACAAACCATTTTAAGTTGGATATGCATTTATTGCACCGTATTCAGATCATATCTCAACTTGATTTATCACTTCCGGCACTGTATTTACAGAACATTTCAACCTGAGAACGAATTTCTTGCTCAACTTTAGCATGTATTTCTTACATTATGTTCACAATATATCTCAACGTAAGAATGCATTTCTAGCACTGTATCCACAAAACATTTCACATTGAGCATGCATTACTTGCACGGTATTAACAAATATGTCAACTGAGGTATGCATTTCTAGCAGTGTATTTAAAAAAAATCCCATCTTTAGTATGCACCTATTGCACTGTATTCATAAAAACATTTCAACTTCAGTATTCATTTCTTGCATTGCATTCACAAAATATCTCAACATGAGTATGTATTTCCTCCACTGTATTCACAAAGAATCTTATCTTGGTTATGCATTTCTTCCTCTTTATTCACAAAACACTTCTACTTGAGTATGCAATTCCTGCACTTAATTCAGAAAACATCTCACATTGAATATGTACCTCTGGCACTGAAGTAAACAAACATTTCGACTGGAGTATGCTCTCATGGCACTGTATTCACAAAACATTTTGGCGCTGTAAAATAACAGATGTGCATTGGAACAGTGAATGTGGTGCTCTTTAAATACATTAGTTAAGGCATTTGAATAGTGACTGGGGAGGGGCTGTGTTATAACATATGCTAAGGCATTGACAATAGTTAGGGCATTGGTAACATATGTAAGGACCTTCGAACAGTTACTGGGACGCTCTGTAATTACAGAGGTTATGGCATTGTAACAGTTACTAAGGCGCTATGTAATTACATCGGTTAGGGTAGTCGAACAGTGACTTGGGCGCTCTCTAAATACAGAGTTTAGGATCTTAGAACAGTTATTTGGGCGCTCTGTAAATCAGAGGTTATGGCGTTGGAACAGTTACTAAGGCGCTCTGTGATAACTGAGGTTAGGGTATTGGAACAGTGACTTGGGCGCTCTGTAAACACAGAGTTTAGGACCTTAGAACAGTAACTGGGGCGCTCTGTGGTTACAGATGACAGGACATTGGAACTTTGATTTTGGCGCTCTGTAATTACATAAGTTGTGGCATTGGAACAGTTACTGAGGCGCTCTGTAAATACAGAGTTAAGGACCTAAGAACAGTTACTGAGACGCTCTGTAATTGCAGAGATTATGGCATTGGAACAGTTACTGAGGCGCTCTGTGATTACAGAGATCAGGGCATTGGAAAATTGACTGTGGCGCTCTGTAACTACATAGGTTAGGGCACTGACTGGGGCGCTCTGTGTTTACAGATGTCAGGGCATTGGAACTTTGACTGTGGCGCTCTGTAATTACATAAGTTGTGGCATTAGAACAGTTACTGAGGCGCTATGTAAATACAGAGTTAAGGACCTAAGAACAGTTACTGGGACGCTCTGCAATTGCAGAAGTTATGGCATTGGAACAGTTACTGGGGTGCTCTGTGATTACATAGGTTAGGGCATTGGAACAGTGTGATTTAGGTGCTCTGTAAATACAGAGTTTAGGACCTTAGATCAGTAACTTGGGCGCTCTGTGATTACAAATGTCAGAGCATTGGAACTTTGACTATGGCGCTCTGTAATTACATAGGTTATGGCATTGGAACAGTTACTGAGGCGCTCTGTACATACAGAGTTTAGGACAAAAGAACAGTTACTTGGACGCTCTGTAATTGCAAAGGTTATGGCATTGGAACAGTTACTGGGGCGCTCTTTGATTACAGAGATCAGGGCATTGGAACATTGACTGTGGCGCTCTGTAAATACAGAGTTTAGGGCACTGACTGGAGCACTCTGTAAATACAGAGTTTAGGACCTTAGAACAGTTACTGGGCTCTCTGTGGTTACAGAGGTTAGGGTTTTTGAACAGACACCGGTGCTCTCTGTGATTGCAGACCCTTAAGGCCCTTATAACAGTCACTGGGGCACTTTGTGATAACAAAGGCTAGGACATTGAAACAATTACTGAGGCGCTCTGCGACTATAGAGGTTATAGATATTAAAACAGTTACTAGGGCGCTTTGTGATTATAGAGTTTATAGATCTTAAAACAGTTGCTTGGGCGCTTTCTGATTACAGAGGTTAAAGCCTTGGAGCAGTTACTAGGGCGCTCTGTGATAACAGATGTTAGGGCCTTGGAACAGTTACTGGGGCGCTCTTTGATTACATAGTTTAGGGTCTTTAAACAGTCACTGAAGTGTTCTGTGATTACAAAGTTGATGGTCTTGGACCACAGTCACTGGGGAGCTCTGTGATTACACGGATTAAGACCTCGTGGAGTGACAGATATATATGTAGTTACAAGGATTAAGACCTTGTGGAGTGACAGGTAGATATGTAGTTACAAGGATTCGCGACTTGAAACATTCTGTCGTGAATTAGCCATGTAACATGTATTTTCTGGTGTAGTGGATATACCTTTTTATCGTTTCACGTGCGACATACATTTTTTTTATTTTTTAATGTGAAATATGTTTTATAAATTGCGGACATTAAAATAATTAGGTTACTCGTATATAATAAATGTGTACGTCTTTTAAACGAACTGTATCCTTCTTCCTATTGGATTTCGGAAGCTGATTTAATTGATCAGTTGTATAAAAATCACATTGATATATACATATTTCAAAATGTTTCTACAGAATCAATCAGTGGTTAAGTATAGTTATTCATATATTAAAACACAGATTTCATAGTTTGATAGAAGAATGTTAATATCGTAATATGAACGTATCTGTTGATCTTTTCAGGCTGCAGATTTGGTTGTTATGTTGCCGAAGGTATTTTTTTTGTTATACTTTAATCCATGTACCGAGATGGATGGATGGCTTTGAATAGTCAGTCAGATCATCATTCCAGATGATTGTCCCAGTAAATGTTTATTTATTCAGAGAACTCTTCAAGATGACTGGGTTGTTTTGAGAATATCAGTATTTGATGAGATCATTAGTTGATCAAAATTTTCAGATATAAAATTATTTTGATAAATACGATGGAATGTGTGTGTGTGTGTGTGTGTGTGTGCGTGTGTGTGGGCGGGAGCAATCTGGTATTGGATATTAAGCAGAATATATTTAGGGATATATTAAAACAGGTACAAGTACCATATTAAAAGACTTAATGAACCAATTGAAAAATTGTTTTAGCCATTCATGGTTTTAGTGAATGAATGAATGGATGAATGATTGAATAAATAAATAAAATTAATGAAAGTGACATAATGGATGAATGTATAAATGAAAGTTTTTTTATCTAAAAAGGGTAGTCGAATTAATTTATAACTAATCTTCCTTGGTGTCCTCTATGAAATGTGCTTACTGCATCCAGAGTTAAATGTTAGAGGGAAGAATCCCTAAAATAAACTAACTAAAGCTCATCCTTCTTTGAGCCAGTCTGTTTTACTGCATTTTTACACATGATATAGATGGTCTGATAGTTCTACCATACCCAACAAATATATTACATATTTCTTCTTTTTGAAAAATAGACTTGTATATTAATCATTTGTTTATTTGAATTTATGAAATCATGTAAACGTTTTTAGATAATATGTTTGTATGAAACTTTTTATAGGATATGTCAGTTGTTGTAAAATTTGCCATTTGCTTCGAAGAGGATTAAGCATTGAGAGTATTACTTGTACTCGCCGAGAAGGCGAATGCATTTAACCTTCAAAGTCACAACTTTAGCAACAATGTAAACACTTTAACAAACTTGTATTTATTTAAACATAGTTATTTGTTATTTTATGTTATAGTATATTTTATTTGTGTAAAAGCTGTATAATGAATCTATATTGTTTTGTCGATAAAGGTATATTATAACGGATTGTCCCGCGCATCACGTGCAAAACCTTAACACCTAAATGAATAAATGAAAGTGTTTTTATTTAGAAAGGGTAGTCCAATTTATTTGAAGCTAATCTTCCTTGGTGTCCTCTATGAAATCCGCTTACTCCATTCAAAGTTAAATGTTAGAGAGTAGAATCCCTAAAATAAACTAACTAAAGCCCAGCCTAGAGTATGTCGGTCTTTTAGAGTAGTTAATAATGGTTTGGAAATAAACAACCATTTATTGACAGTGTATGAAACATTTTTATGCTATAAGATTTATACATGGTCGAAGCATGTGTCATTGATTGATTAACTATAACCACAGATATTTAATACTGAATAGCACATTTAATAGAAAAGAAAATAACTGATTGAATTTAGAATACATTTTTTTTTCAAATATTTAAACGAACTCATAAACATTTGAAATTACTGGTTAGGAATTTTATAGTATTGCTTAGGGATCAAGTTGAAAGTAGAATATTTTAAATTATACAAATTATTAATATTTAAATTATCATTATATCTTATTAGTTAGTATTACTTATTATCAAAAGCTACATGCGATCAAATACATCTTTTTGTTTCCTCTTATAACATACATATTGTATTAGAACATTTTAAAAAGCTTTGTGTGTCAACATACATAAACGAAATGTTAGCTAGTAGTATTCTATTATAACCATATTATAAATAAACGCATATATTTCTTAATACTCAAATTTATTTCAATTCTATATTATATCACAAAAAAAAATATTAGACATATTTACCACGCATCTTGTTTACAGGTATATAAATGTTGAATACGTCCTTACCACCGGGCCGTCTGGAGATATGTCACAACTGATCTAACTTGAAAATGATATCATTGAAAGTGGTTATGGTCTCGGAATAACAGTAAGTTCGATATGAAAGACAGTAAGAAAACAACAGGAATATAATACAGGAGCGGGATACATTGTTTATGTATATGTATCAACTGATGTTAAGAAGATGCTTGCTGTATGGTGTAACATATCAAACACAATGATCCGCACATTGATATCGTTTAATACAAATTGTTTTAAGCATTATAAGGGAAATAATCCTTTCTTTGAATATCGTTGTGTGTTTTATGATGCTATCAAACAAAATGAAACTATTAGCTGATTAAACAAACATTCATACAGACTGACCTTTTTGTAAGTTACTAGTAATTATTATTGGACAGAGAATATTCCTGGATTCCTGTCTTTGAGACCAGATCAGGAAATACTAAATATCGATAATAAATGCATTTGCAAAGTTAAGAGCTGCTGAGAGTTCGAAAGGTCATGTCGTTAGTGAAGGGTTCTATGCTGGTATCAAGGAAGAGATATAAAGCTAATACATTGGAAACAACGGTAAAATTGTAAACTATTTATAAGCTGACTTCAATGCTAATGTTTCAGTCAAATCGAATATTTAAGCGATATTACCTACGTATTATGGTTTGTAATAAATGTGCATAAACGCTAAGTCGGTTTTTACGCTCAATGAAATGCTTAAGTTTGTTTTTATCACAAATTTTACGGTGTTGGACATCATGGCGTATATTTTATATTAACCTAGTGTAGTATCGATTTGTCATGATAAATGACGATATTTGACACGTTAAATCATATGCTTATTTACCGAAACTACTAATATGTCCGTTTTTCTACTTTTTTGTAGGAATACTCTGTTAAATGGATGAAAGATATGATAAATAAATTGATACAATTGTGCTCATGTATTATTGGTTTTATTAATTTCGTTGGCAAAACTAATATAATGCTCAGCAGACCCTCGCATAATATATGTTTGTCAACTCGTTAAATACATTTAATAACAAGGCTTTGTTTAATTTTCTGTAAGATTCACTTTATTTGAAATAGTTTACATGTCTAGTGCAGACGTTTTATAATCAGTATATTATATTGGTAATGTAAACTGATACTATTTTTGACCGATTCGTACAAAAATTATGAACATGACAAAATCTGAGACGGGTACTATAATATACGAACTTACTGTTCCGATTGGATGTGCGCATAACGATACTAGCAGAAGACCAAACTGTAAGCCACAACTGACGATGATTGACGTCGATAAATCCGACACGTATACATGTAGTCGGTCTGAAGTAGCAGTTGAAAATAAATATTCTTTGTGGAAACGATATTGATGTATGTGAAGAATATATAATCTAAACAACATATATCATCAAACCAAACACCTTTTGCCGTTGTTTTGTGCTGTTACCTATGGGAGTGCAACCGTTGTAATATTGTATAACTCTTTTTCTTGTCCAAACGTTACATTTGTATATTAAACGTTACATATATGGTGTTATTTTTTTTATTTATGAAGAACTAAATAATAAAAAAATCTTTAAACATATAAAACTAACGAACAGAAAGAACAAAAAATAAGTCATGTAAGTAAACAAACAATATAGATCTACAATTTTACAACAAGTTAATGGACATGAATACAAAAACATCAAACACGATACAAAGCTATACAAAATTGCAACGTATGGCCTGTCATACTTATCTACCGTCTGTCTGTTATGTTAAAAAAACGCCCCATGTGTGTCCTAAAGTAGTATTTAAATATATAACATGGCACTTACTATTTCTAGACGACCTGTAATTGAGTACAGACATGCTTAATTTCAACAACTTAATAAATTTCACAATATCTCATTGTTAAAGACAATGTTTTTTTTCACCTGAGAAGCCCTATAATTATTACAAAATAGATGTTGATATTACATTTCAGGAATCAATCGACGATATTATGTATGATAACTGGGTCAGCAAGAATTATTCAATGGAGACAAAGGCGACGACTGTCACATACAACGACAAAGATGTTTTTTTTTATTTACTTCTTAGCATGGGTTTTGCAAATGAGCATGCGATAAAGAAGAATTATGAAACTGATGTTGCGACCGTAAGTTCATTCTCCAAAACTTATTATTTAATTATTTCTGAATATAAACTTATAAAAAAAAACAAATATAAAAAAACTAATTTAGAAGCTAAAACGCTCGAAAAGAAATTGCAAAAAACTACATTTAGTAGTACTTTGGGTAGAATAATAAATTGTACATCTGATTAATGAACAGTATGAGTGTCACCTCTACATTAATAGATCATTAAGTTAGATGTATGTGGTAATACAAGTTAGATCTATGTGGTAATACAAGTTAGATCTATGTGGTAATACACGTTAGATCTATGTGTTAATACAAGTTAGATCTATGAGGTACATGCAATACAAGTTAGATCTTTGTAGTAATACAAGTTAGATCTATGTAGTAATACAAGTTAGATCTATGAAGTAATACAAGTTAGATCTATGAAGTAATACAAGTTAGATCTATGAGGTACATGCAATACAAGTTAGATCTGTGTAGTAATCCAAGTTAGATCTATGTGTTAATACATGTTAGATCTATGTAGTTATACCAGTTAGATCTATGTAGTAATACAAGTTAGATCTATGAGGTACATATAATATAAGTTAAATCTATGTGATAATACAAGTTAGATCTATGTGGTAATACAAGTTAGATATATGAGGTACATGCAATACAAGTTAGATCTTTGTAGTAATACAAGTTAGATCTATGAAGTAATATAAGTTTGATCTATGTAGTAATACAAGTTAGATCTATGAAGTAATACAAGTTAGATCTATGAGGTACATGCAAAACAAGTTAGATCTGTTTGGTAATCCAAATTAGATTTATGTGTTAATACAAGTTATATCTATGTAGTTATACCAGTTAGATCTATGTGATAATACAAGTTAGATCTATGAGGTACATGTAATACAAGTTAGATCTATGTGGTAATCCAAGTTAGATCTATGTGGTAATCCAAGTTAGATCTATGAGATACATATAATATAAGTTAGATATATGTGGTAATACGAGTTAGATCTATGAGGTACATGTAATACAAGTTAGATCTATGTGGTAATACAAGTTAGATATATGTAGTAATACAAGTTAGATCTATATGGTAATACAAGTTAGATTGATGCAGTTATACTAGTTAGATCGATGTGTAAATACAAGTTAGATCTATGTGGTAATACAAGTTAGATCTATATGGTAATACAAGTTAGATCGACGTGTTAATACAAGTTAGATCTATGTGGTTATTCAAAACAAGATTTATAATGTTGTTTTTATGTTGATCTTATGCTCCATGTTTCCAATTAGAAATAGGATGTATACAATGCATTTGTATATCAAAGTAAGAGCACGTCTGATATGAGATTTATAAATTAATCAATATACCAACGTTTGTTTCTTAAAGATATACATAAGTGACACAAAGACATGGCAATATAAAAGGTGCAGCTCAGTTGTGAATCCTCACATGACGACATTAAGTGGCCTGTATGTATGGTTTTCATTATTACAAATGTATACTAATTTGTATGAATTAATTCCTCGAGATAATCAAATTTGTCAAGTTATGATATACCGCTATATCAAAGCTAAAATTTAAACATTTAAAAAGTCGTCTGTACGCCGGCATATATTATAAACTGAATATTAAAACAAAACTATAAATGGAATAAAACCGTCAGAGTGTAATATGACAAATACAGTATTGCTAGTGTAAAAATGAACTTATTAATAAAATATAATAGCAGTTTCCCTAGTATTTTGTCATTTCATAACTGGTATGAAAAAAATGTTAATAACACTAATTAAAAATTGCCGTGACCTACATTACATTGTGTTTATAATGAATGTAGTCATACAAACATCTTCTATAATACACAATGTAATTTATCCGCGATTCTATTTTTCATCTACGATAGTATTAACAGCCTTGCGATACTGTCACAAGATTCATTTCTATAAACACTGCATCTGTGTAATGAATGTCACAGCAATGTTTAAATATGTGTTCATACCGTTTTTTAAACATACTACTAATGAAAGTACCGTTACTTGGGTTATTGGCGATTGATCGAGCACAATTATAATGTAACGATGTTAACAGATAACTGCAAACCACTTGCAACTTGCAACTGTTAACCAGGTTTCTTCCCACCAAATCGATTTTACCTTTGACCTTATTTATGCAATAACACCTGCTTTCATTGGTATCTTATTTCAATTTAAATTGTGTTATTAATATTACTGTATTCGTTTTAACTCTTGTAATAGCCTTTTTAGTTTAACGCGTGATAAATTTAAAACGAAACCCCCATTCTAAAAATAGACAGCACTAAATAGTGCTTGACGTCATTCGGATGAAACAATTTTTACTAGATGTAAGCCTGTATTAAAGGCGGGTCTACTCTTTAAAAGAAAAACGTACACTCCTCTCCCTATAAACTCCCATATTTTGTTAAAATCCACTATATGTCTACCGAAAAATATATGTGCCCGTTCAGATTTTGTGTTGTGTCTCTCTAAACTGAAATCCTGGATCCGCCCCTGTGCATAACAGATCAAATAGAAATCAAAATGAAATCACGTGATTCATTTTATACGTTACAAAATATGTTGCTTTTTCCCAGGAAATCTATTTTAGTCTAACCTAGGCGGGTAGCCCAAGTTAGGAAATCCTTTTTTAATATATTATTCTGACATGTTTAAAAAGATTATTTTTTGGAAGTATGGAATAAGAGAGTATTTATAGGCATAATATATTGGAAAATATGCTTTTAGCCAATTTTGCAATGTTGGTAAGTCCTGATGAATTTCCTTTAAAGGGCTACAGACAATCGTGCTGAATATTACAGAATAGATGAATCAGAGAGCTACTTAATCGTGGGCAATACTGATCCAGAACTATACGATGAGGATTTCAACTTATGTGTGCGCGAGAGAAATGAAGAACAAGATGACCTCTCCGAGACAGCAATTAGTTCAAAGTCAGAAGGTCAATTATGTTCAAGGAATTTAAACTTCGGCGGTAATAGCATTGCTAAGAGATGTAATATTGGTAAAAAGCGCTCAACATCGTCGCATTTTAAAGAGCTCTGGAGACGAATAAACTTGGGTGGAACGGCAGATTACAATTATTACCACCAAACCTCCATTAGTTACCTTTATATAGAAAGTATATATATTACCAAACCCCCATTCGTTACCTTTATGCAGAAAGCATATATACATGTAGTACCAAACCTCTATTAGATACCTTGATGTAGGAAAGAATATAATATATACATGTAGCACCAAACCTCCATTAGTTACCTTTATGTAAGAAAGTATATATACATGTAACAACAAACCCCCATTAGTTACCTTGATGTAGGAAAGTATATATACATGTAGCACCAAACCTCCATTAGTTACCCTTATGTAAGAAAGTATATATTCATGTAACACCAAACATCCATAAGTTACCTTGATGTAGGAAAGTATATATACATGTAGCATCAAACATTCATTCTTTACATTTATGTAGGAAAGTATATATACATTGATATTGATTAAGAAATTCCAAGGGTGCATGTTAACTGATGGAGGTTTTGTACTGTATTTACTTTCCTACATAAAGGTAACTGATGGAGGTTTGGTAATATATTTACTTTCCTACATAAAGGTGACTAAGGCCTAAAAAAAAAAGATGTTTGTTTCCGGTTACCCGACCGACCCTATATTTTAACTGCCGACTCAAAAGTTTTTATGTCCAAGAAATCGGCATCGGATTTCGCGCTCTTTTTGGTGATTTTCACAACGAAGTAATTCTTACGCACCGGTGCGCTGTGTCGTTTAGACGCTCGTAATCTCATTATAAAATAATTACTGCATACGCCTAGACGATATAGACTCAAAGAAACGGTGCAAGGTATAATTGTTGCGAAGACAGTATAGCCTATATCAAATATCTTCCTCGGTTTATTATAGCCACTTCAGATTTACGATTCATATCTGAAATTGAGTACTATTTAAAAGATATATTACTTTTACACCACTACCCCCAAAATGACATATATAATCATGTAATAGAAACTAACAAACTCATTCATTTTGATGTTCCATTTAATAAAGGAGTGTGGTAACGACAAAAAAAAAAAAAAAAAAAAAAAAAAAAAATCCCTACCTACCGACCCATATTTTTTTGGGCATGTAACAGGTCACAAACCTTCTTTTTTTTTTTAGGCCTAATGGAGGTTTGGTACTATATTTACCTTCCTACATAAAGATAACTAATGGAGGTTTACTTCTATATTCACTTTCCTACATTATGGTAACTAATGTATGTTTGAAACTATATTTACTTTTCTACATAAAGGTAACTAATGGAGGTTTGGTACTTTATTTACTTTTGTACATAAAGGTGACTAATGAAGGTTAGGTACTATATTTACTTTCCTACATATGACCCGTACTCACTTTGGCATCGATAAGTCAAATGTAAATGTCTACTTAATTATCTGTAGAAACGTGTCTGATATTACGAAAACAGTGTCTAAGTCCTAATGGGCATTTGGCGTAACTTCTAAATAACCCATTAGCACATCATAGTGTTTATTGTAACAGTAAATTTGCCTGATTCCCGCAAGGTGGTGCTTATCGTTACAGTTGTTTTACATTATTAATGTAAATAGTTGATCTTGTGATCGCAAAACATTTATAATTTACATATAAAATATATGTATACAAATAAGATGTTACATGCGCCCCCATTTGATGTAAGATCTATGAAACAAATTATGAATAAATTTAATGTAAATATTTAAATATCTGACTTTGTTTTTAAGAAAACACTATACAAATATAGTCAATCTACGTGTCAACCATGACTATACGATCGATAGGTTGACTATGACTATATACTCGATGAATCGATCATGGCTTTACGATCGATGTATCAATAATGGCTATACGATCGATGTATCCATCATGACTATACTATCGATGTATCGATCATGACCAAATAATCGGTCTATCGTTCATGACTATACAATCTATGTATCGATCATGACTATACAATCTATGTATTGATCATGACTATACAATCTATGTATCGATCATGACTATAAAATCTATGTATCGATCATGACTATACAATCTATGTATCGTTCATGACTATAAAATCTATGTATCGATCATGACTATAACATCTATGTATCGATCATGACTATACAATATATGTATCGATCATGACTATAAAGTCTAAATATCGATCATGACTATAAAATCTATGTATCGATCATGACTTTACAATTTATGTATCGATGATGGCTATACAATCTATGTATCGATCATAACTATACAATCGATTTATTGATCATGTCTATACGAACGAAGTACAATAAGAGTTTTGTGTTATTTGTGTTTTTCTTGCTACATTTTGTTATTCGAATGGATCCTTTCATCAAGTAACACTATAGGTTACTGAACGTGTATGGCTAATTATTACTTGGGACGAGTTGTTTTGGCAGAGATATATTAGTTTACGAGTGTTCATTCACCAAAACAACGAGTCCCAACTAATATTTATACATACACGTTCAGTAACCATTTAATCGTATACTTTCATATTGTTTCGGCCAGTTTAACTCATTTAATGCTATTTTCCCTATAAATTGTTCATATAACTATTGATTTGGTTGCACTCTACCTTAGGCAATCGGAACACCTCACCCAATTCTCAAACTTGGCAGGCTTGTCATTCACAGAGAGAAACCAAAATGAAAGAAGTGAAACTTACAATTTATTGTTTGTCAAACCAATGATTTGTTTTATTTTAGATTAAATTTGAACTTGGCTCCATTGTATATATAACAATAATTTTAGCATCACCCTGTTGTTTTTGTAATTTGAGAGTGAGTCTGGAATCTTCCTTCCTGTTGTAAAGAGTTAACTCCACCAAATCATTAATTATGCAACATGTCAGATCAGGATTTGAACCTGAGACCTCCCCACAAAATCTACATGGATAGTTTTTTGGGATGCTCTAACCACTGAGCTATTTGACTGCTTAAGTATATTAACATTACCACAGGCATAGTTATGAATCAGTGAAACAGATACTAATTACACGTCCATAGGTTTAGAATGGACTTGAAATTCGAACTTGAGTTACCTTGCCTTGTTTCCCTAGAAGCAAACACAGGCGATACACCATGAAACAAGTTTTTAAAAGCTAAACTTGACCATGTTAGTTGTTTTGTTTTGATATTTACACTTTATGTTTTTGCTCAATTATTGAGCATAATGATGCAAAAAACAATTACGAAATCTATAAAACTTGACATTCACCCCCCCCCCCCCCCACCCCCTTGTAACGTTTGGATCTGCATAAAAGGAAACGTATACATATATTAATATTTACATTTATATGGTTGTGATGCTGTCTGAAGTACATATCGTTGCTACATCAGGGAATGTTTGTTAAAAGTAACCACTTAAATTACATTAGCATTTGTTTGATATTTTTATTTTATGGTTTTATTCATTAAATGCGTATAATAGTAACATAAAAATATTATCATGATAAAACACCAGGCTCACCCAAAGCCTACACCACCATCGTTCCGTTTTCATCTAATTAAAAAGGAAAATGTGTAAATTAATTAATGTTTACATGTATTAGATGTGTTTTTGTGTTATTCAACATTTATTTTTTGTGTAATATTCGAGCTGTTATGTAATGTTTAAAGTGCATTTTATATATTAAGTGAAACATATAAACTGACAAATACGATTGGTTTATTTCATTAGAATCATCGTTTTGAGTATGTCGATGATAAAACGATATAAAATTTATCTAAAACAAATTATTTTCCTATAAAATTTTAAATAAATGTTATTTATGAGTGGCAATTTTAAATATAAATATTGCCAAATATATGTTGATATTCTTTACTTGTGAGATTGTACTGAATCTTATATAGCTTCAGATGTTTTATAATGTCATTTTGTATTATTTTACCTAGTAAATTGGGGATGAGATAAACATTTGATTTATCAACAGGAAAAGTTTATATTTCGGAAACACACTAACTGATGACGTCATTGTTATGCGTTGTCATAAACGAACGGATTATAAACACCTTTTCGACCGCTAATAAATTGTTAATTATGTCAATTAATATAAACTTATAATTATAATTGAGTTAAACAGTTTCCGTTAATACTACGTTTGTTTTGATTTATAATTACTTTGTTTGTGACTTAGAAACGTTGAATAATAACAGTTTTAAAACATAATTGACATAATTGATATTTTAACTGTTTCATATCGTATTAGATTTTGCTCTTTATCCTTTTATTAATTTTGTATGTATTTTGCAAGACCATTTGAAACGAGATATATACAGTTAACCTAAGATTAAAATGGAAAAATAAGTACATTGAAAATTATAAGAGTAGTCTCCCTTTAATCGTTGTAAAATCAAATTAATTCAAATGTTTGAAATATATTGCACATATTTTACAATTGGCAGAACAATAAGGTTTTCAAATACATCAGCACGGGCTAATTATTAGGTAGTGAATTTAACTTAGTGTTGATATTGTGAACATGCAATTGGTATTACATGCAACACATAGGGTATAAACACGAAAAAGGTAAACACAGCAAGATAACACCCCACCACACCACATTAGGTATCAGATGCAACTTTATAATAGCAATTGCTATACATAATTCTCAAATATGTCTCATAAGAACATCTCCGTTTACAGATCAAACACGGGTTCTAGACTGAATGACACAACCGAAAGACAATTATATGATGCCATTTATTTAGGATATATTTGATTTAAGAATTATTTTACCAAAACAAATCAGAGCAAACATTCACAATGAGAAAATATTTAGCAAAAATCTATAACTAAACGATTTAACAGGAAATGTTACTTTTAATATATTGCTGGCTTCTACGTCGTTACTATATATATAAACATATACATTGTATTAATACATTGATTACTTTCTGATTCAGTGTTGGGGTTTGTTGAAGACGCTGTTGTAGTCTGTCGTCTTGTAAACTCTTTGGATTTCATTTCTGATACTTTTGTCATGTCCGTGATTCAGATAAAACTGTACTGTAAGTTGTTGGTGTCGTTGATAATATAGTTGGTTGTGTGTTCACCGGCGGTATTATGGCTGGACTTTCTAAATATATAGCAAAGAAAAAATATCGTTTTTTGAAATTGTATTTGATCACTATTATAATCAATATTTATAAACCACTCAATGTCCGAAACTGATACGGTAAATGAGGATAAATTTAGTATAAATTACATTTATTACTGCTGTAATTTTTGAAAATGTCTGTTTTAACATCAAAGGTTCTTATTCTATAAACATAGTTGTATTTGAATATAATATTTTTTTATAAAAGTTCTGTTATTACCAGAGCAAAATATACACAGTGATACATATATTGATATACATAATGATATACATACTTAAACATAAAGTGATGTATATAGTGATATACATACTTATATACATAGTGATATACATACTAATATAAATAGTGATGCACATAGAGATATACTTAGGGATATACATAATGCTATACATACTTATATACAAAGTGATATACATACTTATATACAAAGTGATATACATAGTGATATACATACTTATATACAAAGTGTTATACATAGTGATATACATACGTATATACATAGCGACGTACATAGTGATATACATACTTATATACATTGTGATGTACATATTGATTTTATACTTTTAAACATAGTGATGTACATAGTGATATTCATATTTATATACATAGTGATGTACAAAGCGATATACATAGTGATTTACATACTTATATGCATAGTGATGTACATAGTGATATTCATAGTGATATATATACCTATATGCAAAGTGATATACAAAGTGAGATACATAATTATATATATATAGTGAGGTACATAGTGATATACATACTTATATACATAGTGATGTACAAAGTGAGATACATACTTATATACATAGTGATATACATAGTGATATACATACTTATATACATAGTGATGTACATAGTGATATACATACTTATATACATAGTGATGTACGTAGTGATATACATACTTATATACATAGTGATGTACGTAGTGATATACATACTTATATACATAGTTATGTACATAGTAATATACATACTAATATACATAGTAATATCGATATAGTGATATACATACTAATATACAAAGTGACATAGTTGATATGTGTGGACGGTAGCATGCCTGTATGCCTTCCATAAAAACCAGGTTTTACATCTGCAATAAATGTGTATGCTGTGTAATAAATATGCAAAAATGTCTTGCAAAAAGATAATCATATTCCATCTCATGTAATGTTATGTTTTCAAGAATGCTATTGATATGTAAAATAGATTGCAATTCATTCCAATATCCCACAATTGTGCGGAAACAATTTTCAGTAGCAGTGACTTTGATCCATGTGATCCTCATTTGTAATCCCAGCCTTTGTCTTAATATGAAATCTCAGTGCAATCCTTACAATATCCCATATTGCAATCAATAATTTTACATCAAGATCAATAGTCCTACATCACAGTCAATTATCAATAATTCTAAATAATGGTAAAATACATCAGAATCAAAAATCAATATTCATACACCACGGTCAATTATCAATAATGCTACATTAAGATCAATAATTATAGATCACAGTCAATTATCATTATATCAATAATTCTACATCACGGTCAATAATCAACAGGATCAATTATTTAACAACGTGGTCAGTAATCCTTTATCATGGTCAATTATGAATAACCTACATCACATCAATGAGCATTAATCCCACAACAAGGTCAGTGATCAATAATTCTAAATCAGGATAAAAAATCCGGCATCATAGTCAATGATTAATAATTCTACACCACGGTCAATAATCAATCCTACATCACAAGCGATCAATAATCCCACACCACAATCAATAATCAGACACCATCATCCATAATTTCACATCAGTTAGCAATAAGTAATCATGTATCACGATCAAATCTCTGAACTAAGTATTTTCAGCATGTTTTTAAGGCAATTAAAGCTAAATAGTTATATGCAAGCTGAATGTATAGGAAAATACATGTTTTAGCCAATACTAAAATTAAGGTTGGAATATCATAGTTACCTTTCATATGCAGTTGTAATAGACAAAACTGTGTTATAATACAATATGTTTCAAACTGTATTGCAATAGACAAAACTGTGCTGTAATACAATATTTTGCAAGCTGAATTGCAATAGACAAAACTTTGATTCAACACTGGGTCACATGCTTCTTTGCTTATGTTTTATTTAAGCAAGGATATAAGGACGTAACGACATCATCTGTCATTATTTTACAATCTGTCTCTGTTTACGCACGATTTATTCAAGCCTCAACATCTTCCTGAATATCAACATGTTCACCAACATCGACATTAACAGCAGCCTCCATCCGAAATTCAATTTCTTCACAAATTTATCGGTAAACAGCATCCTACCTAAAACCTATTGTATTAATTTGGAAATATGGTATTTGATAAGACGTGTAAATCGAAAGTATCTGTATTTGTCTAGGTTATTGTTTCATATCAATTTTATAGTTGCTTGGCTGACTAACCCGAACCCCCTCCAGCATGTCAAATCATACTGACATTCCTTGAAAAAATCAAATCCCAAACTAATCACATAATCCTGACACTAGACTGGTCATTCGTAGTTTGATTAAATTTGTCACTTTATACTGACAAAAGACTGGTCATTCCTAGTTTGACCACAAAGAGTCTTACAAATATATTAACAGAAAGCTGGTAATTCCAAGTTTTAACAAAACAAGTCACATTATACTTACACTAGACTGGACGTTCTTAATGTGATCTAAATTTGTCAGTTTATACTAACATTAGACTGATCATTCCTAGTTTGACCCCAAACCGTCACATTATACTGACACTAAGTCCTTGATTGGACCCAAGATGTGACCTTATGCTGAAACTGGACTCGATATTCTTAGTTTGGCCCAAAATAGTCACATAACACTGACACTAGATGGATCATTCTTAGTTTGACCTCAATAGTAAATTTATACTAACACTAGACGGGACATTCCTAGTTGTACCCAAACTGGTCGAATTATACTGACACAATTACTAGATTGGACATTCTTAGTTTGACCCAAACTAGTCATATTATATTGGCACTAGACTGGCCTAAGGATTGCCTTATGTCATATAAACTTTTTTCCATAAACAATATATAGATCTTTAAATCAACTTACAATATATCATTCACAGAAAAACTTTGCTAGAAGTCGGAGACATACTCATCATCATCACTGTTTTCTTCTGCTGATAAATCTGTCACATCTCAAGTTAAGCTGCAAATAAAAAATGTCACATGCCCTTTGATATTTAAGATGATTTTTATTTTTGAACATTAGGCTATATATGATTAATAATTATACTAATAAAGGTCAAATAAAAAAAAATAACAAGCTCATTATTATTCAACATCTGGCACGCTTTCTCACACAAAGAATTTGACCTAAAATGGACACACAAATAATATAAACTTGGATACATTGTCTAAAACCTCAAGACCACTCATTTCATTTTAAGAGAAATAAAACCAACATCACTCATAAATGTACATAACGATGTAAAGTTGCTATATAATGTAAAGCCTACTTAAATAAATGGGTCTATAAATGAATGTGTCAATTCCTCTTTTGCATTGTCCCTTCTCCTTTGGTCAAGACTGCTTCTTGTGGACCCAATCTGTAAATGTCATAATGAAATACAGACTGCCTCTATTGCAGGTAGGTTGCTGACACCTAGCACTGTTTCGTGTTTGGTAAGTGTTTTTGGTGAGCCTGAGTTGAGTGAAGATTTTCTAATAGCCTGCAAAGGTAAAATATCTTAAATAGATATTTACCAGAATCTGATTTAATATAGTTTATAAACGTCGCATCGTATGAACAATTAAACAATACAGTTACTAAAACAAATAACATGATATGCCATGCTATATAAGAATAATAAGAGACCAAGTCCAGCATACGAGAAATATCAAAACATCTATCTTAAGTAATACTCCGACTTGTTGACTTAGATTAAACGTTGTTATAACAAAACAGACATTGTTCATCTCAATTATTCAAAATATGTTTTAGAGAAACCAAAAATTAGTACTAAAAATCATTATTGGATTCATCGTTAATCTTTTGACCACAATTATGTAGTCAGTGTCAGTTCCTGGTATATATTTTAGTTCTTATAAGGTTCCTTCACTTTTTGCAATAACAATAAAGTTTGTAAAGGAATATAGAGTTTGAATATGATAAAAAAAACAACAACACTATAACAAAGGAGTAACTAAACATCTTTAAATACATGTCAACACTACGTAGAATTGATAATATATAAATGAAAAGCCATTTATGTTATGTATGTTTATCAAAACATTGAATAATTTCTCAATGACTAATGAATGCAGGACAAAGCTTACCACTACTTTGGCGTACCGCTACCAATGCACACTATTTCAAGATGAAGAGTACCCATATATGAAATATATAGTGTATATTATCAGGTGGGACGGCACTGCCGCTCTTGAATTATGTGCTAAGTTCACCTATTAGCTCAACTGATTTACTGATAGAATAAACTTGTGAAAACACATTTAAATAACACCAATTGGCTAAACTGATTTAAACAATTAGGTAGAATGAACTGATGAAAACATCAATAATAACCAGTTATAAAGTTACTTTATTGTCCTTCTATAATTTATTCCTCATATAAATACGTTCGAAAACGATAAACGCATAAAAAAACAGTGGTAATTTATGATATGCAGTCAACCATTTTGATTTTTTTCTAGTATACATATTACCGCAAATCGACCAGTTAGATGGCTAGAAATGGTGTCCTCAGAAAAATTACAGATACTGAGCTTAACTTTCAAATAATATCAAGCAAGTCCTGTATGAAAATATAATTAAAGATTCATGTTAACATAAGCTGTGAGTTTTGTACACCTAAGATTGTTTGAACTGATTCTAGTTTTGACGCACACACAACATATCTTACTGGTGAACAGTTTTTAATGTTTATTTATCCATTTCAATTATTACATTGTCCCTAGGTAAGAAATTCTGAGTGCGCCTGTGTGAGATAATGTTATCATCCGGGCATTCGCAGTAATATGTATATCGTGGTATCTGGTTTATAATCATGGATAATACTATATAATCGACCATTTGCAAGAAGACTGCATTTCTTGAAGGAAGTATATCAAGCGTTTTTGTCTAACATTCATAAATAATTACCTATTTGTATCAACAGAATACATTTCTGACAGGTGTATCTCACTCTGCATACTAGTTCCATGCTAGATACTATCGATACTTTCATCTGCATCTTCAGTCTGTAATAACACTTCTACAACAAAGCATAATCAAAATATATCCTTAAATAACAAATAATATTTTTGGGATGGTGTCAATAAATCATTTCATAGTCTGTATTGAAAATATTTATAATTATCCATTGGGTAATCAAGGACTTATATAGAAGACATAAACTGTGAATAACACAAACGAATATGATATTTTGTCTATTAAAATAATACCATTGTTATATAATTTATTATGTCTTATTTTTAGATCACACAAAAAATCATCATTTTAATTCATTTTAAACCAAGTTAACAGTTCGTTAAAATAATGATATTTATTTCAATTGGTTTGAAATTGCGACTATTAAATCATTTCAACGATTGTTTACATACATGTATAATACATAAACATTTACTTATACAGCAGAAGTCTTGCAAATTCCCTTTTGGTTACACAAAAACTCAGTCGCTGAGTTGTCGATAAATGTTTCCAGGTCTTAACCCTGTTATCACCGAGTTTTCAGTCAATGTTTTGTAAACTACGGTTCCAATGTCTTAAGCCCCGTTATCAAAGAGTTCCCAGTCACTGTATTGTAGATAACTGTTCGAAGGTCCTAATCCCTATTATCACAGAGTTCCCGCTCACTGTTTTGCCAATAACTGTTCCCAGGTCCTAACCCTTGTTATCACAGAATTTCTGGTCTCTGTTTTGCCAATAACTGTTCCCTGGTATTAACCCCTGATATCAAAGAGTTCCCGGTCTCTGTTTTTATCGATAACTGTTCCCAGGTCTTAACCCCTGCTATCAAAGAGCTCCCGCTCTCTGTTTTTTTCGATGACTGTTCCCAGGTCCTAAATACTGTTATCACGGAATTTTCAGTCAATGTTTTATAGATAACTGCTCCAGGGTCCTAATCCTGTTTTTTTCACAGTGTTCCCAAACAATGTTTTGATTAACTGTTCAAAGGTCATAATCCCTTTTATCACAGAGTTCACAGTAACTGTTTTGTCGATAAATGTTCCCAGGTCCTAATACTTGTTATCACAGAGTTCAAAGTCACTGTTTTGTCGATAACTGTTCCAAGATCTTAACCCCTATTATCACCGAGTTCCCGCTAACTGTTTTGCCGATAACTGTTCACAGGTCATATCCCTTGTTATCACAGAATTTCCGGTTTCTGTTTTGTCGATAACTGTTCCTAGGTCCTAGCCCCTGTTATCACAGAGTTTAAAGTCAAAGTTTTGTAGATTACTGTTTCAAGGTCCTAATAATTTTTTTTTCACGAAGTTCCAAATCAATAGTATGTGGATAACTTTTAATGGTCAAAATCCCTGTTATCACAGAGTTCACAGTCACTGTTTTACCCATAACTGTTCCCATGTCTTAACCCCTTATATCAAAGAGTTCCCGGTCTCTGTTTTTATCGATAACTGTTCCCAGGTCCTAAATACTGTTATCACAGAATTTTCAGTCAATGTTTTATAGATAACTGCTCCAGGGTCCTAATCCTGTTTTTTCACAGTGTACCCAATCAATGTTTTGTGTATAACTGTTCAAATGTCATTATCCCTTTTATCACAGAGTTCCCATTAACTGTTTTGTCGATAACTGTTCCCAGATCCTAACCCCTGTTATCACAGAGTTCACAGTCAATGTTTTGTGATAATGTTCCCAGGTCTTAATCCCTGTTATCACAGAGTTCACAGTAACTGTTTTGTCGATAACTGTTCCCAGGTCTTAACCCCGGTTATCACAGAGTTCAAAGTCACTGTTTTGTCGATAACTGTTCAATTGTCCAAACCCTTGTTATCACAGAGTTTCCAGTCAATGTTTTGTAGATTACTGTTCAAATGTCATAATCCTTATTTTCACAGAATTCCCAATCAATGTTTTGCAGGTAACTGTTAAATGGTCAAAACCCCTGTTATCACAGATTTCACTGTAACTGTTTCGTCGATTAATGTTCCCAGGTCATAACCCTGTTAACAGAGATTTTTCAGTCAATGTTTTGTAGTTTACTGTTGTTCCATGGTTTTCATCCCTGTTATCAAAGACTTCCAAGCCACTGTTTTGCCGATAACTGTTCCCAAGTCCTAATCCCTATTATCACAGAGTTACCGGTGACTCTTTTGTCGAAAACTGATTCCGGGTCCTAAGACCTGTTATCACAGAGTTCACAGTCACTGTTTAGTTGATAACTGTTCCAAGGTCGTAACCCCTGTTATCACAGAGTTCCCAGTCACCGTGTTGTAGATTACTGTTTCTATGTCCTAATCCTTACTTTCACAGAGTTCCAAATTAATGTTTTATGGATAGCTGGTCCAAAGTCATAACTCCTGTTATCACAGAGTTCACAGTAACTGTTTTGCCGATAACTGTTACCAGGTCCTAACCCCTGTTATCAGAGAATTATCAGTCAATGATTTGTTGTTTACTGTTCCATGGTCCTCATTTCTGTTTTCGCAGAGTTCCAAGCCACTGTTTCGTAGATGAATGTTCCCAGGTCCTATCCCCTGTTATCACAGAGTGCTCACTTAATGTTATATAGATTACATTTCCCAGGTCTTAATCCCTGTTTTCACACAGTTCTCAGTCAATGTTTTGTCGATAATTGTTCTGAGGTCGTAATCCCTGTTATTACAGAATTTATAGTCATCGTTATGTTGATAACAGTTCCATGGTCCTTAGTCGTAGTCTTTCTATTTGTATTGCTATGTGTTCCCAGTCATTGTTTTGTCGATAACTGTTCCATCGTCCTAATCCCTGTTATCACAGAGTTCCCGGTCTCTATTTTGTTGATAACTGTTCTCAGTTCCAAGCCCCTGTTATAACAGAGATTCCAGTTAATGCTTTCTTAATAACTGTTCCAAGGTCCTTATCCTATTTTCACAGAGTTCCCAATCAATGTTTTTGGATAACTGTTCAAAAGTCACAATCCCTGTTATCCAAAGTTCCAAGAAACTGTTTGTCAATAACTGTTCCCAGGTCTTAACCCCTGTTATTACAGAGTTCCCTGTCACTGTTTTGTCGATAACTTTTTCCGATGTCCTAATCCCTGTAATCACAGAGTTCCCAGTTACTGTTTGGTCGATAACTGTTCCCAGGTCCAAACCCTTGTTATCACAGAGTTCCCAGTCACTGTTTTGTCGATAACTGTTCCCAGGTCCTGACCCCTGTTATCACACAGTGTCCAGTCAATATTTTGTAGATTACTGTTTCAAGGTCTTAATCCTTTTTTTCACACAGTTCCCAGTCAATGTTATGTAGATTACATTTCCCAGGTCCTAATCCCTGTTTTCACACAGTTTCCATTCAGTGTTTTGTCGATAACTGTCCCGAGGTCGTAATCCCTGTAATTACAGAATTTCCAGTCATTGACCCGGAACATTTTCAAGGTTGACAGTCCTGATACTTTTTTTAGTGCATATAATCAAACGAGAAAATAGAAGATATTTTACAGAATAGAAAATCAGTATGAAATTGTCTGTTTATAAAATGTACATATACTATTTATCGAAAATATTACAATTACATAATGAAAACACACTTATCACTCGTTATAACCGCATAGTCCTCTAATTATAACACTACAGTCTCTGTTCTTGATTTACAATACTTCCGCATACTTAGTCGATCCTGTTGAGTTAAAGAATATTTTCATTATAAATTATTTGTGTATGTGTGTGTGTGTGTGTAAATCAACACTAGTTCAAGCTTAAAGCTATTTTAATCGTTACACGTTTTCAATAGCCTTTGAAGAAACACAATGAGCGACTATTTGAAAAGGCTTTACGGTTTTGGGTTTAACGCCGTTTTCTTTTTATCCCCTGTTTCTGCTCCAAGGTGGAGTCCCTTTTATTATCTTTGTCTCATGCTGTAATAGGGGTCAAGGAAGAACATCCCCTCATACAGCTTACAATAAGTGCATATATAAAAGAGAAATAATATTCTATGAATAAAATTGTATATGTTCTCACTTTCATTCAATATTCACACATTGCTTTCATGCACTGTTTAAACAGGTCATTAAATCTATTAAATACTATATTGTAATTATTATCCTTTATATAATAATATTATGTATCTGGGAGATAACTGAAAAAGGGGGAGGGGGGAATAGAAGGGGGTTATCTGGCTTGAAGCTTTTGTTCTCGTTTTAATTTTCAAACATGCACGTTCATCAAAAGTGTCTTATATACAAAACTAAGTAAGTACGTCGTGAAAGAATTCCCAAGTTTCAATAAACTATATACGGCATTTAGAGTTTTAAAAGTGGAGATTATCTCATAATTAATCTGGGTTAAAACATCGCCCTTCCGCATATAACTGACGAACACTTTCGCATAATGTGTCGAAAGGTAAGTGGCAAGTAGTCACAAGGCTACGTTTATTGATAATTCAAGTAAATATGTATACAGCAAATGGGTTAGAACGCATGTTCTCCCAACTTAGTCATTTATTATAAATTTATAACCATGAGTCAATTGACAATGACTATGTTAAAATGAATTAAGTAAAATAAAATAATAGATAATAAAAAAGAACGATGGTATATTACATTATAGACTAGCGGAAAAACAAAAACAGCAGATAATTAAACAAAAATAATGCAGCTGAAAACGTTATGATCAGCATCCTCTATATAATTTAAACAGGTACAAAAATGTCATCTCATATTAGGCTTATTGTATGTAAAGTCAGGTACATAGATTACAAAACAAATTAGGATTCATTTCATTTAAAAATGAAATGCTAAATAACAAGTTTCTTGTGTGAGACAATATCAGTTATTTTACAATTCTTTGTTTTAATATATTCATGAACCACTGTGAAGACAACACATTTCCATCAAAATAAGATGTTTGGTATTAAATAGGTGAAATTCCCTTGTCAAGTGAAACAAGATGGTTCTCCGGTCCCAGAAAAGTGTGCAGCTACAATGTAAAACAGGTTAATTAAAGGTCATTTTAAATTATTAAGGGAAAGGTCATTGCTCAATTTACTAATAATTTACAAATATTCAATCTAGATTTAAAAGTCGATAGTGTAACAGTGTACTTAACCTCGTTAGCAAAAGTCCAAACAGAAATGAATTAAGGTTTGCATTTCTTGCTTCATTGTTCAGTCCGAGTGTTTATTATATTTATATTTTTAAATCATGTTACGCTTCAACAGATTAATGTAAAAAATGTTTACATGAATATCAATATGTATACTGCTCATATTTCTCTGAAAATGAGACCCAACCACACTCTCTGCATTAATTATCCAATGATATTGATCGGATAGTACCAGTTACTATTACCACTACTCTAGCAAAGATTTAAGCAATCATATCATCTCGGGAGTCTACAACCATTCCACACTATTAAACAGCATTCCAAAACTTTACGTACAGTATGTAAGACGGATACATTAAGTTTGATGCATTTCTACTTAAAGTAAATTCCAGTTGCCTTATGACACAAATAACCTCAGAGATGGATTAAACATAATATCACTATGGCTATTCCATAGACCCATTTTGGTTGCTTGATATGGCTGTCGACAAAATAAATGAACCGCAGTATTGTCGAACCTCGAAGTGTTTTAACGAATAATAATTGCTTAAGCTTCATCATCATTAAACTTAAACAACAACTGTTTAGCTCATGTAGATATAATGTTTAAATCGTGAAAATTTAATCGTATGTTATGAATTAGAACAACTACATCAACTTGCATTGTTTTGTAACCCGATCAAAGTGATTGTTTCAGACTCGAGTGTGGAAGAGGTTTTGATTTATATGTTTTTCAAAGTTATTTTATTTGCGTATTTGGTGCACAACGAAAGACAGTCAAGGTATACTTGGTTAATACGAATCTTTGGTGAGATTCCATGAAAACGATCATGGATCGATTCTCTTTAAATCTCATATAACAGAAGACAAGATCGCCACAGTTATTGCCCCTGATGAGGTAAGTATTACAATACAGTCGGGAAATGTGATATGATATTACAAAATAATAGTTATGTACAGTATCTCGCTATTTAGTTAAAGCTTATAACAGTAACACACATACACACGCACACAGAGACCATCGAATGGTGCATATTTACAATGACCTATATTTTATCTCTAATTTCTTGTTATCTTATACTGTGTTTGATATGTAGGCTTCTATATATGGACACATCAAATGTAATTTTTTATACAAATGGCGGATTTAGATACACTTAGTTTAAATGTTCGTCAATTTCCATTAAATGTCATGTTCAGATTGGGTTAAGCCATTGGAAGACACTAAATAAATATAATGTACATTTTAAAGTTATCCATTCCATTATTTACAAAAAACTAATCAGATGAGAATGTTAATGATATATTTTTAAATTTGAATGTGTTTTTCTGCACGAGGTACAGTATACATTCTAGAATATTCCAAATATGATTTTATGTTAAATAGATAGGTTAATTTATGTATATTATTGGTATAAGAGCATAATGTGATCCTTCAGATAGTCTTGTCAATTAGGAAAAAGGGTGATATTTAACATAACATGAGATAAGATACATAATGTAGCATGGACCGTTGACAAAGACATTATTGGTGGAATTAATATGTGTATATCTTAATGATTTTGTAAATATTCTATTGACAACGGGGACGGATATTTTTCTTATTTTGAATGTACTCTGTATATGTTGGTACTGTTAATGGGTTTGGTAACATAAAAAGATAACATTGCTTATGTGAAACTGTCAGCATATATTTAGACCATTGGAATAAGTTCGTTGTGATAGATACAATTAAAACTATTATCTTTATTATTTATCGCTAATCCCTAACCATAACAACGTTTATGATAACCACTACTGTTCTTTATTTAATTATTACATTATTAATTTGGTCTAAAACATGACATTTTTTTGAAGCTGACAAAAGTGTTATCTTATTTAATTAACCTGTTTCAAGAATAACAATTGCAATAAATTATTTTACCTATATAACAAATGATAAAAATGTTTATTATGACACATGACATTCAAATGAAAATGACACCAGATTTTTACCTACTTTTTTGTATTTGTTATCTTATTTGATTCTGCTCTTCAAGAGAGTGGTTCATAAAGAGTGGTTAGCCACAATCCAATACATATTCTTTATCCACTCAGTTCGTAGTACACGATATCGTGACAATGAAAATATATATTTTTATTTTTTTTTATTTTTTTGAATAAGGAAAACACGAAATGAGCTATTTTAATTACATTATTGAAACTTGTCTTAATAATAACGTAAATCACTAATTGTGTATTAACTTAAACTATGTTTATGGTTGCATGAACCACAATTATAAACAAGGAAGTTTGGAGGTATTCTATTGTCAAGCCGGAATACCGATTGACACCAATGATTATTTACACTATATCTTGATATGTTTCAATATATGACGGAAGTTTGGAGGTATTCCAAATTCACACCAGAATATCGTTTTATCAAAAATCGGAGATAACTTTATTTTAGATTTATAATATTTTATTTCAATAATTTTGAAATGGGGTTGGACAACAAGTTTTGTCAACTTAAATCGGCCCCATTCACTATAACTGTGAACGACACGACAAGCTAAACAACATGGTTAAAATACAGTTTGTATCACTGTATCCGTTTCGAATGGACGCATCCACCGATATTCACCATACGACTAAAACGAAAAACAATGCTATACACCATAACCGCCCCAGTATCATATATGCTGACAAGAACTATAAATTGAGATAGATCGAATACCGGGACAGGTATGAATATATTCATTACCGTATTAGAAATACGTTTGTAATATTGAGTGTCTTTCTACATCAATGTACTTGTAGCAGCTGGTATTTTGTTACATTTTCTGTTTTTATACGATAGAATATTACGCAATACTAGTTCAGATTACCGCCATTATAGTTATTTCTCTTTAATAGTTTTGTATATAAGTCGAAACGACCATGCATCGACATTAAAATTAATAATGAATTGACTAAATATACAGCATTTATAAGATACAATAGATAGAGTTGTTTATTAATAGTTGATTCGGAGAAGGAACCTAACGTTTTACTGATGTTATGGGGATTGACGTTCTTCATTTGAATTACATTATATCTGTTATATACCACTATTCGTTTTATTTCTAAGCAACCATGGTGATTGTTTTAGGAATAGTGTGAAGTTATACTAGCGTCCATATAACATACACGGATGAATTTCTTCTCACAACTATCAGGTTTGAAATGGCAGATTATGTGGTATGCAAACATTTTAAGAACCTTTAAGTGCTATGTAATCTAGTTTAAAGTATGTGTATACAATGCAAAAAATGGCAAGACAATTGATACGGTGCACGTATACATGTGTCAATAGTATAATTAAACAAACATATTAGTCTTTAACATAGCCATACATATATAGTATTGTCATTATATTTCAACTTGCAAAAATTTCCATTTGAACGAAATAACATATTATATATATATATATATATATATATATATATATATATATATATATATATATATATATATATATATATATTATTAATACATGTTATCAATTGCAAACACATAACATACTTATATTTATAGTTATTAATTGTCATGTTGATTTAAAATAAGAATATATTTAATGGGAGACAAACATTTAATCAATCAATAAATTTATACAATTACAGACATTCATTAGCTTTGTATAAACTGTTATCAAACCAAACTATGTATGTATTATTTAAAAATCAAGTGATGTGTTTGCAAACCTCTTTTCAAATACTCATTTATATTTGTTGGACATGCCCATAAAATACCCGCAAAGTACAAAATTTTTTTTTAATAGGAGTCAATTAATACATTTAAATTTTTATACATATCTACACGTTACGCCCTATCAAGGCTACGTTCAGCACGGTTAAACATGTTTGCTCTGTTTATAAAAGCAATTAACGCAAACAGTGATAAAACAAACGAAACAGAAATCGGACAACATCGGCACTGTCCTTCCATTTTCATTAATCACGTGACTAGCCAACACCGATCAGAGGTGTTGACTCTGTTAGCAAACATTGAAGGCGAACAAGTCGTTCAATTCACTTATGTAACTAAACGCTTGTAAAACGTTTAATTGAACTAAACATAGCCCAGGTGTTGTGAATCCGTATTCAGTGAAGCGTCTTTACAGTTATCGAGTGCAGTTGCGATATAAATCTATGAACAATGGAAGAATGGATCATATGACGCGTGTACACATAATAACGTGAGCATAAAGATAATGAGGAAGATGAGAAAGTAAATTTTTGCGAAATTCAATAAACATTTTGACAAATACAATTTGTACTAATTACACTATTCTAATTTACCATTTATATTTGAAAAACTAATCCTATTACTTATATTTTGATAAAAAGAAAATACAAAATACAAAAATATCATTTACCCGTCTTAGTGTGATAAACTTAAGTATTATTTGTTTTTTAAAAAAATATTATATATAAATCGTATCACAAAATACAGCAGTCCCTTATACATGTATCATCTGTTGACAGATCCCTGGGGTCGAGATAATGAAATCAATTTAAGCATTTGACAGAAACATTTTATGTTATCTGCTCATAAGGAGTAATGAAATATGCTATATTCCCCATCCCAAACAGGAACGGTGTAAGTGTATTCTATTTTAAAGCAATACAGAGTGAGATCCATGATTCCAGGGAATCGGAAAAAAGTATAGTCATACTAATTAATAAATAGCCAGATGGTCATTCTAGTAAAATCCTTGGTGAACACTGTTTGTAAATGAAGCATCAAAAATTCGTAAGATTAGAATAAGTTTACTTCCAGCAGAAGACATTCAAAGTACTACAATACAATACATTACATTAAATACTAGGAATAATAAAGACAGTACATACAGGAGCGACATTATAACCGCCGTCTTGTAACGGTCAGCAACGGGGACTTAACCCTGGTGTAACAGCAACATAACGATGTGTGGACATACAGGGAAGTTAGTGCCGTGGTATCTGTAGGACTCCTACTTAAATACTTGTATTATTTTATGCGAATGACATTATAATTTTTGGTCCAAACTCTGAAGAATTAAAGAATGTCTAAATATTCAAAAATACAGACAGGTAGATGGAAAGTTAAAATGGTAACCAAGTAATTGTTTTATGAAAAGTAGACATGGTATTTGAAAGCATGGATTTATATTAAATCAACATAAAAACATTCTCGTACTTATGCTTTATTTTCACAATGGTTGGTTCATTTAACGAAGCTCACAAACTATATTTAAATAATATTATGATTTTGTTCATTTATCTTCAATACATGTTCTGGAGTAATATGATAAGTAAACCACCCCTATATTAATTTACGCAAGCGAAATAATGGCGCATATTCAATCACATCAAATAGAACGGGTACAATGTTGTAAATTGTATCAGGTGTAACAATATCGACACAAAACGACTTTATTAACACCGACAAGGTATTAAACATTATCAATTGAAAATATTTACTTTAATATGTAGATATGTCGGAGATCTGTTAAATAAGTTAAAGTTTTATTATGTGTAGTTAGCCTAATGGGTTGGTGGTACAGATGTATTTCTTTCGGCATTGAAATAAAAACTGCGAGCTCATATATTCAAAATTATCATTAATTCTTAAACAATTTTTCAAAACTGATAGTCACATGGCTTTTTTCTATTTTTATACAGTAGATATGATGAACATTACAAAATTAAGGGGAAAAGTAGTAGTACCGTTCTACAAGACAGTTGTCAATGAGCTATTGCAATCAGATAACAAAACTTATACATTCAAAGCGTTTGAAATTAGAATTAAATTGATTGGATTGGATTGAACAGGTTTAAAATAGATCATTCATTTTAAAACGTCTGGGTGCATTGGAGTTTGCTATACAAATGATGTCCGTTCAATAACTTAAATATCAATATTAATGGAAAACCACCAATAGATTTTTAATTAATTTGACATATAATGGTACATTACATTATATTTGAAGGTTATGATTATTGAACGTATTCACAATAAACCCAATCTTGCCCAGAATACAAAACTGTAACTTAATATCATATGCACCTTTATTGTGTTTAAACTATTTTTATATTGTAAAACACACCCAGTGTCTTCCTTGGTAGAAGCATCAGAGGTATAAAAATGTTGACGAAAACCTTTATTGTAAACAGTTAGCTGATTTATCATCATTACGTGTTTACAATAAGTTAACGGTAACGAAAGATGTTCAAAAGTAGAGCATTTAACCAATGATCGGACGGCTGAAGGTTCGACTGTCACACGCGTCGTATTTTGTGTCCCTGAGCAAAATCTACTATCTGTACATGTAAGTAAATGATACTTAATACACATGTTACTATATGTAGTAACAAAAATGAGCATGTTTTAAGCAGGATATCGCTTTCACACGCTGGTTATGATTTATCGGCCAGGGCCAAAAATTCATAATTATAATCAGCCCGTTACTGTTGAAGTAAAATGTCACGCGACGGTTTTCGTTTCGTCTTGGTAATCCCATAATAAAAGGGTTAATGTCAGGAGAATATGAAGTATAGACTAGTTTTTCCCATTTATATTCCGCAAAAAGTGACGTCACACCCTGTAAAGTATGCGGTGTCGCGTTGTCGTGAAGTATGATTGGTCCTGCTCGTCTAGTTCTGTGCGCTTTTTACGTATGGCTGGTCGTTGTTTTTTTTAATGTTCTCCTTGTAGTTTGTGCTGTTGACCGTTTGCCGGTCTCGGTGAGTTCAGGGTATGCCACTCGGCCGATTGTCATTTCATCGATGATTCGTTTGATTTAATCCACGTCTCGTCTATGTCAACGATATTTGAAAGAAAGTCCCGACCTGCTGCATAGGAGCGCGAAGGAAGGTTGTCAAACGACTTTCAGTTTGATCGACGCTAGGCGACTGGGCGCCCATCGTGTGGCAACTTTACGCATTTATAAACGGTTCCGTATAATTGAATGAACAGATGCACACTTATGTCCAATTCCTGTGTTATTCTTAACATTTCAATCAAAAATTCATTAACTAATCTAGATACTCGAGAATATGAAAGAGAACATTACTTCTAATTACGTCGATACTCGATTTTTATGTAGCTGCGCTGTTCGATTGACGTGACCGCGTCTATGGTGCTTTAAGTGACGGTTAACGCTGAAAATGTGCAATAATTAACACGAAATTGATTCATTAGCATGTCTTACAATTCTCGAGTTTGAATTATATTATATTTGAATGAATTGAACTATTTAGCCATAGTATACGAGCGTCATTTATAACCTTAACCCTTGGGTATTGTAACCAAACATGTATATTAAATATATTTATACATGACAAAGACGGGCCGAAGCCCGAGGGCCATTATTAATTTGGGCCGATTATCACCCCTCGGCCCAGCTCTGTCGTGTATCAACCTCTAAACTATTTACATATAGTATATGTGTGACGAAAACGCCTTGTCTCTATAGAAATCCATAACATCGTTATATTTTTTCCACTGACCTACTTTTCTGTTGGTTGATAACTTTATATATATCAATTATATATGAATAGTCTTAGTATTCCTTATTGTTTATTAAGTGGCATTAATGAACGTACAGAAAACGTAGTAAATAAACTATAGGCAGATGCCTATTGTATTATATAAAGAACACTAATTCATTGGAATCGCATAATCTCGAACATCATTAAGTGGTTTCGAACAAAGCTAAGAATGTCAGATTGAAGTCATGTGACTAGGCCATGTGACTTTTGCTATATAAGCAGCCGACCGCCAGTATTTTTAGTCGGTCTGGTGTTATAACTCGACGGAGAAGGAGCTGCGAGAAGACCTTAATTATTTTTTTTATTTTGGCTTTACAATATTGGGACTTTGGACCTAGTGTCACGAGAGAATGAGGGATTCTCAGAAGTGCAGTGTTTACTCAGAGTTGAAGAACCCTGTTTCGGGTCGTAGTCTGTTTAGTGCCATTGTTTGTCTCAGACAGGTGTTGGGAGAGGTTTGAAACATTGCCGCAGGACTAAATTTATTTATTTAAAAACAGTCCTGGGCAAGGGTTTGCAACGGAAGTGCGAAGTATTAGCGCTGCTCTGGGTTTCGAGTTGGAAGTGCTGCGGAACTGGTTTTATTTGGTTAAAACACAGTAATGAGCATCTGTTTGAGGGTGCTGCAGAACTAGTCTTATTTATGAAACAGTTCTCGGCATGGGGGTTTAGTGTTGGTTGAAACGTTAGTTTGAAACCTTTGCAAATTGGTTTTATACGCATTAGTTAATTATACGTGATTCTTCTTTTTAAAACACGAATAATTTGTTCAATCATTTGTCATCCAATTATAAAGCAAAATAGCTTGAGAATAAATAGTTCACCATTTATCTTAAATCAAACGGCAATTAGCCAAAGGGAAATTCTAATATATTACATTTATTAATATTTGTGTGCATAATTCGCTCAGTGCACGTTACATATGATTGAGTAGTAAGACAAGTATAACTTTGTATGTTGGCGACTGTATTTTATGTACTATCTTCCGTTATGCTATTTCAAATTATCGTTATTATAGTTCATCCACCTAACAAAAGAGTCACCTCTTACAAATTGCAGTAACTTGAATTAACATTTATCCAATAAAAACATAGTTGCAAGTCCAAATTGTCTTTGTGGTGAAATTGAGGACACATATCATTATTTATTCAGGTGCAGACTATTTCACCAATATTGACAGAGAATGATGACTGAAATAAAATTATCTTATCCACATGATCTTTCCTTGAATGATTTTCTGTATGGTAATAAAAATCTTACATTAACCGACAACAACTCGATTTTCATGACAGTTCAAAATTATATTATAAATACCAAACGTTTTGAGTACCGCACACAGTTAAATAGATAATGACTTGTCATGTTTTTTACTTACTTGATTATAACAACACGTCTCTAGTTGATATTGGATAGTAAGAAATAATGGTTAATGAATGGACTGGAATGATAAACATAAACTTGCAAAATACCTATCCCTTGTATCGGAATGAATCAATAAAGAAAATAAAATCAGTGGAGTCTCTTTCTTTCCTTGTCTTCAACCAATACTCTCTTTTTTATTTTTTGAAATTCCGAATTAACCATTATTTCTTTAATCAATTCTTGCACATTTGGCCAGTTTGAAATTGTTTCGGAACAATATGATAAAGTCTATAAGAAATGTAAAATAACTGTTATGGAAGCAAATTTACACAAGCTTCTAAAGCTTTTTTCTGTATCCTTTCCACATAATTCGTTAAACGTATGACTTTATTGTTAAATGTATGCTAAATATATGTACTTATGTGAATAAAATATTGTTTAAACTAGTCAGGAGTGTTGACGCTTTGTTTATACAGATAAGTTTAAGCGGCCATATATATATCTCTTTAGCAGCAATTTGACTTAAACAACCATACTTTATATCTTCAAATTTATGCTAACAAAGCTAATTAACCTGTATTAAGCAGAATTTGTCTTTAAAAAAATAGTTTCATTGAAAACACCCTTGATTGTAATGCAATTAATTGTTGGCGGTCAAGATGTTATCAATGACATCAAGAAGGAAGTATTTACCTTGGCAACAAATCAATATTGGTGGTCTGAAGGAAGGGTTTATTCATTCTTTATATAGTGTTTAAATTGAATGTTTTAACTTATTTGATCAAATCTCTATTTAGTTCAGTATTCATTGGCTATTAGTTTGATACTCCAATTGGCTGATCACTAAAGTCTTTTATTCAAGAAGGAAGCATGATTCGCTATAAATATCATTAGCTGACAAGAAGCTATCACACGCTTTTATATTTCATGGAATTACGGGTCTGGTTTATAACGTTTACTTACATATTAGATATTTTACACTTGTGTGAACTATTTATCAAATATATATATATATATATATATATATATAACGAATTGTACTACTTCGCCAGTTACAGGGTGTTAAGCGCCGTATATGAACTAAAGGTGTGTCCTGTTAGAAATAAAAAACAGAAGGTAAGTAGGTGGTATTAACCTTATTATAGAATTATTCAGTTTCACCTATTTTCGTGAATGCAAGTTTAACGATATATATTCTAGACTTTTAGGAAAAAAATATAATTACAGATTGTCGAGTTTATAGCATATACTTTCTTGGTGTAAATGTAATTGATGGCAAACATAAATGTCTCATGATTGTGTATTACATTCGTTGTATTCTCAAACTGATAGTTTATTTACTTAAATTAAATAATACATCTTCTTTTTCTTATGAGCTTTGTATTTAACTGCTCAAACGTGTTTTTTTTTCTGTTTTACAAGAAATTTTGATTTGAAAAATACTCGGAAAATATGATCAAATAGGACATTTACTAAACATTTAACTTAAACGGCAACGTTAACATCCACTTAATATTCAAGACATGTAGAAAAAAAATAATAATGTTATTCGTTAATAAAGAAATAAATTCATGCACAAGTAGCGCATATCAAAGGCGGTATCGATTATAACTACCATGATTAAAATTCTCGCCCCTATCGGTTCTTTGTTGTTCTGTGTTGAAGTCGAAAAAAACAAATTGTTAATTGTTTCATTGATACAGGTATTGCATTATACTGATCGATATATGTCTTTGCAAAGCCACAACAAAATATGTCATAGTTTTATAGACAGTGGTTGCACACATATGCAAATACTCATCGATACAAAAATAAACTTACAAAAATATCAACTAATCATAATACTTCTTTTATTATGTCGTTACTCAATACAAGTCTGAAATGAATGTGTTTCAAATCTGCCGTGACATGCTATTTTTTTTAATGATTTCTTATACCGATTCAGCGTCACAATGCGCGCAATGACTCTGAATTTGTTTTAAAGACTAAATATCAAATTCACTTTAACCAATAAATGTATACGATGTTTATCAAATAAATGAAATTGAGTCATTATATATATCTATATTTTGATCCGAGAAAGAAATCTCAAAAAGTAAGAAATATATTGTTTTAATATTGTATATCATATTCTTTTAAAAGCAATTTACCTCCGGTAATTACTTATATTATCTTTTTATATTTGATTATTTAAACCAATGAAGCAAGCCTTAACATTTTAAGAGTTTAATTATTATTTTTATAATTCGACTCAACGACTGAATAATTTATTTAAATAGTACATATTAAATTCATACAGTTCCTTCCTTTACCAAACCCTCCCTATTGAGAGATTAAGACTGCGTATTTAAATGGCACAAAACACAGCATATCACGCTGTGCTATTATCGGCTAAACTTATCAAATTGCATGCACACTGATGTGTTTTATTGATAAGAAACACAGTATACGTCACGCTGTTTATTGACCAGTCAAGCTGTGCGCAATATTGCTATAAAGACGACGCTTAGATATGTGATTGGCCGATATGTTAACTGTGGCTATGCGATACTTATTTACATATATTGTTTAATATACAGTGACATATTTAATGTATTATATTGTAACTTTACTTATACAAAAAAAAATGCATTTTAATATCACCGACCTACAAATTCATTTATTGAAGATGGGTTACAATGACGTAATATAATGAATAGTTATAGTTTATATTTAAGATAAAAATAGAAAGTTTGGCAAATATTGATTACAATTTTGCAGTCACGAAAAGTGTATCTAGAAAACACATCGGATATATTGAATTGTAACTACTAACTTGACCCTAAAATCCTGGGAACAGACATTCATAAAGACAGCTATACAACATTTATTCACAATCATCTAAATAAAATTGTTTTATACACCGATCACTATATGCTGCTGAATCCGCGATATACTGTCCTATCTTGACTCTATGAATCCTGAAAACAGACATTTTAAACGACTGTTGTTTAACATTTAATGAAAATCATCTCAATAAAAATGTTTTATACACCGAACATTATACGCTGGCTGCTGAGACAGCGATATACTGCAATTACAACGTGACTGCGTGAATCCGCTGTCTGAAGCCATGACGAAGGTTATTTAACGGATATTGACCCAAACTCGATTATCTTATCACTCAGCTGTCATAATAGTCTTAAATAATAAATTTACAAGCCACAACAACTGCTTCTACATAGCTGTAAGGGTTGGGTGGGAGGGATTTTTAGCAATATATATATATATATTTCTTCATAGTTCAAGAGCCGTAAAAAAAACATGTCGAATGGATATTGTTTTTGTTGAAAAGAAACAGCAAGCCGGAGTCACCGTTCGAATCACTTTTTCATTATAAACACCACTAGTCAGCCCCCTTCAATAACCCGATTAAGTCTTTTAAACGACAAATTCTATTATTGAATATGGGTTATAAAAATGACATCACTTTATGAATAGTTATAGTTTATATTTATTGTCATAAATGGCCATGGCCTCAAGACAATAATAGAAAGTTTGGCAAATATGGATTACAATCGTACAGTTACGAAAAGTGTATCTAGAAAACATATAAGATATATTGAATTGTAACTACTAACCTGACTCTATGAATCCTGGGAACAGACATTCACAAAGACAGCTGTTTACCATTTAGTCACAATCATCAAAATAAAAATTGAAACTGGCCATTTCAATTGCTTTATCATAATATGTGTAATGAACTCTACATAAATTATCACTCTTCTGCCTTGAGGATATGAAAAGTGATGTATTAATCTAAAGGTTTTATCCTTTGTTTGGCACAATGACGATGGGCGACAGCTTTAGTTTTGTAAAGGGGTTGCTTTCGAATGGGCCCGCCATTCGACCTAAAGCTACTTCCTTGAATATTAAATTCAACGCTTCTTTTTCATTACTTTTATACAAAAACAATATTTTTACAAGCAATAAAGATTCTTGGACCTGAATAATGCAAAGGAAACCCGTTTTTACAACCAGTTATTAATTCTTTTTTTTTTTAGGGTGGGGGGGGGGGGGGGTGCTTCTAGTTTAGGATCGTAGCTTAAAACACGACATAAAGATCAAATTTGATTGGTGTTTGACCGAGGACCAACGAATTCCAGAGACCCCTTGGAGAACCTCGAACTGGTGCATTGGCTCTGAAACTTGCTCGAACGGGGAACCTTTGTGTAGATGAAAAATTGGGCACTCGCTGACCATCGACACCATTCCTAAAATAAGGACCATTCATACCGAACTGAGATGAACCGTTTACATTGCAACGCCAGTAAAGATGATTTCCAGAACAGCCCGTGCAAATGTGCATGTCTGTTTGCTACAACGTCCATAATTGAAGCCATAACATTTTCGAGCAGATTTGGAACCGTCACTGAGTGTATACGTATGGAATATATACATCAACCATAGTTCCTGGTCTTAATACTTCAACTTTTAATAGAGTTGTTTTTGCTCTAAACTGTTCATCATAAAGCTTCCACCATATGCCACAATACTGCTGCGCACCAAGACAGACTGTGTTCATGTATTTCAGTAAGCCCTGAACATATTCTGGGTGGCTTATTGTATATATACTAATACAAATTTTAAAAGGCATCAGACTTCTTCCTTATGTCAATGATCTTCGTAGGTGGAACCCTTGACTGCAACACCAACTTCCCCTCAACCACAGAGACCCTGTATCTGGAGTCTCCAGCATGTGAAGAATTGCTGATGAGCAATACCAACTCAACAAACGCCCCGTTCATTATTTTTAGTTTTGTGGTGGCACCTGCATTAACACCCAAAGTGTCATCATAGCTTAACAAATTATCCCAGTTATTCCTAAGTAGCGGTGCCAGAGGAGCTTGTAGTGGTACTGGCTCATTTATGGCTTGAATGACCTCCACTAATTGGGGTATCACCTGCCTCACGACCTCCCGTAACTCCTGGAGACTCCACTAAATCATTATTTCTTCTTGCTGCGGGTGCCGTACTGGCTCATAGATCGGCGCTTTAACATGCTTGTAGTTATAAATCTGGAAACATTACTACAATTTTAATCTCCCTTTTCCTACATATTTATCACAATTCTTTGTTATTTTTTTTACTATTTAAACAATGTAAAAAGTTGACTACTAAGTGAACCGCTTTAAATTCGAATCCCAACAAAGCAAATGTGCTCCTGCTCCTGAACAATATACCTTATCACACGGTACCACCTTGTTTAATACAGGAAGCCATCGAGGGAGAAGTGTATAAACAACTGTTTTGTTTTAATTTATTTATTTATTTTTTTATTTTTATTTATTTATTTATTTATTTATTTATTTATTTATTTATTTTATTAATTTATTTATTTATTTATTTATTTATTTATTTATTTATTTATTTACCCAAGGGAGACAATTACTATTCAAATCTGATAAAATACTACCAATTGTTACTTCCCTTGATTGCAATAAATTTCTTTTCCGACGTGTCAATGGTCATTTACCTATATTCACTATTTATAGGTGAAATTGAATAATAATACGGTTAAAATTGAACCTACAGTACTAATCATAATAATTTTAAGTAATCCAAGAACACAATATATAACGGATACTGTAATACCATGAAAACCGACTAGTAAAATTACCACAACAACGAAAAAACAACATGTTCAAATGAAATATCGACAAAACAAGCTACATTATATATTAGCACTCCTTCTGGTTGGGTGGGAATGGTTGTTTCGGTCTGTATGAAATCCATCTAAAACCGCTTTCATCAGTAAAACAACTCTCCAAGAGCCGTAAAAAAGACATGTCGAATGGATACCGTTTTTGTTGAAAAGAGAAAGCAAGACGGAGTCACCGTTCGAATCAATTTGTTATAATAAACACCACAAGTCAGCCGACTTCAACTACCAATTTAAATCTTTTATACGACAAATCCTATTGTTGTTGCTTGTGTTGAAGATTGACCAGTTAATCAGTTTTAATTTATATCTCTTATTCACTGTACGTTACTTATTGGTATATATTTGTCACTACAGTCGTGTTAATATCTATCTTTTAGATGCTAGCAGTGTTAATGCATATAATATGTAGACATGGAAGAACACTATATCAAATTACTACAATAATAATGTCATGTAGTATTTGATTTGTAAGGACTAGAGTTGAATTTATACTTGATATTATGTATACCCTTTTCTAGAATTGGTTGTGAACTTGATTGTTGTATCAAATATGAATAATGATTGCAAGTGAACAGTACCATTTAAATAAATATGGTATGGTTTGCCAAATTATTGCTAATTTTGAGATAATACTAATCATTTTAAATTACAATGATGATATTAGATTGAATAAAACGTGTCTGGTATTTTGTTTGATGGTATGGCGCAAGTTCTACGTATAATGCATTGTAACTTAACAACACGAACATGCAGTGGTATAATTAAACTACTTTGTCTATATAATTAATAATTAAAATCAATAATGCTTTCACCTAAAAAAAATCATTACTCAATACATTCTTAGGTTATAATATCTATTTACTCTATATTAACCAACTAATATATAAAATTTATTTTGGATATGGCAGCGTGTAAAAAAACACATCAAAAAAAAAAAAAGAAGGAAATTTAAAAAATGTTATCATGTCATAAAAACACCTTTTGTCACACCCTTATTCCATTTTATTATCCTATTTCATACCATCACATTCTGTCATGCCCCTATCACATGTCATGTTCATATCCCTTTTCATACCATCTTCTCCTGTCACGCACCAATGTCATGCTCTAATCCTCTGTCATACCATTCTGTCATGTCGCCATTCAATGTCATGTTATTATCCTGTCATAGCATCACCTTCTGTCATTCCAACATCCAATGTCATGTTCTTATCCCGTCATACCATCATCTACTGTCACGCCACCATCCAATGGTATGTTCTTATCATGACATACTATCACCTTCTGTCATGCCACCATCCAGTGTCATATTCTTATCCTGCCATACCATTACCTACTGTCATGCCAAAAGCTCATACTATGTTCTTATCGTCTGTCATAACAACACATTGTTTCACGCTCTAATCCCATGTCATTATCTCATCGTGCCATGCCATCATGGTATATACCATACATACCATCACCTTTTGTCACGCCCTCATCCCATGTCATGTTCTTATCCGCTCCATACCGTCACCTTCTGTCATGTTACCATCCCATGTCATGTTACTTTTCTGCCATACCACCACTTCCGTCATGCCCACATTCCATGTCATGTTCTTAGCCTCTGTCATATTATCACCTTCTGTCATGTGACCATCCCATATCATGTTAATATCCTGCCATACCACCACCTTGAGTCACGCCCACATCCCATGTCATGTTCTTACCATCTGTCATACTATCACCTTCTCACAGGTGACCATTCCATGTCATGTTATTATCCTGTCATACCAACACTTTCAGTCATACGTACATCCCATGTCATGTTTTTATCCTCTGGCATACTATCACTTTCTGTCACGTGACTATCCCATGTCATGTTTTTATCCTGCCATTCCATCACCTTCGGTCACGCCCTTATCCAGTGTCATGTTCTTATCCTATGCCATACCACCACCTGCCACATTACCATCCCATGTCATGTTTTATCCTGCCATACCATCCTTCTGTCATGCCACTTTTCCATGTCATGTTCTTATTCCCTGTCATACCATCACCGTTTGTCATGCTCTCATCCCATATCATGTTTTTATCCTCTGTCTCACCATCACCTTCTTCCATACAACAATCCTATGTTCTGTTCCTATCCTGCCATACCATCACCTGCTGCCATTCCGACATCTCATGTCAAGCTCCTATCCTCTGTCATACTATTACCTTCTATCATGCCCTAATCCCATATAATGTTCTTATCCTCCATCTGATCATCACCATCACCTTCAGATTTGCAACCATCACATGTCCTGTTTTTATCCTACCATACCATCCTTCTGTCATGCCACTATTCCATGTCATATTATCATCCCCTGGCATACCTTCATCGTCTGTCATGCTAACATCAAATGTCCTGTTATTATCCTGCTATACCATCACCTACTATCATACCCTCATCTCATGTCATGTTCTTATTCTCTGTCATACAATCATCTTCTATGATGCTACCTATTTATGTCATGTTCATATCCTACCATACCATCACCTCCAATCATGCCACAACCACATGTCAAGTTCTTTTCCCTTTCATACCATTACCTCCTTTCACGCCACCATCCTCATGTTCTTATTCCCTGTCACACTTACACTTGTTGTCATGTCACCATCATATATCATGTTCATATACTTTCACATTATGACATTCTTTCATGCCCATATCCCATTTTGTGTTCCTATATTCTGTCATACTATTACGTTTGGTCACACCCTCATTTAATGTAATGTTCTTACCCTCTGTCATACCATTGTATGTCGTGTTCTTATCCTCTGTCTTAACATCACCTTCCGTCACGCCCTAAGCCAATGTTGTGTTCTTATTCCTGTCATACCATCGCCTTCTTTCATGCTAACAATCCATGTCATGTTTTTATCCTGCCATACTATCGCCTTTTATCATATTCTAATCTCATGCCATATTCTTATACTCTGTTATACAATCACATTCTGTCATTCTTCCTTCTCTTTTCATGTTCTTGTCCTCTGTGATACCATTACTTTCAGTCATGAAAGCATCCCATGTCATGTTAAATCCTGTTATGTCATCACATTCTACCATGGTACATGGTATCATACAATAACCTTCTGTAATGCCACAATTTCATGTCAAGTTCTTATCCTCTGTCATTTCATCAACTTCTGTCACGCGCTCATCACATGGCATATTCTTATATTATGCCATACCATCACCCTCTGTCATGCCACCAGCACATATCATAGTTATATCGTGTCATACCACCTCCTTGTGTTATGCCTGATTCCATGTTATGTTTTACCACCTGTCATACTATAATCTTCTGTCATGACATCATCCCATGTCATGTTCTATTCCCCTGTCAAACATCACCTGCCACACCTTCATTTAATGTTATGTTCTTGTGCCTTCTCATACTAATTCTGTCATGCCACCATCCCATGTCATGTTTAACTTCCCTGTCATAGTTGCTCCTTCTGTCATGTCGCCATCCCATGTCATGCTCTCATCCCTTGCCATACCAACAAGTCCTTATCCTGCCACACCGCCACCTTCTGTTATGCTATCACCCCATGTCATGCTTTTATCCTGCCAAACATTCACCTTCTGTCATGTCACCATCCCATGACATGTTCTTATCCCCTGTCATACAATCACCTTTTGTCAAGTCACCATCCCATGTCATGTTCTTATCATACTGTACCTTCACTTTCTGTCACGCCAACACCTAATGTCATGCTCTTATCCTGCCATACGTTCACTTTCTGACAAGCCACCACCGCATGTCATGTTATTATCCTGCCATACTTTCACCTTCTGTCACGCCACCACCCAATGTCATGTTTTTATCCTGCCATACTTTCACCTTCTGTCACGCCAAAACCCCATGTCATGTTCTTATCCCCTGTCATACCATCACAATCTGTCATGTCACCATCCCATGTCATGTTCTTATCATACTGTAACTTCACCTTCTGTCACGCCATCACCCAATGCCATGCTCTTATCCTGCCATACCGTCACATTCTGTCACGCCACCAACCCATGTCATGTTATTATCCTGCCATAATGTCACCTTCTGTCACGCCACCACCCCATTTCATTTTATTATCCTGCCATACTTTCACCTCCTGTCACGCCACCACCCCATGTCATGTTCATATCCCCTGTCATACCATCACATTCTTTCATGCTACTATTATATTTTATGTTCTTATCATGCCATACCATCACCTTCTGTCACGCTCCAATTGTTATGTCATTACATGTATCCTCTGTCTGACCAACACCTTTTCTTATGTCTCATGTCCCCATCCCATATCATGTTCTTATCTCGTCACACCATCACCTCTTTTCATTTAGCCAACTCATGTCATGTTCGTAGCCGCTCTCATACAATATTTTGTCATGCCAACTTCTCATGTCATGTTCAAATCCAGCCATACCATTACCTGCATCCTATGCCATATTTCTGTTCTGCCTTGCCATCACCTTCTGTCAAATCACAATCCCATATCGTTTATTTATCCTCTGTCATACCACTACCTTCTGTCAAGCCCTCATCACATGTTATGATCTTATCCTTTGAAATACCATCATATGTCGTATGACCATTCCATTTGATTGCCATATCCCTCCATACCATCACGTTCAAGTCATCTTCTGGCATGCCACCATCCCATGTCATGTTCTTTTACAATCATACTATCACCTTCAGTCATGCCACCATTCTATGTCATGTTCTTATCCTGCCACACCACGATCTTCTGTCACGCCATCACCCCATGTCATGATCTTAATCTTTGTCATACCGTCCCCTTCTGTCATGCCACCACTCCATTTCATGATCTTATCCTGCCGTACAACCATCTTCTGTCACACCACCACGACATGTCATGCTTTTAATCGGTCATAACTTCACCTTCTGTCATGTCACCATCTCATGTCATATTTTTATCCCCTGTCTTACCATCACCTTATTTCATGCTACTCTTCCGTTTTATGTTCTTATCATGTCATACCATCCCCTTGTGTTACGCCCTCGTCCATTTTTATGTCATTATCCTCTGTCTGACCATCACCTTTTCTCATGTCTCATGCCCCCATCTCATGTCATGTTCTTATCTCATGCCACCATTCAATGTCATGTTTGTAACCACTCTCATACAATCTTTTGTCATGCCACATTCTCATGTCATGTTCTAATCATGCCATACCATTACATTCTGTCATACCCTCATCCAATGTCACATTCTTAGCCTGCCTTGTCGTCACCTTCTGTAAACTCACAACCCTATGTCATGTTCTTATCCACTGTCATACCAATACCTTCTGTCACGCCACTATTCTATGAAACGTTATTATCCCTGTACAACGATCACCATCTAGCATACCCTTATCACATGTCATGTTCTTATCCTCCTTTATACCATCACCTTCTATCATGCCATCAACTCATGTCATATTCTTTTCCTGCCATACCATCAACTTGTATACTGCCACAACCCTATGACATGTTCATAACCCCTATCATACCATCATCATATGACATGCCAGCCTCCAATATCATGTTCATACCTTCCATACATAAATTTCTTTCCTGTCTCAATCCCATGTCATATTCTCATTCTCTGCAATACCATCATATGTCGTTCCACCATTTCATGTGATGGTCTTATCCTGTCATACCATCACGTTCTATCATGCCACCATCTCATGTCATGTTGTAATACCCTGTCATAACATCACTTTTTGTTTTGTCATGCTACCTTCTAAAATCATGTTCTTATTCTGCCATACCCTCATCCCATGTCATGTTCTTATTCTCTGTCATACCATCACCTTCTGTCATGCCACAATCTCATATCATGTTCTTTACCTGCAATACCATCACCTTCTGTTATGCCACAATCCACTGTCATAAAAGTACCTTTTGTCAAGCCCTCATCTCATGTTATATTCTTATCCTCTTTAATACCATCACTTTCTCTAGTGCCACTTTCCCGTATCTTGATTTTATTCTGCCACAATGTCACCTTCTGCAACGCCATCTACCCATGCAATGTCATTGTCCTCTGTCATAACATCACTTTTTCTCGTGCCACTATCCCGTATCATGTTTTTATTCTGCCATACTATTACCTTCTGCCACGCCGTCTACACATACAATGTCATTGTCCTCTGTCATACAAACATTTTCTCTCATGCCACCATGCCATGTCATGTTCTTATTCTGCTATACCATTAACTTTAATCGTACCCTCTTCTCATGTCATGTTACTGTAATCTGTCATACCATCACCTGATGTTACGCCCCAAACCCATAGCATGTTCTAATCTCTTCTCATACCATCACCTTCTGTCAAGACCCGATCCCATGTCATGTTCTTATCCCCTGTTATGCCATCTCCTTCTGTCACTCCCCATCCCATGTCATATAACTATTCCCTATCATACCATCAAATTCTGTCAGGCCGTAATCCCATGTCATGTTCTTATCTCATGTCATACCATCACATATTGTGGTGCTATAATCCAATGTCATGTTCTATTCCTCTGTCAAACCATCATCTTTTGTCAAGCCCTCGAAACATGTCATGTTCTTATCCATTGTCATACCACCACTTTCTGTCACGAATGCATCCCCTGTCATTTTCTTATTCCCTGGCATACCATAACATTCTGTCATGCCACCATCCAATATCATGTCCTTATTCCATGCCATGTTCTTATATCCTGTCACACCATCACCATCTGTTACACCCCCATACATTGTCATGTTCTTATAATATTCATCCCATGCCATATTCTAATCTTCTGTCATACCATCACCACATGTCATGTCCCAATTCCATGTCATGTCCTTATCCGCTGTCATCCCATCACCGTCTGTCATGCCCTAATCCCATGCCATGTTCTCATCTCTTGTCATACCATCACCATCTGGCATGCCCCCATCCCATGTCATATTCTTATCCCGTCACATTCTGTAATACCACGATCTCATGTCATATTCTTATTCCCTGTCATACCATCACCTTTTGTCACGCCTTCATTCAATGCCATGTTATTATCCCATGTCCTACCACGACCTTCTGTCACGCCCTCATTCAATGCCATGTTCTTATCTCCTGTCATTCCATCACCTTCTGTAACACCCCAATCCCATGTAAAAGAAACCAAAGAAAATGTTAGAATCAGTTAGCAAAGCAGATATTTCAAGTTTAGTGCAAACAAATATCAAATAAAGTTGGAAAAGTAATTAGACAAAATATTTGAACCATTTAAATTTCAATATTAATACAATAGAAATATTCCACTAGAATCAGTTAGTCAGCCACTTAAAATTTAGATGGGGGAATGAAATCAGCTAGCCAATTATTTCACTTGGGCTAATTATTAACTAGAGAATAGTGTGTGTATGTGTGTGTGTGTGTGTGGGGGGGGGGGATTTCCTGCTTCGGGTAAAGAATTGGCTGGCTGATATCTTCCCAGGGAAACATATAGACGGGGAAAGACGTTTCGGGTCTGCACAAAAAAAGTATTTCTTTTATATCTTAGGTGTTGCATGTGGTTATAATGTTTTTATATTTCAAAAGTGATAATAGTATTAAGCGGTGCCAAGCATTAGCTTAAAAAGACCCCATCTTACAAACTCTATACAGGGTCATTTAAGCCACATCGAATACATTGTGCCTGTACACGTCCTTACCCCAAGATCATAATAAAACGTCTAAGATGACTTTAAATCCATACATTATATGTCCATTCAACCAAAAAAGAAAACACTTTTACAAACCAAAACATAATATTCCATCAATACTTGAATATTCTGAAGAAAGTTATATATTTAAGCGTAATTGATAATTATTTCTGTTATTAAAGCTGCCACCGTACGCATGTTGCTAAAGATTATTTTTAATGCAAAGCATTTCGTCCATAATTATCTAAACCTATCACAGAGAAGGACAGTTTTTTCGGCATCATGTGTTCAACTGGCAACAGTATGAAGTAAACACTTATATTGATAACTATTTGCTCAAATAAAGGTCCTTTTTTTTCTTGATATATTGGGGTTTATGATATATATTATGTTGCATTTAAAAGCGAAAATGGGTTAACATTTGTTAAAAATTGACTTTTCGTTAAACTTATCATCATAAATTTCGCTATTTTTTATAAGGCATCTACACAAGAACGAGACGATGTAATATAAATAGTATTAAAACATATTTCTATGGTGGATGAATCATATTTACAGTATCAAACACAAAGATGTTTAGGAACATATTTATCTAAACTCTGAGTCGAAATTATAAACATTTTAAAGGTCAGAAAAAAAGGTTTTAACAATTAAAGATATAATCAAACATTGAAAAATACAAATGCTTACACCTTGCTCCTTAAATAAACTTTATAAAGCAATACTGTTATCTAATTAAGGGTATATTATTGTTATTATAATCTATTTATATCACAAGTTTAAATGTCTAGTTCTACAAATAAAATAATTGGTCTATAATTTGCACGTAATGTCGTTTAAATTGTTGACGGATTATCGCACGAGTTGCGTTTATCTTACCTGTGCTGCAGACTTGAAAATATGTCAGTACCTTACTTAATTGATTGAATAGCTAAGAATTGAATTTCATTTGTTGAAGATCCGTGAGATATTACCTTGACATTAACCACGTGCTTGTTAAATGAGCCGAAATTAGATTCAGGTAAATGATGCACTTTGCAAATTCATATTTTACAATTGTTCAACAAATATTTATTTCTTGTTTTCATATTATTAATGTACCAAGTCTTATACATACATGTTCTATCTATCAATTATAAAGCATCTTATGGCAATTCAACTAGTGTATCTGTATGTTTAAGTTGATTGACAGGACAGCAAAAGTCACAAAGAAACGGGAAACAGACTCAATATAATCTATCATAATATATCGCAAACACCAATTTTATAGTAAAATGTATCCAAAGCATTGATCGTTCACGAGAATGCGATCAAGGAGTATGATCGACAGAATTTCAATATCTTAAAACATCACTTAAAACATGGCTACGATTATAAGAAAGTATGCAAGGCGTGTGCTTAATTTCGCTACCCTATGTTTTTTTGTTTTTTTGTTGTTGTTTTTTTCAATCACTGAAAAGTGATCCATTTAATTACCCCGTAATAGGTCTGTGAGGGTCGAGGTGGGCCATCCCTCAACAAACCGTACAAATATATATATCTGTCAAGTTGTAACATACATTCATATATATACACTGAAAGGAAAAAGAAAGCATACATTTTGGTTTTTGAAATTATTTCATTATTGACTAAGTTTATTCATGTGATGAAAAAAAAAATTTTTTTCTTATTGTTTTGCCTTGAAATGTATTAGATGTTTGTTTTTTGATTCAACAAATATACAAAATTTATATGTAATACATTTTTTGTTCCTTGACCTGTCGACGTTTATAGGTATGTATACTTTCTTTTTCCTTTCACCGAATACACATATATACATTAATCTTAAAGGAACACACCATTCTAAACAAATTATAGATTGTAGCTCGAGCTAAAACAAAAATCAAACAGAAATAAAATATAATTTGACACAGCAGATGATAGTATAAGACAATTATGTTGTCTTATGACTTCAGGAGATTTTTCTCTCTTAAGTCTATAGTGGCTGGCTTGGTGTAGGACCTTAATAAATATTAAATATGTATTTTGGTGTATCGCTTTTTATAGAAAAGATAAAATGGCAATAATTACATGAATTTTATTATATTGGGGTTGTTTTTGTGTGTTTATTTTTATTAGAGGTATCTATAATTGGAATGGTATGTTGCCGGTGGTAACTCAACCCCAAATGTCGGTGGTAGGCATGGGTGACACTATGTCGTGTCACAGGTTCTTATAAATCCTCATTTATTAAATCACTCTGATACGATCTTCTGTAATACAAACAATGCATTCAATCAATAACAATACATTCAGTCAATTACAATACGTACATACATATCAAAACATTTATAATATACATGTGATGGTGTGCAATGACCATATCAAAACTGTAAACAAATTTGACATGTCTAATACTATCTTATTTCAGTATTAAGTAATGAATAGTTTAAAACCATAATCTAAACATATAACAAGTATGAAAATAAATGTTTAAATACTTGCAGGTATATGTATTCATTTTCTGACAAATTGGTTGTTATAATTATACACATGTTTATAGTGTCTTTAATTTTCAATATGGCTGACAGAATGTTTCGTGCAGTGATGTTACCCTCGAACTGGTTAATGGGAGGAAACTTAAGTAAATTTGGTAAACTACACTAATCTACAAACTACTTACCTAATATAATAATCTATAATATTGGACTTCTTGTCTTAAGTCCAAATACAAAACCTATTAAAACACTTTACGGCATGGTGTGATCTACAAGCTTCGTAACATTCTAGGTCATTATCGCCTGAAAACTTTAGCTTAACATATCAATATGATGCAATGATCGTCTGATTCTACTACGCATTGTACATTTGGTGGTAAACTCATTTACAGTTGGCAATCACGCTTTATTCTTTAATTTTGTAACAACCGGAAAGGCACAGTTGTGTATTTTCGCACACACGGTTCAGAGTCAGTGTCTCCTTTTTGCACTTCTTCCATGTCAAATTTCTTCAACTTATATTATATATTCTTTCTATAGTGAATGAAATGAGTGAATGAAAATCTTGATTTAAATAGCTAGCCAAATAAGATTGAAACTAATCTTCCTTGTATCCCTCTAAAGATACATTTATATATTATTTACAAAATACAAAAGCAAAACAAAATAAAACAGATTTTAAGCATTTTAAACAAATAGATTGTACATTAAAAGTATAACTACATCATTTCTTTTTAGATTTCTTAAGCAATCATTTGAAAGTCTTTTTGGTTAAAAACAATATATAACATTAATTAGGAAAGTTAATATCACTACATCTGTTAAAATAACAAAATAAATCAACAACAACAACAACAATATAACAAGTATAATTATGTACTGTACATTTAATCATATATGTGTGTACATTTGCTAGAAAGTTACACTTGTTAACAGAAACAATGACTGTTGTTAGCCTTCCTGGAAACATTCGACAATTTGTCAATACCATAAACATTGCTAGGTTGGTAGAAACAATAGAATGAGTCCCTAGTGTCGATTGTCGTACACTTATGTGCACTACTTTTCACAACATCACTGCTTGAAAAGTAAAACAACTGCTTGACACAAATCCAATTTATTTTGCTTACATTTCCATCAATATATGGCCAAATTACTGTCAAATATTTGTCAACATCCACTGATTTCTCATGAAAAGGCACCGTTAAACACTCAAATTCCTTAAATTTCTGCATCTGACAATATTCTTACAGAAATAAATTACCTGTGTCATTGTGGCTTTTTCAAGCATTTGGTCATATATTTCTTAAGGTCCGACTACACAGTTGAATTTTGTTCTTTGTTCTATATATAAAATAAGGTCTAGGATTTCCCTTGTAAAAAAAGAATTCCACATAGATTTTTTTTTCATAGCAGGAATGTAGACCTACATAACAATGCACAATAACTGATAAGTTCACCACGTTCGTTTATTAAAAAAGAGGGTGCAGTGCCACCCTGAGACTTTTTGAAAAAAGAAGTCCTCAAATGCTGATAAATTCATGCATGTGTTGAAATCCTATAAAAGTCACCTTTTAACACCCGTGATATCTTATTGCAGTACATACTATACCAACTTTTGCTCTACTCATCTGCAGCAATAAATCACAACTACTATGAACCATTTTGAAAATATTTCAAAACCAAATTACATAGGCCTTGTTTTTAAGCGTGCGACTCGTGGAAAGTGAGACGTAAAGGACCAGCATGTGCTACATAAGGGATAAAACTCTAGAGAACCGTTCAAATACAGGATCTATACTCTATAAAACAGTAGAAATATTATGGAAACACGGGAAATTTCCATTTTTATGTAAAACTATTATCTATTAAGGTAGTATTTTGTTATCTATTAAGGAAGTATTTTGATCAGCTTCATATCCAAAGGATCTAAAGGAACTTTGGCATTTAAATAGGAATACAATACGAAAATGGAAAATTATATTGATTTGAATCATCTTGAGATATAAAACATTGTCAAAGCATGTTAGTTTTGATTTGATCCTTAAAATGGTTTTACCTATTCAGATGATATCTGTATTTTTATCTGTTATTTGAAAATATGTTTTGTTTTTTTTCTCATTATATATGAGCATACTTTTTTTAGCTTGAAATCTTGATAAGTGTTGTAAATTTCATGGGGACGATTTACTGCCATCTTGTTACATTTAGTGACCTTAATCGATTATGCCTTAATCTATTCCAAGCTCCCTTTTCTACACAAAGTGCAACGAGATATCTTTAAGGAAACCAACGTAATAGAACATCAACCAATTTCATATTATGGTAACAGTAACCTGGCCTGATTATCACAAACACCATTTTAAGATAAACATACAAATAAACAAAATATTAATTAACAAATCTTTAGAGAAACTTATGTTATTGAAACAGTTTTAGTCCTATCTATTTTTAGCAACAGGGAACTTAACTTTGACCTAATCACCCTTTATATGGTTTATGTAATAAATATCATTAAAGTGATTTATTAAGTTAATGAACCGTCTATTTGTAATAATAGTGACTTTGCCTTGATTCGATTAATCTTTCTTTCTTTTCTTGTAAGAATATAATACACAGTTTTTTTTAAAAAATGCTTTGAAGGAAAGTAAATTATTGGGCGGATATCGTTTTTTTATAAGAAGCATCGGTAACCTAAACCGGCAATTACCTTAATACCAATATCCATTCAAGGTAGATAAGCAAAATGTACCCTTTTAAAACGAATATGGCAACGTTTGTTTGAAATATTTAATCGATGTGAGATGTGGATTCCGGCAAACGGGTAAATACAAAAGCTCACGTATATAACGAATATTTGATCCAAACATGAGGAATGAGAGAAACTAGCACTGTTTCGACAAGCAATTATTTTTCTTTACATTTAAATATAAAACGAAAATGATATAATTACGTGCTGTCCGAGTTCATTTTTACTCTGATAAAACCGTGGAAAAACGTGCGTACTGTTTTAAAATTATTGTTGTTAAAGTTTAGATAACAATAATTGATCTTACTTTATTAAAATACATTATTTTTTCTTATTATTTTAGTGTTAATAAAAGTGTAATCATACTTATAAATTGTCACAAATACATTGGTCGAACATTTTTTATCACTGTTATAATACATTTTATAAAGAATTGTATATTGGTAATGTATTATTATACACAAAATTTACATCATGTAAGTGTCTTGGAAATTTGCATCTGTTCTCATATTTATATATATATGGTAACTTATTAATTTAAGTGAGATATTGTAAACTAATCTATATTTGTTACATCATCATATATTTGTGAAAAAGATATATTTTTATTGGTAAATGTTTTACCAAATATATTTACTTTACCGTACCATTTTACAGAAAATGAGGGTGATACTATGTGCAGTGATATGTTGTCTTTTCCTGAACTTATGTAGTGCACAAGGTAACTCCTTTTATGTTTTAAAATCGTCATCATGTTGTTCAGAAGATATTTAGATAACATATGCAACATTTAGCCTTTTAATTATTTTAATTGTTGATTTTTAGAATTATGTATACATCAACATGAATTGCAATTTGTAAACTGTATACTCTTTCAATAGCCATTTTCCCTTGTCTTTGTTATGTCAATAGTTCAATATTTTTCCTATGGTTATGGCAGCAAGTAAAGATATGATAAGATATAAGATATGTATTTCCTCCAATGGTATATGAGAGCAAAAACATATACATGTTTAAATGAAGGTACATTCACAATATGACAATTCCTAGTATAATAAAAAAAAAACACCAAATTTAATCATACGAAATTTTATTATACAACTAACATACAATGAGTAAGCATTTATTAATTAACGCCTGATACTATATAGTTACTTTAAATTAAAACGTAAAATGAAAGTTTCTTTCTTTTTTATGTAATAATTTTGTACACTATATTAATGATTGGCACCAGCAAATACTTATCATCATCATCCGTGATCTATTGTTTTAAACATGCAAGTATATTGCAAAGGATATGGTACATTTTGTGTCATATTTGGCCCATTTAAAAAACTGGTTTAAAAGAGCTAACTTGGTAAAATAAAACATTTTACAAACACACATATGTATTTATGATTAATAAAATTTGCAGTACATTATTTTATCGTGCTTTTTAACATATTTCTAGGCGACACAACAACAATAATTTTGCAAGAATTACAACGGCTGTTTGTCATTGGGATCTCAAATCCGATCTATCTCGACACAATTGGCATATACGACATGGATTTAGAATTTTAAGATATTAATCATCTGTCCCTCTTCCATCACTTAGGAGAGTACTTTTGACATTTGAATATAATTATTGTCATATATTGTCTCTTTTAAAACAATTGCCCATGCTTGTTTAGTTATCATCATTTAAATAACTTGATAGTCGGTTGGTGAATATTTTCCTAGCAATATATTTATAAGGCAGGCTACAAAATTTTGAAAAAAATGCATTTTTATAATCAATTTCTGATGCAATACATGTAATTCCAAGAGCGCTTAATGCAATATCGGTTCTTTCATAATTATGCAGGTTAATTTGGAATAAATTTAAGGCGACATTCATTTCCTCTGATAAAACCCTTTTATCTTTTGAAATATGGGGTATTTAATGTAACAGTGAATCAAGTGTGCTGTCTGCATGTGTTCTTCAGTCATTGTTGTAACTAAAATGTGTTAATAGGTACAAAGATTCAACTTATGTTCTCGTTGATCTATCAAGCATTGTTGGTCTCTACGAACTACTCCACTAAATTTATTTATCAACTTTGTTGTATAAACAGGAAGCCAGCATGAATGGAAATAGTAAGGTTTTACAACAATGACTGATCATCTCAATTATGCCCTGATGTATTGGATGTACTGATGTACTGGTTTACTGTGATTTCTATCATGTCACACTTTTATGTAAACACCTTGTGTTTTTACTTGATGCTTCATTAATAATGTGTGTCAGATATTAAATTGTAATTTATTGCAAAATCAAGTTATAGTTTCCAAACAAAGGGCCGTACACAGTCAGTGACAATCGTAGTTGTGAATAGGATCAAGCATCACTAAGTTAATCTTGCGAGTTGATCCATATAATCAGATTTTGATCTGATCAGAGTTCTAATTGTAAAACCTTTACCTAAATTAAACAGAACTCTGATCAGATCAAAATCAGATTAAAGAAGTATAAGGCATTTCATATATTGAAAGTTATCGTTAATACTGACGCCAACTTTCAATATATTAAATGCCTTATATATATTATAAATATTTAAGGTAATATCACAATCATTCATTCAAACTTTAGGTAAACATAATTATGTATTTCTTTATACATTTAAGGAGTGCTTATAAAGGAAAACGGAATTATAAAATATGAAATAAATGAAACTATTCACAATTGTATTTATTGAAAGTTTTATGATGTCTCGCAAATGAAAGATGCCTCAAGTAAGAAAATGTAATAGAAATACTTAGTTATCGGTGGTTTGTTTAATGATTAATATGTGTAACTATTTATTATGATGCCCATTTTAGATCAGTGTGGTACATATATTATAATAACCTCTTAATGTCATACTTTGATGAAAAACAGTAAACCAATACATTTGACGTGGGCATCATCTCAAAATATAAATAGAACTTAAATGAACACGACAACATATCTTTTTCATCATCATTTACATTTGAGATTCAAATAGATGTTTTTGACAGGTTGTTTAAAACAATTCAATAAATTTATGTCGTTTCAACTTTTAAAAAAAAACAAAAAAACTTTCCATAGAAAATATATCTTCTTAAATATTAACATCGTTTTTCACAATAAATTTCCACACGGTCATACAAAACTAAAATCATGTACACAATTTTATCTTTTACTTTATGTCGAGGACTTTTGTACGAGAGGAAACAAAAAAAAACTATGTTGATTGATTTAAATTGCTTTCATTATAGACTGTTTTGACCCAGTTAGTGAAGTGCCATTTCTTGACCAGAGAAGCTCTACGTTTACAGGAACTTTTAGTTTGTCTGACAAATACATCACGAGCACATGGTACAAGTCAACTGGAACAAATGGCCGCTACCAAATGGTTGACAGTAGCACCAAACTTGGGCCAAATAAGTGTGGAACAAATTATCCTATATATCTTAACGGTATTTTTTTTTAAATTTTACTTAATGGTATTAATCTAAGAGAGATAAATCAGTTCTAAATAATGAAAAATACATTTAAATGATACATGTTAATTTACTTATTAAATTATCTTAAACGATGGAAAACCGACATTTGAAATCTTGCAAAAATATAGATACTTAGACTTTTATATCATTATCGTCTAGAAACACTGGCATTCCAAAACGAAACATCTGTATTTAGATTTCTATCAATATACAACACGAGTTTGACGTCCTTGACATAATAGGGATTAAGCGTTATCCACAGTACGTATTTGAGTTTTTTAGCTTAATTGGTTTAAATAGATATTATCCTTTTTCTGCAGCTTGCTGAATCCATAAATAATACACATTTTGTGCGTAATTAACTAAATTTCATAACGCGGACGGTTTATTTGGTTTGTCTACCCCGTCAAATCCCATATTAAGTTGGGTGAAGTCACCACTACTTGGGCGTACTGAGGATGCACATACGCACTTACGTATCATTGAATAACATATATAAATGGTCTTTGTAACAAAATAATAATCCTCAGTTCCAGTTAATAACAACGTATGTACATTGCATAGACATATATTGGTCAAGTAGAGTGGGTTTGTTAATCTTATAGCTAGATAGATAGAGATAAAATAGATTAAAGATATTTTAAGATATTCATTTTTGGGTTAAAGGATAAGTCATGTTAGCGTTTATCTTATAAAACTCCGTTGAGTAATAAGTATTTTAGAAAAAGTAAAAAGGTTTATTATTGTAAAGCTAATCATAGTTTACCATTAGCTTTTGAGTAAATCTTGTTGATATGTATATGTTGTATAATATTTACTTATATAAAAATAATATTTTAGTAAAGATATATTCTAACTAAGTGAGTTGTCGGCCCTTGGTTATTTTGCTACAGTCTTAATGAATCTAAAATGCATTAACACCGAATAGTGTTTTGGGAGCGGTGGGGGTATTGACATTGGCTTCAATGCAGTGTTAATCATTTCGGTAATAGTTTAACGGAATAGTAATGTGTATTTGTTATTAATGAATACAAACTATGACAACAAATCAGTTCTTTTATATTATGTAGATGTGATCAAGACATAGTGTTTATGATCTTTGTAGAGAGAGTAGTTTTTATTATGCTGAATGTGACAGTGTTTTAACTTCACAATTATATACATGACGATTGTTATGATATGCATTTCTAAATTATGCATCGGCTTTATCTGTATCTATATCAATTACAGAGTCACATCCAAATTATGACGACATCACCAGTGAGCCCATCTCGAGAAAGGCATGCCTTATGACATTCAGAGATCCTTGTTTGTATACATATGATATAGACATCCGTAAATGTGGCGATGAACTCCAATACAACTTAAAGTCGACCACAGAGCAATCAGCCTATTGTTTTGGCAAGTGTTTTATGTTTACTAGTTTAGCTAATACAAATATGAAACATCTAGGACATACTTTAATTCTCTAAAAACGAAATTGTCTTAGACATTTAGATTCATCAAGTTAACTTATACAGTAACTATAAAGTTATATAAATCTATGACAACATAGTTTATACTATATATATATATATATAATCATAGTGAAATGTATTGGTATTCTTGAAATTTGAACAAAAATCATGGAGGATTATGAACAACTGATATTATAATTATATTATTGAATTTTAATTTTACCGCAGATCTTGAGACAGAAGCTGCTAGTAAGTATATTTATGTTCATACTATCGAAAACATTTTGAAAACGTTTGAAAAACATTGGTTTCGGGAGTGGAATAAAACACGGCACACTATCATAACATCCGTTATGGTTATAAGTTATTAAAACAGATAAGAAGTTGGACTGAACTGTTTACTTTATACTTATATATATAAGTTAAGATCATAGTTGAATAAACTTTCTATTTATAGTTATTATCTAATGCAATTAACAAGACTGATGTAATTTTGCTATACTGATAGACCTTTTGATATAGTATGAATTGGTTGCACGATATGTTTTTAATGATAATGCATTGTCACAAAACCAAATGCAGGTCCTGTATTTACATAATAACTGCTTTATTCTATGAAGGCTTACTTACCACTTTAAGAGCCTACACGTGTTCAAACATTTATTTAAACAGCCTTTGCACAGACACGTGTCAATGTGTATTTATACACATTTTCGCTTATCACTAATGTAAAGTGGAAAATGGGAAAATCAAACCACACAAACGTTATAATGTGTATTTAACATATCATCATATATTTGCCAAATAAAGGATTGAATGAATATATCCAAAAGATATATCGTTATTTCCGTCGGCAACGTCAATCTACTGAAAGATATAGATCTATACTGTTATTCAATCTATGGTTTCATATATACTATTAAAAGATCATGTCATCTCTAAATATAGCTTATAATATAAATCTAGATGTTTACAATCATAATATAACGCTGCACTTCAGCAATTTAGTTCAGATGTGGCTAGGCATACTGTTAATTAACAACAATACGAATTTCCTTATTCACTAAGGATCTGGCTCAAATAGCTCCATAGTAAGAAAATACAAATCAAACAACGTTTTCGCAGCGTCATTGGATATATCATATATTTCGGATAGGTCTACTCGAGTGGTATGTCTAATGCATATAATTTTGGGGTTTTGACGATCATAGGGCACAATATGTATAAATGTGAATAAAACTAAACCAATTTATAAACAGAACAGAGTGTAAATTGTTTATCATGTGAGACAATAAGGTCATTATCTAGTTTAAAGATCGTATTTGGGACTCTTTTGTCTGTTATGAAACGTTGTTGGTTAGGTTGCATGAGCGACCGAACCCTATATAAAGCTCACTTCAGAAATTGACCATTGGTGCGTCCATATTAAAAAAGTCACGACTATACATTAAAAACATTTGCATTCGCCATAAGGAGGTCGCCATTGCTTTTCAAAATAGTGCCTTATAGGATTTGGGTCGTACTAAAAACAGGTGAGGTTCCGGTTAACCGGCCATTTTTCAGCTGCATTTAAATGTGGTGTATGTAATTATGCGTCTTACGTTTTAATGAACTAATTAATAGTGCGCATTCAAGCCATCTTCCAGCTGAACGGTCTTTTCCATTTTTTGACGATATTTCGCTGGGTATGTTAACAAATTCCTGCTGAGTTAATTTAAATTATTTTCAAATAATAAGTTTTCAATCAACAATTACTCATATTATGATATGCTGAACCCATAACAACAAATTAATACCGAAATCAATAAGCTAAAACTGTTTATTTTGCTCGATAGAAAGGACATATGTGATACTTTAAAACAAAGCTGTTTAATCGGTGTGGTTTCACCAGTGTGGTGTTCAGCACGTTATAACAATCAGACACATCACCAAACTTACAGATGTTTTGAATAGAACATTGAATCTGCAAAAAAATCGCATAATGATGTAGATTTGTGCATTTACACGCCATAATTATTACTTTCCCCTGCTGCCGGAATTTGACCGGGTCAGCTGGAACCTGATCGGGTTTGGTATCACATATGTTTTTATTATCCGGTGCGCGATTGTTTTTATCTTTCCTATATTCTCCCAAATATTGCATCTTACACCATCAAACAAGTATATTTCGTACAAACCCTAACTTACGCCTTATTCATTCTAAGTGCAAACTTCTTTATAAGAACAGTGGATGCTTTTTAAAAGCAACCAACTTATTTTAATAATGAAGGCATGCATTCGACACCTCAAATTTACCAGTGGTAACTCATTTTACCTTAGAAAGACACATATTCTAGTTTCAATGTGTCACATATGTGTCTTTAATCATACCCTCTTTATTGACGATTATTTAGATAAAAACATACAAAGTATAAAAGACGAATGTTAATATCAATCAAAATTACGATAGTTTAAGATAAAATAGTGAAATGATATTTTAAAATATCAGGGTTATTTTTTGGCCACTCATAGTTCTTTCAAACAATCAATGATCACTCGAGCTAGGGCTGTCGGGTTGGTTGGCATGCCTGGCCTCACGAATAACATTTCTATTCCGTCGGATATGTTTATTTTTCTATTTATTTATTTCATTTTGTTTTTGTATTCATTTATTAATATTGCAAACATATAGTTTATTAGTGTTTATTCCATGTATTGATCATATTAATCATTTTTTGATTTAATACTTATATTATGAATGAAATTGACAGATATATCTTTAAATATGAGTAGAGCATTTTTAAATAATTGCTCAAACTGAATATCCATCAAAACCATTTTTACTATTTGGACTTAGAGACACTTTTTTATAACGTGCAACAGTGTTAAAGATGATTTCGCACTGAAGTCTATTACGTGTACACTAATGCTGATATTATTAAAGATTGGAACCAGTGCTTTAATGAAGAGGACATTTAATATAATATGTCACTGTTCAAGTCAGTATATACTTTTTCTTTTGAGACCTGACAGCAGCTCCAACAAATGCAATCCCAACAACAATTGAAGTAAGGGCAACTCTGGTTTACATTACTGCTGAAAACGGTGTTAAATTTCCTGAATTGAGTTTCAAATGCTGGTATAACGATGTTGGATTTAATTATTACTATTATTCCTATTGGTAAGTCAAATGTAGTTTTATGCATAGTGTTCTTGTGTTATTTGAATATAATATGGAGTCTTAGAACAGTTGTAATAAACTATTTCTAGAAAATGATCAGTTAAAAAACCACAGCAACGTTTTACAACAGTTATATATTACAACTTATAAACATAGAGTAACTTTATTGTTAAAATGGTCTTAGAAAGTATAACATCACAGTATATACATCTAAGTATTGAAACCTGGGCAAAATTGGTCAAGTAGAAATGAAACAATAATGTTTGTGTAACCCGGAACATGATATAAGCACACTGGTGGAAGGTAATTTAGTAGAGGTTACAATTTACAAACCGTTGTTCTTGTATCTTGTGGGTAAACACAGTACATAAGACAGGACACTATTTATTATTTTAACCGTGAGCATGTTTTACTGTAAAAATATATTTCAGTGCTCAGTCTCCAAGATTATAGACATTTTATACATGTTTCGAAGGAGTTCAATCTCAAAGTAAAATGTTATATTTGAACAATCTCTCTGTTGATTACACACGTATGCATACAAAACAAAGTTTACATTACCGTTTATATTAAAACATCTCCAAAATGAAATGTTTAATATGTGTATATTTTAAAAGAAAAGTCATGTCCTTAAATTGAATTATATATTTTTAAAAAGACCAATTTCAAGCTCAATGTACATAAAAGCTGCATTCTCCAAGATGACCTGGATGTATATATATATAAAACAAATCAATCTGATTAAAAATATTTAATTGTTATCAAGATATTACATATACATACATTAATTATACAGCAATACTAGATTGAATCATTTATTAACAATGTTTTATACCAAAGTATATGTATTGTACAAAGTGTACATATTGTGAAAATAATCCAGTCTCTGAGTTGAAATATGTATTTTAAAGAAATTAAATCTCTCAGATTATCTAGATGCATTCAAATTGTTTATAAAATATCTCTTTGCATAAAGGTTTAACTATTATATCCGAGCTTAATTATAAATTTTAAATACAAAATTAAAAAGCCAAGTTGAATTATAATGTATATCACAGAAAATATATATCCCAGGTGACATATATCTCAAAGTTGAATTATGTATTTTTCCAAAGAAAGTTTTGACGATCAGCACATCTTAGGTTTATTATACAATATTGATATATATTGTTTTAAAAAGGGTTCCATCTCCCATTTGAGGTTTGCAAATAATATTAAAAATAACGAAGAACGATTGGTAGATATTTGCAAAGATAAATTGCATAAAATGGACAAATCATTTCTTTTGTCATTTTTGGAATGTTTTTACAGGATAAGCGTTTAAGGAGTATTAGCACTGTAATTTGTATTGCTAATGAAATAAAAAAAAATTATTGCCGCCCTCGGGATTTGAGCCCGGGTTCAATTGGCTTCTTTATACAATACGCCACTGACTCCGAAAAAGAATAAGTAATTGATTGAATGTACGATAACAAAGTTAAAAAGGAACGAAAATAGTTGACTAGCTGGTTTATATTACCAAACTAAATTAGAATAATCCTCAATGCGTAACTCAGCTATGGAACTATTTCAGGAAGACCTTTAGTTTTTGACAGTTGTTCTGTCATACGAAACTTCGAAACGCGACTTCTACGTTTAGGCAAATTTGCCCAGGTAATACGATGCAGATATAAAGGTTAAAGTTATTAAAACTTATGATTGATAATCAAAATGAGAATACTATCGTAGATTTTCGATATTTTGAAAGACGTATAACTATATTGTCGAAATTGGCAAACAGGTTATCGTTTTGCAAACAAAAGATGTAAGATTTCTGTTATGACAAAATTGAATTAGTTAAGGTACTTGCTCAGAAATGTTGTTATTATATAATCTATAAATAAATGAATTAGGATTGGCCAAAATGATCAATCATTGAACAAAATATTATATGATATTGAACAGTTTTACTTTTGGTTTTGCAAATCTGTGCATAAAATAGAGTTTATTCAATCGTCTGGGTGCATGACGGTGAATTCATTCACGAGAGGAGGGGCGTGGTTGTGTTTTCAAGAGCGTACGCCACTCCTCGAGTGTTTGTTACATTCGAATCGTTTGATATTTATATTTTATTTTACACTGATCCCGATCGGAAACACCTCAAGAATATTATGGGCGTGGTGAAAATACTACGATTTCCTTATATGGAGTCTCGTGTAAATCAATACGCAGTAACTATGATACAAGACTTCCGCTCTAAACGTCAAAGAACTATACAAAATATTGGTCTTATTTGATTTAAATTCTATTGTTTCAATAATAGTTTAATATAGAAATAGCCCACAATCTCATTTGAGAAGAGGCCAGGTTGATAGTTATATATTTATAATGAAGATTACGCTTCAGCCTAGACAGGGCAGTGATTGGGTCTAGTCAACCATTTTGAATATTGTCGCGTATTTTTAAATCCATATTTAAAACCTATCTGCATATGTAATGCAGATTAGACAGGTAAGACGGGAAATGTCGACTTTTGAAAACTAGACCACTTTTCTGGAGTATATATATATATTTATATATATATATATATTGTGGTATTAACAAAATTTCAAAATAAATAACAAAAATAGGTTTTTACTATAATTCCAAGTTGTTAAAGAATGACACTGTCATACATTATTGTGAGATACTGTCATATATTTTCTTGTGAGATACTCACAGGATGAACAATAACAACAAAGACGAAAAACAGCAGTAGCTGCCGGCAGTTTCAACAAAATATCAGATAAACAGTGCATGCATTCAAATTTGACAAAAATACAAGTTAATGTTTTATGTCAGATGATCAGTGTCAGTTCACTATTGACCAAAAGTAAGGACTATTCACTGTCACTGTCAGAGTAGATGATTAGCAATATGCGCTTAAATTTCTTTCGTGGTGGCTCTTCATTACCACCATTAATACTACTTGTATTGAAAATGAAAGTGCTTCCATTAATTGTGGTTGTCCTAAAATATGTTGACATCACTTGCTGACCGTAAGCATAGGAATCCATGGAAGATGCCGCTTGATGTGTTGGGTCAAATGAAGACGGATATGATCAGTTGACTTGGTGAGTTGATTTTTCTAGAGTTTGTTCCGAATAAGACGATACTAAAGGCCCAGCACATTTTGTTTTACCCAACGCCTTAGATACCACTTTTTGTTTTTCATTGTTCATTCGACTGTAGTTATTAACGCTTTGTACATTTTTATGACCACTGATCTGAACCTTATCTGTAGGTGCTAGTTGAAGATCGCAGCATTTCTGAACTAGATGTTTTCTGACACTGTGATTTGTAATTCGTCTGTCTTTGTCGATCTCACTGCACTGTTCTTTCATATTTTTTGAAAGTTGATAAATTTTGTTGATGCCCATGGTACTGTTTATGAGCCAAGCTTTGGCTCTCTTGCATTGACAGCCAGGAAAAAAAGGGTGCTTCTGGTGAAAGCATATTCGGTGGGCCTGTTTGATGCATACAGCTTGAATGCCTTTACGGGACATCTTACGGGACATCTTTTGATTTAAATTTCCTTATATTTGTGATATCAAAACCGGTTTTTGTTTTAGTAGCCCGCTCTTTTACGTGAACCACATATTCATTCCCATCTTCGTCTGAAGCCAGTTCAATATCTCCCCATTTCATTTTTATTGCTCCTTGCCACTGCGCATCCCTAAAACCAAAGAAAAGTTCAAATGAAACATGTTTAAGACAGCCAGATGAGAGTTTAACCCCAATATGCCCTCGTTGAATAATTGTTCAATGTCACTGACCGTCAACTTATTTCCATAACCTTTCGCCTTAAGTTCCTTTTGCTTTGCTATCAATACTACTGTGAGGGAATCAGGGTTATTGAGCACTCTAACAGTACAACCACATTTTTTCAAGTGTCTGTCTAAAACTGACATGAAACTTCTTAGAGAAGATGACTCATATTCACTTTTGTCCTTGATTTTTCTGCCAATAGAAATCATCCAAAGTAAATATCAATTTCCTGTTGTGGAAGTTGTTCAATATCCCTGCTCTCATTTTGACATGAAAGAAACGCTTGAAACTAGTTCATGCACTACGGGTTTTCTTTTTTGTACCCTTATTTTCTTGATCCCCAATAATCTGGATGCTTCTTCATCATCATATACTACAAATTGTCCATTGTCTTCATCTAAAATGATACAAATGTTTCGTAGTGAATTATGTGACTCTTTGATTAAAGGAAATAATTTAAATTTATTGAGTCTGTCTTTAAAAAAGTGTTTGTCGTGCTCTTTTGGGTGCCGTTTTACTATCTAACTTCAATAAGTGATAACACTCATTCGAATATGTGATATCACTTATTCAAATAAGTGATATTACCTATTCGAATGTGATATCACTTATTTATATCCAAATAAGTGATATCACTTGTTCAACTAGGTGATATCACTTATTCGAATACGTGATATCACCTGTTCGAATTAGTGATATAACTTATTCATTCCAAATAGGTTATATCACCTATTCGAATAAGTGATATCAACTTTTCGAAACAACTAAGTGATATCGGCTATTCGATTCATCAAGCAAGAAAAACAGACTGATTCCTGCTTAAATGATTCAGAATTCGAAACAAATGAGTGATATCACTTATTCGAATAGGTGATACCACTTATTCGTTTCGAAAAGGTGATATCACTTATTCGAATCGGTAATATCACTCATATATCACCTATTCAATTGGTGATATTGAGATTTAATCGTAAAACGGATCCCCATAGTGTTCTTTCCTACTGACTCAAAATTGCAATTACCCAAAAAATGTTCTATCATTTTAGAGATAGGGTGATAAAGTTAATTGTTCACTTTTGATAGTCTTTGAAATTAAATAAAAACACACACACAACACACACACTTGAATTTCATTGTTATCTGTTGTTTTTTTCAGGTGCCACAGACCATTTGGCCACCTCTCGCAATTAAGAAGGAACACTGAACATTTTGAAAATTGATTTTATTGTAAAATAAGAAGGATTAATAATATCGAGACCGACTGTTTTTTTTTTTTTTTGTTGACTGCTTGTTTTCATTTGGGAATGGGTCATAATCTTTCAGTATCTCGCCGATATGCACCAAGTCTATATCTCGCAACAGATCTGACATTTTAACGTTTACTGTGTGTTTACATAATTTGCATAAAAAAGTAGTCCCACAAAAATCGCATTTGCGCATTGGAAAATTGCTTATCTTTCAGACGTGTGTAATAACAATATTGTGAAATGACGGTGATATCTTTGACTGAGAGATCCTTATCTTTCTCCGGTAAAATGTAATAAATTCCGATATACAACGGTTACTAAAAGTAACCGCTGGGAATTTGAAGTGTTAGCCAATTGCAACGATGAAAACTGAGGTGTTCCGAATGCAGAGATTTACGTCTGATTTCATCAAAATTATCGATAATAAAGATGCCGATACAACAAAAAGACAACTGTTCAATCTATTGTTATATTTCGTCATTATTTATGAGAGAAACAAATGAATGATTAGTTTTAATATAAAAAAAACAAAACATTGATCAAGATGTGTCCGTGGCCGTGTGTTGTTGAACGTTGAACGTATGCAAAAAATTTTTTTTTTCCGCCATAGGTCACATTAATATTGTGTAATTTTATATACTATTGATACGTACAATGGATAATCTTAACTTTTTGTCATTTCCCGTGCGGAAAGCGAGTAGGTTAGGCTTAAAGCTCAGAATTCATTTATTTATATTTGATTAAATAAAACAGTTATGGACTCTTCAGCTGTGCAATATGATGTGTTTTGCATCAGAAAAAACATAAATATTGATTTTTTATGATGCATAGCACATCATATTGCACAGCTGAAAAGTCCATAATTGTATCATATTTGTTATCATAACTTAGGTGTCAAGCAAATGAATTTACAAGCTAACCCTTATTTTATTTCAGGTTTATCAATGGCAATTACATTAGCAAATTAAAAAGAGAAGCAACTATTCCACTCTCGGAACAAGATATCTTGAACATTGGTTTTCGTCTAGGAATAACGGTACCATTTCAAATATTTCAAAATAGTTTCAACTAAAAAATATCATTTTGTAAAAACAAAAGCACTACTTACAGACTCAGCACAATGGGTATTCATTTTATTATTTATCATCGTAAATATACCAGATTAAAACATGAATTATCTAATATTTTGAAGAAAAAAACAACATTAAACAAAACACAATAATGTGTTGAATGTAATTTCATTTGTTAAAATAGCTAAGTAAACTGTTCTGCCACCATTATCATCAGTGTTTTGACGAATTTAGTTTTATCTATGATTTATGACTGAACTGTGTGATAACATTGATGTCGATGTTGTCCTTTAAGACACCATAGTGTCCAATATCGTCAGAACAGACGTCAGATAACTGATAACACCTGATTAAAGTAGTTTAGCAATGTCAAAAAATGCATACAAATATTGCTTTTGTGTATACATGTAGTAGCAAAAGGATTGGTCCACAAGTTATCAAACATTTACCACTATATGTTTATTGACAATTTACTATTAAATTAACTATTAAACAATCATATTATGCTTAAACTTTGAAAGACTTAAAGCATATTAACAACAGTTTTAAAGAAACGTAATTCTTATTGCACATCGTTACGACATGCTGCATTTGTGGCTTGGGGTGGTAATTTGTTACATACTTAAGAAGATCTTGTATTTTACTTATCTATTAGTAAAAAAACATAAAAATGTATGTTCTTTTAGTTACGATGTGGAATTCGAGTAGCCAGTGCACAAAATAATGCATTTACAGATATAAAGGAGAGTAACGATTTCTTCGCTGGACTGAAGGTAGATTTCTGGGAAAGAAATAGAGTTAAACATGTTGAGGCGTATATTCATGCTTAAAAAGTAGTATCAAATTCTATAATATCAAAATCTGATTAAAAATAGCAAGTTTAAACAATATGAAATACTCAAGCGTTGCAATTTCTAATATTCAATAACAATATATCATTGGAAAATAAATGTGTAATGCAGGCAATGTCTGATGTTATGATTGTATGTTTAACTATTGTTAAAAACGATTGAAACAAATAAATCGAAAGTTTAGTATCAAATAAATCCAATTTCGTAATAAAAATGACATCATATTACAGATCAACACACACAGCGTTGTGATTACAAAGGGTGAAGAAGCTACCATTGAATTCGAGCAAACTGTGCCACTCGGTTGTACACATAACAGCAGTGATATAGATTGCTACCATACACTCTTAATGGTTGATGCAAACCAAACATCTGCCACGTATACATGTGATCAATCTATTCCTGCCGTTAAAAGCCACCATAAATATTGCGGAGTTCGGATACAGGTATTACAGGAAAATATTGCTGTTAAGTATCAATGTCGACCGGGCTATAGTGTACACCACTATATGGCTATATTATATATATATTATATAATATATCCTTGATACAAACTGTCCTAATAAGGGCTTTTTCTTGTAAAACCAAAATCTCAAAAGCAATAGTTGTGGCATAAAATATGCATATAACCTGCACTGGAGTAATAAAAAGTGAGCTTGTTCTTCCTGTTTATTCGCATTGATTATATTCCGATAATCCGTAACTAAATGGACCCGGATCTGTCATATATTTTATAATCGCCAATACATTGTCATTATCAGTATACAAAGCACGTCTGTTAAGCATAAAACTGCTACTCGTATTACATCACATTAGTAACTACTTCCGAAATACGTAGCACTTATACTGTGAAATAATTGATTTCGTGGAGGACGAACATTTCCGTTGATTTTGTGTGAAGCCTCGACATCGAAATTAAATCCCAACGAAATAATCGTAAATAAAAATATCTTACATCTGTAATTCATAGCATTTACCATTATCCATTCTTGATTAGATCTAGGCGTTATCCGATAATGTCTATATAGTGTGTTAATTTTTTTATATAATTAAAAAAAAAGTATTTGTTTTTAAATTTAGTGCAGTAATTAAGTTCAAATATCATAACTGTATTCATATTCAATCCTTTAATAAACCTGCCAATAGAGAGGTTTTGATTTGATACTTGTACGTGTACTGGTACGTGTAGCCACATAAATTGTATTAACGTCATTGATCACGTCAGCAGTTTTTGCATTCTCTCGCTCTTATCTACCAGTATCTAACTTGTAGCGAGTGTTTTACACATAAGTAGTTAACTTGGAACTTTAAACGTATTTTATTTCTCAAATACATCCTTGCATGGAGATTTTAATATATGAATAAGGAGTCATTTATGACTCTGAGATTTCATTGGCGCTTTGACTAATTCATATATAAGATATAACAAATTTATTACAAGTCGAAAATCAGTTGACTCACCTTGAATTTTCAGCCTAGAAAACGGTAGAAATAGCACCTGCCAAATATATAATAGGCAGTTAAGTGCGTAGATCGAGTCGAAAGTGACACCGTCATTGATCATAGCCTTATACCATGATAATGGAAGACTCGTGGTACAAGAGTAGAACGCCGGAATGCGGACCCAAAGGTCCCAGATTCAAACCCCGTACCATCCAGCTATACAGGGGCGGATTTGTGGTGCAGTGGTAGAACGCCGGACTACTGATCTGAAGGTCCCGGGTTCGAATCCTGTCAGAGACGGGTGTTTGTTTCGGGTCATACATAAATCATGACGTTGACTTTTACCCGTACAAGTTCGCGTAGATATATTTTGAAACAAAAAAAATCTGAATACGTTTACCTGTATTCGTACTTGTAGCCACACGTACCAGTACACGTACAAATATCAAATCGTAACCTCTCTAATATCAGGGGTTTGCTCGCGTGTATTTCATTTTCAACTTTGGAAACAGCTGAAAATAGATCGTTCCTTAAAAGAATATGTCAATTACAATAGTTGTTAGATTTATTGTAGTTTGGATTCTTTATATATTATAAAAATAAAAAATCATGAGATAATTAAGATAAAGCAAAGTAATTGTGTACACAGGATTATTTAACATCAATAGTCAATTTTGAAAACTTAAAGAGATTATATTGACAAGCAAATGTAGCCTTAAGGTAATTGTCATTTAGAGATGACAGGTCGTGGGGGAGGGGGTGGATAGTTAGATATAAGCGTGTTAGTAATTTAAAAAATATTGACCAATGAGAAGGTAGTAATGATTTGACCAATGAGAAAATAGAGATGAGGCCTTTTTGGTAAAGTGTAGGTCAATGCTGGACAGGTGGTTTTAGAAGGAATTTTAATATTCTAAGACGTATGTTTGTGAGATAGAACATTGTGATAGAGATGCAAACCAGTATAGAGAATTATATGAATATGTGAATAAACTGAGTTAATGGACACCACTTAAGTTGAGTGTATGTTATGCCGCATGTTCGACGACACATTTTATACCATTGTGACATATTTTCTATCATTCTTTCAAGTAGTTTTTTTTTAAAAATACAAATGTATCCGAATATATACAATACAGATTTCTACTATCTTATTAAAAAGTAACTTGTTATTGTGTTTGCATTGCATTCTGGCTACAGTTATAACTATATTTATTTCTAACAAGTGAATTTACAAAGGTTTCTACCTCTTTCCAAATTTTTACAATATGCACACTTGTGACACGGTCTGATTGTTCAAACTTGTAGCACCAATGCGCCGACTAATTGACCTCTCTACAGGATTACCATATGTTGCGAAAAGCGCATTTGCTATTGCGTGTGTAAGTACAGAAAGTTACTTAAGTTACTATGTTGGTAAAGGTCGGCAATGTAAATGCGATTACAATAGAAATACTCGAAATAAAATCAACCGAAAGTTCGCACTTTAAAAATTTCTTTTTATATTTTCTCTAGAATTTGTTTTTAATGCAAATAAATCCAAACGAATAGGTCATTTAACCCTAAATAAGGAACTTTAATCACTACAAAAATTAATGGTTTCACAATAATCGCCAGGTCGGCTAATGATGCTGTTTTTCCTTCAAACAACAATAAAGCTTCTATGTTTACATCTTTTCTCATACTAGGTATACTTCATAACCCACTAATTCATGACATTATAGCAAGTAAGGATGATTTCTTCTGTTATAAATTGCTAGTATTAGTTTGATTTAACAACGATATACGTGTAACGACTAAATATAAGTAATAAAACGAATTACATAAACTTAATTATCTCATAGAATTGTATTTTATTTTATATTTTAATTAAACCCTTTAACTATATAAACCAAGTATTGTCTACTTATAGCATAGTTTAAAATCATGTTATCATACATATAGGGAGAACTCATTGAAACTGACGACAACTGGCGAGTAAAGAAATATCAAATGAAAATCAAAACAACAAATGGAAACTACAATAATGATGTATTTACCTTGGAAATGAAGATGACTGAATTAGGACAAGACCACCTGATTTGGCAAGATTACATCGTGGACTATGTCACAGTGGGTATTTATATTTGTCTATATAGCAGCCTGAAAATATTCCATCTATCCATCATCCATCCATCCATTCATCCATCCATCCATCCATCCATCCATACACGCACATATGTAAGAACTTACTGTACGTACTTACATACAGTCCTACACACACAACCAAACATCCATCCATCCATCCATACACGCACATATGTAAGAACATACCGTTCGTACTTACATAAGTACTTTCGGGTGTAAATGTTTTGGTCATAATTAGCGAATCCTGTTTATTTATTTTTATATTTTGTTAATTCATCTATTCTTAACAGGTAAGTATGGGTAACAATCACGTAGTTCACACAATTAGTTACATACATTCAATTAATTGTGATGATAGTCTGCATTGAACCAACTTCTTTCAAATTGGTAAACTGCATCGTAAATAGAACTGTGTGCAATCCAACACATTTCACTATATCAAAATAGTGTGTAGTTATATGTTTCAATAACATGAAATTTGCAGATGTGTCTTTGTCGAAGGACGCTAAGCGACGTTTGTTATACTAGTGTAGTCTGGACTTTTTTATATATCATAAAAAATCTATGAGTTGTTTATGATACAGTTAAGAAATTATGTACACATGATTTGTTTAGTTCAGCTGTGACACCTTAATGATATTAAATGACAAGTAAATATAGTCTTAAGGTCGTGTTAATGGTATATTTGGGCGTGCTTGAAATAGAATATTAAGTAATTTAGAAATTTATCAATGAGAATGATGTAATGAGAGCAGAACTGGACCGGAGAGCGATTGGTGCAATGATGACATAAGGCCCTATTGCATCCAAATAAACAATAAGAAATATATAGATAAGCAATTAGTATAATTCTCGATCCCAAAGTTGTACAGCGGTCAAATTCAGCTTGGAGTGCTCTTAAAGTTTAGTAGACAAGAAACATTGTACACAAAGACTTATGACTTATTAAATACAAATAAAATATTATAACCTATAGCTTATCATATCATATCAATAGATGACATTTTGTCCTTGTAAGGACATGAAAAGTCAGATTAAACGTCGGGTCATTGGCAAGGACCAGTTAATCCAAAGAACAAGGCTAAAACTGCATTGGTGTATCATACAGGATTGTATGAATCTAATGTTTCCCCGAGTTTGCATTAATCATTAATGTATAAGAGAGAAGTGAAAGGTGTGTTTTGCATATTTAGACGACTGGCATTAATATACATAGCCCAAATTTAGGGACTTACAATGAGCATTTGATTTTTTGAATGGGATTCAACGCCATTTTCAATACATTTCATGTTACATATGGTATATCCAGTTTTAATGGCGAAGGAAGACCTCAGACTGAGTAGAACCACCGTCCTTCTGCAAGAAACTGGCAAACTCTCTCACATATAGATTTCGGAGAAAGCAAAACTTTAACCTATGATCTTAGCACTGAGAGGTAAGTGATATTGAGACGGCGCTTCAGACGGAGAACACCTTACTACGAACATTACAAAATAGTTTTAACAAAACTACGAACACATGATTTGAAACTCTTGAAAATTAGTAAATGCATTTCTTTCAAGAACTTTTTTTTAATCAGTGAGCAAGGTATTCGTCTAGATCAAGAAAAGGTAAAATCAATAAAACATTTATAAGCGCATACTTCGGTTAGGGAAATAATTTCCCATATAAGAATGGGTGGATATTATACACTTGTTATTCAAGGGTTTTCAAAGATAGTAGATCCAATAATACAAAAAGTTTCAAGATTTAAATGGAACAATCATTGTCAAAATGCTTTTGAGATAATAAAAGGACGTCTCCGGTCAATACCATCGCTTGCACATCCAAACCGAGCTAAATTATATGTTTTTCATACGTACACAATAGGAGTGGTCTTATGGCAGCAGATGAAAGCATTTCTGATTTGAATAGTAGTAATTTGTTACCAATACATTATTTGTCACACATGGCTGGCAATAGTTAAACAATGTGTTGCAATTTATTGTGCACTGTCAAAGTTAGTCCACTACCTATATGGGGCTATTGTCACAATATTTTGTGATCATACACCGTTTAAAAGTGTTTTAGAATCACCAAATCAAAATAAACAAATACAACTTTGATCCTTAGCAATATTAGCATACAATGCAAAAATTGAATTGTAAAAATGTTTCAGCCTGTGATTGATTGTCTAGAATACCATAGTCAGGCGCAACAACAGTTGGTTCAATTGTAGAGATTATATTGTATGATGATGTAAATGATAGGAGTTTTCAGATAAGCACAGCAAACACAAATCAAATAACCTAAGGTTAAATACTGGTGTTGATTTCAACCTTAAGCGATCACCTGAGGAACATGTCAAGAATCCAAGTCATTTAACATGAACAATCGAACGATAAAGCTATAAATGCTATCATATGTCAATAGTAGTAGGTAAATCTGTCAAAAAGGTCCTGGATAATGACATGGTTATAGACAATGTATATATTACAAAGCTGATGTAATGGGTAATCTCAAACTGAGGTTACTAATTCCTTATAACCTGAGGCCCCCCTGTCGGTAGGGATTAGAATTTACCGACTGCTCGTTCCAAGCAGAGGGGTAAGATCCTCCCCGAAAAGGAACCCACCTGTTGACCGTGGGTGGCGACCCGTGCGGTTGGATGAAGGAGTCCTGGTGGTTGAGCGCTGCAGAAGTCTGCGACGCAACACACCACTTTGGTCCGGATTTCAAGTCAAGACGGGAGGTCGGATGGGCCCGGTCTTGATCAATCGGTCTGTCATGATAATTTTCTTGGATTATATTTTATCATGTATCATCCTTTCTCCATTATTTCACCCCCATTGAATTTTTCCATTCTCATATACTTGTCTATATTTTTTTTTCAATGAATAAACTTTCAGTTATCTAAATTCCAAATCCTTGAAAACTGTCATGGCTTATGGGCTAATCTTGTAAAGTAAAATGCTATATGGTTATACGTATGCAATTTTTAGATGGATGTTGGTGCGGTTCTTGTCTTGTCGGGACTTGAATTTACATCCATCGGGTGGTATGCGGGATCTGATGTATTACTTTGCTGGAGTATATTGTTCACGTATTCTTGGCATCATGTCTGTCGGATATCCACAGCATGTGTCCCCTTGTTGGGCTCCGAGGCGGGTGAGAAACGTGAACAACGAAACAAACACAAACTCATTATGGCTTCCAAAAAAAGACACCAAAACGATACTACAAAACGTCCTACACCTGCTCAGTCTGTTCTGAAACGTGCTCGACACGATTCAGTGGAGACTGAATCAGATGACGATTTATTGACTTCAACTAATTGGCCAAGATTTTTAACAGTTACATCAACAGATCCATCTAGACCAGTAACAAGGCTTTCACCTTTTGCGATTCACAAGCAAATACTTGGTATTGCTGGTGAGCCGCGAGAGGTGAAAAAGCTCAAATCTGATAAGATTTTGATTGAATGTCAGAAAAAAAGTCATTCTGACAATCTCCTTTCAATAAAAAAATTTGTTGACATACCTGTAGAAGTCCGTCCTCATATTACACTCAACTCCTCCAAAGGAGTCATTCGTTCCAGGGAACTGGAACAATGTACTGTTGAGGGGAGATGAGTGTCAATTTAAAACCACAGGGAGTTTCAGAGGTGACCAGAATTAATACCAGGAAAGATGGCAATATAAAACCGACTAATACTTTTATTCTTACGTTTAATTCTCCAAACCTTCCAAAATCTGTAAAAATCGGTTATATATCTTTACCCGTTGACCTTTTTATACCCAACCCACTTCGTTGTTTTAACTGTCAACAGTTTGGACACCATCGAGAGAGATGTAGACGAGATGCCCTATGTGCTCGCTGTGGCGAACAAGGACACACAGACTTCTCGTCTTGTAAAAAACCCGCCCTTTGCATTAATTGCAAAGGGAACCACGGGGCTTTCTCGAGGGATTGTCCAAAATGGAAACAAGAACGCGAAATTCAAAAAGTTAAATTACAAAATAAAGTATCATTCCCAGAGGCCAGACGTCTTGTTGAACTCTAATCTCCATCTGCTCCTTCAGGCAAATCATATGCTGAAGTGAGTAGAATTGTTGAGAAAAAGACCACAAGATGTATGGAAATTCAAACTGATATTACCTGGCTTAATGATAATCCCATACCATATATTGCTGTCGTTCCTGGTAATTCCAAAGTCTCATCTGAGACTCAGACTTCAACTCCGGTAATTAAACCAATTATACATCCTAAACCAAATATGAAACAAAACAAGAAAAATCTTACATCTATTTCTAATAAGAAATCGGCGAACTCGGGGAATGTCCCGAGTACCCCAAAAACCGGAGAACTCGGGGAATGTCCCGAGTTCCCCAAAACCATCGGGCTCTGGTATTACGAAGAGTCCAACTACTCCGCAGAAGGCTAAGATACATCTAGCCACTGCAAAATTATGCGTAACAGGGAAGCAACCGGAAGAGTCTGATGACTCTATACGGTTGAAAAATAAATTTTCCTACCTTGATATGGAAACCGATGATACATCATCGGATTCCTCCAAGGTCGTTAAATTAAAAGTCTCTTTAGCACCTATACTTCCACCTAAATGAACGATTCAAATTCAAATAAAATAATACAATGGAATTGTCGAGGTTTAAAACCTAATTATGATGAGATTAGTTTACTTTTAAATGAACATAACCCTATTGCATTTTGTCTTCAAGAAACGTTTTTGAAGTCAAATGATAAAACTACTTTTAAACAGTATTCTTTATATAACACAATTTGTGATACAGGTGAAAAAAGCAACTGGTGGCGTGTCTGTTCTTGTCAATAGAAACGTCCCACACAGTACAATTGCATTAGACACTGATCTGCAAGCAGTTGCAGTTAGTGTTACAATGCATAGAGTTATTACAATTTGCTCTTTATATTTACCACCAAGTGCAACCCTTGATCCGAAAGATCTCGATCAACTCATTGCACAATTGCCATCATCTTTTATGCTTTTGGGGGATTTCAATGCCCACAATTACATATGGGGTTGTAAAGACATTAATGATAAAGGTAATAAAGTTGAATCTTTTTTAAATCAAAATAACCTATGTCTTTATAATGATAATAAATCTCATACATATTTACATCCTGCTTCAGGATCGAAAACTTCCATCGATTTATCAGTTTGTGAGCCATCACTTTTGTTAGACTTTTCATGGAGTGTTGGTGATGACCTCTGCGGGAGTGACCATTATCCAATATTTCTTGAAAATATTGGACCTCCACTTCTTGATAGAAATCAACGATGGAAACTTCGCAAAGCAGATTGGCATATGTTCCAATCTCTTTGCGAAGAACAGTTAAAGCCTGATTTATTTAACGAAACGGATGATCCTGCTGGTCAGTTTTCATCAATATTATACAGTATAGCAGAAAAATCTATCCCAAAAACCTCGACAGATTCAAAACGCCCTCAAAAACCATGGTATGATGATGACTGCAAGAATGCAGTCAAGGATCGTAAGAAAGCTTTAAGTCAATTTAATTTACGACCTACACAACATAATTTAGACAATTTTAAAGTGTTTCGTGCGAAAGCAAGACGTACTCTTAAGGAGAGTAAGAGAAAGTCCTGGAGAGATTACGTCTCTAGGCTTAATTCTCGTACTTCCCTTAAGAAGGCGTGGGACATTGTCCGAAAAATCAACGGTAAGGGTACTCCAGGTTGCGTTAACCATTTAAAAACTGAAAATCATACTGCCACATCTGCCAAAGACATCGTTAATAATTTGGCAGATACTTTTTCAAAAAATTCATCTACCACTAATTGCAATCACAAATTTTTAAGACATAAACATCAGACTGAAAAGCAGAAACTAAACTTCAAATCAAATAATTCAGAAAAATATAATAAGAAGTTCTCTTTGAGTGAATTGAAAAATTCCTTAAAGAAGGCACATGATACATCAGCTGGTCCGGACGATATCCATTATCAACTTTTAAAACATTTACCCGAATCGTCCTTATTAATTCTACTTGATATATTTAACATTGTTTGGGTGACTGGAAACTTCCCCGAGTCTTGGAGGGAAGCTATCGTTATTCCGGTACCCAAACCTGGAAAAGATCACACTGATCCAGTTAATTACCGTCCAATTGCTTTGACAAGTTGTGTTTGTAAAACCATGGAACGTATGATTAATGGTCGCCTCGTTTGGTTCTTGGAATCTAACAACTTAATTACTAAGTATCAAAGTGGATTCCGACGCCAAAGGGGCACTACAGACCATTTAGTTAGATTTGAATCGTTTGTTAGGGAGGCTTTCATAAAGAAAGAACATTTAGTCGCTGTATTTTTTGACTTGGAGAAGGCCTACGACACCACGTGGAAGTATGGCATTATGAAAGATCTTCATAATATGGGCCTTCGTGGCCGTTTAGCTACATTTATTTTAAACTTTTTAGATGATAGACAGTTTCAAGTCCGAATGGGAACAACCCTCTCCGATGTTCACAAACAGGAGATGGGCGTCCCACAAGGCAGTATTCTGTCTGTCACACTTTTTAATATTAAAATTAATAATATTGTTAAGAGTATTACTCCTGGTGTGGATTGCTCTTTATATGTTGACGATTTTGTAATTTGTTACCGTTCAAAAAATATGAAAACTATTGAAAGGCAACTACAGCAATGCCTTAATAAACTTCAGACTTGGTCTGATGAAAACGGTTTTAAATTTTCTAAGTTTAAAACAAATTGTATGCATTTTTGTCAACTACGTAAACATCACGATGATCCCAATCTAACGTTAGATGGGACACCTATACCTGTTGTTGAGGAAACAAAATTTTTAGGTCTTATTTTTGACCGTAAACTTACTTTTATTCCTCATCTTAAATATCTTAAGACAAAGTGTAATAAAGCACTAAATTTATTAAAAGTTGTTGCCAATACTTATTGGGGTGCAGATCGTAAAGTTTTACTTAGACTTTACAGGTCTTTAATCAGATCAAAATTGGACTACGGCTCTATTGTATATGGATCAGCTCGCAAGTCTTACTTAGCGATGCTTGATCCTATACACAACCAAGGACTACGACTCGCCCTTGGTGCTTTTCGTACGTCCCCTGCCGACAGTCTTTATGTAGAGGCAAATGAACCATCATTGTATTTAAGACGTGAAAAACTGGCTCTTCAATATGCAATTAAACTTCATTCAAATCCATCTAATCCTGCTTTTAATATTACTTTTGACCCCTATTATGAAACTCTATTTGATAAAAAACCTAAAGCTATTCGAACTTTTGGTCTCCGGATCAAACCAAAACTCACCGAAGCTAATATTGATCTTAATTTAATTGCTAAGTACAAAGTCTCACAAATACCACCATGGACTTTGGAAAAGCCAAAAATCATTTTTGAACTTTGTAAAGACAAAAAATCTGAAACAGACTCCACTATCTTCCAAAGTAAGTTTAATGAAGTCAAATCTTCTTACAATCATTATTGTCAAATATATACAGATGGTTCTAAAGATGGAGATACCGTGGCTGCAGCTGCTGTTACGGGACAGCACATCTCAAAGAGCCGTTTACCAAACGGAGCCTCCATCTTTTCAACTGAACTTAAAGCCATTGATTTGGCATTTAACTACATTAATGAATCTGATAAAAAACAGTTTATTATATTTTCTGATTCACTTTCATCTCTTCAAGCTATAGACGGCATGAAAGATGATAATCCTCTTGTTCTTCAACTTTTAAATAAATACAATGTACTATGTAAAGAAAATACTATTGTTCTCTGCTGGCTTCCTGGTCATACAGGAATAAGTGGAAATGATAAAGCTGATAAGGCTGCGAAAGCGGCTTTAAGCTTGAATATTTCATATATTAAACTACCTTTTACAGATTTTAAATCTAATATTAATAAGTATATTTTTAGTTCATGGCAGTCCTCTTGGGATCTTGCCATACATAATAAGTTACATTATATCAAACCAAAACTTGGCGAATGGCATCCTAGCAATAGGATTATTCGTCGAGAAGAAGTTATTTTAGCTCGGTGCAGAATAGGGCATACCCGCTGTACCCATTCATATCTTTTAAAGCGTGAAGCTGCCCCAGAGTGTGTGCCCTGTTTTGCACCGCTTACTGTTAAGAATATACTTATCGACTGTGTTGACTTTGCTCCAATGAGAGCGAAGTACTACAGGGTTGATAGTATGAAAGAGCTTTTTGATAAAGTTAATGTAACCAGTATACTTGCCTTTTTAAAAGAGGTTAAACTGATTAAACATTTTTAGTTTAAAACCCGTTGACGGGTTAAATGATTTAGTATATCGTTGATTTCCCTATATTTAATTGATGTTTTCATTTATTTATTTATTTGTAAATAATTTCATTTATTTATTTGTAAATAGTTTTAATAAATTTTAACCATATTTATTTAATATAATTATTTTTGTCATCACATTCATTAATCTTTGCGCGCACAAAATGACCTATTTATGTGTCGACGTGCCGTATAACACCATTCATTCATTCATTATAACCTGAGGACGGAATTTATGGGTCAATTTCATTTAGGGAATATGCATGTGGAAAGTAATAAATGATTTGAAATCATTAAGATAAAATAATACTTGCCTTATATGTTCAAAGGTCTCTGGGATGATGTAGGAAGCTGTCATGTTTGTAAAGAAGGAAATATTAAGGCAAAGCGCCTCTCCAAGATACAGATCTAAGTTGCAATGGACATCAGCGGCCAGCTGCAGCTAGCACATGATTGACTGATTGAATATTTAACGTTGATTTTATGCCTTCGAGAACCGATAATACAGTTACTGTCTAAAATATTATACAGATATATTTTAAGGGCTTTGGAATTATATTGCATTTGGCCTAAAGCATTTTCATTGAGCGATAAAAGTTCAGATTATATCAGTCACATATAAATTCAAGATATAAACCCAAGACGTTCAACACTTCAGATCATTCTTTCTGACAATGGCATGGAAATTGCGTAAAATCTGTCCAAGAAACACTTGAAGCATTAAACATCTACCATTTTAAAACTTGTTTTACCACCCAGAGTCAACGGTGAAATAGAACGACATCACCGGGTTCTAAAAGATTATTTCGTGAAAGCACGAGCAGATTGAACCTGTATTTACCACAAGTTTTACGTGCAATTAGGTTTTTCGTCAGCGAAGCAACCCGGCTAGGCCCATATGTACTTTTATATAACAGAGACCGAACTCACTCCATCAATTACATTCTGAAACAACATATATCATTTATGTTTGTGCATCAACAGATGCAAAAAGCAAATAAAAGGCAACAAAAAAATAATAATGCAAACAGGTCAGAAGTTTCACTTATAATAGGGGACGCAACGTTTTATAAGAACCAGAAAAAAGTGTTCGGACTTAGATCGGAACTACAATGTATTTCGAAGAATCACTGAAGAAATATTTCCCGTTACCGTTACAATTCGTAATCAATTAACTACAACAATGCGTGTGTGGTTTAGGCCAATGTTGACGAAGGGGTCATTCAAGACGATCAAACAAGTCACAGACTTACACGTAAATGACACCATGCTACACCACAAGTTATTTCTGGTTCAGAAACAGATTTTGAAGTGCCATTAGAATAACCAGAAAAGTCGTCTAACAAAAAGGTGTAGAAACCGATTATTGACTTCCAGTAACGAAAGTGAAATATTGTTATAAGAATAAGCTAAAAGGTTAAAGAACAAAAACTTGGAATCGGATGTTAAAATCCGATTCCCTGTTTTTGGTTTTTAACCTTTTAGCTAATTTTAACAATAATATTTCACTTAATAGACTTGTGTTCAACTATCAGCATAAGCGAACGATAGCCAATGAATAATGTAAGACAAAATGATAATCATCAAATTATATTAATCATAGAAGAGTTAGGACAAAAAAATCCTAACAGCAAAAACGTTTTCAGAAACAGTAGTTAGTATGTTGTAGAGAACAGGGAAATTGGGTAATTTTGTGTCAAACAGTTAAGAACAGATTAACATATGTATCGAAAGGATTGAGTCTGAAAAGCTAACAGGCGTTTTGAGATTAAAGAATGAAATAACATCAAAGGCCAGTTGTGGCAACTTGATGACATTATATGATAACCAAATGTAGTCTTAAGGTTATTACCATTGGCAGTTCGTGTTGGGGGTAAGAAATAAATGAGTCAAGCGTATTCTTTGAAAATATAATAAATTCTGAAAATCAAATATCTATGCCATATGTTACCGATTTCTCTGTGTATAGAACTAAATGCTTATATTTGACTAATTCTCCGTACGTTAAATCAAGTAGCGCGTTAATTTTAATTGATATCCGTACCATTTTTTGTAAATATTTCTCTTTCAATAATCAAGTTCCTCGTCATACTTCCAATTAAAGCATAAACATAAATTGTTTATGAAGAACACAACCGCCATCAAAACTGATTTATCTTCAGATCAATTATGAGATAGTTAGGCACAAATAAAAACTTTACATAACATCTGACAAATTTGTCACATTAGGTACTAGTTAACGCAGACAAGACTGTAGCAAAATGACCAAGGAACGACAACTCACAAGGGTAGAAAACAAGTATACTAAAACAAATTGTACAATTTTAATTTTAGATAAACAAAATTATGAATATACAATTATACAATATATACAAATTAAAGTTAATTACTCAACAAACAAATACTGCAGGTTTAAAGATTAACATTTTTTTATCACAAGTTCTTTCATCTTCAAGTTCCGTATATTTCTATCGTGATACAAACTGCTTACATTATATGAATGTTATAACTGTTATTAAAATACACTAATATTTGTACTTAAGATACTTCTACTACCGCGTCCGGATTATCGTAGATTTAGCGTCAATGGTCCCTCGTGGCGATGGCTATATAAACAGGGTTATCTTCCCTAGAACTCTGTACTGAGTGATCTAGCTTTACGTCGCCTCGTACCGACTATACTTCGACTATACTCCGACGCAAGGATCGTCAAGTCGTCCATATAACGATTATGTAGGTTGCTGTCCTAATGACGGTTCTACCACCAGCTCACTTCATGCCACGTCTATACCTCGTTAACGCAGCGGACACATTTCTCGTGTACGTCTGAAAACGGCTGCAATATACATACATACATATATATATATACGTAATGGCATTGCGTCTATAACTTACCATATATCAATGTCATAACATTTTGATCAATATATGATAACAGCAATTCTTACCATCTAACAGTTTCATGGTATATTTATCTATATATGATAACAGTGCATCCAATTCTTACTATCTAACAGTTTCATGGTAGATTTATCAAAATATTTTAACAGTTTATTCAATTCTTACTATCTGCAGTTTCATGGTAGTCTAAACAACATCTCATATATGATATTCCGCCAATCCCAAAGTAGCAATTATATCTCTACCTAATTCTTATTTATGATATAAACAATTACCGACCAATTCTATATCAATTCACATTGTGAATATCAGAATAAGCATCCACAAAATTTAATAACACATACCAATCAATTCTAACATGGTTAATTTCAATACTTTATCGTGAACACGATATCAACAGCTCAAAATACGTTCTCAGATTCCTCGGACTATATTCTAACAAAAAAACTCTCAATACCGCGGATGTGAAATTAAATTACAAACATTCTCGTCGGAATGGATATGAACAATTTATACAACTTTACTTAGATCTGATTACGTGAAAATATATCTATCAGACATTTAGATAACTCAACTATATACAACATAATATAAAATTCACATACCCATCTGCCGTTATGTAATGGACGCGTAACATGCTGAATTTTTCTCGTCACATCAATACCGTAAATATGTGCTCTGCTAGACCGGACGAAGTTTTATAATACAGTCCATTTATATAGTAAAACGCTTCACATACCTTAGTGAATTTCGTGCAAATTATTAATTAACAAGTTTCAATTTATCGTACGATGCTTCTTTCACAAAATAGGCTCAATGTATATTTAAATTAGTTTTTATTACAAATAACAAACCTGTTTAATTGTTCTAACTTTCTGAATACTAAATGGATTTTCATGAACTAAACGTGAACATGATTTATTCTTTAATCAAAATTGAATATGTTGAAGTATCTTAAAAACGTTACTCCTATCGATCTATCAATACCTTTTAACAAACTCACGCTACCAGCTCTAAAGCCTATATCATTTCAATAGACACGTACTAGCTGACACTACTAAGGTAGGTCACAAAAACCTGACTATTTTGTTACAAAGACACTTGATTTAAATTATATCACTTGCAACATACCAAATTATTGTAAACTATGTGTATTAGAAATTATTCGTAAATGAACGATCTCATTCTAGTGTCATATTTCAGATTAGAGTTATTGACGATAATAAATGGCACTTCAAAAATTGTAGATCTGTGGTTGACCCTCATATGACCACTGGAGACGGCAAGTAAGTAAAATTAAATTGTAACTGATTGTATATTTTATGATACATTGTGTTTATTATTTAGTTCATCTCATAAACAATATGTTTAAACTCATCAATAAATTTATAGTGTTGTTTAATTCAGTGGCTTCATTTGTGTCCAATGTTCACACATAATTCTGCTACAATCAAGTTTGTTCATTTTTAGTTTGACTATTATATTACTATGCGAGTTATTGTATTCTCTCAAGTGCATGTGTTGGAGTTGAACTTGTGTTAAAATGTTTGTACAAACTGTTCATAAGTGTGTATAGTAATTATGCAGATGAAACTTGGCATAAGTGTACATGCTTATACTCTGAAGATGTACTATATCTTGCCATTAATTTAAAATCAATGTCACATGGAAGTATGGAAATGTCACATTTGATTTATCAATATGATTTTTTATTTTTTGTTCTGTTTCATTAATATCATTTATGAACGTATTATATGCTTCTATCTTTTACATTTACCTTCTTTAATCTATTTTTTTAAAATTATTTAGGAATAAACCCGACCCCCTTCATTTGTTTATTCTATCCTCCTGTTCGGTGTTTCTAAAAGTACTCATGTTTTGAATAGTAAATCATCGTATTATATAGTTTTATTAATTACCATCTGTAATACATTACCGTAACATTAAGTACATTGCGCTAATGTTTCTTTGTCTTCCACGATTGTCTTTAGAATAAACTTGTTTCCTCACCTTAAAGCGGGTAAAAGTAACACAATATAACGGATCTTTTACACTATTCGTTATGTTATTACCTAAAAACTATTCTTTAATCTCGACAATGTGTTCACGGTTGAGTTTATGTTTTCGTATGAGAAATGAATAATATATTCAACAGTAAATGTGCTACGTCGTAAAAGTAAATATATTCGAGGGTCTGCCTTGCTGAGTGGTCTAATGACCACTTACGGCTGAAATCGTAGGTTCGATTCCAGATAGAAAAAAAAACAACCTTTATGTGTCAAAAATTACCCTTTATTCACGAAAGGACAGTCGGTATATTCAGTGTTAATCTGAGGTTTGTCATTCTCAATTAAACTGAACATATAGCCTATCATGTGTTAAAAAAGATATTATACCAATTCCATATATATATATATATATATATATATATATATACATGCAATTGTCTGAACAGTCAGTTATTACAGTATCGGCTTAACATTAGTCTGTCACAATCAAAGGAAACAAAATGAAAATTATAAACCCCACATAATGACGCTCAGGTCACAATCTGGTGCAAATAAAGAAATTAAAAAATATCGAAATAGAAACATCTCCTTTGCCATATTTGTTATTTCGAGTACTACTATTATATGAAAATGTAAACTTCCGTATAAATACATTTGCATAACACCAGCTTTAGAATTCGAACAAGCTTCTCCCTATTTATTTTAAATTGAGACTAAATGCTTCTGGTGGAAATTCATCTCCGCATATCAAATTTGGCCTGAATGATGGCCGTCTTTTTAACAAATAAAGATGCATTTATATCAACATATCATCACTAACCCAAACAATGGTTGCTCTCAAACAATAAGCTCATTATTTGTATTCGTGCCGTTAAACACAATATATTCATTTATGCATTTCACTAAACGTTGCATGAGATTGAAACCCAGCTTTGCATGCTAGTTGACTGAGAGTTGATTTTGCGAATCCTTTGGAGAGGGGATGAAACCTCAAGCGTGAGCAACCGACACTCTATTATTGCTATTTACAATATAACAGTTTCCACTCAGTTATTTTGGGTTCCATTAATATATTTTGATTCAACATTGTGATTTTTTATTATGGCAATAACTGTAGGGAGTAGTTTTGAGTCTAGGTCAAGATCACTGTTAACTTAAATTATAAACAGTATTCGCTCCATAGATTTCTTGAAGAAATGTTGATGATATTTATAAGTTTATTTCGTGCGAACTAAACCCTATATCAGTTTTGAAGCAAATCGTGTCATCTTCACTGTTACCAAAATAGAAAACATCAATCCCGATCAATAGCTTTATACTAGTTTCCGTTATGATATTTGAGTGTAATTTGTGTTTTAACCTTGAAAAGAAAACTTGAAATTTGTTTTGAGGAAAGTTGAGTTCCTCTCAGTAAATTTAGTTTTTCTTATTAAATTTAAAATCATAGGTTACATACATCATTTATACTGCTGACATGTACGTATATTGCTCTATTTTTAGAGATATTACTTGAGGAATTAATGACATGTTTAGCATGGAACCTCTCTTGTCTGTGATATAAAAATTGTTTCTATTTCGTTGTCATATACAGATATAGAATTTCGAATATTACACGCATGTGTTCGTTTTTTAAAGAGAATATACATGTATGCCAGTTAAGTATTAGCCTTTATATAACCTTCGTAAAGCATCTGTATTACATGTTTTATTTGCATTGGCTTTCTTATTTTGATACAAAGTGTTTGTTCATTGATTTTATTTACCTTTTAGTGCGTACGAAAACCAGGAACAAGAAGGTGTTTTTATTCTTTATAGAAATACCCTTTATCAAACAGAGGTAAATAAAATGTTAAGTCTCTGCGATTCGTATATTAAATTTGGTAATCTCTATTTATAAATAACGCACACTCTCTGAACCGTTTGCGTGTATCCACACGGGCAATATGCATAATAGCATGTCCACGACGTGTTTTAAAGACTCAGCCTATATTTGGAGTTTGTTTTTTGTATCGCCGAACATAACTTTATAACAAAACTAGATAAATTCAAATAGAAATATGCGCAATCAATTCTGAAATCACTAATAAGAAATTAGCATAGAATAATTAGGAAGAAAATATATGTCTTTTTTTTATTTATTTAAAAACTTATTCAAAGAGTATAATGCCGTATTTTCCATCTATATCATTATTGGCCTTTTATATATAAGTGGGTATAAGTATTCGTTATTTATTCTTTAAAGATCTTAAATACAGATTACAAACTTTGCTTTATTTTATGCTTGCCTTGAATGCACAATATGTTGAGGAATTTTATATCAAGAATAATAAATATAAAACATTTGTTTGTTAATCTTGTATCACTGGCACATTGAATGAAGACACTCGGGGTTTAATCACACTATTGTTTATTTCTGAAATCTCCATTTAAGGTCCACGAGAGAATCAAACCTTGTGATTATCATGAAGCATTATGCACATGTGCCATATCTGTTCGTGCCGGTGCAGACATTTTTACAGTCAATTTGTGTACAAAAGAAGCGGTTATTGACTTCCTGGCATGTGGTGAAAACATTCTGCAAGTGCTATATTTTGAAAAGGAAAACAAATACGAGGTAATATTTAATACGTATGGTTGTTCGGTTGTTCGCTGTCCTATCAATAGTTATACACTGAGTTCAATCTGCTGTTTTTCTAAAAAGTATGAAGGAAATTTCAAGACACCAAAGTCATTCTATTATTTGATTTTCAATATTTTGTATGTTTATAAAAAGTAGTTGCGAACTGGTCTGAAAATAACTACAGCATATATGTAATCTAACATCGATGACGAAACTATAAGGGGCACTCGGATAAAATAATACTGAATTAAAAAAGGTCATTAAATCATATTTTAGATCATACAAATGTGTTGCATACATTAAAATGTATTCATGTTCAGGTCAATCAGTGTTACAATGTTACTGTTTATATTTGTGGTATTTTAAATAAATCTTAAATATAATTTGTCAAAATGAAAATATGTTGTATGAACAAACATTTAACTTGTTTAGTTTTGAATGAAAATGGCATTCTCACGTTTGTTGTGTTTGTCTATTGTGCATAGAGCAGTGGTAAAATATATGCATAAAACATTAAGGTGACGCGTTTTCTTAGGGAAGACAACATTGGCCACAATAGATTGAATATGAGTATAACAATCAAGGCATAGTACCACCATTGCAAATAGAAAGTGCTTCCGTGGGGAAGTCGCATAATGGCGGTTATAAATAATCCTCGTTTCTTGTTCTTTAAAAATGCATTTTCCTTATTTTAATGCTCATTTTATTTGAATGGCATTATTGATGTATTTTGAACATTTTGATAACATTATCATGTTTTAATTGTGAATTTAGAAAAAAAAATGATGCTTGGAAATTGGGGTATGAACACATTACTTCAGAAGACTACTTTCACTTTGTCACCAGTGTACACACTGAGCAGAAAAAAAATATCTTATATGACACATGACCCCTACTTTTCAACTAAAAAATATATATCGGGTTTTTAAAATGTCCTATGGTGGAATTATCACATCTTAATCACAAGTTCTTTCTCCTACACGTTCCGTATATTTTATATCGCGATACAAACTGCTTACATTATATTAATGTTATAACTGTTTTTAAAATACACTAATATTTGTATTTAAGATATTTCTACTATTATTATTGTTCTTTCTTATTAAATCATTATATGTCATATTTTGTGATACTTAAAGAAAATACTCAATATTTTATACACTTTTCCCTACTAGTGTAAAATATTTTCAATTTACATGTACATGCCTATGTGTGAATATGCTTTGCTATTTACGAATTTACATGTACATGCCTATGTGTGAATATGTTTAGCTATTTATGAATTTACATGTACATGCCTATGTGTGCATATGTTTAGCTATTTAAGAGTTTATATTAAACATGCAAGTCAAATAGTATATGGACATGGTATATCATATACAAAAGTGCTAGTTTAGCGTTCGTCATTATAAAGACTGTATGATGTATGTGTACCCTTGTAGCGTTTTAGCCGTGCGAGTCGGGATTACATTACATCATTTATATACGACAATCTATTGACGTGTCTTTTGTTGCTGAACAACAACAACTTAACTTCTAATATCAATTTATAAGTGAAATTCTTCTAAAACTGCCTGTATCGGGTAAAACCATAAATCGAATTAGAATAAATCTGTATTCTATTAATGGAAGACATGTATTAGTATAGGAGCTAAAAAACAAAAAGAGTTTGTTGGTCTTTTTATATATTTTTACATTGTAAATAATAGTGTTACAATAGATAATATCAAACTGGATATACTGATATGGATGATCGTGTTTAGTTTTGTTAGTGTTTTTTTATTTCACTTGGTATTTTTACAAACTCTGAAATAATCATGATGCAAGTGATCACATCCGTTACTTAAATATAGTAAAAAAAGCCAAGTAGTTCAAATTCTAGGTATATCTACGGATATCCACGTTAAACTTTGCAATAGCACATTTTCCGACCATTGTAATGGTCGGGTTCTGTGTGTGTGTGTGTGTGTGTGTGTGTGTGTGTGTGTGTGTGTGTGAAGAATATAAAATTTTATAAAGTATATATACATTTATGTGTAAAAAAATGTATAAATATGTATGAATCTCATTTATCATGCAAACAATTATGTGTCTTTAGGAATGTTAAGATGCAAATTAAGTACATTCAAAAATAAATTATTCACTGTTATTGTTAGAAAAATTATATTGTGGTCACTTTAACACAGTAAAATATAATAGGGACAGTGCCATTATCTCCCTTTATGCAAATGATCTGCTTATTTATAATTAATTTTAATGTCGTAATACTATTTTATTTTTTTTAATTAAGTGTATATAGCTGTGTTTTTGCGTTTGTTATTCTACATCTTTGTTCGATTATATATATGATGATTGTTGAAATGAAGATATTTTGGCTCTTGGCCCTCTACACTTATGATTTTAGACTATTATATACTCCTGCAATGATAGACTGTTACTCAAGTCTATACGTTCTTGTTTTTTATTGTCACTCTCTTTTAATTCTCATCTCTTTACTTATACATACATGGAGGCTGATGCCTTTCAACATTAACTTAAATTGTATGTTACTAAGGTTGCTATATATCTGGTCTATTTTTTTACATTTTTTAACATATCACCAAATATATGTTCATTTAACGTAAAAGGGCTATATTGACAAGAAAAACTAGACAAGACACAAACAAAAACAGTAGCGCAAAACTAAAAACAATTAAAGATAACTATGAACTTTGTGACATTTGGCGCATAAAACAAACTGACAAAAAACAATTCACATAGCATTCAAACCACATACTTCCTATATGCTGTTTCTTATCTCGGCAAATTTGATAAACAATGTTACTAAATGCAACGTCTCATCAGGAAACCGGTCTGATCATTCCTTAGTACACATAAAAATTAATTTTTCACGTCAACCTTATGGGCCGGGATATTTTAAATTAAATAATTCAATTATTTTAGACAAAGAATATCAACATAAAATTAGAAAAAGTATTAAAATATTACTGACAGAAATGCAAACACAAACCCTAATACATTATGGGAAATTATTAAAGGTACTATTCGTAATGTTACTATCCATTATTGATGTTTTAAAAAGTAAAAAAAAGAAAATAAGATGAAACTAAAATTATCGGAGAAATAGACAAATTAGAAATAAAACTAGTAAATGAGCCACTCAATGAAGATATTGTAAATAAAAAAGAAGAGCTTAAAGACATCATCCTTAAACGCGCCCAAGGATATTATATACGATCAAAAGTTAAATACATTGATTGAATAGATAAAAATACTAAGTACTTCTCAAATCTAGAAAAGAAAAAAAGGAAAAATAACAGTCATAAAACATTTGCCCTACCAACAATAGCATACCCATTGACAGTACTAGAAAACCCACCGGATCACACAATAACTGAAATCACTAAAACAACTTTATTCATTCTTATGGGACAATAAACCAGATAAAATAGCAAGTGGGACAATAAACCAGATAAAATAGCAAGACACACAATTTAAAAGATATAAAGATGGGGGATTAAAAATAATAGATTTTAATGCATATATATATATACTCAATAAAATCAAGTTGGATCAAAATATTTTTAAAGAAGAAAATACCGGAATATGGAAAAATAATTATATAAATGAAATAAACAAATTTGGTAGGAAATTATTATTACAGACAAACATAACATATAAAGATATAACCAATAAATTCAAAAATATTTTCTTAAGGGATGTTTACCAAAGTATGGCAGATGAATTCATATGGAATAACTCATTGATACAAAAAACAATACAACAATATTTTACAGAGAATGGCTAGATAAAGGAATAACATATATACAACAACTTTATGATTACAGAAATAGGAACTTTTATAATTTTAATACTATAAAACAACTTTACAATCTAGACAATTCAGATTTCTTAAAATACCACTCAATGATTGCTTCCATACCGAACTCTTGGAAAGACAAAACTTACACATGAAACATACAACAACAACGACAGAACTTTTTCATTGGCAGGATTTTAGAGGTACTGAAACCAAATAAAATTATATATGAGACATATATATCGAAAACAACTACCAATGTTACAAATAAAGCTCAACAAAAATGGAATGACACCTATGAAAATCTGAACTGGAAAAAAATATTTTTATCACCGATTACATATACTATTTATTAGATATTGAGATTATTTCAATATAAGTATTTATATAGAATTATACCGACAAATAAGTTTTTACACAAATGCCATTTAGTAAATTCAAGTTTATGTCAATTCTGAAATATGCATGTAGAAACAGTACAACATTTCTGGACAAAAGACAAATGATTTCTTATCACAAAACGGTATTAATGTAGCATTTAATTTTAAAAATATATCATACAACATAAAACAAAAAACAATAATAAATTTTGTTATTTTTTTAGCAAAATATCTCATTGCAAAGCGATACACGATACTTTGACAACTATCTTAGATATTTAAAAGAATGTAAAAATATAGAATAAATCTTAGCCCAAGCGAAATCCAAACTGGAAACGCATAATAGGAAATGACACTCAGTAAAATCTGAATAATCAAATATAGCAACCTTACATTATCAACATAATAAATGTTGATCTTATAATGAACATGATTAATTCTCTCTCTCTCTCTCTCTCTCTCTCTCTCTCACACACACACACACACACACACACACACACACACACACACACACACATTTTCACTACACTGCTTATAGAACTCATGTTTATAAATGTGTATTGTTATGTAATAACTTGATAATGTGAAAATGAAAAATAATCAGGCTGTCATTTGGCAACTAAAAAAAAGATATTTTTACTACCGCGTCCGGATTATCGTAGATTAAGCGTCAATAGTCCCTCGTGGCGATGGCTATATCATCAGGGTTATCATCCCTGGAACTCTGTACTGTGTTACCTTGCTTGACGTCACCTTATGCCGATTATACTTCGACTATACTCCGACGCCAGGATCGTCAAGTCGTCCATATAACAATTATGTGGGTTGCTGTTCTTATGACGGTACTACCACTAGCTGACTTCCTGTCACGTCTATACGTCGTAAACGTAGCGGACACATACCTCGCGTACGTCTAAAAACGGCTACAATATATATATAAACTCAGATTTACTAATTTAATACGTTATGACAGTGCGTCTATTACTTACCATCTATCCATTTCATGGCATTTTGATCAATATATGATAACATTGCATTCAATTCTTACCATCTAACAGTTTCATGGTAGATTTATCAATATATGTAACAGTTCATTCAAGTCTTACTATCTGCAGTTTCTTGGTAGTTTAAACAACATCTAATATATGACCTTCAGTCAGTCCCAAAGTAGGAATTATATCTCTACCTTATTTCTCATTTATAATATAAATAATTACCGACCGATTCTGTATCTATTCACTTTGTGAATATCAGAATAAGCATCCAAAAATTTAATTACATATATCCATCAATTCTAACATGATGAATTTCAATACTTTATCGTAATCACAATAGTAACAGCTCACGATGCGTTCTCAGATTCCTCGGCCATTATTCTAACAAAACAAATCTCAATACCGCGGGTGTGAAATTAAATTACAGACATTCTCGTTGAAATAGATATTAACAATTTATACAACTTTACTTAGATCTGATTACGTCAAAATATAGCTATCAGACATTTAAATAACTCAATCATATACAACATAATATAAAATTCACATACCCATCTGCCGTTTTGTAATGGAACAGTAACATCCTGAATCCTTCTCGTCACAACGATTCCAAAAGATCTTCCCTGCTAGTTTTGACAAAGTTTCCATAATACAGTCAGATATATATATATATAGTAAAACACACCACATACCTTAGTGAATTTCGTGCAAATTATGAATTAACAACTTTCAATATATCGTACGATATGGTACGATGCGGTTTTTACGCTATTAGGCTCAATGTAAATTTAAATTAGTTTTATAAATAATAAACCTGTTGAATTGTTCTAACGTTCTGAATACGCAATAAGCAAAAACTGAATAGGTTAAAAGATCTTAAAAACGCTAACAAACCCACGTTACCTGTTATAAATAAGCCTATATCATTCCAATAGACACGTACTAGCTGACACTACTAAATGTGGCCACAACAACTTAACTATTTTGTTACAGTACCTGATACTATAAAATTGTTTTATTTTATTTTAACAGCTCATAGTTTATTATAAATATCTGCAACAGCACTAATGCTCCTTAACCTTTGGAAAAAATGAATTTTTGTTTGTTACTGACTCCTACGCCAAGGAGAGCGATTTCGGGTCATCATGGCCCTCATACAAATGTAAATATATTATTATGTTTAACATCAGTTGGACCAATGTTGTCTGGACTTAGTGTTGGTATAACAGTTTCAGTTTTGAAAAAACAAAACATATTTATTCAGATCAGCTCTGTCTTACGATAATAAATCCAAACTTTCGAAATAATCCTATTAAACCATCAAGTTTGCTTCTTTACTAGAAAGAACAAAATGGAACAATACACATATATTCCATGGGAAATGTATACGACCTTTATGAAAACCGTACACCTCAATCATTTATAACAATACGAATCAGGACGCTGAAAAGGGTCAATATGATAAAACTAAATATCAAGCATTGGATCATAAATACAAAATTTCAATATTGTACACCAAGACTTAACATTAATTTTGACAAGTCAAAACTTACATGTTATAAAGTACGGAGGAGACTGACGTTATTTATTTCATACATTCAAATGAAAGTAATTATTTTTCAAAGTATAAATCGTTGTGCAAAACACAATTCCAGTGGTACTGTACTCACTTTAGGTACATGTCACGATACTATGATGACTTTTAGATCCTTACTTCATAATGTACATTGCTTGGAGCCTGGAAGCACTTTTCACGAATTTTTTACTTAAGTCCCAGGAAAAACACATACGTTTTTGGGCGTCCAGTTCGTTGACAGTCAGTTAGCTTCGTCTCACTGTAGTAAACCCGTTTGTACCACCGATAGGTAAAACTCTGGGATATGCTTTCTGTTGAAAATCTGTGTGAAATATCATTAGAGTATCCTTTGGGTCATATTACACCCAAGACAAAGTTTTATCACACTCCAAATTTTATGACTAGGTGTGACGTCGCCCATATGTTTCACTATTCAAATTCGCACTTGTTGTTTCAAAAGTGTGTACGATATTCGAATGTATATTGACAACGTTTAATTTCCAAACGACATTTGCACCTGATATGCCATTGCGTCTGCTGTTTTTTCATAACATTTGGCGCCATATTGAGGAAGTTGTCTGCTTTCCAAGGCAATGTTGCTTTTTTGAATGTCGCTAATTTCAAAGTCCCCCGTACTTATAAACTCGCGCTTTTACGGTGACATTTGTATGAATTTAATGATGACTGAAAGTTGATTTGATGCGTTCTAACAATAGAAAATGTGACGATATATCTATTGCTACCCTTGGTTTGCTCGTGACTTGCTAAATACGAAAGTGACAGGGTCGTCCTACTACTTTTGGGACATACCTCGTTATGAAAGAAAAATGAAAACTGTGATTTTTTTTTGTTTCCCACGAGTTAATAATGGTATAAAGATTTGCTATTTCGTTGATCTAAGAAAATATAAAACAGGTATGCTCTGAAATTACAGTTAAAAACGAAATTCAGTCATTATATCTCTCCTTCATATCGGGAAGACATACTTGTCCACAGAACCAGAAATGTTTGTTAAACCAAAAAGCGTACACTGGTCCCTTTAAACAAGGAGTAATAGTACACCAAATACAACCTATACTCGTGCGCTTCGTACATTTATATCAGGTGTTTTAATTATGATATTTTATTCGAACATTAAAAGTGAAATACGAGTCTGAAATTTATTTAAATTCATTTTCAACATTTTCATTGTTTTAAGTGCGTCTTCAAGTATTTATTGTTTTCGATGTATTTCAGCGTTAGTGACGATTTAAAAACATAACATGCATTAAGGTTATAACTTCGTTTTATTGTAAAACGTTTGTTTTAACCAACTGTATATCTAATATAATAAGTGCCGTATTGCAAAATCAAAACTAAACATGCGTTTTTTTTTATTTTAGATCACTACTCCAATTGGAACGGTAATACAGATACAACTCAAACCATTCAACAGTTATAAGTATAAGGACAACATCAATACTGAAATATTCTTGACTCCTAAAGACATGACAAATGTCGACGGTTTGTGTGGATATTTCGACAACAACAGAGATAATGATTTTAAACTAAGTACAGGGAGTTTTGTAGATATTAACGACGATGAAAACAGGAAAATATTTATTCGTTCCTGGATGTAAGTATAAGCTATATGCTTCGCTAAATATAAAATATGTGAAATTCTATATTGTGTTTATTATTTTCAGCTTCAGTATAACTGTAATACTATGTTAGTCTGTACTTGATAAACTATATATGAGAAATAAATTATTAACTCAACTTTCGAAGAAAGAGAGAAGCTAGTGTATTCACCCGGCGTCGGTGTTGTTGTTCTTTTTGTCATGTACATACTACTATTAAATGGACTCAGTGGGTGAAATGGGATACATATATGATATCTTTATTTTATACCCTCAAAGTACACTCTCTGGTTCAAATATATGATTTGATTTGTGGGTCCATTTCCGGAAAGCGTCACGGTAGGCTAATTGAGGTGAACTGTGAAGGCGCTGGTTTACGGCAGAATCATGAGCATGTCATGAACTATATTCACGACAAAAGAGGAAGTTTTTCAATTTGGAAAAAAATATATAAGCCACATGGGGAAAGGTCTTGGGAGTAAGATGTTCGTGGTAGCACTGTGTCTTTTCTCTCACTTCATAAAGACTTTGCATTGACAGAGGTGTGCGCTGTGGCATTGTCATGCAAGAGACAAACATGTTTGAATCTAGTGACTGGGCGACGTTTTTCGTAGAACTTTTGCAGTTTGTTTTTTTTGGCATTATATCATATATCAATAAAAACACCCTTAGAGAACCAATGGTTATTAAATATACTTGTGCCTCCGTTCTTAATGTTGGATTTACCCAAATTGGAATGTTTATGTTTGATAACTAAACATTTCTTTCAAGAAGGGATTATGTATTCTGTTTATGTGTCTTTTAACAAATCTAGGTCATTTGCACCAACATGTGACATGAATGGGTACATTAAATATAATAGGTATAAATATTTTTATATGCATTTAAAAGGCGTCTTATCCATGTGAGTTTTAATGATCTAATAAAAAGGTATATATCAAATATTTTGAAAACCCCTTTTATGTAAGAGTTTTAAAGAGTAGTTATTTTCACCTTATCCGGTTTACCATCACAAATAAATCTATAAAATAAACTTTTAAGCTCTTAATTTTATTTGCATTAGTGTTTGATAGAGCTAAGATAAGACGGTTAATTTTCGATATGGCTACACTTTTGAATACACTTTTGACCAATGGATAAGAAGCTGTCTCATATTATGTATTTTATCATCAAGTTTCACGTTAAATTGTCATTTTAGTATTGGACGATTTGTTTATGTTCTCAAAGGGATATTGTTTTATCAGTGACAGGGTGATTGGCGTCTGGAGGGGCAGATATATTGTAATAATGGAAAAACTAGTTTTAGTAACGGGAACACGTCTGATTTATAAGCGATGAACATATAAATGTTAAACGTTCGAATGTACTTTCCTTTTGTGACACACAGTTTCATTTATTAAATGAATCAACTTATCATTATCAATTACATATTTGATTGCAAATTCTTATGACAATGGATGTCTGCATTTTATTCATCTTTAGACGTTAAAGCAGACGGACCCATATTACAGCCCCCCCCCCCCCCCCCCCCTTATAATAATCATTTAAAATATACATTTTCAGTCAGTCATGCGTTCAATATATTAGTTATAAAATCAAACTATAAATCTAAAATAGATGACGGCATTGAATATTCTGCGCTACAAGCATACTTCTGTCTGGAAAATAAGTTGCCAGTTGTAGTTATGTTATGTGTTATGTTAGCAAAGTTAAAAGGCGCTTGTTAAATGTTGATCGTTTTTAAAACGTCAGAGTATTACAGTCTTCATCTACTTTCTAGTTACGTTTCATTATTTTGTTTTATTTTTGTTTCAGGTTTGGAGGCACAGACCTTGGTAAAAGTGAAGACGAAAGTTACCTAGTACCTCCTAAAATAAACCCTCCATATATGAATTCTGAAAGTATGTATTGTGTGTGCAAAAATAACGCATCCAACCCCAACAAAAGAGAATTAAATGAAGCAACATGTTCTAAAAGTGAATATCAACTATGTTAAAGAAAAACCATACCGAACAATGGACGTGCAAAACTATGTAAAATAAGTAGTAAAAAACGATCAGTGTCGTCACATTACAAAGAACTTGTGAGAAAGCTAGAATCTCAATTCAGCGTAGATTCGCCGATAAGAAAGGTACATTGAACAACTAATTAATTTATATGTAATCATTTTATGTTAAGGTCGTCATGATATGTTCGTGTATAATAAGTTATGTTAGATTGAATACGATAAAAGCTCAGAAAACATTCAAATCGCTCTCGGGTTCATTTTATTTAAACAACCGATACTAAAAGTTTTTTTTAAGAATGGAATATATCATCAGTTGACTTCATGTAATTCTTTTAAACTATCAATAACGACAATTCGCTGTGTGACTTTAAAGTATTATTATTTTTGCTGAGTAATATTATTAACAAATTTTATATAAACAAATTACAATTTTCATTTAATGTAGACGACATTTTACATTCATAATAACATATATTTCTTAAAATCATGAAAAAAAAAATGTTATTTTCATACTAGTTCATCATTTAAAACATACTGTTTTATGCAATATTTAAACACTTATACCAATTCAGAGATCAGAACATTCTCCGCCTACTATGACTTACACCCAAGAAGCATTTGATAAATGCTATTCCTCCATCATGAACAGTTTCTTAGCAACAGATGATCGTATGAGTCAGAGTACATTAAATGCGTCCATTCGTTCATGCGCCTTCGATGTCACGGTAGGACACAAGCATTTCTACTCTCTTAATGCCAGTTACTTTCAAATTATTAATGGAAATAAATGAAACATAAATATATTTTAAATACTAAGTTTAATATTTATATTAAAGGTACATGCATATCTGTGTTATATACATATATAATAACAACGGAATACTTTATTTAATCTTTTTTTATTTCGTTAAAAACATAGTTTGTGTAATTGTTTTTATTTCAATGTTGTTGTTTTATTCAGCAAACCGGTGACGAGGGTTTCATACAAGTACATATAGATGTGAACAATAATGAGATGAACTTCTTTAACAATCTAGATGTTTCATACTCCACGGCAAACCCAGAAAAAATAATAGAGTTTAAAAACCAAGCCTGTCTTGGTAACTGTTATGGACACGGAACATGCATTTTAGGTATATACATATTTATTTGCAATTTAACGTTGCTTTATGTTTCGAGTACAGACTTGAAATATAATCATTCCTTTTTGGGACGACTATAGTATTATTAGAATATATAATGTACTATTAACTTGATTCAAGTGGACAGGTGGAAAAGCTTTATACGTAATATTATAGTCCGAATTCATGATGTTCCAAACATGCATATGTTTACTTAATCCTACACTGGAATGACTGTTCGCAGTAGATATGTGTATCTGGTACTCACCGCGAGTCAGAGCATAAAATATCAGCCCGGCCAACATGATCAAAATGATCGAAATCTAAGATGGCCAGCGAACTCACATTTATGTATTTACCTTTTGTTATAAGTCACAAATTAAATAAGTTTAACAAATAAGAAAAGACAAAAATGAAATGTTTAGACGTGCTGTGTACACATATGTCTGATTTGTTATAAAATCAATGCACATATATTGGAATTGTACACATGTCAAATATTAAAATCCAATTATAACATAAACATATCACCAAAACAACTTCGTTTACCCACCAGCACGAATTTGGTTGATGAATAAATAATATATGTTAACCTGTGTCATGCACAATGCTAACCTAACTTGTTATACTCAGCTATTTATAGAATGCTTTATTTTAGTGTCTAATTCTAATAATGCGATAGTTATTACTTAAGAAAAACTTCCAATCGTTGTTCGTGCTGTCAGTCGACGGTACTTATTTGTTATCTTATATAAACATAACTAATTTCATCACAGGGGTTTGTCAGTGCAATAACGGATACAGAGGTGCTGATTGCAGTATCGACATTACAGACAAGATAGATGTAGACGATATTGAATATGGGGGTTTCTGTGACATGGCTGAGATAGATGAGTGCCGATGTTTTGAAGTGCAGTCATATAACGTGGATGAGAAATTCGTTTGCAATATAAATACCAGAAAGGTGACAACTTATATTTTTGCGTTATATATTTTTCAAAATACCGATGCAGTTAAACAATAAAGTATTGTTGATTTATTGAATATGTTATAGTATTAAGCAGAGTACTTTTACAATAGTATATCTACATACTTAATACCTTAACAAATGTTTTATATTATGATAAATATTTTTAAATAAATAACAGAACGAAATCATATTTAGCAAGTACATTAAATAATAGCTATACATATACAACAATTTGAAACAAGTATCAATTATCACTGAATAAGGTCACCGATTTATGCTCATATCAAACATAAAATATTAACTTCCATTGACTTTGAGATCATCACGTCTTTAACAAAATTTGCTATATCTACCGATCAAAAACGACATTGATTCACTTGTTTTCGATGAAGTCATACATTTCCATCTCTTCAGTTTTGACAAAAACTGTCAAAGCGTAAATGGGGATTTGTCATATAAAGATGATATGACCCCACATCGTGGATTTGAAAAACATGGTTAAGCATGCTATTTAAATTAAGAAACACAACATTTGATGGAGTATAGCTAGTAAAGCTATATATATTTATGCCCTACCCAGCACATATTATACTACTTGTTTTACATGTATTATTGCTTTGCATCCACATCTATATGGTACCTCAATCACACTTGATTAGTATGCACAAACGTCAAAAAAGAGAAAAATAAATAAAAGATAGGAAAGGTAGAATTATAGATTAAGTGTACACTGACTGTGTTTTCCATCCTTGATCTAAAACCAATCTGGCAACTGTGGCAGCAGATATAGTAAACTTTAGCTCTGAGACTTGCTATGCATAGAAGCAAGTCGAATGCGGAGCAGTCAGCAAAGAAACAAAATAGCATATACTTCTTCTGATGGCCTAATCTTGTCCCGTTAGTTCTGTTACAGGCTGGGTATTGGTAGTCTGTGGCAGGAAAGGCAACAAGGACGTTCCAAATATTGTAAATCATTGAAACATGGACTTTGTTGAGCCGTTTCTCAAGTGTTTCCTACTTTAGATGGTCCAGCATAGGTGTAACATTGCCTGTGGTTCTGTACCCCTTTCTGTTGTATCTAGCTGCTCTTCTGTGTACTGCCTCAATATGTAGTACCTGGTCTTGTGTATGTGGACTTCAGACTGTACTTCAATATTATATCGTCGGATTTACCATTGTTGCCTGATTACTGATGCGTAGATTTATGCGTATTATTTTTTGCCTTTTTCACAGGACGTTTTGGACGACAGCTCTACACCTAAGTACCTCGAGGTATCCCGTGTAGATAGGGTATTTCTTTTGACAATGTATTCAGAGATAAATGGTTTCCTTTTCCTTTGTACTCGAAATATGTTACACTGTTCTGGGTGAAAGTCCATACACCATGTTGACTCCGAATTTGCAAACTCTTGGAGATCGTCTTGCAGGATACAGTAGTCTGACTGTGATTGAATCTCTATGTAGAGAATACATTCTCGAAAAGTAGTGTCCTAGAGCAGTCACTTAATATCTTTATGCAGAGCAAGAATAGTCGAGTGCCTAGTACTTTTCCTTAGGTATTTCATGAATTGCTGGCACCTGATCCGATGTAGCACCATCTACTATAACATGTTGCATTCGGTCACTTATAAAGGATCTGATACAGCCGTTGTTTCCACCAATGTCATAGTGGTCGAGCTTCAATCTCTGCGACGCACTAAGGTCAAGGATGGCCAGGTCATGTTGCTTGCCTTTGTTTAAGGATGATGCCAGTTTAGGTACTAAGATGAAAAGTTGAGTCTGACAGCAACGTCCTGACCGAAAACTATTCAAACAGTATTCAGTATATTGTCAAGGTGTTTCATTAGAACATTGCGACATAAACGAATGAGAGAGTCTGGTCGGTAGTCACTGGCCTAATTAATACCTATTCCTTTTCTTGTAACCTTGGCTAACATTCAGTTGTCTGGGACTTTTGCAACCGCTAGGCACTTTTTGTCGAAATAGTAAGGAGTAGAGCAATATATGTGACTAGCTCTTTCAGTTATATGGCTGGAAATATAGTTGTTATAACAAAATTATAATTTCAGGTACATTTCAATAGCGTATGGAATAAAGTTTAACATTAAGTTGTGCGATACATGATAGCCTTATAGCCTTATTGATACTAGATTATTATATACTAGATATTAATAAACAAACATTAATTATGCCAGTTTGATAAACATTTAAGCAACAATGGCATAACGTTGTTCAAACAAAGACCGTTCACTTCATATTGTAATATTTATTATAGCAGTTGTTAGTTATGCTACCAATTTTGTTGTCTAACCGAATAAAACACTGTTAACATCGGGCAACAAAAATATAACTGAAAAAACTTTGCCTCGTATGTTTTTACAGATAATGATAGACAATACATCTACTAGCGACTCATTCCAAGTTCAAGGTGAATTCGCCGATTTATTTACTGGAATTTGCTGCGTTCACGAATCTAGATCTAAACGGTCATCTAACGAAGTCTTTGTTACAGAGCATGAAATTACCATAAGCAATGATGGCATTCATTTTGGCAATGGTCATACAGTTTACATATTTGATTCTGTATGTCAGAATTTTACAGACATCGATGGAAACATTACATTCATACTCAAGGTAGAATATATGTATTCAGCTTTTTAGTTAATTATATCTAATAGCATAACTATGCATATGCCACGAATACCAGTAAGAGATATTGAAGATTGAAGGTCTGCATTTAAGTATCAAATATCATTTGGTAATCAGGTATTTATCATTTTATGTTATCTTAATTTCCTATTTAGTTTCCTCAAACAAATAAATCGTGTATACTTTTTCAAAGCAAGTTTTAAGCAAATTTAAGGAATAAAATAAATTGGAACCTTTGAAATTAAATCCACTTGCCTTGTCTTTTAAAAATTATTTTACGATAAAACTGTGAACAACGATTTAAATAATAATACCGTCAATTTGTATGTTTATTCACTTTGCACAGTAGGTGGTATTATAGCTTGGCATATGAAACAGCATTTCTAGCACGATTTATTTAAGAAAGAGAAGTTAAGGTACTCGCCCAGGCATCGATGGGAGTCCGTTATGGTATATTTAATTACTTTTAGGCATACTCATATTTATTTAGCCATAAGGTCTTAGGAGTGTAGATGTGATTTTAGGACGAATTATAGCCCCATTTATACTTATAATTAGTTTTTTGCAAACAAATAATGTAGTGACTTCTCTCTATACATTACTAGTAAGACCTTCATAAATAAGTCATATAAATGTCAAACAGCTCATTTGTGTACCATTAAAGGAGGGTTCTCTTTGGCCGAGTGATCTAAAGTGATGTCTCGATAAAATTATCATTTACCTCTCTCGCTAATCGGTTAGATAGTTTGCCATTAACTTGCAGATGTAGGGTGGTTTTATGAAGCTTCATTCTGAGATCTTTCTCTATCCATAAAACTTTATATGCCATATATAACTTGACTTTGACTTTAAGGAGCATGTTTTTTATACTTAGGCATTTTATAGCTTGCATCGATGATAGTATAGATTCGGACATCTTATATTAATTGACAATTATAGAGACACGCTTCGAAAAGCATGTTGTGCATGTATTGTATATTTAATAACGATGCCAGGATTTAAAAACAATATACTTAATAAATGTCATGTACAATAGTTTTTGTTTAACATACGTTTATCACAAAGCTTAAGAAACGTGTCATTTCTATCAACATGAATTTAAAGCAAAACAGGACGTTTTAAGATCGGATATACTTTTACGGGAATTATTGGAATAATATCTAGAAAATCACTCAAACAGATTGATTAAATTTAAATGTTTTACCTATAAATCTATTGTGATAGTTTTGCATTGTGAACCCTTTTGTGCAATTCAGTCATATCCAAATTAAATACATTTTCTTTTTTCGTATAATTGTTATTGATTGTACATTCGGAAAAACGTTCTGCACACTTAGGGTGTTAGGGATGTAAAATGAAAACTGCATTTCGTATGGAAATGTTTTATATATTTTTTACAAAAATTCAAACTTAACAATTAGGCGAAAAGAGAACCCAGTATATAAGTAGACAGGGGTCACCAGTCAAAAATAACCAAATTACAGTAATTCATTAAATAATGTGTGTACCTGCTTGTAGATATTGATTGTCAATAATTGTATTCACCTGTTAGTTTACCATTTGAGACAGATGACCCCTATATACAAATGCATAAGATTCATAATGAACTGGTAAACGTAATTTCGTTATCTATGTGCCTGATTGGTAAGTTGGAATTAGTATTTATTATGATTTATAAAACATACCCGTAAGAAATATTTTATTACCCAAATACCGCTGGTGTGCAGAACATGTTTGCCGAGCATATAATAATTCATATTATGTTTCTTATTACAATGTGTATCAATAATTTTTTAGATGTTTTGGTCTAAGACTTAGATTCGAATATGAGAAAATAATTATTTCCATTTGTATTTAGCTTAATTTGATAATTCCATTATGCTAGTAAATTTAAAAAGTTTTTACTGTCGTCTTCGCCTTGGCCATTAATTTCGGTTTACCCTATTAAAAATAAAACGTGTTGCAATATTTGATACGTTTTTGAAGGCTATTCCCTTGTTATTTTAGACTGGTTACTGTTTCATAGACGGGATATGTGTTGAGGAATCAGCCTTTGGTGAAGAATGCAAAACATGTTCATCGAGATCCAATCTATTTGAATGGACTACTACAAGAGGTGTGCCATTATCACTTATTTAATTGTTAAAATGCCGTTATCTTTACCTGATTGTTTTATTAGCAGATGAGACATATATTTTACAAGGTTTAATGATATGCGTTGGACAGTGACCACTAACTGATATTAGCAGCTAGCAAAATAATTATACACAATACACAAAACATCACCTGTGTTGAATTACGTAATTTAATAATTCACTTACAAAATTCTAATTAACACATATCTTACATGCATTGCTTATTAAATTGACGTTAACTTATAAAATCAATTAAATCATTATCAAGATTGCGGAGAGCCTAAAACAGAGACTGGCGATTCAACAGATATTGTACTGATAGCTGTTCTTGTTGGAAGTTTGACAGTAATTTTGGTGGGAGCGGCAGTTGTTTTTTGTTTAAAGTACAGCTCATATAACAGGCGGTAAGTCACATATACTTATTTTCGTAGCAACAGACACCGAAGTGAAAATATGTTGAAGCAACTCAAAACAGCAAATCTAAGGAGTCCACTAGATTGCAATGAATCTGTTCCTGAGCAAACTGTTTAATATAACACTCATTATGGCCCATTAACCAGTATTCTATTTTGAGCTACACTGATCAAATTTACCACGTGGGTTGGTATAAAACAATAATTATATTAAATAAATAATTTTAAATATATTGAATGATATTTAGAATATGTTTTAATTTCAACCGATAGCAATTTGATAATAGTCAGTATTTATAAAGTTCAACATTGGAATAACATTATTCTATCTGTACATAACAGTAAAAGTAGGATGTATTTATTGCTTTTATTGCATATATTTAAAGATAATTTAAAACCCGTTAAAGGTTACATACCCAGTATGCAATAATGTTTTTGAGACTCGCAGCAGCCAATATAGCAACCTGATTTCAAATTTTGTTATTTGTATTTAACTAAACTTACGAAAAATTATCTATCATAATCACATATAACACATAATAATTTCTAAAGAATAAAGCCTTGTTTATCAAGACTATAGTAAATTATGTATTATTTCATTTACATTTTAGGTCAGTCGAGTCCTACATGTACAATATGTCTGATATGAACATTCGAAAAACCGGAATGGAAAATACGAGGAAGAAATTATCAATTAAATTCAACTAAATTGGACATACTATTCAGATGCTTTACCAATCTCATCTATCAACTTAACATATAATAACCATGTGGCAACATCATTTGTGATATCTGTGATATTATCGCAAGCAGTTGTATGCATTAATTTACAAATTGTATATTTAGTTTAAATATAGATTAATGTTAATGATAATGTTAATTCGTTCAATATATTCAAGATAGTTAAATACACACATACATGTATATAACAGACACATACTAGGTGGAAGGCATGTATGTGTCTCTCGTGATACGTTGAAAATATTCTAAATTATTTAGTGACTTTCCATGATTTGAAAGATTCATTGTATTATTGAATAACATGTATAACCAATATCGTTTTAGCTTAGCTATTCTCTAAATTAGTTTTTAGAATCGGTCATAGGTCGACGTCAGCACGTAGCATGTGCTGAATATATCAATAACTATAATTACTATACATCAATGGAATCGTAAGTGAGTGTGTAATCCATGAAGAGACGTAGTGAGAGGTGTGTGTGTGTGTGGGGGGGGGGGGGGGTACAAACTCATTTTTGATTTTAAACAGAATAATGACTCATTTTAAAAGCTCGAAAATTAGGTTTAAGTTTTTAAGGGATGTTCATATCTCAGTGACGAATACCGTTCAACCACTGAACTTTACTTTTTTGTTTATATAAAGGGGACTCAATGGATTCTGGAAAAGACATATGTAAAGTTTTAGCTATATAGCAAGCTTGCAGTAACTCTTAAGTTATTACTAACTTTATTTCACATGTATATTTTTTCATTAGAAATTCTCGAAATTATAAGGACTATTTGGAAGAGTTTTCAAGAATAAACTGAACTGTGACATGATATTATTGCAGAATACATGCATATATGTATTTAAAATCTTTATTAAATATATAATAACAGTTTGTATTGAAATTTATTTTTGCATAAAAAAAAAAATTGTCTGCTTTAGGGTGGTCCAGCTACTAACTGATTATAGAATCTGGTCGCCACGAAACTGTTGAAAGGGAAAAAAACAAGAACTTAAATATTAAAATGAGAATATTCTAGAAGATATATAAATGATTCTGTTTGTGTCTGAGATATACAAAACTGAGATAACAACATCAACAGTTTTGATGTTGTAGTGACAATAACCTGATTTTATCACCTACTATAACTAAATAATACCTTCAAATTAGGAAATTACACGTAGCTATAGACGTATTATTATTAATTTCAAAATAAATATAATCACAATTATTTTTTAATATAGTAAGTTAATCTATTAATATATCAAGGGCTTATAGCATCAGCAACATAATAAAAAAAGATTTAGGGTCAACAATTAACCAGTAATTGCCAGAACACTATATGTCCACTTCCAGTTTCGACTATTGTTAAAGATAAAAAGGGTTGTAGAGCAATTATATATTAAACATTTGTGAGAAGAGGAGTTAGATATAGTAATTAATTTAAGATGGTCAAAACATTATGGTCTACCATTTACTTTCACTACAGATACGAATTTACAATGGTTCCAATATAGAATCAACCATACAATCTTGGGTACTCACTCCAGATGAAAATGAATATCGCTGTTTCAGAATTGTGTACATTCTGTCAGACAGACATTGAAACCATAAAACATCTATTTATGCAACATCAAAACAATTTACGTCTAGTCGTGTTGACTTAACCACAGAAGAGAACAGTGCTATTATTACAAACTGGTTAAATTACTGATATTCTATTTGAAATCAAATAGTTTGACCCAGTGTTAAATAAATTATTATTGATAACAAAAAGAATCATCTTCAACTATAGATAAATGAAAAAAGAACTCTGTTCAACATACTTTAAAAAAATTCGAAATCTTTATAATACAGAAAGATAATTAGCAAAATAAAACTTTAATTTGGTAGGATCTGATGCTCTTTGGGAGGTCTATAAACCGCTTGTTATCAAAGATATATTTATTGATTCCAATTATTGGTTTTGTGGTTAAATTCCCTTAAATATTTATAAAATCAAGTACAGTTGACTTCGTTCTTCCAATCTTATTTTTCATACAATTATACATTATAAAAAAATGCTACTATTCAGTATTTGAAGAACATTAGAAAAAACAAGCAGTTTTAACAGTCTCAGGTGGTTTTAATGTCTATAAATACGTAAATGTTACATAATTCTTTAAATTAGAAATATATAATGTTACAAAGTCTTTCTTCGAGATTATATATAATGTACAAGTATGTAAAATACAACACAAATTACTATGTTACTACTTCAATGAAGTTATATTATTTTGTATACAACGCACTGAGAGCGGTTTCTGTTTCATCAGCACTTTCTTTGGTTAACCGTCTTAACCGATTGTAGAATATTAATTCTACTATTCAGTAACCACTTGGAATTAAAAATAACACAGTTTTTCTGAATCCAGTGCAAACCACCACGGTTACATAGAATTTATTTCTTTAAACTTACCTGCATAAAGAGAACATTACGTTGTTACAACATTACGTTGCTACACACATATAGCAGCAATATGCATAGATGATATTCACGATACTACAGAGTGAAAACATAATATTGGAGTCGGGAACCAAGCATTTGAACTCAGCATAGCTTAATAATGTTTACTGTACAGTATTTCTTCTAAACTAAATATTGACAATTCAAACTCAATTTTGTTTTGAGAACATGGTTTTATCAAAATGGAATATGGGTTGACGGAAAGTAAAATAATATACATAGTCCAGTTTTTAAATATAAAACTATTATACTATAGATATTAATTATCTCTAATGGTTTATTTCTTAAAAGCTTCAGATTATTTTCGCTGAAAAAGGGGAATTGTACCAGAATTCAATTTCATTCTGGTGATTTAAGAGGCTAGTTCCATTTTTTGGAAAATGTATTTCAAAATTTTTAAAATTTACTTTTCACCACATTTTAAAAAGGGACCAGTCCCCTCGTTTTCAAAACAATGCTATTGTTTGTGTTTGCTTTTTTTTCCAAATCTAAATGTTTATATACTCTTGTTTTGAGTGAATGTGGGGACTGGTCTCCTCGTTAAGAAATTTCTTTCCAAATTTTGAAAATTTACTTTTCACCTCATTTTGAACAGGGAACCAGTCCCCTCGTTTTAAAAACAATGCTATTGCTTGTGTTTGTATATTTGTTTCCAAGTTTTGATTTTTATATACTTTTATTTTGATTGAATGAGAGGTGTCGTCCTCTCTTTAAGAAGTTGATGTACTGAATAGTTCAGATAATTTCTTTAAAATTGACATTAATCAGATTTTGAAGAGGGGACCAGTCCCCTCATTTTGAAATTATGCTTTTAAATTCGTATGTATATTTGTTATCAAATCGTGATGTTTATATACTTTTGTTTTGAGTGAATGAGTGGATTGGTCCCCTCGTTTAGTAATTTCTTTCCAAATTTGAGGTTTGTACTTTTTACATGTGGCAAAAATTTTAGGAAAGAAACCACCTGAATGAGGGGACAAGTCCCCTCATTTAGGAATTTATTTCCAAATTTTTAAAAATTATTTTTCACCAGCTTTTGAAGAGGGGACTAGTTCCCTCATTTTGAAAACAATGCTATTGCTTGTGTTTGTATATTTGTTTCCAAATATTGAATTTTATATACTTTTGTTTTGAGTGAATAAGGGGATTCGTCCCCTGTTTTAGAAGTTGATATACTTAACAGTTCAGGTAATTTCTTTAAAATTGACATCAGATTTTGAAGAAGGAACCAGTCGCCTCATTTTGAAAACAATGCTATTGCTGGTGTTTGTACATTTGTTTCCAAATCTTAATTTTTATATACATTTTGTTTTGAGTGAATGAGGGGACTAGTCTCCTCGTTAAGAAATGTCTTTACAAATTTGAGAAATTTGATGTTTCTACTTTTCACTAGGGGCAATTATTTTAGATATGAACTAGCGGACTGGTCCTCTCTTCAAAATCGGGTGAAAAGTCGATTTTAAAGAAATCACTTGAATAAGGGGACCGGTCCACTCTTTTAGAAATTTCTTTCCAAATTTTAAAAAATTATTTTCTCCACATTTTGAAGAGGGGACTGGTCCTTTCGTTTAAAAAACAATGCTATTGTTTGTGTATGCATATTTGTTTCGAAATCTTAATATTTATATACACTTGTTTTGAGTGAATGAGGGGCTGGTTTCCTCGTTATTTCCAAATTTTAAAAAATTGTTTCTACTCTTCACTAGGGGTAAATATTTTAGATATTCAAAATCTGGTGAAAAGTCGATTTTAAAGAAACCACCTGATTTTTTTTCCAAATTTTTAGAAATTATTTTTCATCAGATTTTAAAGAGGGGACTAGTCCCCTCACTTTAAAATCAATCTATTGCTTGTCTTTGTAGAATTGTTTCCAAATCTTGAATTTTATATACTTTTGTTTTGAGTGAATTAGGGGACTCGTCCCCTGTTTTAGAAGTTGATGTTCCTAATAGTTCAGGTGATTTCTTTAAAATAGAAATTCACCAGATTTTGAAGTAGGGATCAGACGCTTTATTTTGAAAATTATGTTTTTACTCATGTGTATATTTGTTTTCAAATTGTGATGTTTATATACTTTTGTTTTGAGTGAAAGAGGGGACTGGTACCTTCGTTTAGAAATTTCTTTCCAAATTTGTGGTTTTTACTTTTACTGGGGGCATATATTTTAGACATGAACGATCTGGTCCCCTCTTCAAAATCTTTTGAAAATTCGTTTTTAAAGAAATAACCTGAATGAGGGAACCAGTCAAATTTTGAAGAGGGGACTGGTCCCCTCATTTAGTAATTTCTTTCTAATTTTTTAAAATGAACAGTTCATGTGATGTGTTTAAAATTGACTTTTCATCAGACCAGTCCCCTCATTATATAATTTATTTTGAGTTTTGATCGAATTAGAGGGCTAGTCCCCTCGTTTAAAAATGCTCTTGATTACGATATGTATTTATGACTTGAATGAGAGGACTAGTCCCCTAGTTTTTAAATAAAACAATTGGAAACTATGATGTATGTTGTTATCTTTTTTACATTTTAATACCAATAAAATGGATATATTTGAAGTAAAGAGGGGATCAGTCCCCTGATTTTTTACTTCAAATATACAAATACAGGGGTGTTGAAAGCATAATTATGACCCCCTTGTTATTTGATTTCATGCTGAATTGAAATATGACCCCTAAAAGGTGAATTATGACACCCTCAAAACGTGAATATTACGCGTAAAAAGAGGAATCTGTTTTAAAATCCTCCATTAAAATTTATCCCGTTATATCGTTCTTATAGATACTTATGTGAATACCCGAGTGTGTTGAAGAAGCACAAGCCTGTTCTCTGTTTTTACAAGGTTTTGTTTGCGAAGATTTTTTCACAAACAGAATAAAGAGCAAACTTTCCTTGTACATAAAATAATAATTTTTGAATGTTAGTACAAAATGAAACAATATGAAATATAAAGTCATTGTATAACTTATTTAATATCAATAACAAAATATAACTACATATAGAATGGGAGTTAACATATTCGCTAAGAGACTTGGAAAGACATTATTTAAAAATGTGAAAATGTTGAATTTTTTATATATTAACTTAATGTGCTTCTTTACATCTGATATTGTTAAACTGTTACAATGAAATAAAAAATACCAAAAAGATGATTAATATTTATTTCAAAATAAAAATAATCACAATAGATATACAGCATATCCAATTGTGTGCCATATCATGTTATATACTGCTTAAATGTATGTAAATGATAATATGGATTTTTTGCAGGAGGCTCTTTCTATGAAATAAAAAATGTGTATTTGAATTTGTATTGTATTCAATGCTCATCTGTAGAAAGTATACATTATACCCCTACCCATATCTGTTATTATTAAGGATAATTATTCAAATAAACAAACAGACAAAATCATATATTATAGATTCTGAATAAGTAATTGATCATAAATGATAATCATATGATAGATAAAAAGGAAGGAACTGATTCAGTATTGAATAAAATACGTGTAATAAAGTGATTTCTAAAATGTGCATTTAGTTACTAAAACATGAATTGCCTTGAGTTTATGTCTTATCATAATTTCTCTGCGACCTGCAACACAACACTTTTACGTCATATGCGTCTTTGTTTTATTAAAAAAAGTATAAAAGGGTTTGAGCAAAAACTAAAATGATAAACTTTTCTGTTGTGTTATATGTAATGAACAATTATTTGGGTAGACAGTCTAATGCACTCATATTCATGTATCCTAACACTAAGTATATGGTTTATATAGCTTCTAAAAAACTTAACAATTAGCTGCGTTCATACTAACAGACTAATAGACAATCAGTTAACCTAACAACTCTGTCCTGGAATAATGGGAGGTCAATCAGTACTCGAGACACTCAACTCCTTTGTAACTGATAACTTTCCTACTTTTCACGGAGACTGTGACCTGGCGGGGATTCGAAATCACAATCCATTGATTGATAGTCAAACGTGCTACCGACTGATCTAACTGGACATGGCAATCAAACAGTATAAAACTTGGGCGAAATTGATGATTAATTGTACCTGCAATACGGATATTTCGTTATAAAGACTTATAAGGTCGGTATGATAATCATATACAGAATGAATGACTTTGTAGTAAACTGTATCTAAAGACAGTTCCAAGCAAACGACTAAAATATGCATGTCTGGTAATTTGTCTGCATTACAAATAAAATATGCATTACTAACTCAAACAATTTGCTGTAAATAATGATACGTATTTTGGGTCGGAGGCATATTTTTTTTCACGAAATAACATATTGTATCTTCTATCTTGTATCGTATCTTATCTTGTGCGTTATGAAAAAATAAGGGTTACAGTATATTGCTCTCTTGTTAAAGGTCATAACATTTTCACACATACTCACACACGAAGAGATCAACCAGCAATCTGCGTTTTTTATTTCATAATCATATGCAACATTAAAATCACTGTAAATGATAACTAACTGACAAATCAAAGTACACTTTTTGAATGTCTCCAGTAATCATAAAAATGTATTAAACATAAATTGGATCGATACAAATGATTTTTTCTTGTTTCGTACCTAGTGTAACTATTTTAAAAGAGCAAAACGTAATGGTTTCTTATCTATTGAATATATACAAGTAGGATACGTTATATACTTTATCTTGACGGATACCTTATATGGTTTTACACTGCCTCCAAGACCTTACATTAACTTTTCTGTAAACACATACACGTAGATAAAATGTTCGTAACACAAATTGATTGCGTGTAATAAGAACTGAAACACCGTTGACTTACGCTGATAAACCGGGAAAAATGCCGGTATCAAGAGCATAATCTTAGACAAGATGAGAAATCATAATCTGCGTCTTGCGATGTAAAAAAATACCAGTATATTTGAGAATATTAAACTAACGACAAAACATACCTGAAACATGTAATATTGTTAACTATATGCAGACATGAGAGGTCAAATATGAACCAAACGTGATACTCCCGTTGTGATCACATGCAATTCCTGTAATATGTATTGATGATAAAAATTACATACATCCCAGTTATCCAACTACGTACAAGGATTGCTTCGTGATCTTGCTTACTTACCAATATACTCGTATACAATATACTATACCTAATATCAAAAAGTGACTAATCAATCTGATTACAGAATATAAACCCAATGCTTACAAAGATTTACATTTTCGACATGCCTACTTAAGTTAAAAAACAATATCTCGTAATCCTGTTTATGTTAATCTTGAAATGAACTGTTAAGCACAGTATACATTTCTGAAAGACGATGACTGAGGAATAGAAACCAAAACGTCACTCCACCTCACAAAATAACTAAACAAATGACAGAACTAGCCGAGCAAACAAACTCACTACATATTTTTACATTCGGCTGAGGGGGATCTCAGAACCGTTATTGAATTTAATTGCATATTATATTTGAAATTAAACAAATACAAACGACATCGAAATTATTAACAATTGGAAATTCCCATAAGAATAAAAATTAAATTCTCAGATAGTGAGCGCATGGCATTGACATCCACTCTTATATGAATCAACGGCGGATAGCTCATGACAATCGCTATTTATAAGTCAAGGAAATTATTACTCAGAAAACTAAATTGTTAAAAATTCCAACTGAACAATACAATACACACAAACATTATTTCGGATCAATGGCTGCTTTTTTACGAATCGATATCATACAACTGAGAACTAGGCAGGACAGTATATATGTAAACTTGATACAAACCAAGCATTTTATACACTATGATTAAATGAAATGTTCTATTAACTGCACATTATTGGAATAAGATAATAACTATGGAGTATACTTGTAGATACACATAGTGATATCAAAAGCTGCACGATTTATCAAAGTTAACAGTAATCCAAGATTTTGTGTTGAAGCTACAAATGCTGGTAAATCTGCACTAGCAAGCGACTTAACACTCCCGTGTGCATAAAACAAAAACATGCTCAAACTGTCCACACATATATGTAAATTTGTAAATGGCGATATCTCAATAATATCGTAATCGGTAAAAAAATCAATGAATTCAAATCCCCCGCTCAAAAGGGCCATGAACTGAACAAAATATATGTTGCTTGTTTAGGTAGGAACTTAAACACTGCATTAAAATGCATACAATGTAAAAACATGAGGATGGAAACCTTGCGAGGGTTGAAATTAAAAAAGGCAAACGTTTAACAATAAGTAAAGAAACAGATGATGTTGTAAAATAATTAAGAAGAAAATATAATTCACAGGACATAAACAATTTGAAGAGAGGGTGGTGATGTGACCCAAATGACCTTGATATTTAATATGGCTGTCCTTTAACAAATAACAGTCATCATTTTCTTAAGGACTACCCTCATAAAAAATGGAAGATGGTACGTGATGTTACTCAATAACTATAAGCTGAAATAACAAATTGCAATTAATGTAATTCGATTATAAGGATCAAATGGCCATAACTCAGTAATACAATTTTGATTCGTTACAATAAAGAAGGGGTAGGAGTAACTTTAGACGGAATACATTCATAATAAAACAATCTTATTTCGTGTTTGTAAAAGTTACGAATTTATGATAGTGTGTATTAGACTAAATTAAAACTTACTAAAACATTATATAAATTATTTTCTAATGATCAAAATATCAAGAGTTTTCAAATTGCACCACAGCCTTTGCTTTTCTTTTTTAAAAGCTAACATTGGACTTTGGAAACTAATATATAAAAAAAATTCTAATGAGCCCAACTTATATATTTTTAGGAGTTTGTTTAAAATATATAAGAAGTGGGTTGTGTATAGCCGATTTTTTTTCTGAAGCAAGAACAAAGAGAATACATTAGTTTTCAGACTATGTTTTAAAGAAAATAAAATAATTGTTATCCTTTTAATTATAGTGCTCATTTTAATGGAATAAAATCTTAATGACATAATTTTTATCAAAATTACAGAATATAGTAGTCTGAAGTGGGTATCTTTAAAACAATATATGTAGCGTCAAGTACTGATGTAATGCATAAATAATCACATGGCAAATTACGTTTCTTTCTACATTTTAATGTATTTCAACAATTAATGCGTGATCGTATAGTGGAAATTTGAAGCCCAGTCCTTTAGTCTATATAGTTCTACAAGTCATAACTTCCGCCAGAACCACACTTTCGTATATAAACTCTAAAACTAACTGCCCATTGCTAATTCTCTCTTCTACTGCCTCTCTAACTTGTACCTTTATATCTCGTCTCAGTGTTACAAAACGAATCATGGTAGATCTAGATCAGCCGCAATATAGATGTCACACCTGTACAAAATCCCTCTATATAACTTATAGTAAATTGTCAATATTGTCCCGTCTCTGATCAATTCCCAGACCTTCCAGTTCATAAACTGGTCCCGTTTTCAGAGCAACTATGTGTCGTCAGAATTATCCACAGAAAATGATACCATTAAGGTTAACTTTTTCACAAATTTGAAATTTCTCAGGTCACTGTGACTATTTACACTCCACAGCTGACACCTCCGCCGCATTACAACCTCATCCCTGACTGCATGTATTCGGAAAGTAGTTCTGAAATACAACAACGATACCTCTGATTTAACGACAACACCACTATTTTAGCTCAAAGACATACATTATATATATGCACTTAATCAGCATTTTCAATAGAAAATATGACCATGAAACATACACTTCAATTTTACTATGGACTCATTTCAAACTCTTCCGTAGTGGTGTTACGCCATCTAACCTTTACTATCCAGTTAGATAATCGCAGGACGGGTTAACATGTGTGATTGGCAGTACTTCCAATTAACAGTTGTTTCTGCTTTATCACCGATTCAATGGTAATATAGGAAGCATAACATAGATATTGTATGTATATATAATGCTTTTTACTTTCTTTCACTCGTCTTTATTATTTGATATTCACACTAAAGATATTACTTGTAAGACATTGTATTAATGTTCTGTCATTTACAGTTACTATTACTATATAATGTGTTAAGTTTCAATATGATATACATTAATATGTATTGCTACCTAAATAAGGTGTGTATAACATTGTGTTATCTCCTAAATGCATTGTAATAAAATATATACATCACACAAAAAAGAAGAATAGAAACAAGCAAATAGAAGATGATGTAAACCTTGGTATCTATGACATTTAAAGAATACATGATATTCATCTTCTAAAATATGAGAGTGTTCGGTTGTTTGGCAATATAGACGATTTTCACGATCAGTATTTTGATGACGAACAGTTTCTATTGTTAATATTGGCTTGGAGCATCGAAAACTGGCCATTGATTTTTATGTAGGAACGGAAAGTCAACACATCAATCTCGATTTGATAATCGCTACTTAGTTTTTGATTAGATATTTATATATTCAATTTCTTGAGTCACCCATATAAAAACGTAACCGTATCTAAAAACAATTTTTAACATTTGAAGCCCATTTGGTTACCATCTTCGTCGAATGACTTAAACATTTTGTTACCTCATTTGAGGTAATTTTTTGTTTGACTATGTAAAAGTTTGCACTAATAGTTTATGCAATTTGTATAATACGTTGCAAACTTTTGTTCCGACTGTATGTTATTTTGAACCTCACCAGGGGCGATACATGTGACGATCTTGTCTTCTATACTGTGACATATAGCACTATCAAGAGAGAGTATATGTAGGTGCGTGTTTTCAGTTAAGTTAATTTTGAAATTGGTGGATTTGTCTAATTTAATATCTCTTCAGAGATTTTTTTCAAGTATACTCTTTAACTTCTCTTTCTTTAACTATCAAAACATCTTCATAAATCAACACAATAAACATATAATTAAAAACTTCTTTCTTTGCACTCATCCTTGAAACCAAATCCCTAACATCTCAACATGTTCCTGTTTAATGTTAAATGTGTTATAACTAAAATTGTTACAATTGATAAAGTTCTGCCAACTCCGTTAATTCTTATGTAGGTATTTAATTCAGGTTCATTCGGTTGTGTAAATATTTAAAACTATTTGGCATTATATCAGATAACTCACTTGACGTCAGTATAATACCACAATAATCTGTACAAATATTTTCAAAAGAATGACAGGTCATTTATTGAACTTTAAATAGCATTGAATTACACTCTTCACACACACTGTTTATAATAAACAGTTTAAGTGAATTGATGCACTAGGATTTACCATGTGAAAGGTCGTAAAACAAAGGGATTATTTGGCAGTAAAGACGTGAAAATCAAAAAAAAATATTATAATGGTACATGCAATATAGGCATACTTTCGATAAGTGAGTATTTTACATTATATATACAAACAAGTTTAACTGCATATGATATTTTTGTTAGATTACATTGTCAGCAATGAAAGTGTTCGGGGTCTCTGGAGCAAAAAAGGTCTCTATAGGTGTAAGCCAACCATTGATTTTTGTTTTTTATTCTATAGTAAATAAAACATTTAAAGGCTTGTCATTCATAGAGAGACTCAAAATGAAAGAAGTGAAACATATATTTTATTGTTTGTCAACTTCTGTACTACCACAATTTTTTTTTCTGTTCAGTGTGTACACTGTTGACAAAGTGAAAGTAGACTTTTGAAATCATGTATTCAAACATGACTCTACTTTCAAAATGTTAAAGACACATCAATAATGCTATTCAAATAATAAAATGAGTATTAAAAGTAGGAATGCATTATTAATGATGACAAAACAAGGATTATTTACAACCGTCATTATGCAACTACCCCACGGGAGCATTTCCTGTTTCCAATGGAGGTACTATGCCTATAACAAGACATTATCAACAACAATAATGGCAACAACAACAGATAATGTTTATTAACCATCTCAGGTAGCATGTTTCCACATGAGAGAATGATACAAAATAAAAAATGAAGAAAACGCATGCTTACACACACACATATATATATATATATATATATATATATATATATATCAAACGATTACGATGATAAAAACATCGAAGTGTGGAAAAATCACAATAAAAATTAATAAAATTGTGAAAACGTTCACAAATTATGATGTGCGCCTGAAGGCGCGCATATACTTCACAAAATATAAAACAAATTGTGAAATTTATAAGAAAAATACCGTGTTTTCAGTGAAATACGCCGGTAAAATTCAAACTGCTGAGTAAAATGTGAAGCGCAAAGTTGTTGTTAAAGAAAACGTCACTCTGACGTGACGTCACACAACATCGTGTACTCTTTAGCGCTATGACGTCGTAAGTATATCAAACGACGACATTTATCTAAACGTCAAAAATACAACTGGTATAATTAAAAAGAAAAAAAAAAAAAAAGAGATTGCGCCGCATACAACAATTAGAGAAATGAAGTACATATTTATTGGAACGTATGTATATAAAATACAGTATATCCAAACTTACCGAATTATGCAGAACCATCGCTTTTGTTTCTTCTAATCCAATAAGTTTCACGATCTTTGCGTTGCTTGTCAGTCCAATCTGGATCATGATCAATGCAGTGTAAAGTTATATCGGCAAACGAATGCCCGTCACTGTTGAAACGTTCAGAGACGGGCGAGCGAATGAACCTGCGTAGTTTCCAATCTGATTTATGTAGATTTACACGCTGGCTCAACGACAGTTTAGTTTCTCCGATGTACTGTTTACTACATTTAGAACATGTTATTACATACACGGCGTTAGCCGTTTTACAAGTAACGTGACACTTAATTGAAATACTGACTCCCGTAGAAGTTTGTTTAATTGCAGATGATTCTGGCATAATTTTACATGTTTGACAACGTGCTAAGCCACAAGAACCAGATTTTCCAACAACAGAACCTTCACCAGAGCTTTTTATCTTTGCTCGTACAAGTAAGTCACGCAGATTCTGAGGCCGTCTGAATGCTATGATCGGTTTCCTGGGAAACAAACGACTGAGTCTGTCTGAAGATTCTATTGTGGGCCAATGCTTGTCGATGACAGATCGAAGTTTTGGCAGATTAGGATGATATGTTGCTACAAAAGGAATACGATCAGAGGTTTTATTTGTTTTTGAAGTATATGAAAGTGTTTCTTTTCGGTCCTTTTTCCTTGCTTTCAAATATCAAGTTTCACATTGTTTTCTTTATAACTGCGTTCAGTGAGATGTTGCAATAGTTCTTTTGAACGGGTTTCAAAGTTTTCATTAACAGTGCATATACGACGTATTCGCAGTGCCAAACTGTACGGAATGTTTTTACAGATATGTTTTGGGTGACAACTGCTTGGAAGAAGATATTGATGTTTATCTGTTGGTTTTGAATATAAATCAGTATGTACTGTATTGTTTATAATTTAGACGTCGTTTCTAAAAATATGTGTTCATCATTTGATATTTCTACAGTGAACTTTATAGTGGGGTGAAAGTTGTTAACAAAATTAATAAAATGATCAAGGTTATCACGACCATGGCACCATTGCATGTCAAAATCATCAATAAAACGGAGCCAAGAAAATGGCTTAAACGGAGCCTCATGAAGTATCCTTTGTTCAAGATGGCCCATGAACACATTGGCATATGAAGGTGTCATGCGTGTACCCATAGCAGTGTCATTGATCTGAAGGTAATGTTCACCATTAAATTCAAAGTTGTTACACTTCAAAGCAGTGGTTAAAAGCTCTACAAGATATTTTGTGGGTGGATCTTTTATCGATCTACTGTCCCACACTTCCCTGCACGCTTCAATACCTTCGTCGTGGGGAATATTTGTATAAAGTGAAGAGACGTCCATAGAGACTAATAAAGTGTTTTCTGGTAACTGAACTTGGGCTGCAATTTTTGACAAATAATCTGTGGTGTCTTGTAAGTGTGATGGTAAATTACGTACATGTGGTCTTAAATGGAAGTCTAAAAATTCAGAAATTCTTTCAGTGGGATGACCACAAGCAGACACAGTAGGTCGACCTATTATATATAGACGTCGATCACATATACTCATACTTGCAGCTATTTAAAGAAGTACAACTGGAGTAATGAAAGTTAAAATATAATTAAATGGATGTTTTGTGCCACATAATTTGATCAACACCTTTAAACACATTATGCTATATAAACATGACATGAAGGTTTATAGTTAATACATATTTAGAAATGCCTTGTGCTCTAGCAAGTATGTTTTAACATATATTTCTAACATATCATTACCCGAAAGTCAAATATAATTATATACAAAATAAAATATTATAAAGTATAATATAATATGGTATGTTATGGTATGATAAGTTATGGTACGGTGCGGTAGGATACAATGTACCATAAATACAATACAATACAATACAATTCAAAATAATAATATAGTAAAATATGGAGATCTACGAATTGAATATTAAAAATCTTATTGTAATAGAGGTTCAACACTGAAAATATTCATACTTAACCTTCCAAATGTAACATTATTATTCTAGCGAAATACACAAATGTATATTAAGTATGCTTCAACAATGAGAAAAATACTATAGTAATACTCAAAATACCATTAAGATATAGACATTTGAAAACATTATAAGTATTAAATTAAATACCTTTAAAAGAAACATATCATTTTAATTTTGTTTATATTGCTTATCTGAAAATTATTATTGTTTTATCAATGTGAATATTAATGTTCGTCATTATGATGGAATAAGATATTGTAGAATTATTTCTGTATGTTTGCTATAATATCTTATGCAAATAAAAAATATTGAATTGATGACATCATAAAGATTTGAAGTCTTCATTATGTACGACAATTCGGAAAACAGCAGTCTGCTGGAAATTTGCGAAGGAGAGTAGACTCATACGGAAAACGCCAAGTTAAATAATTGGTAAAAATATAACACTGGGTTAATATTAAACATATATGGCATGGGTTTATTACACCTCTGCACAGTCAAACATGTGAATATGTAGAATGTCAATAAATCATTACTTAACAGTATGGCATACAAAGTGTGTTCGTTGATACCTTACACTAACAGAGAAATATAAGTAGATATTACATTGTCATTGATCAAATTAAAAATAAAGTCAATGTGAACGACACAAAACCAACTGGTATATTGTGTACATTGAATGTATAGAATAATTATCATACACGATGCTACGAATGATTAATGAATATTTCATGAAACTTGAAAAATACTGTCATAACACAGTGGTGAATGTCATGTAGTTCATTACGTCATGACATGCCAGGAGAGTTATATATTGTAGTAAATTTATACACACACATAAACAGTTAACAAATAAAAAGTTGCAAGCTTGATAAAAATACATCTCTGTTTGGTAATATACAATACAGACTTTCTCAAAATAGTATTAAGTCACAGTAAACTTAATTTGAAAGACATTTTTTTTCTTAAAAAATACAGAAATAAATGCAAATATTATTACAGTGACATATAATATACATGAACTTAACTACACATATACAGATGTGATAACGCGTACTAGTTACATACAATTTCTTTGAAACACACATTTACGTTTATATATAAAACCGAGTAATAGAAAAGAGAGACTTCAGCATTAACAAAAGTCCATCAAGTATCGGCGGTCATCACAGAATATTTTAATTAGTTTAATGCTCTTCCGAACCAGACATTTCTGATTTCTAAACGAAATACATTGTCAGATTTAAAGAATGTATCAGTAATGATATATATTTATTGTTTATTATTCAACCAACTTGTGTTGAATATATTCTTAGAATTTTTGTCCCAGACGTCTGTGGTTGTATGAAAGCTTTCAATATTTGTTGATACGATCCCAACCGACCTGCAAATGACAACATAATATAATTTACACAATACTGTAATAAAATAGTTAGGTTGTTGTGGCCTAATTAGTAGTGTCAGCTAGTACGTGTCCATTGTTGTGATATAGGATATATTTAGACCAGGTAGCGTGGAATTGTTAAAACGTATCGATAGCTCGAAAAGTTGTGAAATGTTTTTAAGATCTTTTTACATGTTTATTCTTTGATTAAAGAATAAATCATTTTGAAGTTCATTTCATCAAATTCTATTGAGTATTAAGAAAGTTAGAATAATTAAACGAGTTTATTTGTAATAAGACTAATTTAGGCATACATTGGCCTAATAGCATAAAATCCGCATCGTACGCTGTTTGAAAGTTTGTTGTTTCATGATATGCACAAAATTCACAAAGGTATGTGGACTGTTTTGCTATATATGCTGACTATATAATGGAAGCACTGTCCAGTATTAGCGAAATCATCGTTGAAGTGGCGTGACGAGAAAGATTGAGCAGGGTACTGTTCCAGTACATAACGGCAGATGGGTATGTGAATTTTATATTATGTAGTAATTAAATATCTGATAGATATATTTTGATGTAAACAAATCTATGTAAAGTTGTATAAATTGATCATATCCATTCCGACGATAATATCTGTAATCTAATACACATCCACGGTATTGAGAAGCGTTTTGTTAGAATATAGGCCGAGGAATCTGAGAACGTATTTTGAGCTGTTGATATTGTGTTTACGATGAAGTGTTGAACTTCACCATGTTAGAATTGATTGATATGTGTTATTAAATTTTGTTGATGCTTATTCTGATATTCACAAAGTGAATAGGTACAGAATTGGTCGGTAATTGTTTATATTATAAATGAGAAGTTATCTAGAGATATAATTGCTATTTTGAGATTGACGGAAGGTCGTATATGAGATGTTTAAACTGCCATGAAACTACAGATAGTGAGAATTGAATTAACTGTTATCATATATTGATAAATCTACCATGAAACTGTTAGATGGTAAGAATTGACTGCACTGTTATAATATGTTGATAAATATACCATGAAACTGTTAGATGATTAGAAATGAATGCACTGTTATCGTATATTGATAAACATACCATGAAATTAATAGATGGTAAATAATAGACGCCATGTCATTACATATTTGAGTTACTAGTAAATCTGAGTTAATTTATAAATATTGTAGCCGTTTTAAGGCTTAAGCGAGGTATGTGTCCGCTACGTCAACGACGTATCTATACGTGACAGGAAGTCAGCTGGTGGTAGTACCGTCATAAGGACAGCAACCTACATAATCGTCAAATGGACGACTTGACGGTCCTGACGTCAGAGTACAGTTTAGAGTTTTAGGGAAGATAACCCAGTTTATATAGCAACCGCCGCAAGGGACGAGTGATGCTAAATCTACGATAATCCGGACGCGGTAGTAGTATCTAGTGCATTTTTAAAAACAGTTTTTACATTCAAATTATATAAGCAGTTTGGATCGCGATGTAGATTACGTAACGTGTAGGAGATAGAACTGTGTGAAAAAAAAAGTGTTAATACCATCATAGAACTTTGTATGTATTGCTATTGGTTTAGTAACAGTAATATCACTATTTACATTCAGACATACGGATATACACGGAATATTCATGAGTGCCAAGTAAATCCAAACTTATATCTTATTTCAATGTTTAAAAAAGGACATTTTGTTAAAAGAATTTTAACACACAGGTACATTTAAATATCCCCAACTAAGTGATTATATGAAGTTGGATTGGAACTGAAAATAGAAATAACAAGACGATAAATCACGTCTACGATATGATAGAAAGTAGATTGATTGAGGAGAATCGAATTATTCTCGGTGAATAGCAGCTTACTGTTAACGAAACGACTAACTATTAATAAATCAGCTTACTGTTAATGAATAAGTCTACTAGTATAAAACAGCTTACTGTTAATGAATAAGTTTACTAGTATAATCAGCTTACTGTTAATGAATAAGTCTACTAGTATAAAACAGATTACTGTTAATGAATAAATTACAAGTATAAACAGATTACTGTTAATGAATAAGTCTAGTAGTATAAAACAGATTACTGTTAATGAATAAGTCTACTAGTATAAACAGATTACTGTTAATGAATAAGTCTACTAGTATAAAACAGATTACTGTTAATGAATAAGTTTACTAGTATAAACAGATTACTGTTAATGAATAAGTTTACTAGTATAAAACAGATTACTGTTAATGAATAAGTCTACTAGTATAAAACAGATTACTGTTAATGAATACGTCTACTAGTATAAAACAGATAACTGTTAATGAATAAGTCTACTAGTATAAACAGATTACTGTTAATGAATAAGTCTACTAGTATAAAACAGATTACTGTTAATGAATAAGTTTACTAGTATAAACAGATTACTGTTAATGAATAAGTTTACTAGTATAAAACAGATTACTGTTAATGAATAAGTCTACTAGTATAAAACAGCTTACTGTTAATGAATAAGTCTACTAGTATAAAACAGATTACTGTTAATGAATAAGTCTACTAGTATAAAACAGCTTACTGTTAATGAATAAGTCTACTAGTATAAAACAGATTACTGTTAATGAATAAGTCTACTAGTATAAAACAGATTACTGCTAATGAATAAGTTTACTAGTATAAAACAGATTACTGTTAATGAATCAGTAAAGTAGTATAAAACAGCTTTACTGTTAAACAATCAGCATAATGTTAATGAATTCGAATACTAATATTAAACAGATTCACTGTTAATAAATCAGCTTTAATGTTAAAGTATAATTGTATAAAATCGCTTTACTGTTAATAAATCAACTTACTGTTAATAAATAAGCTGACTGTTAATGAATCTATCTACTAGTATAAAACAACTTACTGTTAATGATTCAGTATAGTAAAATAAAACAGCTTATTGTTAATGAACAGCTAAGTGTTTAATAATTAGCTTACTGTTAACGAATGTTAATGCATCAGCTTACTGTTAATGAATCAGTTTTGTGTCACTGTATCAGCTTATTCTTAAAGGATCAGCTTACGTTTATTAAATCAAATTTGTATCACGGAATTAGCTTTTTTTATTATTGAATAAACTTTCTCTTAATAAATCGGTTGACCCTAAGTTAACTATGAATCATAAAACTTTGATTAACGACTTACTTTTTTGCAATAAACATATTTTTACTTAATCAACTTTCTATTACTGATTCAGCTTATTCTTATCAGCCTACTCGTATTGAATCAGTAATGAAATGTATTTCTTATTCATGGAAACTTTACAAGCATCAATCTACCGGATGTAATGAATGTCATCATTCACTGATATGTGTGAAGCATTTTGTACTGAGAAAGAAGCAGTCGGTCTCAACATACCGTTTTGGTTTACCCAATTTCATTTTGATGACCAGCACCACCGCAATGACGATAACAATCAGAAGTGTTGCGGATACCGATACTGCTACTGCTATAACCGTAACATCTTGTGAGTTATCTGTAGCACAATCTAAACAGGGAGTTTATATATTTGATGATATATTTGCTGATATCAAACAGGCCTAAAATGGACTAAGTAGTTCAATCATACATTCTTATCATTCTAATGCAATTATTAAAGAGGTACAGTTACAATATGTTCATTTCAAATGTTAAAAAACGAAATTATGTTAGATTTGTTTGCACATGTATTGCAATGTTAATATGTAAACTTATTTTAGCACTTAATTCCATCCCCACCTGTGCCATTACTCCAATGTTAAAAGCACGATCGCAATAAAGACTAAAACCTTTTATTTCTGTTATTAAATAGAATTATGTACAAATATTTGAAATTATAATTTTCATATCGTTTTATCAAAATACAAAATTACTTACCAAAATATATAACATTATACTTAATAACATACTATGTTGTAATTGAGAGAAAAATGTGAAGAACTACTAGAATATACACTTAGTCTATATATTCAGTACTGGTTGTTCGGAGTTTCGCGATGATTACATATATGGATCAAATAACTATCGTTGTTTTAAAGAAATATATAATTTATATATAGATCTACAAAAAGATATGATCACTGATTCAGGTGTTCTTTTTTAAAAACCTATCTAAATGTGTAGGTTTGTATGAATCTAAATCTTAATGCAAAGTGAGCCCTCGACCAACCAATACAAACTCAACTTTACTATATGTTGTAATATTGCATACTGTTATATATATTTTTTCTGGTATAATGTAATTATATTGTTATTCTGTTATATGGTAATTTTGAAATAATAAAAAAAAATATATATACTATTGTTTAATGTTATATTTTTATGTAAAGTTATTTCGCTATGTACATTGTACTAAGTATTTTTGAGGACATGTGCATTAATGTTAAACCAATTAAACATATCATTATTGTTATACATGTAGTTACATTACCTGCAGTCCACGCATACGCGTTAATCTCTGGTATGCATTTGTTACACCCATAACTTGTAAATTCAGGAACACATATCCCACCAAGGAAACAGTAATCCAACTATAATAAAAATACAACAATTAGGTACAGTAAGAATTCACTGCAAGCGTGAATTACAAATATATAGGTTTGTTAAAAATATTGGCATTATACAAAGGTATTACATAATGTAACAATGAGTTATTGGACAATGGTTTTTAAAAAAAATGTGTAGAAAACGGTAATCGGAAACATTTTTTTTTTAATTGTTGAATGCCCGTTATCAATGGCGTACAGTAATGTCAATTTATATTCATTTAACAAATGAGTGAAAATAAATTGATTAAGTATATAAAAATGATAAGGAATATAGATGAAATCAGTTTCTTTAATTTTCTTTTAATTAAAATGAGTCACCTTGTCTGATATAACAGGTATCATATTACAGACGGCATCCATTAACAGAAGCACTCCATATCTTGTTTTTTTCTTCTATTTCCTTTCTTTATATTCACATGAGAAAATGTAATATACAGTCTGAATGGTTATCATTTTAAAGAAATACCTTAAGACTGAATGTGACGCTCCCGTTGTTATCGATATATTCTTGACACGTAGAATCATACACGTAAACTGTCAAACCTTTGCCGAAATTTACACCATCGTTACTGATACTGATGTCATATTCTGTGATAAAGACACCGTCTGTGTCAACATCGTTTCCAGCTGAACGTTTAAATCTTTCTTCTGGAACACAACATAATCCATTGAAAGCATCAACGAATTCGCCCAATGAACTGCATCTTCAGTAGTATAAGTTTCATTAGTCATCCTCTGTAGTAGAAGTAAATAAAGTAATCGAATATTTGTTTTAAAAAATTGGAACATTTCTGTACAAAAGGAGGCGATCATTGTTTTATCAAAACATTGTTTAAATCAACAAGATTTTTCATGTTATGACAGTTTATTACATATTTATTTCATAATTTTTACAATTATATATAAATGTGAGGTAGTTTCTAATCAGGTATTTTTTTAAATATTTGTTTATGAGTCTATTATTTCATCATTGTTGTTCCTACTTTTTTATGTTTTTATTTTATTACTCTTTTACGAGTAGACTGTGTTTATAACCAGTTTGGCATATGACAAATACAAAGTTAACAGCGATTACCCCATTCTTATTTAGTTTTTGAATATTAGTTTACTGTGACAGTGATATTGACATATAAGTTAAACTTACATATATATTCATATTTTTATTGATGATATAGTTTTTTATGGCGTCTATAAAATACTGTAATACACATTAATGATTGATAAACTTATACTTTGATGTTTGTCCTCAGTATTTTTGTACATAAATTATATATTTAAAAAATTATAAAATTAATAAAACTTACTTTCCATCTATTTTCTCTGCTTAATAATTATCATTATTATCATATTTCAATTTAATAACATGAAAAATATGAAATTAAGATATTATATCCGTAAATGCAGATATTTGCAACTTATATAATTTTACGTTTTACTAATTGGTCTTCTATAATATTGTATGTTTAATATTGTTACCTTTCTAGTTTTCGTTCCACAATAAAAATCTCCAAATAAATCGTAAGTTTGAATGTTGAAGCAAGAACAGTCATCGACTTCCAAATCACAAAATCCAGCGTAAGATATGTCCACAGCATCTGGTCCTACTGATGTATCTATACTGCAATCCGCGCCATTGTATCCACCATAGCAAGTGCATGACCCATCTTTTTGATACAATATATCTAAACTCACAACAAGAACAATAAACAAGGACAAGAACATTAGTTTTTTTTGTATCACTTGTTATCGCTTTTGAATATAAAACTGTAATACGTAGCACCAGAAGCCGGTTTTATAGTTGAACAGTTCAGATAGGTATAGCAGATTGTCGACAAATACAATTCAAAGTAACCTTATGGTAACATTAGTTTTGATAAAGTGACTGAGTGTGCAATTAACAATTAACTTTGTTGTTCATTTTGCATTTATAAACTGAAAGATATTAACATAAAAATGAAATGATTTTACCAGATTGACAAACACCTTTGCCGTAACAGTTGCCAAAGCAGGAATTCTTGTTAAATTCAGCAACCTTCTCTTGGTTAGATTTTGCACTTTCATCCAGATAATTGTATTGTTTCACAACCGCATTTAGCACGTCTTTGTGCACGACTTTAAATAATTTATCTCCAGTTGCCTATTAGACAGATAAAAAAAGTAACTAAAATAGTACTGACAAGTCTAGCCTATTCAAATATAACATACTATACAATAAAACGGAATGAACATTGGAAATACCATATGCATACAGTCCTTTGGCATACATCATCATAGCATATTTTAATTATTTTGATTGATTAAGTTTAATATATAAATGAGTGTATGTGCAAGTTTTTTGTGTAACACTACAATATATCGGTGTAAACAACACTTACAGTGAGGTCATAAGCACACATGTTTATTGCTGCATCCACATCTATATGCTCGCTGGCATTGACAGCAACGTAGGAGTTTGCAAGAAAATCGGAACATTCGTTAATGGCATCTTGTGTTGGTACTACCGTGTTGTCATCCTCAGAGCGCTAACAAAAAACATAAAAACTATTAGCTATCAGAGTAAGACTGACAAACATTGCATATATATGACAATATTACAAGTAATTAATTGAAGACAATTCGATAAAATACAATACGTCGCTGTAGTGCAATTATTATACATAAATATAGGATTTTAAAGTGAATACGCTTTATTGCTTCCGTACTTTACATACAATGAAATGAACAAAAAGAACATACATGCATATTATCCTGATTGATTACACATTATTAACAAACCTTATGGTAATTATTGTTATCTGCCGTTTCACCCAAGTTTATTCGTCTCCAGAGCTCTGTAAAATGCGACGATGTTGAGCGCTTTTTACCAATATTACATCTCTTAGCAATGCTATTACCGTTGCAGTTTAAATTCCTTGAACATAATTGACCTTCTGACTTTGAACAGATGGCCTTCATGGTGAGGACACCTTGCTCTTGATTGTTTATGACCGCCTTGCACATACAAAAGTTGAAGTCCTTATCGTATAGATCTGGATCAGTATTGCCCTTGATTAAGTAGCTCTCTGATTCATCTATTCTGTATTATTCAGCACGATTGTATGTAGCCCTTTTATCAGGATTGTTCAACATTTCAAAATTGGCTAAAAACATATTTTCCGATATATCATGAATACTCTCTGATTCCATACTGCCAAAAGATAATATTTTTTAACATGTCAAAATAATATATTAAAAAGGGATTCCCTAACTTGGGCTACCCGCCTACGTTAGACTAAATTAGATTTCCCGGGTAAAAAAGCAAAATATCTTGTAACGTATAAAATGAATCACGTGATTTCATTTTGATTTTTATTTGATCTATTATGCACAGGGGCAGATCAAGGATTTCAGTTTAGAGAGACACAACACAAAATCTGAACGGACACATATGTTTTTCAGCAGACATATAGTGGATTTTAATCAAATATAGGAGTTTATAGGGGCAGGGGTGTACGCTGTTCTTTTAATGAGTAGACCCGCCATTGATACAGGTTTACACCTGGTAAAAATTGTTTCATCCGAATGACGTCAAGCAGTATTTAGTGGCTGTCTATTTTTAGAATTGGTGTTTCGTTTCAAATTTATCACGCGTAAAAATAAAAAAGCTAGTACAAGGGTTAAACCGTATACACTGCATGCAGTAATATTGATAACACAATTCAAAATGAAATAGGATACAAATGACAGCTGGTGTTATTGCATAAAAAGGTCAAAGGTAAAATCGTTTTGGTGGGAAGAAACCTGGTTTACAGTTGCGATCAACATGTAAACACCGTTACAGTAAACAAATACTAATGGTCATTTGCATAGTTATTACGATATAATACTTGAATGGATCTTATCCGCTTGTTTTGTGCTTACTTCCAGGATCTTGTGAATTCCTTTCTGTGAGAATTGGGTATCTCTTCAAAGGTAACTATTTGGTCGTTTTTATTTGATCTACGATGTACAAGATCACTGGAGGTAGTATTATCACCGAAACTTCCACATAGTCCTTCGACATTACCAATGTCTTTTGGTGACATATACACGTAAACATTCAGGAAGTTGCGGTAGTAAGGGTGAGGATGTGGCTTCATTCTGATTTCAACTTATGTCCCAATCGGTGTGTGTACCTGGCATCATAATTAAATTAATTATTATCGCTAAAACATTCAACATTAATGAAGTCAATCAACTGATAGTTGCTTTACATTTGTGTCCATCAACATACACTATTAATGAAAATGCAGACAGCTTCTTTATCCGAACAATCTTATACAAATATGTGTTATTGAGTTTCTGATATAACAAAATTATAATTGACTTCACAATCTATAATAGTTATATTATATAGGTATGCCTGTTATATCTAATTAGTACATCGCTATTCAAAATAAATTTGGTATAATAAACACTTTTACTTTTACTTTTGAACTGATTGAAACAAACCTGGTATGTGAGCTTATCCTCCATTATACGAACGTCCAAAATGTTCTCTTTACATGACAGAAAGTCTATCACCTTCGACCCCGAGCATATGTTTACGGCGAAAATGTCGCCGCCAGCACGGACAGATACGGCACAAGTACAGTATGCTCTATTTGCATTACAAGACGAAGTCCTTTCTTGGACCTATTGAAATATACATAAATAATAAATAAACTCAGCCAATATCTTTTCTAGATATTGTATCTTTTTGCTTTCTCGTACCAAATGTCAAGTTAATATGAATACATTTGATTACTATGTAAATACAAACTATTTATTTTTAAAACATTTACTTATACTGCTAATCAACTTTAACTGGAAAGTACAGTTACTTGTATTTTATATTTTGTGTTGATGAATAATATGAAATCGCCCCTTTCTTTGTTCTCGAAAAGGCTGTAAAATACACAGATATCGAATATAACATGTTACGAGTACATTTTTGTCAATCGATAGTAGGGTCTATAATTGATATACGCTTTGAGTCTTCTTATGCTATTTCGTATGCTGTTAGCACACAGAAAACAGAAAAGAAAATATATTACATAAGTATATCACTAAACTATACTTAACATACTACTTAACAGTAGTCAATAGATAATACAAAGTCAATGATGTTATCAACAGAATAGCAGTACGCTATTGTGCTAAGGATAAATAATATCGTGTAATTATTTGTCACTGATGACAGTTTTTGCAGAATAATGTTTTGTTAATGCTGATGTAATTCAAAGTTTAGTTCAGTAATATGTACCTATAATTATATATATATGCATTTAACAAACTAAATTCATATTAATTTTTGGTAACTTAAGTATATAGATTGATTCTCTACTTTCCACAGTCGATAATGCCAGTCAAGACTTTATGCTGTGAAGTAACATTATACACGTAATATATTTCTAGTTGTTGATGGACCGAAACATGTTTGCTATGCATTGGACACATAACATTCTGCAGTAAAACAATATATTGATGGGAAATATCCATAATTGCTACTTGAATATAATAAACAAGTATGCATGAACTAAATAAATATGTTCGTGAATTATCAATAGTTGCTACTTAGATGCAATAAACAAGTATGCAGAAACTAAGTAAATATTGACGTGAAATATCCATACTATCTTCTTCATTGCGATATCAATTATACAGAAATTAAGTAAATATTGACGTGAAATATCCATACTATCTTCTTCATTGCAATATCAATTATACAGAAATTAAGTAAATATTGACGTGAAATGTCCATGCTATCTTCTTCATTGGAATATCAATTATACAGAAATTAAGTAAATATTGACGTGAAATATCCATACTATCTTCTCCATTGCAATATCAATTATACAGATATTAAGTAAATTTTGACGTGAAATATCCATACTATCTTCTTCATTGCAATATCAATTATACAGAAATTAAGTAAATATTGAGTGAAATATCCATACTATCTTCTTCATTGCAATATCAATTATACAGATATTAAGTAAATATTGACGTGAAACACCCATAATTGCTACTTTATTGCAATATCAATTATACAGAAATTAAGTAAATATTGACGTGAAATATCCATAATTACTACTATATTGAAATATCAAGCATGCATGAACTAAGTAAATATTGACGTGAAATATCCATAATTGCTACTACATTGCAATATCAAGCATGCATGAACTAAGTTAATATTGACGTGAAATACAATAAGCCTGAAGCGGGCTAACAATCAAACAAGCCGATTGTCCAATCAGCGATTTTTGTTGGTTGATACACCGCTAATGATGTCTAAGTAAAAATTACATTGTATTTACTTTGAAAAAGAACAATGCCACGTGGTCAGTAGGCGGAGCGAAAGTCGTTCTCACGGAAGGTCAGTTGTCTTCAGTGGGTTCAAGCCAAGTCTTGTCTACAATATTTTATATAAGAAGATTGCCAACGACTAGTGAAGCAAGGCGGTTCTTCTCAAGAGTCAGTCCTTTATCTACCCTTTCCACTTTATTTCTACTCAAATAGTTTTTGTTTTCTTTTTTAAAATATTTTAAGTTACATACGGCAATTATTGTTCAATGCAAGTATACACAACTCTCAGTAGTTGAAGCGTCGCATACGCCACAGCCTATATACATACCAGATCAGCTACATCTGTAATCTCAATGATCAAGATACTTGCACATATTTATTATTTTCATTTCAAGCGCTGCTTATATCCGTTTGTCTAGTAATTAATTTGTTTTCATTGCATTTGTAACACCATTGTATAGTCCTTGCAAGATATTCAGAAAACAGACATTGTATAAGCTAGAAATAGTTTTCTTCTCAATTCAATTGTTATGTATCGCTGTATATTTAAATATATTTATAGGCAATATGTTGAAAACGAATAAATATTGTTTAAACTAAGAGTCAGTCCGAGGTCTTCTGGTCATTCGTTTTTTTGTTTATAGTTGAATTAGATGTTTAACTATTATACAACATTTCTATATCAAACTATAATGCTTTTCAATGGAAATACCCCAAAAAAACTAGTTCTATGATTAATAGCATAATAAGATATGTACCATTATCATGAACTTGTAGAAGCAAGTGGTGCTTTATTGAGGGTTTTGTAACATTAAATTAAATATGAACTTTTTTGGGGGTAAACGTAAACTATACCAATGGGACACACGGCAGTGAACAAGTTAAAAATAAATCTTACCCGTGTTCACGCATTAAGTGACCTTTCACACCTTTGAACTTTGAACTTATAGTTATATAAAGATAATACGATGTAAAACTTCATATTTAAGACATCATAAGCTTTATATATAAAACTACTGGCTAATTTTGACAACTAAGAATAAAACCTAATATTTCCTTGGATTTCTGTCCATCATACCTATAAAACTGATGAACATAAATAATGTGTGACGGTTTTCCGTTGACGAGTGGTCTAAGTCGCTGTCTCAAGATCACTTACCTCTCACCGCTAAGAACATAGGTTCGAGTCCCGCTTGCTCCAAAAACTTGATGTGAGAAAGTTAGCAGTTTCTTGCGGATTCTTAGATTCATCCTGAAGTCTGCCTCCACCAACAAACTCTTGATATGCCATATACATATGTATAGCCCGAATGTGTTGATTATGGAGTTAAACTCTTTTAAATTTTAAAATGAAATAAAATATGTGTTATTGACATATATCATCTACTGAATGCAAGTCGCGTAAAATATTTCAGCTTATATTTTCAGTATCAATAGTTAATCATAGCCGAACTGTGATTAACAGCGTACCTGACACGTAGCATCTAAAGTACCATATGTTTAATTTGTATATCAATACTATTATCATGTCTGGCTTTATGTACCTAAGTATGGCATCAACAATGTGTTTTATATTGTTATTTTTTCGTCTCAATGGTAACGATATGTAGCTGTCAAGTTGTCACTACATTTGTCCTGCAATAAAACATCTGAATGACACAAATGACATGCCAAGTCTGGTCCTATATCTGTTTAGTAATAGTCTTTTTCTAAGTTGCATCTACAAGGAACCTTGATTATTACGTTGAAGACTGTGCAGGATGATTTATACATAGATCCGTGTGAAAATGTTCAGAGGCTGACATAAAATATATCAATGAGATAAATATAGCATTGAGATAAATATAGCATTGAGATAAATATATTTATATTAACACAATTTAATTTCAATTATCAATCTGAAAGGCATTGTATGTCTATCACCGTTATATGTATAATATCATTAGCCACATACGATATAACAGTTAAGTTGTTTTTAACAATTTCGCTTTCTTTTAAGTCATATAAAAGGTGGTTGATTTCAACAACCCAGACATGGTGCCAACATAATGAACACGCCAAAGGTTTGTCTCCAGTAAATTCCGAATGCCATATAAGGCATATTCGTCATGTTGAAATTGTCGTTAAATTGTATTCTCTCCCTCCTATCGAAATATCCAATAATATACATAAAGTAACAGAAGGAGCACATCCCTGTATGGATTTACGATACCAAATTAGTTCTGGCAAGATTAAAACCACTGACAGAGGCAAAGCATAACAATATTAAATAGAACATGCTGAAACTTTGCAGTTTCGCAGGTATCGAGGTTTTGTGTCAAGTCTGCGAGTTCATTTGACTTTTTCAATTTGTTAAAGAATATAAAAAAAATATATGCAGAGTGAGCCTTGACTATCCGTTCCTATTGGTGGCATATAACTTTTATGTGTTAATAGTCCGTGAAACTGCAATTCATTCATTTGTGTATATCTTACCATGAAGCAAAAAGCAGATCAGCCGGTAAGATTCATCTTGAAACACGGTGATTTATTCGATATTTCATTATAGACAATAAGCTTCCTATATGACTATCGATTATAATAATTTCTTAAATCATTTCAAAAAACGAGGTTTCACATTTGTTATCGCTCCAAAAGCTACGTTTCAAGAAAAGTTGCCTATTTGGGGTCAACTTAAACTAATCACTATCTAGTATGGTATATATTATTTTATGTGCAAATGCGTATTTTGTTTTCATTTTTTATTTTACGGAGTCAATGTACCTTGAAAACGCAAACCGATGCAAGGACACGGAAGATATGTTCACTGCTTCACTAGAACTATTTCTATTTATAACTTATATATCTCCATATTTACTCACAAAATATTTCTATTGATATTAAATATCTTATCTGTAACCATCTTTTAAAGAAATTGAACTATTTCGAGTATGAAATATCTCTTTGTTGCGCCTGTTGACCATGAGTAAATAATAAGAAACTCATTTGTAAATAGGTTACAGAAGTACACATATATTTTATTTTTTTGTTTGAGAGGTCATACAATTGTAGAGTAAAGGACATATTAAAATAGTATTCATGTTATTCGCACATATGCACATTTGTAATGAAATCAATGTTCAATTCCATATTATCTGTGAGCTATCATTTACTTTATGTGCTACCTCTGCATAAAGTTGTCAGATACATTATGTTACCAAACTACACTTTTCAAATACATGTGATACATATATATGCGCATGTGCAATGTCATGGTAACTACATATATGCCAAGGTTAAATGAATATGTTACCGTTTCATAAAAATGTGTTTTAACACTTATCTATTATTCGCCTTCTGTATCTACGGTGATTGTAACATGCATATCTACGTACTTAATACAATGACATTGATATGTTTTATTAGCACGTGCAATTATTGTCAGAAGTTAAATTAAGTTCTTGACCGTTTTTTCAAAGTTTTGATATATCTTAATTAGACACACACACCAGGGGGCAATTATAACTACGCCCATTCATGTTTTACCTAGTAACGGAGTTATTATCATTATTATACATCGATACCAAATAACACGTATAGTATCAGAATAAATACAATTCAATAAAAACTCATATAATGTATTATAATCTCAAAAAAGCATTAGTAGCAGGTCTATCTTTATTTCAATATGGATGTTTTAACTAAATTTACAAGATGAAATGTTAATATATCTTACTTGGGTTGAAATATTAATTTTCAATTAGTCACTAGTTAAACAGAAAAAAAAAGTTTTGCACCGGTTCTTGTGACTAACACATGTCAAGCTCAAATTATCTTTTATTTACCTGGTTGAATCAGTAATAAGCACGTGTTTATGCCATGTCTTGCTCAATGACATAGCAATGACGTAGCATATTAAAGTCAAAATGGTATAAGACATAAACGATTAACATAGTCCGATGATCCACTGATCGTGCAACCATACAAAAATGTACCAAAAATATTCAAATGCATGTACATAAATTTAAAGTTTATTTGATCAATTATGACCAACTTTTCTGGTTCAGACTTTGTCTAGTAGATACTAAAGCTGGTTGTAGGCTCGCTCAAAGAAGATTTATTCACTTATTTTTTTAGATAGACATTGATTTAGAACATATTACTTAAGGTAAGACTAAAATGTACAGAAATTCACCCACACTTCTGACAATATCGGAATATTGGAAAGGCTTTACAAATTGTTGAAATGCGTAAATTGGTAGATTAAACAGAATTTAAATAGCCTATATTTCGTTTCTTGAACGAACGTTCGTGTTTTTTTATGAGTACGATACTTATGTACAAACTAGTTATAGTATAGATCTACATGGATATTCTTAAGGTCGCAGTTAGATACAAACTATAAACATAGATGAAATAAATGATAAAACAAAAAATAGAAATACAAATGCATTAGTATGTGTTATGCAATTCAGTGTTTGAGTAGACAAAAGATTTTTTATTTCCAAAATATTGTGTGAAAATAATGTGTTGAGTTAAATATGTATAGAGATATAGTTCATACATGTGAAAAGTTTTTACTTGTGACAGAGAACATTAACCATCGACAAACGAACAAATCCCAAGTAAGTTTACCGATTAATCCTTCCTTTCTTTTATTTAATACTTTTATAGGCATAGTGCCACCATTGCAAAAAGGAAGTGCTTCCGTGGGGTAGTCGCATAATGGCGGTTATAAATAATCCTCAATTCTTCTTCTTTAAAAATGCATTTTCCTTATTTTAATGCTCATTTTTTTATTTGAATGGCATTATTGATGTATTTTGAACATTTTGATAGCATTGTCATGTTTGAATTGTGAATTTAGAAAAAAAAATGATGCTTGGAAATTGGGGTATGAATTCATGATTTCGGAAGTCTACTTTCACTTTGTCACCAGTGTACACACTGAGCAGAAAAAAATCTCTTATATGACACTTGACCCCTACTTTTCTCATCATATTTTGATAGTGCAGAGGTTGACAAACAGTAAAATGTAGGTTTCACTTCTTTCATTTGGGACCCTCTATGAATGACAAGCCTTCAAACTTTTATTATTTACTATAGAATAAAGAACAAAAATCAATGGTGGGGTTACACCTATATAGATTCTTAAATATGAAATTATCATTTGCAATGTTTAAATAAACCATTAACTCGCATTGTATCATTACTGTTCTAGTGTTGAAACGATAAAGCTTCAAAAGGTGATTACTGTGACGACTATTAGTGTAATTATGACGATTAACGTAATTGCACTATAAATAGTATTTAATATATAATATAATGGTATATAAATTGTTAATATTTGCTTATTTTATTATTTTTCACATAACACCGATGTATAGCGTTCTGGTTACTTACTTATTACACTTGACCTGATTTTTGTTATTTAAAGTTCGCTGGTAGAAATATCTTGGAACGTTGCTATCTTGAGTTTAATGCAAAGGCAATAGTGTCAATATAAAAGTATACACACATATAATACATGTACTTATAAAATTTAAACAATAACCAATCTTTCAAATGCATTTGCTGTACGTGTTTTATATACACAGTTCTGAATTAATGTGGCCATGCAATAATCTTCATTTATGTCTCGAGACTTCTTAATTAGTCATGGTTTTGTCACTGGGTAAGTTACAATCAACGAAAATGTGTTACAATGTTACGATTTGTGATTTGTAGGAACACATTCAACGCTGATAGTAGTAATAGTCGTCTGCGGGAGCTGCTACAAACAGCGAGTCCAGCTCATTACGGATATCGGTGAATGCAGGGCGTTTGTTTGCATATAGTGCCCAGCATCTAGTCATCACTCCGTACCATCTACAATGAAAATATGTTGTTGTATTCAGGATTACTTTACATTAGATGTGCCAATCTATGCACAGTTGGGCAATCAATCGATAGTATAAGAAACTGAAATATTACCATGTCTAAGATTATTATTTAAACAAATTCGGTAAATGAACATTGTCAATATACCTACAGATTTATATATGGTCTAAGATATTTGTATTCTATAAACAGCCGACAACTTTTGTGTTTAATATAGAGAGTCAAATCAACAAAGATCAAATTTTCTTGTTTTACTTTTGAAACTCAATATAATACAACTATTTTTGTTGTCATAACTATTGGATTGTCAACACGACTATAAAAAAATACAAATTCGTCACAATATAGACAATCAAAAAAGAAAAGAAAAACATTTGAGGGCACAACTTTTGGTAAGATATGTTCAGCAACAGTTAAGTAATATCAAGCCAAGTAGTGTGTTGTTTTGACTGATTTATATACGAATGAGAATTTTCGTTGTAATGGAGTAATCCGTTCTACAAATATCATGTAACTGCCAAATATCACGGGGTTATTACTAGTACCAAAGCGGATAAAATATCAATTGATATTCTTACGTATCGTCACATTGTTTGGGCTTCGGTAATCGTTCACCTTTCTTTACTTTTGTCGGTAGGTCTCTGCTTCGGATATTCTGGTACGGCGTGTCACCTTTGGAAACAAAACAAAAAATATCGGTAAAGGAAAGGAAAATAAAACAAAAACAAAATAATAAAGTCTTATAACTCAAATTAAAGACAAAGACTTTGACATAGCATGATAACACACGTATTAGAAATAACAAAATGTGTTGAAAAAGGTACGCAGACATCAGTTGAGCCAGTAATCACAATACAAGAGTCAGTATATCGACACCTAAGGGCATCAAGATACTATGTATATATGAAACATGAGGGTACATAACACATTGATGCTGCAAAGGTGGATACATACTGACTGCAAACCATAAACAACATTGTCATAATAAAGTATCACGAACATTCGTGCTCTTGGTTTTCCATGAACTTGATACCTATTATAATAATTAAAAAAGTGTATATAATCAAATGTCAAGACTAAAATACCTATACGTCTAATATGTAGCAAAACAATATTAAGATGTTTATAGAAGTAGCAAATAAGAATGTTTAAACAAGAGGCGAAAAGTCGCCCACCTGATTTCACCTGTCATTTTTTTTTTAAATTTTCAGAAATATCTGTGGTCACATAATATTCCTATGTAATAAACAAAGTGCGCTACGGGACTCCACTAAACACTCTTCCCTTTATTTGAACAAACTTGAAAACAGTATTCATGGGGATCATTTATACTAAATATGAACAAATTTGAATGTTTGTTTTTATAGTAAAAAAACATTTTTAGAAATTCAAAATTGTATCCCTTTTAAGTCCCTGCTGAACATTTTGTAGTGTATAAAATCCCCTTTTTAAGACCCAGCCTCCAATGTAATGTCTCAACAACGCAGCAAACATTTAAATGCATGAAATAAAAACAAAAGTAGATGAGAAAAACATAATTTCCTGTTTGTCCATAGTATTCCTATTTAAAGATAAATGTTTCCCTACTGGACCCCAATGAACTCTAGCCCCGTTATTTAATGAAACACGTTGCAATCCTATTCATTTAAACTAATTACAAACAAATGTGTTATGTCAGTTCATGATAATATGATTTTTGAAAAAAATATCCATTTGTGAACCCTTGCTGGCCCTTTATCGGTATAAAATCTAGCTAGAGGGATCCAATATCAACTGATTTGATAAAACAATACTCCAGAACTCAAGATGATTATGTATTGCCAAAATAGATGATATAAAGAATTTACTGTTTTTCCATAGTTGTCCTATATAAATACCAGTCCTCTAAATGGTTTCCAAACGATTCTAGCCTCTTTATTTTAACAAACTTAAAACGTTCATTTATATCAAATAAGAAAGGATTTAAACAGAAGATTTTTAGACGAAGGCAAAACAAATACGAACCTAGAGTGAAGATCTCCCAGAGTACTACAGCGTACGACCAGACATCGCTCTGTTCCGTTGCGTCTTTCGTGGAAGACATACATTCTGGTGCCACCCATTTGATCGGGATACGCTCCTGTTCAGATAATGATGAATATTGTTATATCTGTAACTGAATACTCCATCATTGCCAAAAACGATACTCTTAATCATAATTACATAACTAATCTTAATTATAACACTAATCTTAATGAAATGTTTGTTTTACGAACGTATTAGTTAACAGTTATGTAAACATGTGTAACTCTTCTCATGGAACAGTCTAAAGACTTAGTTTCCCAATTATCATTAAATAACTTTATAATACCTCATTCACAGTGACATTACAGGTCACCATTTCAGACAAAAATACTTGAATCATTTATCTAAATATCACCACACTAACTGTTTAATCGTACAAACATATATTCGTATGGGTAGATGCGCGCGAAAACAGTCAAAAGGAATCAGTTTTGTTTCTAATAGTTACGTTACAGGAATACTATTGATGCGAAGTTATATATGTGATAACAATCTGACGCCATATTGAAAGAACAACTCAACTTGAGTATACACTAGAGCTAAAACATTACAAATGTTTAATAACAATACCTAAAAATACATTTTATAATTCTTAATACAAAGAATGCGTATAGCAATATAATAATAACCAGTGATGTTAAAACAGTTCAGAGATAATAATATTAGCAGAAAGTCAAATTTTAACTTCTCTTTGAGTGTATACTGAGCATGAATGTATACAGAGCATGAGTGTATAATGAACATGAGTATATACAAAACTTGAGTGTATAACGAGCATGAGTGTATAAAGAGCATAAGTGTATACTGAGCGTGTGTATATACTGAACTTGAATGTTTACTGAGCTTGAATGTATACTGAGCTTGAGTGGATACTGAGCAGTGTATACTGAGCTATAGTGTATACTGAACTTAAGTGTATACTGAGCTTGAGTGTATACTGAGCTTGAGTGAATACTGAGCTTGAGTGTATACTGAACTTAAGTGTATACTGAGCTTGAGTGTATACTGAGCTTAAGTGTATACTGAGTTTTAGTGTATATTGAACTTAAGTGTATACTGAGCTTGAGTGTATATTGAGCTTGAGTGTATACTGAGCTTGAGTGTATATTGAGCTTGAGTGGATACTGATATTGAGCGTAAACTTATTTTGAGTGTATACTGAGCTTGAGTGGATACTGAGCTTTAGTGTATAACTTAAGTGTATACTGAACTTGAGTGTATATTGAGCTTAAGTACATAATGATCTTGAGTGTATATTGATCTTAAGTACATACTGAACTTGAGTGTATACTGAGCTTGACTGTATACTGAAATTAAGTGTATACTGAACTTGAGTATATAGTGAGCTTGAGTATATACTAAGCTTAAGTATATACAGAACGTGAGCGTATACTTAACTTGAGTGTATACTTAGCAAGAGTGTAAAGTTATCTTGAGTGTAAACAGAGCTTGAATGTTTATTGGGCATGAGTGTATATTGAGCTCGAGTGTATACTGACATCGAGTGCATAATAAAATTGAGTGTAAACTGAACTCGAGTGTATACTGAACTTGAGTGTATACTGAACATGAGTGTATACTGAATTCGATTGCATAATGAGCTTGGGTGTATACTGAGTTTGAGTGCACACTGAATTTGAGTATTTACTGAGCCTAAGTGTATCCTGAGTATAAGTGGATACTGAACTTGAGAGTTTACTGAGCTTGAGTATATTACGAACTTGAGTGTAAACTGAGCATGAATGTATACTGAGCTTGAGTGTATACTGAACTTGACTGTATATTAAATTTGCATGTACACTGAACTTGCGTCTATACTGAGCTTGAGTGTATACTGAACTTCAGTGTAAACTGAGCATGAGTGTATACTGAGCTTGAGTGTTTACTGAACTTGAGTGTATACTGAGCTTGAGTGTATACTTAGTTTGACTGTATACTAAACATGACAGTATACTGGACTTGAGTATTTACTAACCTTGAGTGGATACTGAGCTTGAGTCGATACTGAACTTGAGTGTATATTGAGCTTAATTGTATAGTAAGCTAGAGAGTATACTGAGCTTGAGTGTATACTGAGCATGAGTGTATACTGAACTCGAGTGCATAAAGAACTTGAGTAAATACTGAGCTTGAGTGTAAACTGAGCTTAAGTGTATACTGAATTTGAGTATTTACTGAGCTGAAGTTTATACTGAGCTGAAGTGTATACTGATCTAAAGTGTATACTGAGCTTGAGTGTTTACTGGACTTGATTATTTACTGAACTTGAGTGTATACTGAGCTTGAGTGAATACTGAGCTTGAGTGTATACTTATTTTGAGTGTATACGTAGCATGAGTGTATACTAAACTTGAATGTTTACTGAGCTTGAGTGTATACTGAACTTGAGTATTACTGAGCTGGAGTGTATACTGAGCTTGAATGTTTACTGAGCATTAGTGTGTACTGAGTTTGAATGTATACTGAGCTTGAATGTGTACAGAGCTAGAGTGTATACTGAGCTTGAATGTTTACTTAGTGTGAGTGTGTACTGACTTTGAGTGTATACTGAGCTTGAATGTGTACAGAGCTAGAGTGTATACTGAGCTTGAGTGCATAATGGACATGAGTTTAAACTGAATATTAGTATTAACTGAGCCTGAGTTTATCCTTATTATGAGTGGATACTGAGCTTGAGTATATACTGAACTTGATTGTATACTGCGCTTTTGAGTATACTGAACTTGAGTGTTTACTGAGCTGGAGTATATACTTAGTTTACATGTTGACTGAACTTGAGTATTTACTCAGCTGGAGTGTATACGGAGCTAGAGTTTGTACTGAGCTTGAGTGTGTACTGAGCTTGAATATTTACTGAGCTTGAATGTTTACTGAGCTTGAGTGTATACTGAACTTGAGTGTATACTGAGCCTGAGTTGATACTGAGCTTGAGTATTTACTGAGCTTGAATGTTTACTGAGCTTGAGTGCATACTGAGCTTAATTGTATACTGTGCCTGAATTGATACTAAGCTTGAGAGTATACTTAGTTTGAGTGTATACAAAGCTTAAATGTTTACTGATCTTGAGTGTATACTGAGCTTTATAGTATACTGAACTTGAATGTTTATTGATCTTGAGTGTATACTGAGCTTTATAGTATACTGAACTTGAGTATTTAATGAGCTGGAGTGTATACTGAGCTTTATAGTATACTGAACTTGAGTGTTTACTGAACACGAGTGTATACTGAGCTTAAGTGTATACTGTACTTGAGCATTTACTGAGCTGGAGTGAATACTGAGCTTGAGTGTATACTGAGCTTGAGTGTGTACTGAGCTTGAGTGTATACTGGAATTGAGTGTATACTGAGCTTGAGTGTGTATTGAGTTTGAGTTTATACTGAGCTTGAGTTTTTACTGAGCTTGAGAGTATACTAGGCTTGAGTGTATACTGAGCTTGTATGTTTACTAAGCTTGAGTGGATACTGAGATGGAGTATTCGAAAAATATCTAAACTTGAGTATACCTGCATGAGGAAACAGTTCAACTGCTTCATTTGATAATTTAAGACTTTTGTTTTAGATTTTAAAATGTTATCAATAAAAAAAACTAGATTCCATATAATTGTTGACAGTGATACTGCACTATTGAGAAATGTGCGAAAACAAAGCCTGGAATGTCAAATAACGAAAGAAGAACAGTAACTGTAAAACATACAACGACAAACACATGGACTAAGATAACCACCTTTTTCCCCAGCTCAGCATCTCCTTCGTCTTCCTCGGCAGGCTGGGGTTCAAATCCTGATATTTTCACCTCGTTCAAAAAGGTCAGCAAGATGTTCCTAGCGGCTAGTCTTTTGTGTACTATCTGTTATAATACATTGTACCAAGATGAAAATTGATATCTGTTTCATTTCTAGCGATAGAGAAATGTTATAGTAAATATTTTAGTGATGTTCCTTCTATTCTATTTAAATTTAGTGATACTAGGAAACAAACGCAGAGCCAAACAATAGTATGTTTTCTTTTATATTGTATGATTTACCCATAGAGTAATGACGTAATATTTGTATATAATAGTTGACGCTGTTCAACAGTTCAAATGGTTAATTTATTCAGAAAGTTAAATATATACCCAGTCAAAGACGAAAGTGTGCATGCTTTCATATTTGCGTCATGAAATTGCTAAAGTCGTACTAAGTTGTACAAATGCAATTAAATATCAAGGTTATAACGTTTTCTGCTAAATTCAACATTTCGATGATGAAACTATAAAGATTGTATATACAAGACACTGTTAATATCTGCAAAAAATCCAAGTATTTCTTTTTTGACAGAGCATACACATATACTATACCACAAATAAATACAATATCTTTAAAAGACCACTTATCATCTTTAAATACTTTTATATTATTAAAGCAAGACTAGAAAGCAGCATTCCGAAATAAAAATCATTTGTTGCATTAACATTTTATTCCAGAACATTCATCTGATCTTTTGGATCGTTTGAGTTAATGGGGAATGAATTATATATTTCTTTAACGTTTATGATATACGTCAAAAACTTAGTCATTGTTGTATATCATGTTTGATTTTACTGTTAACCCATAGCTTTGCATTATTAACTGTATTTATGACAACAATACAAACCCCTTTGGCTGCAAGATACTCCATGCCTTTAGCGATATCAAGTCCAAATCTAAAGAGACATTCCTGCAGTTCTAGTGTCATGTTATTCTTACTTTCAACCAAATATTCTTTTAATGTCCCGTGCTCGCAGTATTCATATATAATAAATGATCCCACTGCAAATGGAATATAAAAGTTTTGATATTATGTTGTTTACATACTGAAAAGGCATAAGCAAATAGCAATAAAAGCACTAAAAATGGTAGGATATTGTACTATGATTTAGTGTTTATATAAAAAAAATGAATGTCTGTTCATATATTACGTTGCCACATTATGTTAGTTGTTAAAGCTCTATGGTATAATCGATCATTTAGATGACACTTTCCATTGACTTACTTGCTTCATCGCTTATGACTGCGCCAACGAATCTCAGAACATTTGGATTGTCCCCAACGGTTCTTCCGATAAAATTAATTTTGGCTTTCATCAGCACTTCGTCATCAGACGAAAAGCGCTCTGCAAAAATGAATGTATTTAACAATGTTAGCAATATTTATGATTTAAACAAATACATCTTTTATGAGGTTGTGTATTTATTTATAATATTAATATTGAGAAATATTCATATATTTCTGAATTACTGATATAATTATCCCAATTGAAATGTAAACGGTTTTGTTTTGATAAACGACTATTCTATCCCTGGTGTTTATCAATTTATTTCAGTGACACACACAACAATGAAATAAATGTACTTTATCAAATGTGTTACCTTTCATTGTTTTAGCGACAACCACTTCTTGTCTGCCATTGTCGCCTCTCATTTGTGCTTTATAGATATTTGCAAAATGACCAGTTTTGATGAGGTTTTCGAATGTAATGTCATTCCTATCAATTTGCCATCCTTGAGGTCCGTCGTCTATTCCGCCGTATATGTACAACTCACTTAGTCGATTCTTAAAATAATAAAAGTAATCTATACAGTATTTACATTTTATGGTTTCAAAGCGCCCCATATATCATGACGGCATTTACTCGATACAGTAAGCACCATTTCATTGACAAGTAACTAGAATGTGTCACCTTATAAGCTCAGTGTACTGATTAAGGTACTAGGAACCTATTTTACGAACCTTCATTAGTCTAAACTCTTCATAAGGTAACATGGTGTGACACCTACATATGTTTCATAAACGCAAAGTTGTGTACGTTTTTTTTTCAATGAATGTTTAGACAAGGTTTTCGAAAATTCTCATCATTATATTTTTAGTTAAACACTACATGAATTTGATGACTATTTAACGCTAACAAGTTCATAAACATAGAAATAATTGTGAAGCAGGCTCCAGTCTAAAAGTACCCGTCTTATGAGACAATATAATTGGCAATGCATTGCCTTATTATACATCGTGTTGCCTTTTTTTCTTTTTTAAATAATTTAAAGTGACCATACGTTAGCAGCTACAACATCACCACAACTTTCCACGAGGGAAAAAGATAGCTCGGCTTTTATCAGCAAAGTGTCACTTCAGATTAGGTCCCTACCACGAGCTCTGCAGAGACAAAAGTAGAAGTTCCGCTTTCTCTAGGCCTGGGGTGTGCAGGGCTTGCACTGGTGCACAATATTAGGTTTATTTGAATGTGTTTACTTCAGTAGTACTGTTCGCTTAGTAAAGGTTAAGCGTACTGTTGCTCAGTTTAATGTGTATTATTCATACAAATGTAAGTACTTGATTTACCAAACCAAGAAAACTCAAAAATTACTTAGTATGACTCAGTTGTGTGTTTATAACGAATGGACACGCGCGGCACTGACTTACATCATAGGAGCATCCTGATTTTGCTTTCGTGTGACTTCTTGTAACATTTGCATCCCCATATACCGTCTGTCTGTATTTCTGGGTGACAGCGCGTTTGATGGTTCGAGCTTTTGCAGCGGGATGAATATAGCCTCGTCGGATCATCATGAAAAATACTACCAGGATGATTGCAACAAGTGCAATTACTCCTGAATTCAAATATAGAGTGTGTTGTTAATAATATACTTTTAATATATTTTATTTTATGTTTTAAGAATCTGATTATGCAAAAATGCTTGTTTTTCGTATGACTATTTATACACTTGACACTATTTGGTGATTACCGTGTTAAAATGGCATTTACGTTCGTTATTCATTGTACTTATTTAAAATTGATAAAAACATATGCCGTTTGAAATTCATTATATGCATTCTCCATAATTAAACCTCTTTCAAATATTTATATAAATCCACGATACAGCTTACCTAGCAGTAAAATATTATAATAATGTTAACTACTTTGGAGTCTCGTATAGGTCCCTAACGCCTTTTAAAAAATGTAAGGCCCTTAGGCTTGTTTAATAGGCAACCTTGTGATGTAACATGGCTCATGTTTTCACTCTGACATATAAACTGCATATATTATATGTATTAAATTCATACCAATTGAAACACCGACAATCACTCCAACACTCGTTCCTTCGCTATCCACTTGTTCAGCCTCTGTAAAAACAGGAATAGTTTTACAATTTACATGAAAGTTATAGAAATCAAGAAATCTCACCGTTTGTAATAAAATGTATATATAATGTATTTATAATATAAACAACATAATAGGAAAGTTCTTCAGACTTTTACATACATTTTTACTCGGTTTTAAGCTTCATATTCAAAACAAATTAACTTCTGTTTCCCTGAACAATCTCCCAACATCCTAACAACTGGACCGCCGCTAACTAACCGAACTCCAAAATCTCCATCCCTAAAAACCTAATAAAAAGCGTTTATAAAAGCCAACCCGAATGAATAATCATCAAGCCTTTATATACCCTGAGCCGGGAGAATTTCACCTCGTGTAACTTCAATAATCTCCGAACATGTGAGCATGCTGCATTATACCTAGGCTGGTATCATTTCACCTTATGTGACTCGAACCTGCCCCTGTGACTCCAATGATTGTGAACACGTCGATTTGTCAGTTACTTAAGGGAAAGTTTGAAAAACGCCATAGTTCAGTAAGCGTGCAATTGCCATGAATTGTGAGACAGACATAGAAATCCCTGCATTTTTGTTGGAGGTTAATAGACCTGATTCGGGTGATGTCAGGTTATGTGTATAGACTATGTTCATTAGTATAATTTCATTATTAACATGCAAAACGAGTGTTGGCAAGACTATGACAACTCCTGATTTATCGTGGAATCTTCCTCGATTGTAGGCATTAGATAAATAGTATGTGTTGGTACGTGGTAATCTCTAATGCATGCAGTCATACATTAAAAGCGGCTCACATATACTTTGATTAAATACATTAAGTTCATTGATATCATTAATGCATCTTGTATATTCTAGCGTGCATTACAAATCAACTTTACTGCAACTTTATTTTGTAATAACATGAGAGTGTATATATACGATATGAGTCGGTTAACGGCTTTGCAAAAGGTATGCTTCGTGCCTAAATCCTTTTTGCTGAGTTCATTTTCGGTTTCATAAGCTATAATACTATCATAAAGGATATTGTATCGGGTAATTTATTATACCGAAAGTATACATTGATGTGAATTAAGACATACTTTAAACAAGATAATGTGTTATAAAATGTATGTAAATATGTATCAATGTACAACGACAACACTGATCTTGAATATGTTCTGTTACAAGATACGAACTTGTTCGTGCTTTCAGGGAGGTGCCAGTATCAGTCACTTGGCCGCCCGTAACTCTCAGTCCCAACGATATCGTGTATTCGGTAGATGCATCCAAGGACAGAACATCAAAGTGAGTGCTGGTTCCCGACGTATAGTAGGTATCTATCTTTGTCTCCCCGTCGGAGTTCTTCATGAAACGAGACGAAAATGTTTTGTTTTCTATTGAGTTATAAATCCTTCCTTATATTATACAAGTATGTATTTTTTGTGTGTAATATATTTTCAATGTTGTCCAAACAGTCTTGTATACTTTTATTTGATAAAAGATAAAAGTTATGTATTTTAAAATTCAAATCTGACTCATATTAAGTATTATTCTTATATACAACAAATCAAAGTTTGTCTGTTGGACGAAAAAAAAGTTTCCAGACATCACATTAGCCATTGTGGCCTCTGGTTAGCGGATCTAAGTCAGTTATGAAAAGGCGATGCCTTTTTATAAATTTTAATGTTGAATTCTTTATTAAGAAATAAGCTTAACGGCCAAAGACCGGGCGAATGAGCCAAGTGTATGTGCCAGGGAACCTTTGGAATAATTGGATCTGTAAACGGTATGTTCACCCCCCCCCCCCCCCCCCCCCTTCCATGTTTTTTAATAGGTGCGTAGTACAAAACAAATAATATTTATCATTTTCGGTGTTTTTACAAAAAAAGAAAACGCTTAGTACGGTCAATACTAGGTAGTCTGTATCATAAGATGCACACACTTTTAAATGTATGATAAAACAGACGGAAGGCTTACCGCTGTGCAATGTTCAACCCGTCTTAATAACAAACTTTACCACTTCAGAAGTTCACTATTACTATTACTATCATTAGCATGTATGCATATGCTATTGATTTACTACACGTCTTCAAGGCAAATATATAAATGTATATGCAATCCTCTATATCACTTGATCATAACAGCAGCGCGGCCGGTACTGAAAGGTGACCACCAGTAGACGACTGATAGGCAGTCGGTGCCTGTTACCCAACGACTAGCCTGCTCTTAACAAAATGATATACAATTTAACAGTGAGATAAGGTCTCGGGCGACGGCAGTCTTATTAAATCCATCGCGATTTTCTTCATTTATTATGTTAGTCGATAATAACTCAAATTGCGTTGTTGTAATTTTTAACAGTTTGTTGTTTTTGTCATTATGATTTCCTCCTATAAATGCATATATAACCCCATATCTGATCATGCATCATATATCAACTCGACATCAACTACAGTTTTTCTGTTAGATCTAACTTTGCATCACTATTTAAAATATCAAATTGCCATTTTTGGTACGTGCAGAAATTAAGTCGTATTTAAAAGTTCATACAATAAAATAGTATTACTAAAATAATTATTAGTAGTAATTCTTCAAGCAATACTTAATGACTCCATTTTCTTCAAAGATTAAATAAACACTGATATAAACAAAGCACCTACCGTTTTGAATATCCGCACGACAATATCTGCGATGCCGTAACAAGATAGATTTTCAGGAAGATCCCATGCGATTCTGAAACCTCGATCTGATAACTGTTCTACTCGAAGGGATTTTGGGCCTGAATCTGAAGTTATACAGTGTTTTCAAATAAATTCTGTATTGCACTTTTTTCTGAAAACTCAAGTTAAACTTGTTGTTATGGTGTCGTTTCATGTTTTTCAGATTAGATTAATTAATTAATTAATTATTCATGTTAATGTTTAGTTTTTTTATTTCACTGCAAAGTTTTTCTTATTTAAGTTCATTGAATTTAATATTGCCAAACATGATAAAAAATATACATTAAACGTACTTACATTCCTCAAGGCCTTTCAATTTGGTAACTTTCCCAACCTGTACATATCGATAATTTAATCATTATATACACAAATATGACATATGTATTTAGTATACATTTCTATAAATTGGTCATACTGACTGTGATCGAATAAGATGACCTATATGCATTTATCTCAGAATATTTTGTTTTTGTATTTTATTAATTTTACACCGATTATGTTACTAAGTTCTAACAATTTACATCAAACAAAACGTAACGGGTTTATGCTTTATTACAAATATATCCTCAAAGAAATATTAATTGGCTCAATCATTTCTTTCAATACAATTATACATAAAAAATATAGTACATCCAAAAGCAGAAAACACAATTAGTGTGTGTAAAGTTGTATTGAAAGCAAAATTTAAGACAAACAATTTTGACAGTGATTAAGGATTAAAAGCAAAACTACTGTTTGAGGCATACAGGAAAGTCAACTACAATGCAGCTACTACAAATGCAAAATATGATCAATGCATTTTATAACTGTAAATAGAACAATACAAACACGATTAAGAGATGACAGAGGTGACCGTCTTGGTGATTCATTGGCACACTTACAATTAGGGAGCTGGTGCAACCTAGTCGTCGCATTATAAATCGAGATAACGGATCAAATATAATAAAAATAGCTTAGCAATACTAATTATAACAATACCTCAAACGTGGTTTGTGTAATCAGTAGAGCTTGGTTATATGCGGTGATTTCAACGGTAGCGCTGGATTTATCTAGGTCAGACTTGTCAACCATAAACCAACAGTTGTCCACGTCAACCCTCTGTTGACTTATGAAGCAAACGCCTTGTATATCAATGCAATTCGCCTCTCCGAATTTCTAAATAAAAATTTGTAATTGATGAGTGTCGATATTACCATAATACAGTCCAATACCCGCACCCGTCCCAATGCTGACGTGTTATATCGGACAATTAAAGTTTTGAACTCAGAGGTTAAAATATAGTTCATATTTTGAATTTAATATACAGTGAAAGGAAAAAGAAAGTATACATACCTATAAACGTCGACAGGTCAAGGAACAATAAATGTATTGCATATATTTTTTTGTATATTTATATTTCATCATATTGTTGAATCAAAAAACAAACATTTAATTCATTTCAAAGCAAAACTATAAGAAAAAATCATTTTCCATCACATGAATAAACTTCTAACGAAAACGCACATGTTTGTATTAATAACTTAATATAACTGTTAAATGCAATATAGATACATAGAATATTATTCAAGAAACAATCGCAAGAGCATTTATCTTTCGGCGCAAAGGTCCTAGTTCCAGCCTATTTCCCTTTAAATGTGATATGTGAAAACGTCTGTCAGTTACGTGCATTTGTCGAAAGAGTTTCATTTCATTCAAATTCGTTTTGATGCCTATCTTCACAAATACAAAGGGATGTCATTATTATAGAATTTGACATTTAACCCAATTAAAACAATATTGTAAAATTATAGCTACAGTACATTAAATATAGAAACACGTACACCGGTGGCTGCCGAGGTTGAATTCGAATACACAGTCCGACTTTTTTTCCCTTCGGTATGGACGACTATCCTGTATTCTATTTTGTGAACGCCACTCTGTAAATCCGATGCGCCAAATGATATCCTGTGGGATTTATATTTGTATTAATAAAACACAGGAAATTCAAGATAATGTTAAACTAACCTTTTATAAATGTATTTCTTTCACTTTGTAATTATTTAAAGAGCAACGCAGTTTATTGGTTATGCTCATTTTCAGCTATGATTATCTCCGTAAATTTATTTGCAAAGTAGAAAGCCTTTTGCGAATCGCTTTCATTTACAGGGAGGGACTGTGGGTAAGAAGTATTGCCTGTGATAAACTACGTCATTTAGCGGGAGTTGCCAATGTTACATCTGCCTAATATTTAGCTAAGCATGATGTTATTATTAAAAGTTTACAGCTAATGTTGTGAGTAAATCTGCATTGCAACACCGTTTGAATAGATTGAGTTTATTTTCTGTATGCATATGTTCAAGTTCTTTAAATGATATAAAGAATAGCAGACTTTCTGATGTTCAACAGCTATGCAAAATAAGATAATCCATAAAAAGAAAATGATATGTTGAAATTGATCTCTGTAATTGCATATTATAGCTCTTGCGGCTATGTAGCTTTCAATAGCAGTAATTATATGCACGCTGACCGGTCTGCAACAAAACCACAAAACGAAATGACACTGTGGTAAACGATACAGAGTGATATGAATTGTGAGCACATGACATTTCCCGCTATATTACGTTGTTATAACAGATCTTAATCAATGAGATAGACTTATGTCAAATATTACCTTGAAGTATAATTGTATAGTCCTTCCTCAACGTTTAGTATAATATTGTGGATTGATGCGGATGAGTTCGCATTAGTTATCCTTGGCCGGCTGGCGTCAAAATAAACAGTTGTATTATCAGTGTTTTGATTCCCCATGCTATCTGTTGCTCGTAGCCATACCTTGACCCTTGAACCTTGAATGAGAAAAAAATCAATTAAGCTTTATCTACCATGGCAATAAACTCACTTTTTGTTATAAATGACCATGAGCATACGAAATAGTGAGCCTTGGTCTATTAAGAAGAGTTATATCTCTTTCAAAAATATATACAACACTTAGGGTCTGTAATTAATTAGCTCGACTTTTGGGGAAAAAACAAATTGTCATAACCATGGCGTCAGCGTCGTCGTTGGCGTCCTCATGTTTGCATCACGGAGATTAAAACCGAAAGAGAATAACGGGTAGGTAAACAGTTATCGAAATTGACGTTTATCCCCTGAACAATATCTTTGTTATGTATTATATATTGGCACTCATATAACTTACCGTCACCTAATGTTTCAGTGAACTTTGTAGTCTCACCCAAGGGAGTTATCTCTTGCCAACCCGAGTCTGGGAGCGAGTCTTCTAATGTGTGGACTTTTGCCATTTCAAACTTTATTATGCCGTGGTAATTCGCAATTGCTGATTTTGTTCTCTTTCCTTCGTTGTCATCAAGTGATGTATTCACAAACCTGCCGAGACAGTATTTTTAATGTTGTTATTTTTATGTCACATGTAGAGAGTCTTGCATCAAGCGTTTTTCTATTATTGATTTCATTAAAAGAACTGGCAACATCTGTTATGCGAGGTTCTGCCAGGCAGCGTATCATTGTCATCATTATGACACTCCCGCACTATAAATTAGATGATAAATAGTTTTGTCAGAATGCAGTCTAAATATTTTTGATATCAACATTTTAAAAGTTGTTTTTCATACGTTATACAAGAACTTAAGATCTATATGTCTATAGTTGTTATTATTATATGATCCCAAGTATGTTAAAAGCTATTGAATTGTTACAAACTGACAGCAAACATATTATAAGAAACATGTCTGTTGACACATATAAAGCTTTTAAACTGAAAAACGAGTATATGGCCATTGATAGAAATCAAATGTAAAACAAATGAAACAAAATTGTTTAAGTATACACTTTTCAAATCCAATTTTTACTCCCTGGACTATTGAAGTAGTTATTGATGAGAAAAGAAGTTTTAAATAAATATGTTAGCACACATATACCACAGTGGTGCAGTGTTACTATTAATATGGCATATATCTTACAACCCAATGTTTGAAATCAGTAATTATACTCGTCATCAAAATTTTAATGTATAATATTTGAAATAAAAATAATTTGAAATGAATATTTTCTCAAAATATATCATTTAGCTTAAATCCCGGATTTAAAATACGTAACAAGTCCAGGGCCTATTCAGGCTTCTCCACAGGCCATTCAAGCACAAGGTCACCCCAGCGCTTGACTGTCAGGAATGGTATTCCCCTAGCGCTTGAATTATTTAACAAAATTTTGCAAAAGCTTACTTTCCTCCAAATCATTATATTTCTTTGCATATATTTTCTCATTTTAATGCCTAAAATGAAACATGTTTACTACGATGACTTTTTTCTGATTAATGCAAGTTTCACTTATGAAATATATTTCAATGAGTTTCTTACAATGTGTTAAAGGTGTTTACGCGCTCTTATCCCAGCGCTTGCATTTCTGTGGATAACCTTGCTATTACAAATGCGTAACGTAAGAGTTAAAAGTGTAAACTTTGAAATAAAATGTTTTTCTAACTTTTGACTGTAAAGTACTCCATCGTCTTGTATATCATTAAACTGTATAGGATAATCTTCGACTACATTAAGTAGTTTCTCGTCCTCGTGTATATGGTTGATGAAATGATTGGCCCAGTTAACTGTTATTGTAACGTTTTTTCCTGTGTATCAAGTATAATAATTAGTATTGTCAAGTTGTAAATAATGCATGTTTACAGAGTTGAAATGTTCGTTTTCAATACTTATATATAATAATTACATGGTAAGTGGCTTAAAATGTCAGCTGTATTTTGGCGAGTGTAAGAAAAGTAATAAATGCAAGCCTTTGGTGAGCATGTATTTCATTTCGTCACTAGCCAACATGTAATTTATTTATCATGAAACACATTTTGTTTTTCATTCTTTTTTTCGTTTAAACGGTGAAAATAAACTTATATTTACTATTGCATAAAATACGACAGTTAGCGGATGAATCTTAAGCACGACATCGCGTGCTGGCGAATCACCTACAGCAAAGAAAAAGTATGATAATCAAACCAAATATTACTGTAGATTTAGGTTTGCCATGTGTATTTAATATTTCTAACATGAAACTATTTGTTTACGTAATCATTGAATCAACAGTACAGATTGAATTACAACAAACGGCGATAAAATCCTTGGAATATTTATTGACAATTGCATGCTATGGAATAAACATTTACAATCTCTCTCAAAAAAAAATTCATCATATATCTGGCTATTATCAAAGGTAAAAATGTATCTTTTCATCAACCATAGAACGTTATATTATAAAGCATACCTACAACCACATTTCAATTATTGTTGTACAGTTTGGAGAAATACTTCAAATAAATATATATATATATATATATAATTAAACTGCAGAGGCGAGCATGCAAATATATTTTAGGAAATGAATATGAAAGACTGAATATTTTATCTATCGATCAAACTGTTTTTCTACAAACTGCAAAACTCATGTATAACATAGCAAATGGTACAGCTCCACCATATGTATGTGAACTATTCAACTTCGGTGAGTCAATCAATAATACATCCATCATGTTGCGGTCACCCTCAAATTTAAATTTTTTTTATTCCGAAACCTAGAATAGAACTGTTTAAAGGTAGTCTATCATATTCGGGTGAAATTATTTGGAATAGTATTCCACTTAGTATAAGAAACACGTGTTCGTTAAATGTTTTTTGCAAGTAATTGTTTGATTTGGATAAAAGGAAATTGAAATTAGAAATACGTGTACCTCCAACAGCCATATGCTTAATAAAGACCATACCGTTATTAGTTTTTGTAAAAAAAAAAGATTTTTGTTTTGTTTCTATCGATTTTATTATTGTTGTGTTGTTTTTCCTCTGGTATATTCAAATTTACATGTACACTTGCATGTGTATCTAAATTGAAATATGTTCTTTATACGACTATAAAAAGCGAGAGTGTGTGTATGTGTATGTGTATGCGTGCGCGTAAATGAGAGTTGTAACCAGGAACATAGTGTGAGAAGTTTGTTAATTTATAATGTGTGATATATGCAGCAGATGGATGAAAGTTATTTTCTATATTTTTGAAAATGTATATGTACTTGTTTGTTTATACGAGGGCCACAAGGAATATTGATTTACCAATTGAGTTACCCTCTTTAAATAAAGAAATTACTTACTATTTACTTACTTACTAAATTTCCTTGCCAATGCAGCATTAAATCTAGATTTAAAAATAGATGAGGGGGTAAAGTTATTCTGACTACTAGCATAATACAGCTTGAAACAGTATTATGCTAGTAGCAGTTAGCTGTAATATGCTAGTAAAGTTCAAAATTGAATGATAAATATATATATGTCACACTTACATAAGTCCATTCAGGGCGGTCTCTTAATCGTTGGTAGTTTATTAAAGTCCTAATTAATTCCCATCAGGTCACGTAGTCATTTAACCTCATTCGCGTTAGATCCAAAAGCTTAGCTATCTATTCATTATTAGGAACTATTCACGGACAAGCGTGTAAACTACAAGAGGTCTAAAGACAGTTTATATTGTCTAATTGAATATCTGTATATGTATATATAATGCAATACAAAAAATACATGTCAAATCAATAATAATTTACTTTTTAGTTTTAGTTGCTGTATTGCGTATAGTAACAATGTTATCAGAATAAGATGTATTTAGCTACACACGCGTCAAGTAAGTTGCTGTCGTGCGAATAGTACATGTAACAATGCTATCAGACTTATTTAGCTACATATCCGTCCAGTGACTCACCTGAAGTTGTCGTTTGCCACATATATCCGGTCTCTGCAACCGCGGACGAAATATACAGTTTTGAATTTGAAGCGGTGTTTATTGACACTTTAGACTCGTCATCAAACAGTACAAGTCGTCTGGTGATCTTGGAGTTGTTTGAAGTATCGCGTGTTTCCATCAGCACACTGCAAAGCACACACAATGTACGTTGATCATTGGCGTGAATATGTAACACTGAAGTTAATATTACACAAGAGATTGCTTTGGTTTTTCGTTTTACAACACTCATACCCTTACAACACTAAACTACTGATCTTGATATTTGGAGAAAACACTCACAAAACATACACACACAAATAAAAGCTACCGAAACATTAGATAGTCATGATGCAGATCATTTAATTGCAAGAGCTTTAAAATTCGGCATAGACATATCTCCATATGTCAACTTATTTTCTAAAAATAAACGTGTATAATGTATGATAAAAAAACTATCGACTATTCCGACAAACAAACATTTGTTCTGGGAACGGGATCTAGCGCCATTATTATCACATGACATGCTATATCCTTTTTTAATTGATAGAGGAAGACCGCAGAATGAATCTGAGTATAACAGTCGTCCATTCCAAACAAACTGGTCAACTTTCCAACAATTGATTGCCCGAGCTAGGCTCGATCTCACGACCTCAGCGCCTCAGACCACTCGGCCACGAAAGAACCTTGTTCTGTGAATTCATTTCGACGGATGAACATTACATATTCATAAATGTACAATCATTTGTTACGAATATATTAGATTGGCCACTTCTTAGCTGACCAGTGCCAAAAGCCTTTGTGATCAAATGATGTCTGTCCGTTCGTAAACTTTTACTTCAAACTATTTTTTTCTCTGAAACTGCTTGACATATTTTCAAACTTTGATGTGAAATATTCTTAATGTTTGGTGTGCACAACGGTTATAAGTTTGTTCATACAAAGGGTTCACAATTCATTGGAATGAGGAGACATTTGTTTAAGGACTGCTGTTGGAAAACAGATAAAATAATCTCATCAATAAGTATTTTATAGTCTTAGTCAATTCATTTTTTTTTCATTTTGGGCCTCTTTTTCGATATATGAACACATAATTTCACGCTAACCTGTACATGCCAGGCTCGTCTGGTCGATATTCTGGAAATGTCATCGTAACCTCGTTCTGAATTGTTATGTTGAAAAGAGGCTGCAGTGGCTTCATCTCTATCAATCTCTTGTAAGGATCTGGGCTTAGTTTAAACACCTCAACATAGTACTCCCAAACCCCAGATAGAGCATCCGTCCATCCGGACCACGTGACTTTTATAGGTTTCTGAAATCACAAACAGATCGTTTAATGCTTAAAGCTTAAACACAAAGTCTATATTATCTAATATTATTTCAGTTACAATAGCACTATGTTATTATAAAACCGGAAGCATGGTGGACTACTGTGTAAATCGATATGGACAATCATGAGTATATATATATATATGTATATATATACATACATACTCGAGGACATAACCTTACAAGTTCATCCCTATAGTTTAGAATTTTGGGCATTTTAACTACATAGATATATCATCTCACAATTCTTTAAGTTTGATGTATATATTAATAATAAGAAGTGTGTTACATTAAATACAATGTAGAGGTGACTAGGAAAAAAGAGCTATTTTGTTTGAATAAAAAGTTCAATTATATTTAAATACAATGTATATGTAAACCATGACTATTACCATCTTGTTATTTAAATTTTTTATAAGTTTTCATAATTGAAACTTTCACGTTAGTTAAAACATAATACACATATTACTTAATAAGTAATCACCAATATGATTTAACATGGGGTAATGGACGTAAACTTAGTTATACATATGCCGCGATACAATACCTTTGTGAATTCCTCTTCAACCCGAAGCGGTTGTTCACCATTCAGACAGGCACCGGCCTCAAAACAATGTGTCGGTGCGATGAAATCGAATCGAAACTCCACCTGAAATGACGGTACCGATTTAAAGATTATGCATTTTTGAAGTGCAATGTAAGTTAATAATTAACACTTTCTTCAAAACGTTATCTCATTTGATATATGTGATAGGTTTTGGTGCATGTGGAAGAGGCTAATCTGGCGGGGATATTCTTCCTATAGCATAGATTTGCCAACATAATGAATACGTGTTTATTGAAGGGCCGTAACAATGTGGATATCACTTGTTGCTCAACCCAATTGCAATGAATTTGTACATATTTGACAATAAAACATGTTTAAATCAAGAGTTAATCTCTTAAAATTCTTTTTTTTTATCCTTTGGAACAGCTGCTACTGACTTAGAGCCACACATTGGTTAGATCACAGATGATCAGTAGCCAACTGTGGTCTATATTATTTTCTAATCATATGTTATAGAAATACGCCGAAAACTGCCCAGTATAGAAAATATTGAGCTGCGCAGGCGTGCCGTCATTGAATAGCAATTGTTACTTACTGAGGACCACACAACTCATCTGGGTCCATATTGTTTTTTCTTAATAGCCATGCATAATATGTGATATGGTAAAAGGATATAATGAAACGTGTTGCTGTGTAATGGTAAATGTAACTTACTTGAAAAAAAAAGAAAATATAGAACCAACAGCATGGGCATTTTTAATTGAAAGAACCTCATGAAGACACGGTACAGATTAGTAAAAAATAAGTACAAAACAAACATAAAACAAAATGGTGTGACAACATATTGTACGGCCTTGGAACGATATGTAGCAAACTGCGCCACTTTGGAGCTTAAACGCAGTCAACGATTGCGTTCAACCTCTCTCTTTTCCCGACATCACATCACCAATCGAGACAAACCTGTTTGATATCTTGCAATCCGATATAGTACTTTCTATCATAGGGCTGGTTCCTGTCGGTATTAGTCAATTGCTGAAACCCACCGCTGTTGGTTTGGAAGGCTACCGTTAACCTAATAATGCATCAATATATTTATATATCAATAAATTTGCATTTTTTGAGAATTCATATTCTTATATATTATAAAAAGCTGTTTATGTAAATTGTGTGCATATATTGTTTACAGTGTCAATTTATAGTAAACAAATTAAAAAAAAAGTGTGATTGTAATTATGTCACCGTTCATGTCGATAAATGAACAATCTGCCACAGATTTTCACAAAGATCATTAAATTTAGTGATAAAAATCCAAATAACTATTAAATAAATGTTTGACTTTTGGACAATATATAATTTCGAATTTGAATATTGTAATGCACATATCCATGATACGACGGATATCGCAAGTAACTTATACATTTATTACGTTTGTTTAATTATGTAAATAAGGAAATACTACTTTAGTAAATTGAATGTCAAACAAATGTTAAACATGAATGTGTTGATTTCACTTTTTCTATAGCTTCGTCGCCTTTTTATTGTAACAATTAACCTACCAATCTCCGTGCTCTATAAGTGTTCTGAATTGGTCATCATTGATTTCACATGTTGCCAGTTCCATTGCGGGATTATCTCTGCTGAATCCGCTCTGGCATGAATATTTCTTGTCCGAACCCGGGTCTCGAATTGCACCACCTGCCGTGGTGAACAACACAAGATAATAAGTAGCGGAAGACCAACATATCTATTCAAAATATATCAATAACTAAAATTATTAATTCGTAAAAGTGGATGGTGTGTTTGTACCATAACTTTTAGTTTTTTACAGTCTGTAGAACGTACCCAGCTCTCCCCACTGATTCCGTTATATAGCAATGACAGTTTAGCACATTTGAGCATATTGATTCGTCAGTTGCTTCAGGGAAAATTTGACTGACGTTACAGTTTAGTAAGCGTTCAAAAGCAATGAATTGTGGGACAAGCATATAGTATCTGTTCTTTTTTATTTAAAGTTTTATATTATTCTATTGTTTCTCTTTATGATTAAATATATGGTGATGCATTTTTAATTAATAAAACAAACAAATCTTTTAAAAGACGTAGCACATTGATTTACTGTTCATTATCATCGTCACTTGATGATTTACAGTAGGCTTACCTTCTGTAACCTTTTAGATCTCGTACTTCTCCTTTCCTCTCCTCGTGTTTGTATACCAATTAGCTCAATGTCGTACTTGTATATTAGGATACTCATTGGCATGTGTCAATTCTTATAGGCATAGCGGGTTGCAATAAACACTGACGCGCAACGTGTGTATTACAGAAAAGGATAATAACTGGAATGCACCATGCGATGTCGAAAGTGATTTTTTTTTTTTTGGAAATTGAGTACCAACGAATTTAAGTCCCTTTTGAAGTGTAAACCACGAAATTTAATACCATGAAAATAGATGATTTCACAGAATATCTGATTTGGGAAATATCGGGGACTGAGATGGACTGAGTATTTAATTTTTTTTTGACTGTGGCATTGAATGATTTGGCGTTTGTTGAGTACAAATGTTCACATAGCATATGATATAAAGCTATGGCCATTAAACAGCAGTAAAATAAGTTACCGTGTGTGAAACTGATACGTACCATCACGCGGTATTTTGCTAACATTAACTTTTATCTGGCTTTCCGCAACACCCATCTTTGCCTCGTGAACATACAAAGGTCTTTCTGGTAGGTCATCAGGAGGGACAAACGAAGCCTCGAATTCAAACTTTAAGGTGTTGAAGCGATTTTGGTTACTGTAATTATACAAAATAGTTACTTGTGTAAAGAAACCAAACACAGTAACTGTGTAGTCTATTTACTGATATTTCATCAATCATAATGTAAATAAAAATACTATATGTTTGCCTATGTGCTGTATAGAAGCTTCGCGTTTCAATAGTTTATTGGCATAACAAATATATATTAATTGTCTGAAACTAGGCGGTTTACAAAACATATTGAGAAGAAACAAAAACACATAAACACATGTCGAAGAAATACTTAAAACATGGAATGACATATTTACCAAATATTTATTTATTGACAATATTAATTGACAATAATTTTTATCTCATTTGTTTGTAAATTCTAATATTAAAATGATTAGACTTACCCCTTTCAACAAATGAATCTGCTTGTAGAAACTACTTGTAAATGAGTTTTTATATACAACTTTGAAATAGAGAGCACCATGTACGAGATACATCTTTGAAATAGAGAGCACCATGTAAAAGTTATTAACTACTCGCGGACATTCTTTAAAAGAGTAATACCTTAAAATTGCATTTGTCGTCTTACAAACTGTTAAATCGTCGATCGGCAAATACTTTGATATTTGAGCTGCCTGAAATAAGGCTAATACTGACATAGTGCTTAGTAATATATTGGTTAAATGTAATGTTAGATAGATTACAAACGGAAGTATGATGTGCAGCAAACAATGACATATTATAACAAGCAAAACCCTTGGAATTAAACCATAACCCATGTGAAGTGTCGTATCGTGTCGCTGCCACGTAGCAATAAAAACAATTATTTGGCCAGACGTCCGTCAATCAATCCCTCTCTCCTATAAAACCAGGTAAAATAAACATTAACGCACGTTGATATCCTAGTTCTCAAGGACTGAACATATTAGTCATTAAAGAATAAACGTTATTTGTTATAAAATTGTCAAGATCTATGTGTGGATCTTCGATAATATTTCCTTTATTGTCACATATATTGCATGACTTCCATTTGAATATGTTTATTCAGAAATAGTTTGAAAGCCACATCACTTTTTTATTTTACTAAAATCATATAGAAGTTTCATGGAATAAAATTACACACCGTAACTGTTTTAATGGCTGCATCTTTGTCTTTATTGTTTTAATGATCGATTATGAAATATACTTGCGCCTTATGAATTCCAATATCATTTATCTTCATGAGGTTAATATAAAAATTAAAATATCCAATAAATATGCTGATATTTGTATTCACTATACGGAAAGGAGCTACGGTAAATAGTATACAGGCATCCCATTTTTCACATTTGCGGTCATCTATGGCAAAATACTTTCCAATTAAATATTGAATATGAATTTTCAGTTACAAATACTTTGACCTTAATATCTCCACATGGTTGTACAATCGCACTTGATGCACGATCAGCACGAGTGTCAATATCGACCTTAACGTGCAAGGTGCCGTTTCACGAAAAATCGTACGCAATTGTTTTGCATTTCGTGAAACGGCACCCAGGAAATTAAGTGTACATGCATTTCCAATCCTGTAATGCATACATACATATGTATTTAGTAAAGTGTAATGCCTACATTTCTCTCATAGACTGGTGCATTCTCCTGTTTGAACAAGAAAGACAACTCTTACAGTCCTGTTTGAACAAGAAAGATAACTCTAACACTCAAATTAAAAAGTGCTGTTGGAACAAGAAAGATAGCTCTTACAGCCAAGTCTAAAGTGTTGTTTAAACAAGAAGTACACCTCTTACAGTCTAGTATGTAGTCCAGCCGGAAATAGAAAAGCAACTGTTATTGTCTAGTTTACTAAAAAATGTAGAAACTTAATTACGTAATTTCCGTTTATATATACATACATATATATATTATGCTTTTGAAAGAATCATAATTCGTCTTTTGTTATCGAGAGTTGTCGATGTATATGAGTAAAGTAAGCGACATGTACAACGTTTGCGTTCGGTGCCTCTTAAGGCTATTATTCGTTTTCATGACAACGGTCTTTCGTGCCGTTTGGCGGTTAAATACTGCCGCTTCGTATTTGGACCAAGCATTAGTATAAGTTGTTTTTCGAACAAAAAGCGGAGGACAAGAGGTGTTTTGCATTTAAATTAACCCTCTTACAGGGTCCCAGTCTTTGCTGTGTTCTATGATACCATTTGTCCTTTAAATTATCAAATAAATATTTCTTTCAACTCCAATTCAGTAGTGAAACATCAGCAAAACAAAAATATGTTTCCACAGTGACTGTTGTCTGGTGAATCGTCATTTCATATTTAAGATAGGTTTGAGAGAGAGAGATAACTCTTTTGATGTGTTCCTTGCAAAATAGCATACAAGAGTAAGTTTTCGTGTATGTGAAAGAAAATTGAATTGCCCATGTCATTAATGACCTGCTTAACTTAATAAACGTGTCGTATTATCAATACTTAAAAGGTCAAGCTCTTCAAACTGAAAGATAGATAAATTCAGGCAAATGCATGTGTTTGTTTACTAACAAAACTGTTAGCAATATTAACCTCTCTATAAACCCAATTCGCTATTTTGAAACTACGTCATTCTATTTTTAGATGAAACCTACCGTATTAGGGATGGCAGCACATTCACCTGTTACATACATTATACAATGCAATAGATTCAATATGTATGTGCCACCTGTATTGGACGAGTCTTAATTATAAATTGAATGACGTAGTTTCACAATAGCGTATTCGGTTTATAGCATCACCATTTTTTTTTTTAACTTTGTGTGATTTACTCACAAAACAGTTAAAAAAGAAAACGATCGCTTACATGTTACACGAAGTAATGTATTTGAAAACAATATAACTCGTCTGGTCTTGTTATGAAAATGCATACTTGTATGTCTCACATGTTGCGGCGAAGAAATCAACAACAAAGATAACAATACATTGAAAATCGATTTAGCTGAATTCCGTTTGTAAAACAAAAATGCTGACAGATTACAAAATAAAAACGAGTTACCATTGTTTAGAAGAATGTCAACAAATTGACTAGTTATTAATAAGGGTTCAACATTATATGATTTAAGGGCGATTGCTATAGTTTTTCATGCGCACCAGTTCGCGCACAAAGGGAAGCAACTTTGTCGAAACCAGCCAGTGTCACTACATACTATTATGCTACAACTGACCCTTTTTTTTTACAAAATAATATTGCATTGATGATACAAACTGATTAAGCAAGTAAGTTGGTAACATATATAGAAAATAAGGCCACTCTTAAGTGACATATTTAAACATAAAATACCATTTAATTAGTGAAACATAAGAACCTAGACAATCAACAGACATTAAGGAAACAACTGCATAAAACTAATCAATACATAGACTATACATTATAGTTACAACATATGCATACAGAAAATAAATATTACAGGGCTTACACATATGTTTTACAAAGTATACCTGTTTCTATACTAAGATGTATTTTAAATGTAACGCTTCCTTTGATTATTCATTTTCTTTTGTTTTAAAATGAAATAACGACATGATACTTTTCGTTTATGCGTCATATGTCGTTTAAATGTCATTTATATGTCAGACATCATTTATACATTATACGTCATTATACGCCAGACGTCATTATATGCAAGACGTCATTATAAGTCAGCTGTTGTTATACGTCATACGTCATTTATATGCTATACGTCATTATACACCAGACGTCATTATATGTCAACTGTCATTTTACGTCAGACGTCATTTATATGTTATACGTCATTATACACCAGACGTCATTATATGTCAGCTGTCATTATACATCAGACGTAATTTATATGTTATACGTCATTATACGCCAGACATCATGTATACGTTATACGTCATTATATACCAGACGTCATAATATGTCAGACGTCAATTATACGCCAGACACCATTATACGTCAGTCGTTATTTATACGTTATATGTGATTATACGTTAGACGTCATTATAAATCAGACGTCATTGATTCGGTATACGTCATTATACGCCAGACGTCATTATATGTCAGCTGACGTTATAAGCCAGACGTCAATGATACGTTTATGTCATTATATGCCAGACGTCATTATAAACCAGACGTCATTATACGCCAGACGTTATTATATGTCAAATTTCAATTATACATTATATGTCATTATACGCCAGACGTCAGTATACGTCAGCTGTCAATAAAAGTCAGATGTCATTTAAATGTTATTCATCATTATACGGTCGACGTCATTATACGTGAGACGTCATTTATACGTTACATGTCATTTATACGTCAGACGTCATTTATACGTTTTATACGTCATAGATACGTTAAACGTCATTTATACGTTATACATTTAATTGTACGTAAGACCTCATTTAAACGTCAGACGTAGCTATTTTGATGAAGCGGACTTACCTCCATATTATATCTGTCGTGTCTGTCATTGTACCATCCATTACAAACATGAAATTTGTCTTGTTATCAGAGCGCCGGACATCAGCCAAGGTAGCTTTGCTTTTACCGATAATAGGTGCCAGTGTGGAGTTGTCGACTGGTATGTACGACAATACGATTGTGTTAAAATTTAATTAGTAATGTATGACATACTGTATGTAGGCGAACACAACAAACTATATTTATTATTGTTTTCATTGACTATCTTGATCATAATTACATATCCGAATTACATAACATATTCTGCATGCTGAGATAGAGATAGGCAAAACAGAGTTTGCACAAAGTACTTAACCATGCCCGAGTAAGGAACACGTGAGCACTTTTTTTACGGATGTCGCCCATTGCCTTGTAGCACCAGCTTTTTATTGGTTGTGATATTTGCACCACCTGCAGAATTATGTGTTGTTTTAGGGTAGGTACTTCATTATATACTTTGTTCTGGTTCTAGCCATGATGACGTCTAGTGAGACTATTACAAACGAAAGAAATTTTGTATTCACAACCGAAGTTACACAATTTAGCGTTAAATGATACTTACAAATGATACACCCATCTGTGACACTTTCTGACCGGAACCCAGCCTCGCATTTGCATTTTTCATTTGACTCACATTCTCCAGGGTAGCACGGCCTTTTATATGAGCATGTCACTAGAATAATATATCATTTTGTATATATTAAATTATATTTACTTGATCAATGTCCAATAAATTTTATTCCGTTTATTTCTAAATGACATATTTGACAATCAATCTTATTGAAAATATGGTCGAAACAGATATAGAAATATATTTATTAATGGTAAATGCCTTCGACCCCATGTTATTTGTATACAACTGAATCAATCAAACCCCTTCCATTCAATGTTATTTGTATACAACTGAATCAATCAAACCCCTTCCATTCCATGTTATTTGTATACAACTAAATCAATCAAACCCCTTCCATTCCATGTTATTTGTATACAACTGAATCAATCAAACCCCTTCCATTCCATGTTATTTGTATACAACATAATCAATCAATCAAACCCCTTCCACCCAATGTTATTTGTATACAACTGAATCAAACCGACCCATGACATTCCATGTTATTTGTATACAACTGAATCAATCCAACCCCTTCCGCCCAATGTTATTTGTATACATTTGAATCAAACCAACCCTTTCCATCCCTTGTTATTTGTATACACCTGAATCAAATCAACCCTTTCCTTCCCATGTTATTAGTATACACCTGTATCAAACCAACCCCTACCATTCCATGTTATTTGTATACAACTGAAAAAAACCAACCCTGTCATTCCATGTTATTTGTATACAACTGAATCAAACCAACCCTTTCATTCCATGTTATTTGTATACAAATGAACCAAACCAACCCCTTCTATCCCTTGTGTTTTGTATACAACTGAATCAAATCAACCCCTTCCTTCCCATGTTATTTGTATACAACTGAATCAAACCAACCCTGTCATTCCATGTTATTTGAATAAAACTGAATCAATCAAACCTCTTCCTTTCCATGATATTTGTATACAACTGAATCAAACCAACCCCTTCCTTCCAATGTCATTTGTATACAACTGAATCAAACCAACCCCTTCCTTCCCATGTCATGTGTATAAAACTGAATCAATCAAACCTCTTCCTTCCCATGTCATGTGTATACAACTGAATCAATCAAACATCTTCCTTCCCATGATATTTATATACAACTGAATCAAACCAACCCATGCCATTTCATGTTATTTGTATACAACTGCATCAGTAAACCCCTTTCCATCCCGTGTTGTTTGTAAACAACTAAAGCAATTAAACCTTTTTTCATTCCATGTAATTTGTATACAACTGAATCAATAGAACTCCTTCCATCCCGTTTTATTTATATAATATACAACTGAGTGAATCAAACCCCTTCCATCCAATGTTATTTGTATACAACTGAATCAAACCAACCCCTACCATTTCATGTTATTTGTATACAACTGAATCAAGCCAACCTCTATCTTTCCATGTAAACAAACTCTTTTCAGTCCATGTTATGTGTATAGAACTGAATCAATCAAACCTCTTCCTTCTCAAGTTATTTGTATACGTATGTATCAAACCAACCCCTACCATTCCATGTTATTTGTATACAACTGAATCAAATTAACCCCTACCATTCCATGTTATTTGTATACAACTGCATAAAACAAACCCTTTCCAGTCCATTCTATGTGTATAGAACTGAATCATTCAAATCTCTTCCTTCTCGAGTTGTTTGTATACAACATAATCAAACCAACCCCTACATTTCCATGTTATTTGTATACATCTGTATCAAACCAACCCACTACCATTCCATGTTATTTGTATACAACAGAATCAAACTAATCCCTATCATTCCATGTTATTTGTATACACCTGTATCAAACCAATCCCTACCGTTCCATGTTATTTGTATACACCTTTATCAAACCAACCCCTACCATTCCATGTATTTTTGTATACACCTGTAACAAACCAACCCCTACCATTCCTTGTTATTTGTATACACCTGTATCAAACCATCCCCTACCATTCCATGTTATTTGTATACACCTGTATCAAACCAACCCCTACCATTCCATGTTATTTGTATACACCTGTATCAAAACAACCCCTTCCGTTCCATGTTATTTGTATACAACTGAATCAAACTAACCCCTACCATTCCATGTTATTTGTATACAACTGCATTAAAAACAAACCCTTTCCAGTCCATGCTATGTGTATAGAACTGAATCATTTAAACCTCTTCCTTTTCGAGTTATTTGAATACAACTGAAATAAACCAACCCCTACCATTCCATAACATGTGTATACACCAGAATTAATGAAACCTCGTCCATCCCATGTCATCTGTATACAACAGAATCAAACCAACCCATGCCATTCCCAGTTATTTGTATACAACATAATCAAACCAACACCTACCATTCTATAACATGTGTATACACCAGAATTAATAAAACCCCGTCCATCCCATGTAATTTGTATACAACTGAATCAATATTCGAATTCCTAATGGATGTTCGTGAAGGACGTGAAGTATAAATTATCTTCAATGTAATTGATATACTCAGCTGTGATTGATATAGTGTTGTTAGAAGTCATTGGTTTATGTTTACTTAATTATGAGGTTAATACATGTGTACTTAAGATGATATTAGAGATATATAGATGATTCCAAGTTCAAAGCTTGATCCATGTATATAGTTTAGTATGTTTTACGTTGTCGGCATCCGGGACCTTGTGATGTAGATGGACAGTCACAGCTGTTTGGTTTAACGCATGTTCCGCCATTTTGACAGGTAGGACTGCATGTTGCTGCAATAAAGAATTAACACCCGGTTCAACAATGACACAGTTTTGTGTATTTTTTATATTTGAGGCATAAATGTGTACTCTTTTTAAAGAACAACATCCTAACAGAAAAGCGATTAATGTTGTTAGTGGCAAATGCTTAAAGTGTCATTTGAATAAACTTTTAGCAATTGATCCATAATACAATCTCTTGTTGATATATCATTTTTAAGATTTTTTTTATTGGACATTCTTCAAAAAGTGTCATATTCTACAATGAATCTCCCGTCATTGACCTGTAAATAAAAATGAAAACCGTATATAACAACTCATTTAGAAAACATACAACACACAATGGTACATGATAGGTCATGCAACCACATTCAATGCCTACTGACCTTTTTGGAATTGTTTCAAATTAGAGGCCAGGATGCAGATGCGAACTTCTTGGGTCAGGGGTAGAGTGTTGTATGGTTTTCCAATATTTAATCAAAATACTTGAAACTCATATAACATTTGGAAAGTCTAGCAACCTTACCTGTACATTAGGTATGACGTCACTATTTCAACAACAGTTATTTCACTAACCCACTTAAAGTTGTCAGTACCCATCAACTTAAAATATATTTTGGAAAACCTATATCAAATTGACATAATTTATATATGACATATATTTAACTTACGTATGACACAATTGTAATTGCCATTGTGTGTCCATCCTGGTCGACATCGACTGATATAGTAGTATGTCGTTCTCCAGTAATAACGATAATAGGAGCATCCCCTAGTTAAACAAACAATATATATCTTACATAGGAAGTGTAACATTCAAATCACAAAAAAATATAAAATGTAAATAAAAACAATACATTCAAATAATGGTCAATATTAAAATTCATGAAAAAATAGTACAATGTAACAGGGTGCCTCGATACGGTTAACAACCAATGGAAATGTTAAGCCTGATTTACGTTTCGTCCAACCTCGCTTCTAACATCACCACATTAAAAAAGGCAAAACACTGTAAGTTAAAGTGGCTTTACATAATATCAGATGCGGTAACATCCGTAAATACATGGAGTCAAAGACAAGTTTTACATCTATGTCAGACTCTGTACAATCGATTGTATTGATACAAATGCGAAACTCTCTCCAATCATTGCTGCAAGTAAAACAATAAAAAATTAAAGAAAATGTCCAACAGGAGATGTAAATGTAGCATTCCAAGACCACAGTCAACAAAACAGCACATACATACTGAGTATATAGGAAACTCATAATAAATACATTACATATATAAGGAAGCTATAGGAAATGTCAGTGGAAAAACCGCCACTGGGGAGCTTACACCTGTTTTATGAATGAACAGAACCCTGCTCTTCCCAAACCCTGTCACATCATAAAACAATTCGCACATACCTCAAGAGGCGTTGTTCTCCCAAAATGGATAAACGTTATGTAAAAGGGAGTTTATCAGGGGGAAAAAAACGCTATGAATGTCATTAAAATTAAATTATTTTAAAAATACATCTCATTATCATTAATAAATACAATCCGAATGGCTTAATGATTTTTGTCAAATCAACAAAATGCGACCAAATCGCTATTTACACCGGGGTGGTAAACTAGAAACGAAATCCCCATTCTAAAAATAGACAGCAATTTAATAGACAGCAACTTCATATTGATTGACGATGTTGGAATCGTTATTCAGACTATTTCTAAGATAAAAATGTATAACTACATGTAAACCCGTATAACAGATAAAATTGAAATCAAAATGAAATACATGACTCATTTAATATATTGCAATTTTAAGCGGGACATCTACTTTAGTCTACCCAAAGCGCGTAGCCCAAGTTAGGAAATCCATTTTCAATATATTATTTTGGCAAGTTTTAATATATATCCATTTGATAGGCATATAGGCATTAGATATTGGAAAAAAATGTTTTAAAGGAAATTTTATAATTTTGAAAACTCCTGATAAAATCACTTTAATCATTATGAGACGGTTTTTCGTGGGTATTCAATATGCATTTATAGTATAAATTAACTGATCGAGAAATCATTTTTGGTTTAATCATGGTTGCACAATTCCATCAATTAATTTATTACATATTGAAGTTGATATTATACGCAATCTCGTTTCATTTGGTGATAGTATACGTCAATCAAGCATAGTCGAAATATTAATCTGACTTAAAGCTCTAACTGTTATATAAAAGCCGCAAGATGGCTCTAGGCAGGTTTAATATAATTCAGTACATGATTTAAATCAGAGAACCATAATTGTTTATATATTTACTAGGCTAAAAATATTTTTAAGAAAGTGCTGCTTAAAAAAAAAAGTTAAACTCCAACTGTCAAAGATTTGAAATTCGAGAGAGATGCACTCTATACACATTGAGGACCGCCACTTTTAACGTTGCGACGATATATCTTAACGGTGCAACGGTATATTTTATCGGTGCATCGTTAAATCATCAGCTAGTGTAGCGTTGTTATTTCATAATCTCCTGTTACAAATATTTACTACCCTGGAGTAAATGTTGTAACTGGCAGTCTAAAGGGACTAGGTATCACTGAGGTTACATGCTTATATATATGCAACAAAAAAACATGCACATGATAAATGAGTTATCGAGTTACCTTAAAGGGTTAAATACGGATTTGGTCGCTGACATTAACTCCTTCGTTAAACCTATATAAAACTGTGTCGTTTATTTACCATGAACGCATACCCATGAAGGATTATTTTTAGCCTCGGGTTTAATTTTGGATGACATCAATCATGTTGGTATTTGTGCTTTCGTGAAGCAACAGGTGGATATCGCTGTAGTTTTCATGAGAGGTAACATTCAGGTCTCACTACACAGTTGATATTTGTTATAAGTTATATATACAATAAGGTATAAGATTTCCAAGGTGAAACAAAACTCTATATAAATTATATTTTAAAGTATTGATTTTCATAGAAATACATGCATCTGTTAAATTCCTATACAAGTCACTTTTAACACCAGTGATGTATTATTGCAGTATATGCTATGCCGGATTTTGCTTTACTCATCTGCAGCAAGAAATCACAGCCCCTTTGAACCATTTTGAAAATGTTTCAAACCAAATTACATAGGACTATTTTTAAGTGCAAAATTCTACCGTGACAAAATGGGGCGCAACAGTATCACATCATGTACCAGTGTATCAGTACGCAAAACTTAGTTGTGTTAGGTGAATGCATAATATATGATATTTATTTGTTGAAATTCATTAACATAAATACACATGTACGAATAATCCCTTTGATTGCAATTTCTTGTACGTGGTGCATATCACATGAACGTTCGACAAATACAAGTCATGCCTTAAAAAGACACCTCAGAGTGTTAAATAGTGACATGTCAAGTATTTATTATATAAAAAGCAAGAAAAATGTATGAATGTTTATAAAACTGTATAATTTATAAAACTGTATGAAAGTTTATAATACTGTATGAATGTTTATAAAACTGTAGCAAAGTTTATAAAACTGTATAAAAGTTTATAAAACTGTATGAACGTTTATAAAACTGTAGCAAAGTTTATAAAACTGTATAAAAGTTTATAAAACTGTATGAACGTTTATAAAACTGAATAAAAGTTTATAAAACTGTATAAAAGTTTATAAAACTGTATGAACGTTTATAAAACTGTAGCAAAGTTTATAAAACTGTATGAAAGTTTATAAAACTGTAGCAAAGTTTATAAACTGTATGGAAGTTGATTAAACTGTATGAAAGTTAATAAAACTGTATAAAAGTTTATACAACTGAATGAAAGATTGTCTCTTTTACTTTGACCTTGCTTAAATCTTAATCTTGCTAATTGATAAGGTAATAAAAAACAATTTAGTCAACCACAAACTATGATAATCATAATTTATATCGTATTAAATGTCCACAGTTCCAAATAGTGAGACACAACATTTAATTACTCAATTAAACTTAACACATAATTTAAAACGATTATTCAAATAATGGAACCGATTAGTTAACTCGTGTTTCCCCACATGTCAATATATACAGGGATTGTCCCTCTTTAGTGCATCTACTCGTAACGTTAAAGAGTATGTTGGAATACATGAATTACAATCATCAATAAAAGCAATGTCTAATATTGCTTAATGCTTTATCATATGTATTGTACTTACCACCACCGGTACCAACATACGCAGTATCTTTCTCGATAGGTTCTACTGTATCGAACGTTATAATAGTTTCTGAAAGAAAATGTGAAATATGTTATAAATAAAAATATATTTACTCAGTTTAGATAACATAAGACGTGCGATTTAATATCTGAGGGCAGAAGTCGCACTCACCACTGCCCCTCCACAACAATCTGTAACATACGGGCATGTTGCTTCTGCGGACGTTCATTTACGTCACAAGCGTGCTATGAATTATTGGACAGGTATAAATAATATAACAGACCTGGATCGAGATATGTCAGGTATTGGAATAGACTAGACCTAACTATATTCGAACCCATGACCACAGATGTGACAGGATAAATATCTTGGCACAATGTCTAAACAGAACATGAAACCTAATCAATCGAATACCTATATGGTAAGTTAAGATTCAATGCAGTATTGAATTGAGAGGTTATTAGACAAATAAAGCGACTTGTCATGGTCACATCATGTAGTAATATACCTCATGTCAAACTTGGCCCTGTTGGTCAGAGTATTACTGTTATTATCATCGAAATATACTATAGCGGTTTATCAAAATAACGTCACTGTTAACTGCACAAACAGGAAACAGCATTAAAACTGTTACACGTTTGTAAATAAATCTGCATGATGTTTCAATAAGGAAAAAGACGTTTAAACTAAAACCTTATATTGGCAAATCAGGGTTGATCTCATGGACGCGGAAAGTAGAAAGTGTTTTGTTTATTGATACCGACATTACATTTGTCTCAGGTTGAATGCAGTACTGTCACCCTCAACAGAACTTAATATGTATATACTAGTGTTATGTGCTGTATATTATTTCTATCAATGCATCGGATATATTTTATATAAAAACATTGAAAACATTTGTCCATTTGCCATATATATGAATGTGAGAAGGTTTGCCTATTACTTCCAGAAGAGGTGATGGGTTTACTCAGAGTCATCAATTTGTCTTAAGATATTCATTCAGTAAAGAAAATATAACCATTGATCTTGTCTAAGTGAGACTAGCACATACTTTACAATGTGATGGATTTAAGTTGAAAATTCATGGCCGTTCATCAAATACAAGTATTCCCTTAATTAGAAATATATTATATTAAACATTTGTCTTGATTGGTACTATAGTTATAGCCTGTTATTAGTATTAAAATGGGAATGGTTTTGACTGATTAAATATTTAGCGTCATTTCAAGCCATCGAGGGCTAACAGACGATCAGTTAACCTAACCTCTGTTTCCTGGGATCCTGACAGGTTAACCAGTACTCGAGCACACCCCATCTCCGCAAGTAACTGATAACTTTCCCACTTGAATTAGCGGTGAGAGACGAACGATAATGAGACACAATGTCGTATATCAAACATCGCGGAGACCGAAAAAAAACGGGAATGGAATCATGTTTTAAAGTTATTTACAACACGTTACATTTTGAATATAAAGTTTTAAACCGACTTGAGCTCAAACACACTACCTCCGCATTGAGAGGTAAATGATTTTCAGTTATTGCCCTACACCACTTGGCCATAGATCACTCACACATAGGAACTGTAAGTGTCAGTATTGTTATTATGGATATTAAGTTTAATTGTGTTTTTGTTGCATTTTATGACAACAACGTATTATTTACATAGTGCATATACAAACTCAATAAACTGCGCGTTATACCATCAACTTGTATCAAGACGTTTAAGGGCAATTCAGACTTGAAGTGCAGTTATAAGTTAATAAGACACCGTTGCTCCGGGTTATTTTATTTTTATGTATTAATAACACACCGTCGCCGATAAGCTTATACAAATGTAGAATTATACTTAAAATCATATTAGATTAACCAAATCTGTTTTTATCAAAGATAGCAAAAACTTATTATAAGGTGTGCATAATTCAAGCGATTTTAAAAGCGAAGTATATATTGACTGTATGTTCTGTAAAACTATCAAATATAATCTTTAGAAACTGAGGGTCATGATGTCAAGATTAAGTTACCAGTCAGAACAATCCATGACCATGACATTCAATACGCATTGACTGGTAAATATGACGTATACGTGAACAAATACATTTCAAACATAAAGAGTTAATAGAAATACGATTTGTTTCAGTGAATTTCACAAAGTAGCGGCAGCCATAATATTTACAAAGCACAATACTCGATCCACGCAATAACAGTTCTATCGTAAATTAAATCGCGAAGTTGATTGATTGATTGATTGATTGAATATTTAGCGTCATTTTTATGCCATCGAGGGCTAACAGACGATCAGTTAACCTAACCACTGTTTCCTGGGATTAACCAGTACTCGAGCACACCCCATCTCCACAAGTAACTGATACTTTTCCCACTTCGCGAAGTTGGACCTTGGTGCAATTTCTTCAATATATATGCATTTAACTTATGTTAAGATGACGTGCTTAAAGTGTGAAAACCATCCAAAAAGAAAAACACCTACCGCTAGGCATTAATATGAGGAAGGTATCACATGTATGGACGGTAAACCATGTAAAGATTAATTTAGAAATAAGATCATTCATACTTACCAAATACATTCACTTTTTTTCTATATTTAAATTCATATTTATATTTATCAATATATATTTGAATCCATTTAACTTTTATGATATATCACCGTGTTTTGCATATATCACTTAAAATGCATCATAAATGTTGATCGTTTAGATAAAATTATACCATAATATTAGCCACATTTTTAGGATGACTGGGTTGCATTTATATAAAACCGTCTCGTTTTATGATGTAACAACGCGAACGTGGAAAGTTCGATGACGAGTGCACCTGATGATAGGTTTGTTTCATACACTGTTAATGCCTTTCTTTTGTATGGGTTGTAACTGTGCCATTTGTTTTGTCATACATTTATTTTGTTATATATTTAATCCTGGCAAGCTCATAGCTAAGTCTACTTTCACTCGCAACGTTCAATACGGCAGTGTTATGAATAAATGAATTAATTAATGCATGAACCGGCCAGCCATTTGTCGGTACATTGTGAACTGCATAAGGTGTCATATCATGTATCTGCAGCATAAAAAGGATGGTTTTAGATTGGCCCCAGGTTCACCAACATCTGGAATGCGTTTCACAAAAAAAACTTACGAAATAAATCGTCGAAAACGTAAACCAACAATTATTCAAAATATTTTTAATTTTCATCCAAATGAAGCCCAAAGCATGCAGAAAATTACGTATTTTCTGAAAATACAATCTTTATAAATGTTGATTCAAATTTATGAAGAACGAAGAAATTGACTTACGTCGACTTTTATTGTTAGCTATTTTGTGAAACGCAGCCCTGAACTTGACATTTTTCTCTTGAAACTCAAATTTTGAAATCCTATTATTTTTTTATTTTACGTTACACAATGTGCTTGTTACCATTCCACAGTGCGTAAAACTTTGCTCGGATTTCAAATCTTAGTAGCCATTTTATGTGTTAAGAAACTATTTATAGAAATTGAATTGAGGAAAATCTCGTCTTGAGATGGCTAGTGAAACCGGTCGCAGTGCTTCGGGTGTTTGTACAATATGACTAGGAAGGCTATCATTCTATGTGTTTACACCATTTAAAGGATAGAAAATGTTACCACCCAGAAATAATTAAGTGTTTATATAGACAATACCCTATCATGAACAATCAGCTTATCAAAATATGCGCCAAATTACTCAAAAATAGCCCTTCTTAAAAGAATATCATATTATTTAACATATGATATGAAAGTATTGTTTTACAATGCCTACATAATGTCAACATTTGATTATTGTTTTATTGTTTGGGGAAAAGTTAAACATATACAAAATACTGTATATAAATCTCAGAAAAGAGCAGCGAGAATAATACTAAATAAGCCATTGAAAACAAACTCTCAAGAAATGTTCAATAAATTGCAATGGCTTCCATTTCCCAAAATATGTTTTTATCACACTATTGTTTTAGTATTTAAAGCTATTGAAAAATATAGCACTTACCTATAATATCAAACTTTTGACATTTTCATATAACTTACGATCTATTGATAGAAAAGATCTCGTTACTCAAAAGGCTTGCACCAATTATTTAAAAAAAAATTTTAGTTATACTAGTACACTAATATGGAATGCTATACCAGTATCTATAAGAAATCTTTCAAATATTCACTCATTTAAATATTGAGATAGAAATTACCTTCTCCAATTACCTAATAACTGATTTTTGTTATTGTTTGAATAAAAAACTATAAATGTACAAATATATAAAGGCTAATTTGCATGCTTTGCTAAATTGAGTGTTTGTCACAAGTACTTAAACATTGTAATTTGTAATATTATATTGTAATGTTTTAAATGTTGTTGCAGAAGGCCATATTGAAAATATGATGTGTACCTTGAATTCAATTGTATTATGTCATAATGTGTTACCTTCTATAAATAAAAATATTATTATTATTATTATTTATTATTATTATTATTTTTGTAGTTTGTTATTTTAATTCTCTAATACATGAGATATTACAATATGCTAGTACAATTTCAATTAACAACATGTATAGTATTTACATATATAAATAACAGATTATTTTCTACAGAAAATATCTTATTTTAATTATATTATTTGAATAGTGAATAACATTGGATTTTACCATATGGTGCTATTAAGTTAGTGTCAATTTTGGAGGCAGCAAATCAATGTTTTGAGTGTGTTTTTTTTTTTCGTGTTTTAGAAAGTTAAAAGAAAAAAGGAAAATGAACAACAACAAAAAAAGAAAAACAAAACAACATACAGTTAAGAATTTCAAAATCTAAAAAATATTCTTGACCCATTTTGTTTATAATTCGTCTTCTGATTGTGTTGCTGTTTACATTTAACAATGGAATTATCAAATCTAATGCAATAGGAAACCTTCATAATACATCAAACAGCATAAAAATGAAAATTGTCTCTACAAAAGTGAATTCATTTTTGTAGATGTAAATATTTATTCTATTTCAACTCTGGGTATTTTATGAAAGCAAAAATGTTTGAAAGAATCATGCCTAAGATCTTCTGTAAAAAAAAAATAATAGAAAAAAAAAAAAAATATATATATATATATATATATTTTTAATTTACTGCCTATGAAATTAATAAAAAATCGATGTTGTAAAAACATGAAGCACAAAAAAAAAGAATGCACCAAATAGGTTTTCACATACATGTACACATGTATATATTGGTGTCTGCAATAAAACTGTATCGAATGCAGTACGCATTATATTATTTATACGCATTGAGTGCGGAATACTAGTTTGGTAACTCTTGCTCAGGATCCTCCCTTGCATATACGCGTGCTACTATCGCACGCGCTATTGTATGGTGTACGATCAGAGTCAAAAGCACCAGTACCGGTGCACCGCTATTATATCGGTGCACCGATATATTTGTTTTAACGGTGCACCGAAAACATATACCGGTGCACCGTTAAAATATATTGGTACACCATTAAAAGTGGCGGTCCACCGTTATAATATATCGATGTACCGTTATAAACCGGTTCACCGCTATATAATATCGATGCACCTCTATATTTTATCGGTCCACTGCTATATTTTAACGATGCACCGCTATATTTTTATCGATGCACCGCTATATTTTAACGGTGGACCGACGATTTATTACCGGCGCACCGTTACTTATTTATCGGTCCACCGGTATTTAATAGCGGTGCACCGTTAAATAAAATATATCGGTCCACCGCTATCGTCACATCCCTGTACTAGGATCTTTGGCATTAGCCAATCAAAAGCCTCGTTCCAAAATCATTACAGAGATCAGAGGAGGCTAACAACAATCAATACACACGGTTGAAATTTAGGGTCACACTTTGCATTTCTTTAATAACTTTTCGAAATAATGCCTGAATTTAATAATTATGGTACCAAAGTAAAGCTTATATAACTGTTGACAAGTTATAAAACAGTTTTGTCCAGAATTCAAATGTATTATGGATTGAAAACTTAAAATGTCAGAGTAATGCTAGTGTATATGTTTTGACAACGTCTTGTCACTACACAAATGTTAGACTACTCAAATTAAATGTTTTATTGAAACATTAACTGATTAGAGGTTCAAACTCTTAAAAATCTATATACTAGTATACATGTTTTACTTCTTAAATAAGCATAACTTTATAAAAGTAAGCATCAATTTAGAGGGTATACAGTTGTAAATCAGTTGGATACGACAAGTTACCGAATGAAATTCATTCATCAATTACTCTTTAAAACAACTCAATTGAATACTAAGTCGTTAAAGCAAAAAACTGTGTATTCTCTTTTAAAAAAATGTAAAACTGTACATGAGAAATATTTACCAATTCTATTTATTCGTTATAGTTTATACGTTATTAAACTTCCATGAATTTGATACAAGCAATTATAATTATTAAAATCTAACACCTGCTTCTGACTTATAAAAACACTATTATTTCAATCAATTTTATTAAGATTCTGTGTTTTGCTGTTTTTCATACTATTTACAGATCGCTATCGTCACACCGCCGAATCAAAAGCCTCGTTCCAAAATCATTACAGAGATCGGAGGAGGCTAACAAGCAACAATACACATGGTTGAAATTTAGGGTCACACTGAGCATAACATTAATTACTTTTCGGAACAATGACTGAATTCAATATTTATGATACCAAAGTTAAGCTGATATAATTAGTGTCAAGTTTAAAATTTAATAAGTAAAAAGATCATAAAATATTTTTCACAGAATTAAATAATAATTATGAATTGAAACTTAAAAGAGTTTAAAATAGTTTTAAAAAATGGCAGTGTACTGGTTTTGACAGTCTTTTTAAAAGAATGCTAGACTATTCAAGCTAAAAAAAAATATTGAAACATTTACTGATCGATCGGTACAAAACCATATATATATTCATACATTTATTTCTAAATAAGCAAAACTAAACATAAATTTAAAGAGTATACAGTTGTAAACCAATTGGATACGACAAGTTACCGAATGAAATTTGGCCGCATAGGGCATACATCAATTAGTATAAACTTATTTATTTTACTTCGATTGTGAAACAATTTTTTACAATTTTGACAAATCACGCTCAAAGTATTAATGGGTAGAACCAGTACTAAACATATGTTGATCAAGGACACCACACTGGCGGAGAATCGACCCAACAACCCTGTCCGATCATTGGTCCGATGCTCTACTGTGTAGCCGGGTCCGATTAGCTCAGTCGGTTACGCGTCTGACTATCAACCCAGGGGCCGTGAGTTCGAATCCCCCGCCCGGCAACAGTCTCCGTGATGATTGATATACGACATTGTGTCTCATTATCATTCGTCTCTCACCACTGATTCAAGTGGGAAAGTTATCAGTTACTTGCGGAGATGGGATGTGCTCGAGTACTGGTTAATCCCAGGAAACAGTGGTTAGGTTAACTGATCGTCTGTTAGCCCTCGATGGCATAAAAAATGACGCTAAATATTCAACCAACCAACCATCTACTGTGTATTCTTTTTAAAATATATATAACTGTACATGTGTTATATTTACTAATTCTATTTATTCCTTCAAGTTTGTACACTATAAAACTTCCTTTAATTTGAAAATAAACAATTGTATTAACTAATATGATTATCCAATTGCGGATTTTAACACCAACCTCTGATTTATTAGGAAATTATTATTTCAATAAATTTTATTATGATTACTGTTTTCTAGACCGTACGTAACACGTGTTAATTAAGGTCATAAACTGGAGGGGTTGTAACTTTATGACGGGCCCCTTTATGACCCCTTGTCGCAGTTGAGTAATTTTAGTTTTGATAACACGATGCAATTATTGGCACCTATTTCCTGTCTGAAGACATTGTCTGGTTAATTTAAATACGTTAAAATAAGTCGCCTTGAGTTAGATTGGTTTGTAAAATGGCATGTATTTATGCAAACCTTTAAATGCGTTTTTATTTTTGAAAGATATTTTTTAAATGGTTGAAGTGCATTCTATTTTGTATAAGTAAGTAAGTAAGTAAGTAGGTAGGTAAGTAAGTAAGTAAGTAAGTAAGCAAGTAAGTAAGTAAGTAAGTAAGTAAGTAAGTAAGTAAGTAAGTAAGTAAGTAAGTAAGTAAGTAAGTAAGTAAGTAAGTAAGTAAGTAAGTAAGTAAGTAAGTAAGTAAGTAAGTAAGTAAGTAAGTAAGTAAGTAAGTAAGTAATATTTTATTATAGTGACATGTGTACATGGAACATGATATGCATATATATAAATTTAAAAACACACCCGGGCCAATGGACCTATAAGTCACCTATACAAATAAATAAATATATTATTTCAAATGGAATTATGCTTGTAATTAAATATAATCAAAAAAATAAATAATATATACACGGTTATTACATAACAGCATATTAATTATGGCTGTTTGGAAAGTCATTAGTTATATAACGTACTTCTTCTTCTCATGTAAGCCTTAACAATATATTTAGCTACTTTTCTGGGAACGCGTGTGACAAGATATACACATTTAGCCATACTATCCATACCATTAAACTGCATATTTGAAAATTGTTCATTGAAAATGTCTGCTCTAATATCATTGTTAAATGTACATTGGATCAAAAAATGATTTTCATCTTCAATCTGAAGTAGATTACAAAGTGTGCAGAGTCTTTGCTCTCGTGGCTCACCGACATATCGTCCCGTTTCTACTCTTAGTGGTAGAAAACCACATCTAATTTGAGCCGACAATGAACGTTCCTGTTTGTTCAAATTTAAAAGCACATATTGTTCAAGTTCAAATTTGTCTTTAAAAGTTACAAAGTCCGCAATTTAGGCACTCTTGCTACTTCTACCTTCCAGATATTTGAGTAGTTATCTTAGTCTTAACAATGTCTATGTGTATAACAGTTTTGATTTTAAAATAGTTAATCAGATTTAAATTGGACATAACTATTTTCAAATCACTGCACCAATTATTTTTACACTTGGTATAGTCCATGTTAAAAACGACCCTGGTTAGCCTAATGTCATCAAACATTACAAGTCTGTTCCAGTATCGTATCATTGATACCCAACGGCGGTTATTACTAGGAAGCCATCCTGCATCTGCGGTGATTGCAAGTTTCGGGGCAAATCTGTGTACGCCAAGAAAGTACCGTAAAGCACGGTTCTGCACATTGTTTATTGTAGGGTATTGTTTAAATCCCAATACTGACGCACAGTAGTCCAATATTAGTAAAACAAAAAATTCAAACAGTTTGTTATACGATTTAAAACCCAAGTCTTTGTAGTTGTGTATTTTTTAAATAATTTTCCCTAACGCACGACCGGCACCGTTCGCGAGAGCGTCACAGTGAAAGGAAAAATAACTCCAAGGTACTTATATCTATCGACCGTTTCTAGGGTGTTATCACCAATTCTAAACACATGATTTGCTTGAGCAGTTCGATTTTTCCTGAAATGCATGCATTTACTTTTGTCAGTATTTATCAGTACACGCCATTTCTTGCACCAACTATGCAGCGTGTCTAGCATAGCCTGTAACTTCTCCTCGGACTCGGTTAAAAGACAAATATCGTCGGCATATAGGAGTATGGATAGTTTATTTTCGCCAATATCTATTCCAAGGTCTAGGTCATTTATTTCTTTGACAAGGTTATTTGCGAATATAGAAAATAATGTTTGTGAATTATTGTCTCCCTGCTTAACACCAGTGTTGCAAGAGAACCAATCAGTAAGCTTATTATTTATGCGAATACATAACGAAGACTGAGAGTATATGCTTCTTATGGAGTTGTATACTTTACCATCAATATGATTAAGCAGTAATTTGTAAAGCAACATGTTTCTGTCTATAAAATCAAAACATTTACGTACTAGGTCAATAAACGCTGTAAAGAACTGAACCATTGTTTCGTACTAAACTGCTTAGTGTAAGCACGTAATCTTCACATGATCTGTTGCTTCTAAACCCATTTTGCTCATCCGCAAGTATATTGTTTTGCTCTAGGTATTGTGTAATACGTTTGTTCATAAACGAACTGTAAAGTTTACTCACACACGATAATAGACTAATGCCTCTGTAATTCATAGGTATACGTTTATCCGTGGTGCAGTCCTTTAAGATGGGGAAGATTATGGATTTTCGTCAAGCCGACGGTATTATACTGGTATCGAAAATGAACTGAAATAGTTGCTGTAACACTTCAATCACTGGAGGATTTTTTAACACACAATACGGAATTTCGTCGTACCCGCTGGCCGATCGCAATTTTGCGTGCATAACAATGTATGTGACTTCATCTATGCTAATGTTGCGATTAAGGACTTCATTCGGAACATACAATGGGTTATTCATATTATTTTCAATTAAGAGTTTATGAATTTTCGCTTGATTATAGTGAGTATCATCGAAGTCATCATTATTTTGGCACGTATATAAATTCTCAAAGTCTAGCTTCCACCTCTCAAAAACAACATTTTCGTCATTTGATTGGATTCCATTACTGTCAACTATTTCTATGGGTATAGATTTATCAGTTCTTGGACCAAGATTTTTAATTTTTTCCCAGAAGTCATTAGGGTTATTTGACGACATATCTTCAATATAATATGCGACTGTCTGTCTGTGCGCGCATTCTGTCTGCCTCAAAACTTTATCGAAAATATTTCTGGCTCCAATGTAAGATCTATACAAAGCTGTTTGCCTTACATTGTAAATAATCACGTTCTTTTTGTCGCATAACATTCCAAAGGTCTGTTAATGTTTGATTCAAATACGATTTTCTGGTTCTTAGTGTTTTATCTGTACGTGGTGAAATATCATACTTTGGTATTTTAGCATTCATTTCCGTTTTAATTACGTCACACTGCTTATCATATATATAATCAATGTCTTGTTGGGATTCCCTACATCTTTCAATTAGTGAAATAATGTTTAATATGGCTAATCTCGATAGTTCGTTATCCATAAAAGTGTCTGGGATTTTATGTAATTTAAAATGCGAAGTTTTAAATACTGGATAATGTGACTGTTTATTTACGAGATGACATTCTGATAGAATTAATTGGGTTAACAGGACACAATGATCAGGTAATCGTGATCGCTCCCCTAGTAATTCGTGCAGTTTATGATTTTCAACAATAGGTTGAACTGTAATAGTCTGGAAATCTACACATTTTTTGAAACAGTTATGTGGAACACAGATATAGTCCACCACCGCTTTACCTTTACGAGATATTGATGTGAAATTGTCATTATTACTGTCAAATCTACCGTTAAGCACACAGCACTTTGATTCGTTCAAAAAATCTAAAAACTCATGTCCATGTTGATTTAATGATTTATTGATTATGTTCCGTTTTGGTATAGTGTCAATGTCACTCATTATGTCTGATAAAGATCCAATGCGTGAATTAAAGTCTGCCGCGATGAAGATACAGTCAGCTTTACTATTCATATACACTTGGGCAGGCAAATGGGAATAAAACGCTTGAGCATCACGACCTCGAGTAGAGTTTTCCGGCGGTAAGTAATATGAATATACCACAAATACATATTCCGACGTTTTATGTACAAGTTGTATACCTAGTATTCCATCGTACGTTTTGTCAATTATTGAAATATCAAAGTTTTCATATATACGGCGATGCACTAAAATCCCTAACCCACCAGACGCTTTATGGGCATTTCTATGTATTACGACACGATTGAATCCATACCAAGTATAGGCAGGTACATCGATAACAGATTGGTTAGCTAAATGGGTTTCGCATATACTGAAAATGTTTGCATTTAGGGACGTAATAAGATTTTGGCGTAATACGTTATTTCATTGGTCCAACCACAAACATTAAGATGGGCTATTTTGATAGATTCATTCGGACGGGGTGATTCCTAGTCGGCCATTTGTTCTTGTTGTTGATGTTGATGTTGAGTACGTGCTTTAATGCGACCGTTAGCGTCAACGCGTAGCGAGTGTCCCTGGGGTAATTCACGAAGTAACGCCCTGGCGTTAAGTTCAATTAATCTTTCGGCGTGAGATTTACTACTTTTTAAGTATACTCTCTTGTAGTTCTCTGAATTTTCAAGATCCATTGTGTTTCTTAACACAAGTATTTTTTCATCAATGTTTTGAAAGCTGATATTAACTAATGGTGGTCGATTATTAAATCTCGCACGAATTCTCGCTGCTCCCGTGACACGCACATTGGACGAGACTTGGTCACCAAGGCATCGAATTATGTCTTTCGCTTTACGGATGAGATCCTATCCTTCGGTTACAGGTAACCCACTTGCAACAATTGTCACGTCATGGTTGTTTAGAGGATTATGTTGCCATGTACGATTAGTCCCGTTATGAATGTCATTGTTCCCTGTGGGCATGTTCTCACTGGACTCGATTGTGTCAAGCCTATTCTGCATTGACTGAACTGTTGTCAAAAGTTGATCAATTCGAATGGTTTCTCTGCTTAAATCAATGGACAACTCATACCGTAACGCCCTGACTTTTGTATCAATGTTCTCAATCACGTCTGTTTTGAATTTATCAAGTTTCGAGTCAAACATGCGTTTTATGCCATCTTGACTCTTCTTAAGATCTGACACTGCTGTAATTATTGTATCTAGTTTTTTCGACAAACACTCACTAGGTCCACTGGATGCCATATTTGCTAATGTTTTACAATTATATGTTTCCATATCGTGTAGTATCATAATAGCTCTCTGTTCAGTAGACATTCAGTTCAATGTTCAGCAGACAGTCGCGTGATTTGGGTATGTAATGTTTACGATTCAAAATGCTACGGGACACAACTTAACCTTATTGTGCAAATATTTGCAGGGTGTGTTATTGAATAAAACACTTATTCAATTGTACGTTGAAAAACTAATTCAAAATGTTATGTTAATAACTAGCTATTTGATAAGATGAGATGATCATGGACACAATGAACATAATAGATTATATTTGATACGAGTATTTCAAAGGTGTACAGTTTAGAGAGTGTATCTAGACTTCGTATTTAAATTTTGTATGCAATATCTCATGCTGAAAATGTAGTTTTATGTTAAAATGATGTGTGTTTTTATCAAAGGCAAATAGATAACTGTATTCATAATCAACGTAGATTAATACAACTAGTCTGTATTTACACATGCATAATTAAAAAAGTATTGACCTGCCATCATATACAGTATGTTGAAAATGGTGCATATTTATAATATCTTACAAATTCAAAAGCAAATTGCTTTCCAATGTTACATTTCCACAATTTCAATAATTGTGATGTATGAACAAACTGTTGATTTGTTTGTACAATATGCAACACAAATGATCAAGTTTACCGTGTTTATGTGTATTTCATCAATATTTTAATGTAAGCATATACATATTAAGTATGTATTGTTTATGCTATAAAAAAATAAAAAATGTGGGGACGGATGGACCATGCTAAATGGTGCCGGATTTTTCAGGGGCCAGATAAACTTGGGACCGGATTCTCCATGGCCGTTTTGGAATGGGGCCGGATTTTCCAGGTTTCCGTTTTTTCACCTTGCCTGCCTAGGCTAGAATTCAAAAGAACCTGCGTGATTCATACAAGCAACATATGATGCATTTCCTTTCCCTCCGTATACGTCCTAGTTACTTTACGTATTACAAATTCACTGTGTATATGTATAAGCGTTTCTTTACCCTCGCGCTTAGCTCTAGGCTTTTTAGCGAGCAGGAACAGAAGATTACGATGCCAGTGGACAGCATCGGCAGGTTTGATACTCCTCCCGGTGCTGCACCACTGGCTGGATAAGATGATTATTTTCTATGTCGGTTGGGTTGTTTGTCTAAGTTGTTTCTTGGAGATAGCTGGTTATGTCGTAGTCATAGTTGTTGTCTTGTAGCTGGTGATGACAAGATCCCCGTAGCTGGACCAACAGACGAGCTCAGTAATCCGGTTAATTGTAGTCATATACCGGATTGAAATCCAACCAACTCGTCGTTGGTTTCGTACGAGAGACCAGTACAGCCCATGTCGAAATGATGATAAAAGTCTTGTTGATAAGATGGTTCCCGTCGAAAGATGATTCTAGGAGGTATGCTGATTCATGTTGATTATAAAACAACCCTTTCTAACGCCACGTTAAAAACATGAAAACGATGATATGTTAAAAGTCCCTCCATATAGAAGTGAAGGGACCGTGACCCACTTAGAAGGCTGGAGCTTGCCCAGGAGACGTCCTTGATGTGATGATGATGCAATTTCGCAAACAATTGTCCTTTACTATAACGGTTTTAATTTAAACCAGACATTGTCTTCCAAAAGGAAATAGATGCGAATAATTTCACCTTGTTATCAAAACAAAATTACTCAACTGCGACAAGGAGTCATAAAGTCACAACCCCTCAGTTTTATGACCATAAATAACACGTGTTATCAAGGTATTATATATCACATACAGGTCATTGTGTTATGTACAGTATGGAAAACAGCAAAACAGTTATCTTAATAAAATTGATGAAAATAATAGTGTTTTTAATAAGTCAGAAGCAGGTGTTGGATATACAAATGTTTGTATCAAATTCAAGGAAGTTGTATAGCTTATAAAGTGGAACGAATAAAAAGAACTGGTAAATATCTTCATGTACAGTTATACACTTTTTTAAAAAAAAGAATACACAGTTTTGTGCTTTAACGACTTAGTATTCAATTGAGTTGTTTTAAAGAGTAATTGATGAATAAATTCCATTCGGTAACTTGTCGTATCCAACTGATTTACAACTGTATACTCTCTAAATTGATGCTTACTTTTATAAAGTAATGCTTATTTAGAAAGTAAAAAAGGAATACTAATATATGGATTTTTAATTGTTTGAACCTCATATCGGTTAATGTTTCAATAAAACATTTTTTTTAATTTGAGTAGCCTAACATTTGTGTACTGAAAAGACTTTGTCAAAACAAATACACTACCATTACTCTGACATTTTAAGTTTTCAATCCATAATACATTTGAATTCTGAGCAAAACTGTTTTATAATTGTTATCTAAACTTGTTAACACTTATATCAGCTTTACTTTGGTAATATAATTATTAAATTCAGACATTATTTAAGAAATGCTGGGGGTGCTTCCCTTAATTTGAGCTGTGTGTATTCAATTGTCGTTAGCCTCCTCCGATCTCGGCAACGATTTTGGAACGAAGCTTCTGATTGGCTAATCCCAAAGACCCTAGTACAGCAGTGTGATGATAGCGGTGGACCGATATATTTTATTTAACGGCGCACCGCTATTAAATATCGGTGGACCGTTAAATAAGTAACGTTGCACCGATATTATATAGCGATGCATCGTTAAAATGTAGCGGTGCACCGATATTACCGCTATATAACGGTACATCGATATATTATAAAGATGGGCCGCCACTTTTAACGGTGCACCGATATATTTTAACGGTGCAACGGTATATTTTATCTGTTACTGTTAAACTGTGCACTGTTAAAACAAATATCTGTTACTGTTAACTGTGCACTGTTAAAATAAATATATCGGTGTACCGATATAATAGCGGTGCACCGGTATCGGTGCTTTTGACCCTGATCGTATACCATACTATTGCGTAACAAATCACTTTACCGGAGTCAATATTGCCGTTATAGGTTACTTAGCGTAATTATAAGTACTTTGTAGATAATTGATAGTTTAATGGGCGTAAGAGCACTTCAATTATTGGGGAGAGGCAACCTGGGGATAGTGTGTGTGAAGGGTGTCCTTCTACTTCCGCTATTTGGAAACTTGGAACCGCTCCGAAACATGAATTTTGATATCTTAAAGACTAACTGCTGAATTCTACTCATTTCTTAGAAAATATGATTGTTATCTACGCTGATGTTTGTTTTTTGACTTTTAAGCGTTAGTATTGAAACACACACACGCACGCACGCACGCACGCACGCACGCACGCACGCACGCACGCACGCACGCACGCACGCACGCACGCACGCACGCACGCACGCACGCGTGCGGAGGCCAGCCTAAGTATCAAGTTAGGATTTGATTTCCTGTTTGGTACTCTGTTCAAGTGAAACAAGCCAATACAACGCAATATGGCGCAAGGTACCATCAAAATCGGATACATTCTGTTTTCTTCGCTTTATTTTACAATACGGTATAGTCTTGGCCATCTTCTACATTTTTTTTTCTTAAAGGTATGTTTATCTCATTATTAAACTTGTTTTTATAAATAGGTCATTGTAATGTCCCTAAACATTACAGAGATATCAGTTGGCGCTTTTGAACGGTCGTAAGAGGACGTTTATCTTATAGAAAAGCAATTGTCGTGGATGATCAAGACAACGAAAGCTAGTCTATTTTAATACACAGGTTGTCATCGTCCAGCGAATGTAAACATCTCCCATGTAAATAGATATAGGCAAACCTGTTATGACCTGTTTTTTTTTTTAATTATTTGAAGGTGCCGACGGAACTTGTGTTGTTTATTTCAATTTTATCACAATTTTAAATATGCCATGACTGATGCAAATTTACCGCCTTCCTTAAAAGACTAGTCTTGCTATTTCCCGCCAAATTGCCAAATTATTTAATAATTATTAATGAATGGTGAGTTTTTATATAGGATGGACACCGTTACCACAATTTAATTTACTTAGTAACGGATTCGTTGGTCTTAGGGTATAATTTAATATATTTGGGGTAAAACGTTTAAAGTATATCCTGATATTTACTATATACGTTATCGTTGAAATGATGTTAGAATGAGTCATTATAATGGTGATTTACTTTCGATGAAAGCGGCTCAAACCGTTAATAATTTTTTTTTTCTGTACATATGAGAGCCAATGCGTAGCACCCGAGGCGGAATGACCCCCTATCACAATGATTAAGCTGGGTGAGGTTAGCGGAGTAAGCATATGCGTTGTTCCAACATGTATTTCGATTAAAAACTTAACGGCGTAGCTGCAAGATACATAAAACACTGTACATGACATACATTACATGTCCTCTCCTACACATACCGGCGTAGCTACACGAAGGCACTGCAGGCCAAAGTCTGAACTATTCCCAAAAAAATAAAAGTCCCGAAGTAATTGATATACAGTAGAACTTCGATGGCATTGTGTAACATCATACCAAATATGTACATGCATATACATCGAAATAGGATATCGGGTGGGACTAGATAAGTGGTTCGAGCTATATAATATGGTGTTCTAGCCATCGATGTTCGAGCCAACGAAGTTCTTCTGTATAATCACCTTTCCTAAGTCACTTATTAAAATGATAATGACAACATCCGTAAGTGACTAACTGTCTCAAAATGCAAATTCATACAATAACATAATTGACTTGTTTACAGGTAGAGACAACCATAACCACCAACATTAACCTTGTACTTTACTGCAGTGGAGTACCTCAGAGCCCCCATTAAAATGTCTAGGCTTGGGCTATCGGGAGCCGATATTCCAGCATATATAGTGAATATTAACGTATTACTATCGTGTGTGAGCTATGCTTTTCTTACAGCCATGTATGTTTGATTTTTGCACCTATCCAAGTCAAAACGAATAACAAATAAATGTATTAGTGATTTCAATATTACATGGCAATATAATTATGTTCTGCAAAATGTTGCTAATATTTTATACATGCTATTATTGTGCGGTTTGCAGTGGGATTGACCCGACCACTGCAGACCAATTACGGACAACCTTACGGTAGCTCAAAAATCATTTCTAGGCCTGCAGGTTTACTTCGACCAAGCTAGGGCCCTGTCATACACACACCACCTACTCATATTTGCAGGAGGGTTGGGGAAAACTCTCTGTTACGTCTTGGCTCGTTGAATTGGGAATGAAACTCGATTGAGGTTCACCTTTTAATACATCTTATGGTTAAGTCTTAAGTATATTGTGTGTGTGTATGTTTCTTTAATAAAAGCGATTTAAAAATATTGGAGTAAATATTAACCATACCCACCTCCCCGGTAAAACTCACTAGAATGCATGCTTTGATCCACTATGACTGGGTTTGATACTCGTTAGAGATTCGCTTTTAAGTGCGGTAAGCGTGTGTGTGTGCGTTTAAATAATAACGCATAAAAGTAAAAAAAAAAACAGCATTAGCGTAGATAAAAACCATATTTTCTAAGAAATGAGTAGTATTCAGCGGTTAGTGTTTAATATATATCAAACATTTTTCGAAACGCTTCCCCGTATCCCAAAAGCGAGAGTAGAGTAGAATTACCGCCATCAGCGGGAGAGGGACATCCTTCTTACGCACTACCCCATGGTTGCCTCTCCCAAATAACTGGTTTAAACATACTTTATTCATAACTTATGTACAACATATTCCACAACATACACAGTAAAAGGATTGAAACGAAAGAAAATAATTCCTCAATAATCGAAGTACTCTTACACCCATTAAAGCATAGTTTATTCAAAAAGGCAAGCCGTTCCCTTTAAACGGAAATTTCATTACATATATTGTATACCAACATTTTCCGGTTATATTTCACACTTTATATCCATGAGAACATCCAAATTTATAATAGCAGTTTTCAATGTTGAAATGTGGTCCGGTTGACTATTCAGTCAGTTTCCAACTGTTTGTGATCAGATTTTAACGAGGGTCAGTCAGTCATGTGTCAGTATAATAAAACTAGATAAGGTATTGTGTCATGTTCCGGCAGCATTAAGGGTATTGTTCTAGGATCAGTCAGTCATGTGCCAGTATAATATGACTAGATAAGGTATTCTGTCATGTTCCGGCAGCATTAAGGGTATTGTTCTACGACCAGTCAGTCATGTGTCAGTATAATTTGACTAGATAAGGTATTATGTCATGTTCCGGCAGCATTAAGGGTATTGTTCTACGACCAGTCAGTCAAGTGTCAGTATAATATGACTAGATAAGGTATTCTGTCATGTTCCGGCGGCAGCATTATGGGTATTGTTAGTTTATTTAAACTTATTTATTTTACTTCGATGGTGAAACAAGTTCTTCCAACTTAGGCAAATCACTCTCGAAGTCTTCTTGGTGCGAACCAGTACTAAGCATATGCGGACAAAGTCTTGCTCAAGGACACCACACAGCCGTGACGAGTATTGTACTATGGGTCTGCAGCTACGACAAGACAATCAGGTACCAGTATAGTGTGCCAGGCAGGGTATCTAACTATGGGTCTGCAGCTCGGACAAGTCAATCAGGTGTCAGTATAGTGTGATTGCATAAGGTATTATGTCATGTATATATAGTATTTAGAATATTAGTCTAGGACAAGTCAGCAAGGTGTCAGTAACATTTGACTTGTTGGGGTATCATAGCATTAAGAGGATAATTCTTGGATCAGTCATTGAGGTGTCATTTCATATTGACTAGTAGATAGTGTATCAATCCGTTTGTCTACGGCATGGCTAGTCTATAAGTTATCTTACCTGAGTAAACAATACAATAGTTTTATCTATTTATCTTATATACGTGGTTTATTCAACGAATACGATAACCTTGCACTAGGACGTTTGGTATACATGCACTGTAGAGTAAACATGAACTTAAAACACACGAAAAGTTGAATGGTTTTAAACAAAATAAAAACAAAATACATATCAAACAAGTAATCCCATACGAAATGGATATCTCATTATTATTTCTGTGATATTTTTGTTACAATATATTTTCATATCGTTTTACTTGTTACAACTATTACAATTTGGGGGTTGGGAGAAGTATAATGACGTGTACGCTTTTTTTCAGCGCGTAATATACCAAGTTTGTTTTGTGTGACATGTCCATATTTGTTGGTGGCGGAAGACATTAGAGAGAATACAAAAATTATAAACAATTAAATTGACAAAAGCTACTAATGTCATATAAACAATTCAATAAATTCATTCGCAAAGTAAGAAAATATCAACCAAATATCTGCAAAACAGGGTTGGTTGCAAATTTTGAAATAGGGTTTTATTCTTGTTTAGATGATAAAGTAAGCATTTATTGGTAAACTGCTATCAGAGAGGAGAGCGGACAATCTGACATTAAAGTATACCATAAGTATACCGTAATGCTCACACGGTCAAACATCTATAAACCAACGTTAAACATATTATATAATTCTAAATAATTATTTAAATGATAAATTGAATAATATATATTACTGATAATGAGCTTACCCGGCCCAGGCATCGGTTTCTCCTATAAACCATGCGCAAATAAACACAGTAACCAACACTGCAATATACACTTTAGAACCCATTGTTTTAATCAAATATTTTGTTTAAAAAACATTCCTCGAAAGATGAAGTGCTTGTTTTCTTCAAAAAAGATATTGCGATGCACTTAGAGTGTCTGTCTGCAGCCCGTTTGGACAAACTGCGCAGACCTTGCTTATTTATACGAATTGCTGCAATCAGGAAGTGTTGAAGGGAATTTTTGCCGAGCTAAATCTAAAGTGTGACGTAGGTGCAAAACATGATATTGATGTAATCTGCGCAATGGTGTGTACCAGTGCCATGCACATTCAGTGCGGGCATATATTGTGGCAAAGTGATTTTCATAACTCCTATATTTCGTAATGACTCAGTTGTCGCTCAAAGTGTCTCTGGTTACTGAATCAAAAAGGAGCATTAACTAATGGTCATTCGTTGTTTGACATTTGCACTTAAGTTAATTTAAAAGATATTATGTATTAAATTTTATTAAGTGCAATTAATTCTTCTTTTGCCTCTCGGTTTGTTTGTTGGCATACATTAGATAACTTAAATGATGCAAGATGATCTTTGTTTTTGGACATAGTATCCATGATGATTAATATTCGACATTGCGTTACAATATAATTCGTTTCTCACCGCTGATCCAAATGGGGAAGTTATCAGTTTCTTGCGAAAATTAAGTTTTAACCTTCAATGGTCTCAAGAAAGAATGATTAGGTTTACTGTACGTATGTAAGCCGTCTATTACATAAACTGATGCTAAATATTCAATTAATTTGTCAGTTCATTGACCTGCGATCTGAAATGTGAAATTTATTCAGATCGGCATTGATAGCACTCTACCCTAACACATACCCGTATGGTTTATGTGACTAGACATTCAACAACATTGAGTCAAATTTTGGATGCATGCATTTGTTAAATCATATCATGGTTTATGTGACGAGACGTCTCACTCAACAACATTGAGTCAAATTTTGGATAAAAGCGTTTGTTAAATCATGTCATGGTTTATGTGACATGACACTTAACAACATCGAGTCAAATTTTGATGCATGCATTTGTTAAATCATATCAATCATGATCATAAATTTACGTTAAATTATTGTGAATCTTTATAAATTTGGACCGGATGAATCCTCCTTCGAAACAGGTTTAACTGCCTGTTATCATCACTGTAAATGAATACACTCATATCAAGGTTGAGGTTTTAATCTCAATATGTTTATTTGACAATCATGATAATGATAATGATAATTTGCATAAAAAAAACCATGTAAGATATACAGATTTCATTATTCATTATGGCGACTGTTATAGACTAGGTAATGGCTAACTCGAAATATCCCTCTAAAAGAACTATCATATATACGTTGTGTCGAATTGTAACAAAAAAAATATATCTAAATTAATAAAAACATAAATTAATAGAGCAGATTGATAGTATTTTTTCAACTCTGTTGTTTATGATAAATTAATTAGATATGCTGAAACACTATGAGAGCGGTGTCATCTATTAAAATGTATATGTATCAATATTTTGCATTTCCGGTAAATTGTATATTAATCTCGTGTAATTCTTATTAGAATGGCCTATGGTATACACTGTCAATATGTAATTGTAATGTTAATTGTACTGATGTGTCATTTGTGGGAGTAGGTTATGTTGGTTTGTTTATTGATCTGATATTATCTTCCAATGGCGACAGGTTATACAAAAAATGTTTTATATATAATTAATAAAAGAGTATAAATAGCACAAATACTATATATGGTCAATCGAATGAAGGTCAATGAATGTGGTTGGGAGACTCCGTATAATGGGAAGTAAAGTCGTATGTAAGTAATGGCACTATAAGTCGTTATTACCTATAGTATATAGTGTTGAAAAGTTTATCGTATTCATGGTTAGGTAGAAATTAAGAATAAATGAGTCTCTATATTTTCAATTAAGTTGAAAGGGTGCCGTAAGTGTATAAGAAACTATACATGATTAATTAAAGTAATTATATAAAAACTGCTTTACCAACACTTTAGCATGTTTAAAGCATTTATTAGAAATCATTTAAGCCTATTAACAAGGAATATTAGTGTTTTTATAACTTCGCGTAAGAAATATGACATAGACAAAAAAACGCAATAATCTGAGCAGTCTAACTTAAATCAACCAATCAAAATATGTTTTTAAATATAAACATGTATAAAATTATTAATTTTACATCGACTGTAAAAAAAGGTTTTACAACAGAACCAGAACAAAGCAATGCAGAGGATCGAACCCGTGACAAAATTTCGATTTGTGTATTATAAGTCATCTCAGTTGACTAGGAACTCAGGTTTTTGATAGCCCCGTGACTTAAATACAAAACCATGGATTTTAATAATTGGCAATTTTTATAAAAAACATTATTTGAATTGGCGATTTTAGGAATTGGCGATTATAAGTATTTTTGTATTTTTTGTTTTGCTTTTAAATAACGTTTTTAAAGATTGGCGACTTAAAGTATTGGTTTCTTTTTTTATAAACAAATAGCGTCTTTAAAAAATAGCGACTTTGCGAATTGACGATTTTAATTCTTAGTTTAGACTTGAAGTTATGTTTGATGAATTACGGTTCTGACCCTCGTTTCACCTAAAGGCTCATTAAACTTCAGAAACGGTTCTTTTTAGTTTTAATTTAAGTCAAATTCACTTTTCTAGATGGTTGAATACATGTTTATTTGATCACTGAGAGACTGTGCAAACGAAAAAATAAATATAAAGCAAATTATTAGTACATAATTAAAACGGGTTTTGTTTTCAAATTAATGTTCATCTTTTTCCGATAAACACCTTCGGCAGAAAACGGGGAGTTACGAAGCTTGTTCGGAAAAGCGTCGGTCGGTAACACTTCAGAGAGGAACAAAGTATGGGGAACTGTAGGGGATGCGGTTAAAATATAATAACCGCTTGCGGTTAGATAGTTTTTAAGAACACCACCCTTTATTCCCCTCAGTAATGAACTGGAGCCCACGAGCCAATATTTCAATCGAAGTTATTTGTTTTCTGGCTTTTTTAAAAACAGTCACTAAGGGGTCTACATGAATGGTTTTAGCAATACTATCAACACACGTAAATACAATCATTTTTATTATTATCAATTTGTATGCATTTCGGAAGTTTAATGAGGCTTTAATCTCCCAAATCTTTCAATAACTCAAAACTTATTGTTTATGCTAACTGGGCTGTAACTGCTACGAAGAAAATGTCACTTCAGACAATCCTTCGACAATATTAATTAACTGAATTTGCATATTTTTAACATTACATTTGGAAACTTGCAGTAAGAAGGAAGTTCAAACTTAATTATCACCTAAGCTATGTTGTGTTAATATCCATTCATTGAGATGCATTTTATATATTGCATCGCTTGTTTAGATTAAACCTCTTTATTTTACTTCGATTATGAAACAAGTTATGACAGCCAGAACAAATCACGCTCGAAGTCTTCACGTGTATATCCACTTTTAAGCATATACATGTCTTGCTTAAATACACCACGCATAACCGTGGCGGAGGAAGGAGCCAACACTCATCCGGCAATGGGTTCGATACTTTACCACTGCACCGAGCGGTCCGTTGCTTGTAATTACAGTCGGATAAAACGATACTTATTTTGTTTTGAATACTATAATACTAACTGTTTTAGCTCGATTATCTCAGTAACCATTGCACGTATTGACTTGAAACTTTACACAAGTCTTCCTAGTCATCGGCCCTACTACAATAAGTAAGTTAGATAACTCGTGCACGAATAAAATGAAAATAATTGCCCTTGTTTGACTTAGAAAATCTGGTTAAAATGTTGCGTGCAAGTACCATCAAGTCCATATCTCAGTAACCATTGCATGTTTTGACTTGAAACTTTACACAAGCCTTCCCATTCACCAACTCTACTACAACTAAGTTAGATATTTTTTGCACGAATATAATGCAAATAATTGCCCTTCTCTTACTTAGAATTTTGGTGAAAGTTTTGCATGCAAGTACTATCAAGTTCATATTACACCAACCGCTCAATGTATTTGATTGAAACATTACATATGGCTTTGTAGTCATGAAATCAACTAAATTATTCAAGTCGGATAACTCTTGCCAGACTTCTTTTGCAAATTAGGGCCTTTGTTTCACTTAGATAACTTATTTGTTTCGATTTGTCATCAGTCTCAATCAAATGTGTACTTCTGTGACAGATATTCGAATATTCAAGAACGTTGTTCCTCCGACAGCTCTTGTTTTATTAAAGAGTATTTTTGTGTTTGTTTTCAAAATACTGTAACATATAATGTATTACTGCCATAACAAGTTTATTCAAGTTTATTCAGCAATTGTCAAATGTTAACTTTGGTCATTCACAACGTATTACAAAAAATATGGCAAAATCAACACATGATCTGTAACACGTCCGGGGTATATATAGCATCTAGCTTCACTAAGATTAAAACTGTCGTCAAAGTTCGTCTGTCTAGCTAATCTTCCCTCTTTGTCTGTTTTCATGAACGCAAACATGCACACACACGTACGTGTAGATAACCATTGAAAAACAGTAAACATTCTATTTTGTAAAATAATTTCCCATGTATGGCCATAGAATTGAATAGACCATTTACAACACACAAATACATAATGTATACAAATTATACCTGAACAGCGTACTTTACATATTTAATAAGGTTGAAGAACTGTAGCAATACTGCGATACATAGAACTGTCGAAGTATCTAACAAATGTAAACTTACTTATATACGAGTAGTAATTTGTACGTCGTTACGTGTCTGTTTGCTATAAAATGTTTTTACATACTTGTATATTATGTCGATGACCCGGATGCATAAAGTGTTGTTCATGACTTATGCCACTTTTCAATTAAACAATATTATAACATATGAGTATCACTACATATGTTCTTCAAGAGTTCAACTCATCTTACAATTTAAAGGAAACTCGGTTTCATCAATATCAAAAGACGTGCGCATATTTTCGGGACATTTCAATAGAAATGTTTTTCTTGAAGTGTGCAACTTTGTCGACTGTACAACAATGTGATAGAATACCTTGTCAGAAAATACTAATCAAACCTTATTTCATATCTGACGTGGAAAAGGCTAATACTCTAAACACTTATTTCGAATCTATTTCAACTGATGACGATTCCAAATCTAGTCTACCAGATTTCAATCTAAAATCAGAATCATTTATAGATATTATTGATATAACAGAACAAGATATAACATTTATCTTATCAATTCAATGACAAATAAGGCTAGTGGTCCTGATGAAATTTGTCATCGTATGTTAAAAGAAACATCTAAAACATTATGTAAACCTTTGAATTTTTTATTTAATAGATCCCTTCAAGAATTGTCATATCCTGCATGTTGGAAACTTGTTCATGTGTTCAACTTTTTAAAAAAGGAAATAAAGATATTTCGTTAAACTATAGACAACTTTTAAATTAATTGAGCTGGTAATGTAATGGAGATTATTGTTTTTAAATATTTATATAACTATCTACCTTTTTATGACCTAATTTATCAAATTCACTCTGTTTTTTTCACCAGGACATTCTAATGTTTTTCAACTTATTTATATTTGTTATCAAATATGTAAAGATTTTGACAAAAATGGGTTTACGTGCATTGCTTTTTGTGACTATCTAAAACATTTGACGTAGTCAGTATAAATGATTAATATTCAAACTTCGTCAATATTGAATATCAGGAAATCTGATTCATTGGATTTTAAATTATATTATTTGTTGGATCTTCGTTTTCTGATACAAAATCCTTGAGAACTGTAGTTCCACAAGGCTCTGTCCTTGGTCTTTTATTATTTCTAGTATATGTCAATGATAACGCGGAGACAAATTAAAGTACTGCAATATTATTTGCAAATGGTAGTTCATTGGCTTATTATTATTTACTTCTATTTCTTTGCATACGTGTGTGTGTGTGTGATACTCGTGCGAGTGAGTGTGTTTGTATACGTGTGGAAGAGAGTGATATGCTTGTTCGAAAGTATATGTAAAGGGAAATTATGGTAGATTTTAGAAAAACGTTTGATTTAGTTGACCATGCAATACTTTGTAAAATATTAAATCTCTATAAATGCAGTGAAACACAATAAAATGATTTAAATCTTACCTTACTGGAACTAAACAGAAAGTTACATTAAATGGAAAAACATCTGTTGAACAAACTGTTATGTGTAGGGTAACGCAAGGCTCTATATTAGGACCTCTCTTGTTTTTGATATTTGGAATATATGGAATGGTTATAAACACATACAAAAGATAAACATAAAACGTCTCCTAATATTGCAAAAGAGAGCATGCCGTATTATCATACGTGATCAATATTCAACATTTGCCGACGCAATTAAGTTGATAAATGCACTTACCATTGACAAAAGAATATTCTCCAAAAGCAAACTTTATGTCTTTCAAAACACAATGCACCTTCAAATACAACATATATGTTAAAAAGATACGTTCAACAAATAAATTTAACTGATCACTCCATAACTCAAGAGGGAATTATTCAAAGGTAGATTGTCTTACTCTGGAACTTTAATCTGGAATAGTACACCGGTTAATAACAGAAAATGTACTACAGTCAAAAGTTTTACAACAAATTGTGTTAAATGATTGCAAATAGTGCGCATGCGCAGAACACAAAATGAAACTAAAAAAGTGTCCATTCGCGGAACACAAACTGAAAACGGATGTTCTACAAACAAACGTGGTCGGGAACGGCGTCAAAACCAAAAGTCTCGGTAATAAAATGATTCTCGTGTATTCGGTCGACATCTGACGTTGACCACGTACCATAAATGCTGGCATTTCGGTCTGTATACCGAGGTCTTGTAAGAGTCGGAGTGAATTCCTAAAACTTCTGTCAACAATGAATATATCGCTTGGCTTAACCCAACCTTTGATTTGTTCTGCATTGTTGTTCATTATATGCTTTAAAATGTTTCAGCAAAAAATGGTCCTAAAACAGTTAGAAAATAGCCAGTAGTAGTGATTATCACTATTGGTTTGACAAGTGATTGTCCTTTATTGACATTAGTTTATACTTATTTGTTTTAGCTCGATTGTGATGAAAGCTCAGAGCTTATATGATCCGCTTTCGAGTCCGCTTCCTGGGTAGAACCAGTTCTGAGTGTTGTTTTATGAGAGAGGCATTGGGTCGGCAACATGTGTACATTAGGACCGCCTTTGGAAGTGGAAGTTGTTACTTTTATTAATGTAGATATAAGTACCATCTAGAACTAATATTACTTGATCCTCACTTTCACTAAACAAAGATTTTGCCAGGGTTCGTGTGTGATTTGTGATGACATCTTCACGAGTTATGTGTGTGAATCCCAAATAATTAGGAACAAAGTCCTGCATTAGTGCTTTCCTTGTTGTATGTACTGCCCACCTTATACTTGACTTGGACGTAAAGAAAAGTGCCTAAAGTAATTTATTTGACACGCCAGATTTCATTTTAAGCAGAAAGATTTCTAGTGTTGTCAATGAACTTCTAGAATGTGTATTCCGAATTTGGATTTCACTTGTTGAAAAAGGTCTAGAAACTGGTCCCTGGTCAGTCCTGTGAGATTTATAAGATCAGTGTCACTGTCTGACTCCAGATTATCAAAGGATATTTGCTTGGTTGACATACGTTGAGCCATTCCACGTATGTATACTGATTAATGTCCAAAATGGTTGTCCTGTTAACATAGACATTATCTAAGGTTTCAGGTTAGAGACGGAACTTGGTGTTAGGTTTTCACACTGGTCATCAAAATATACAGGGCAACATCTGCTTCCAGCTGCTATCAAAGTATTTTGCTTAAAAAATACATCTAAACGAATGGTTTGAGAAACAACCATTAACTTGGGTCCAGGTCGTTTGCAGATAAACTGTAGGCTTGGGTTTTTTTTGGAGCACATTTAAATTTAAAATTGACTGACGATGAACTAAAACATTATGTTTTAGCTTCATCATTAGATACTTGTACTTGGTCATGATGCTTTCCTGCAGGCGCGTCTGCTCTGTAATCGGGTCGGTTACATTTACCACATATCAAGTCTTTGCCTGTTGTCTCTAGCAGCAATTTTTTTTCTCAAATATTTAGTTAAATTATTTATTTATTGACTGGGCGCGATTGATGCATTTTCAGTCACTTCGCACACGATACACAGCTAGCAGACATTCTGAAAAATATGTCATTAATTTAAATAATTAATTCCTGTGTGTAGAATTAACAAATAGTACAATATATTAATTGTTGATCTATTCTTTAAAGAAACTGGCGTAAACTGACCCCCTCTCCCACTAAACCGAAAGTCTGGATCCGCCTCTTGATATGATAAAATATAATAATCATTTTCTAAAATATTAATAATGTACAGTAACCTCATTAGAGAGAACCTGAAAATCGTATGATTATATTTTAAACGATATTGCATTGTTTTTGGTTACAATTTTATTTTATTCTAATATTTATCAAAAATTATTTCTTCTTATATTAGAATATAAAGCAAAATAAATGAAAACAAATGCTATCAAGTAGAATTGAACTGACGTCCTCGCGATTAGAAGACCAAAGCGCTAACCCCTTTACCACGGAGAACGTTAAAACGTTTCCGTTCAAGTTAATACTTTAACGTAACAGTTCAAATGTATTTGTCTTTTGGTATTTTCATTTAATTTCTTCAAAGCTTAGAATTTCCTCCCTCCCCAAATTTATCTGAACATTTGCCCTTGTTGACTGATAAACAACTTGTTCAATATATATATATATATATATATATATATATATATATGTCTATTCAATATAATAACAGCCTACTGTTTACTGAAGGCAGTATCGCTATTTCCGTCTGCAAGCACGGTCGATCTGCTGAAAGGCATTGCATATTATATAGATATCGAGATCTAAAATGTTATACAGTCCACAATTTCACACATACATGTTAAACCATGCCATCTCTAAATATAACTTGTCTTCAGATAAATCTTCATAATCGTAATAGCCTATAACGCTACACTTTGACAGTTCAGTTCAGATCATGACTGATGTAAACAACGACAAAGTCACCGTTCTTTAAAATATTCGTGGCCAGGTCAAATAATTCCATAGCTACAAATTAAATAACATCAGAGAGATTTAGTAACCATACCTTTACTAAGCCTGTAGATGCATCTCTATTTGACTGTTGTTGTTATGGGCGACTTCGTTACTCCCTGCAGCATTATTAGATAACGCATATATTTCGGAAAGGTCTAGTACGCGGATACGCTCGAGTGATATGGCAAATGTATGTATCTTTAGTGTGTTTAACGATCTTAGGGCGAAATATATTTTAGAATAAAAACTAACCAAATTCCAAACAACATATTTTAAGTTGTTGTTTGACACAGCAAGACATCATGTCTATTGCAGGTCGGGTCATCTATTTCGAGCGTTTTTGGGAAATTTTCATGTTTTAAAAAAAATTTTTAATAGTGAAGATATGCATGCGACATCTCAAAGATACCAGTGGTGACTTATTTTAACATAGTTAAACACTTGTTAAATTTCCAATGTGTCTTTCTGTTTAATTATTAAATTTATTTCCTCAAATATGATAAAAAATGCAAATTTCACTCGACCATACCCTCTTTAAACTTGTATTTAGTTAAATACCCTTTAACTTAAGAACTTAGACATAGTGTATATTCTACTCTTATAGTTCTACTTGCATATACATGTATCTTCTACTTTTTATTTTTTATTTATATAGCTATATTTCTTTTTCTGACGGTACATTATAATATACTGTTTATTTACTAACTTAATAGATTTGAAAAAAAGATGAGTGTCTGCATCCGCTTGCAGTGCTCTTGTTTATATCTATAACAAACATATATTAATGTATGTAGGTACCCAACAATACTTTGCATAGCACTGACACTAACCATGAACCTTCTTTTTAATATATAAATGCATAACATACCTTTGTGTATGCATAACATTTATTATCAACCATGGATAGATGTATAAGCAATTGAGGTTTTTAGTTTGGCATACATTAAATTCAAATGATATTATGTTCATTTCAACCATTAAAATAGCAAATGAAAATAAAGTGATCATGAAAGTAACTTTGAAACAAGGATATAAATCAATTGATGAAAACGAGACATGATATGAATATTTCTTGTTTGGCCGCTAAGCACATCTAAAAAGGTGTCGATAAAGCCTGCCCCTTTTCGACAATGCAGAAATAAATAAAGATATCAGAGATTATCACGAAAAAAGTAATATTTGTCTCAAGAATAGTTTACTGTGACGCGTTAGTTTACAGATTTTCCAAAAATTGTCAGCAGAAAATGGGCCTTCAAAAAAGAATTGTTGCAACTATTATATGAAAATGAAAATTGTCATATTAGAGAATACTATACTGTTGAATTTGGAGAAATGTATTGAACACAATCAATAACAGCAATTTCAATGAGAAATGTTTGTGGCAACAGAAGAACAACCGAATGAAATAAGAGGACGGTACGGAATTGTATCCAGCAGTTAGCTAAATACTGAGAAATTATATCACGAAATTGTTTTATGTCATTTAAGATTTCGTCGCCTGCCACCATTTAACATAATTTCCAGAACAGATTGATATAAGTGTCGGCCAGACCCAGCTGCATAAATAATAATAATGAGGAGAAAAAAGAGACGGCAAAGATAAGAGCTATTCATATGCAATACCAATAAAACAAAAGCGACAATTTGGCGGTCGGTATAGCGAAAAGTGGATACAAAACTGTCGATAACAAATGAAAACGATGAAACGAGATTTTACTGCATAATTCATGCTAAACATGTTATGAATTAACAGTGATATAAAAACAACATCATTAATACGCGACCAACAATAATATCGAACAGCATTCACTGATGAATTGAAACAATATCGCTACAAATGCTACCTTTTATTTAAATGAGTGGGGTATGAATTGTACAGAAATATTGAATTTCTAACACAAAAAATATATTTTAACTTACATGAATCATGACATCGGGATACAGTAAATGTTCTGGATATGCTTTTATTGTGATATATGAGCATCCCGGTCTCTCAATGTGACTTCCAAATTTATTTCTAAGTCCAAATTTCTATTTGTTTTATTTACACACATTTTCATTTCTCTTTGATCTAATGGATAATCTAACTGTGTATCTTCTAATAAATCGAATGGATTCCTGATTCCAACAATTCCATGACAAGTTTCGAGTATTCAGTTCCGTTGCCCTGTTTTTTAGCTCCAAATTGCAATCAGGGCGGTTAAAGTATTTTCTATTTCTCTCAAAAGCATTATGTTTTTACACACACATACAGTTATTTTGCAATGTATAGGTTGCACACACACTATTTCACTTAGAAAATGACAGGTTTTGAAAAAGAAACTAAATCCGAATCAAAAGGATGCAATTTCTTCAAAACGTCTACCAAAACAAATCAGATTGATGAAAGTCTCACACACCAATTAATCCTGGAACACTGAGCACGATACCGATAGTTCTAAAAGTGTCTTGTTTCCATAGATTGTCGTCTGTTGATTCAAATATGAAAAAAGGATGCCACGACTGCTTTTTCACAACTTATAAAACATTACTATGTTCGCATATGTACAAATAATATAAACATTTTTATCATTTTCAAAAAGTATAAACGAATAAATTGATAAAAGCTACAAATGTCACATAAACATCTCAATATATTCATTCACAAAGAAAGAAAAAGATCAACCAAATATTCACAAAAAAGGTCGGTTGCAAATTTAGAAATAGGGTTTTATGCTTGTTTAGTTGAACTTCTACGAGAGAGGAGGACGGGCAATCTGACATTAAAATATACCATAAATGTACCGTCATATCCAAAAGACCGCACACCTATAAACAAAACGTTAAAGCATTATATTGATTTGAATTATTACTTAAACAATAAAATAAATAAAAATATTATAGATAATGAACTTACCCGTCCTAAGCATCGTTTTCCCCTATAAACAATGCGCACAGTAACCCAGTAATCAACACTGCAATATACACTTTAGAAGCCATTGCTTTAATCATTTTACTTGTTCAAAAAAATCGTCGAATGATTTTATTTTAGTTTCCTTCAAAATAAATAATGTGGTGAACTTACAGGGGATTATCCAGAAGTGCGTTGACAAATTTAATACATTCCATAGTTATGCAAATACATAGCTGTATATTTCACATTTTAAGTATGTGTATATTTTTATCGATGTACCGTGTTTTAATATATTTCTTATGTCAGTAATAATGTTGTGGTATCCATAGCAACATAAATACATGATTAGTGCCACAGCTCAAAATGTTGAACAATTCGACTGTTAGATATGTGAAATATAACAATCATTTACCTGTAAAACTCGCTGTCAATGATATATTATTGAAGACACGTCATCAATGTCTGCATATGTCATTCCAGCATAGGAGTTTAAGTACATTTATATTGAAACATATGCAAATAGTGCATCTTATGAAAAGATGAAACAACGAGCAGCAATACAGTTTTTGTCAATATTAGCAAAACACTAATTCAGACGATATATATGCATAGTAAAGCTCCGTGAAAGTTATTTGTAGTGATTTTGTAGTCTACAAATGACACAAACGGTAAACGACGCAAATTCACGTCAACGTGGAAAAATGTGCCTCAATAAGGATTGCTGTAATACAAATCATGAAATATGCTGCGAACTAAGTATAGATTACAATACAGTGCACATGATTATAAAGAATAAATAGCATTCGTTCGAGTGCTTACAGGGTTTCTCGATTGCTAAAAGAGTATGAGTAGAGCAACAAGTAAGAATAGGAAAATTACTTGTAAACTAAATTGACGTCGCAACGACGTAACGTAAATGTGGCCTGTGGCAGATAGGCTTATGACATGTTTGAAGTACATGTTACTGTTTGCTAACGTATATTTACTTCATACTTTGCATACAGTTTGTAGTTAGATTAAATTTAATACATGTAAAACTCAAAAAAAATCATTCATGTCATGTTCACATTATGAGAACTTCTGGATAACCCCTCGTAGAGTGTCTGCTTGTGGCCCGTTTGGACAAACTACAAATACATTTCTTATTTATTCGAATTGTAGCGATAAGGAAGTTTTGAAGGGATTTAATGTCGAGCTGAAATCGAGTGTGACGTAAATGCAAAATATGACATTGTTGAAATCTGAGCAATGGTAGCTACCCAAATATTGAATACTAGTTTGCAACATACCATTTAACTCAAACAGTATTACATTTCAATATAAGCATTAATTCTTCTTTGAGCTCTCGGTTTGTTTGTGGGTACACATTTACTAACTTAAATTTTGCAAGCTGTTCTTTGGTTGGAATGTTTTAAGAGGGTGAAGGTTTTAACTGCAAAGGCATATAAGGCACGATGTGTGCATGACCACTTAAATGCTCAAACACGATTTTCTTAAGGAAATAACCGTCATTTGTGGGATAGTCGGCGAGTATAAAATTCTTGATATGTTCTTGTCAGTTAATGCCAGTTTTACATCATTGAAATGTTAGTATTGTTGATATATGTAGTAAGAGGGCCATTTGACAAGTACTAATCAGTGTTGCGGATAGTGCTTTAAGGGCTTACCTACTGAAAATTCCTCAAAGTACTCTCCCTCAGCTTGAACACACGTTTCTACTCAATGTAGTCATTCTATAAACCATTGAACGCCTGTTTATGGAAACTCTAAGGCACTTAAAAAGCACCGATCCTTCGTGAGAGCGCGTCTGAAAACGGCGTCCTCTGATGTACGCTTAAATATGTGGATTCTATCAAAAGTCACTGGGAGTAAGTTCGGGACAGTAAGGTGGATGTGATAATTAGAGGTTATTGTATGGTAGAGATGTGCCTGTTGGCCAATATCACCAACAGCACACCACTACCATTCTATAACCTTTTTATTACATTTATACCTATATATGTGTATTTTACGATTTAGAATTGTCCGTGATATACTTTGGTACCTGGTACTCTTAACCCGTACAATCTTTGCACGGGTCGATAGAGGACACTTATTGCTTTATATTTATATATATATTATGTTCATTTGAATTGGTTTTATTACGCATTGAAATAAATGGCTGTTTACTATTTTTCAAACGGCCCTCGTATTGTTTGCTTTAACAGTCCATAGTTATTTATTATATAGCCTTAAGAAGATGTTCCCCTTCATGCAACGAACATCTAAAAATCATTTAGGTTCGCTCTTTATATTGGTAATCTTTGTTGTTTATCATCAAATGTTTAAAAATAAGAGAAGGAGATGCAAAATTGTAAGAGCACAGCAATCACAAAACCAAAAGCACAATAAGTACATAGTTATTATAAATATGCATATAAAATAAAAATAAAAGGAAAAAAGAACATAGGAATAACAATTTTTGAACTATCAGTAACAAAATCGTTACTAGGGGGCGCCTAAACCTGGTTATCTGTTACAACCAACTTCGTCTTACCACATAGGCACTTTGAGGCAGAGTAAATAAAAATAGGTCAGACTTTAAACCATATGCAAAATATTTAAAAAAAAAATAGTCCATTTCGAATTATGCTTTTCTTTAAGAGAAAAGTTAAAAATACACGACGAACAGCTGATATTTCATAGGACGCCAAATATTCGCACTTGGTCTTTCAAAATAAGACTTCATGAACCTTTTGATAGCTTAGTTTTATTGAATTAAGCACACTCGGACATGCACGTTACTCGGTTTTCATATAACACGTTTTGTACTCGTCAAATCTTTCATCGGTGTATTTTTTTGTTTTTTATTGTTTTTAATAAATTTAAATAGTTTATATTAACTATATTTAACATCATTAACAAATATAATTGAAACAAACAATGTTTTCAAATTTAAACATCCCTGAATGTGTGTTTTCGGGGTTAGCATAGTCATTTAAATTTTCCCTGAAGCAACTGACCAGTCAGCATGCTTAAATGTGGCTTTCCAAGCATTGTAATTTAACGGACCCATTCGGGACAGCCGAGTCCGTTCTACAGATCACAGCACAGAAAGCAACCACGGGAAAAACGATCGTCTCGGTTTTATTTGGTATCGTCGTGAGCGGTAATGCAACATTTCTCGCGCCTTCTAGCACTGGTAATGCAACACTTCTCGCGTCTTCTAGCACCGGTAATACAACACTTCTCACAATCTCTAGCACCGGTTATGCAGCACTTCTTGCAAAACTTCTCGCGCCCTCTAGCACCGGTAATGCAACACTTCTTTCGCCCTGTAGCACCGGTAATGCAACACTTCTCGCGACCTCTAGCACCAGCCCTGTCAGTTCTCGTGTATACCTTCTTTAAGAAATTAAGGAAATAATATAATAGATTATGATTATGATTGTAATCGACTTAACGAAATTTTCGTAGAGGTAAAGTATTTAAATTTTAAAACATAACAATGTTTTAAACTTTTATATTTTACATCGATTGTGAAATAAAAGTCTTACAATAAATCACGTTCGGAGTCTCACTGTGCAGATGTCACCGGTCAAGATCTGTATGGTTTGACACTGATCAAGGATGGATCATTTGTATTTACATTTTATTATTCAATGCAATACTGTCTGTAAAACATTAATATGAACATATAAATAGTGTATCAATTTTTTATAACTATATAAGCAATATATGTAAGTGGACATTCTAATTGTCACGACAACAAGCACTGACACATAACGCTTAAGCGATAACACAGGCTATATGTTTGTGTTTACGAGTATAAACAGAATACCCTATTGTGAAACTATGTCATTCTATTGATACATGGACTCGTCCAATACAGGTAGCATATTACTATTGAATCTATTGTTTTGTATTATGCATGTAACAGAGGGTTGTGCTGTCATTCCTTATACGGTAGGCTACATCTAAAAATAGAAAAACGTCTTTTCAAAATAGCGTATTGGGTTTATGCACAAACATAAATTCATAATTTACTGTTCAAATGACTTAATTTCTGTGATTACAACAAAGCAAATATATAAAGAAAGACACATATCAACTGACAATAATATTTCAGTCAAGATACCTGTAAAACATTAATTTAGATATGAAAATATAAATATTATATTAATATATTATTAGCGATATATATACAAATATATATGTGGACATTCTAATGGCCACGACAAAAAAGTACTGATGCATAACGCTCAAACGATTAATACCATGCACGTGTCATATTAGTGTGTTAGGTATATGGTCATGGGAGACGACTTGGGTGGCAACTTAAATGAAACAGTAGGTAAAAACTGGCGGAATAATTACATTAAAAGACAACCGAAAACTGTAAAGAAGTATAAACGTCTTTATTTTAATTCGTAAGTTACATATTTATTTAAGGCAATTAAAAGTCACCTGTTACACAGAACCTGTACTAAACATGGCCAAAGATCGAACCCACGTCTAAACTTGCATGTGTTTGTGTTATAGTTAATCTTAGCTGACTAAGAACTCAGGTTTTAAGAATTTGCAATTTTAAAAAATAAGCGATATGAAAAATTTTAGATTGGCGTTTTTAAGTATTTGCTATGTTTGTTTTATATATACATGGTCTTTTTAAATATTAGCAACATTCAGAAATGGTGATTTGATGTCTTAGTTTAGACTTGACGTTTAGTTTGATTAATTACGGATACAACCCTCGTTTCACTTAATCTCCAAAATATCCCAATAACCGCAAAGCTTATTATTTATGTTAACCGGACTGTAACTACTATAAATCGAAAGGAAAATAATGACACTTTATTGGTCTGATTTGCATTTTCAAACACGATTACGTGCTACATTATACCAAAAATAGTATTTCTTAATCTTTTTTATTCCCAATGTTACCACTTGGCAGCAATTAAAGTGTCAATGTAAGGCTCCAATAAATGTCGTTTGTTTTCAAGTGTCATAGAAGCAACGCTTTTTTACACTTTGCAAAATCATATCATCTAGTAAACACTTCTCCGCATATGCTTAGTACTGGTTCCAACCAGGAAGATATCGAGCGGGATTTGTATAAGTTGTAAGAACTTGTTTCACAATCGAAGTAAAATAAAAAAGTTTAAACATAATAATTAAATAAAAGCGAGTTAACCCTTTACTCCATAAGCATTTTCGTGGACCCTTCCAAATTGAAAGCACTAATTCACCACGTATCCGCAATGAGTGAATTATGTTTATATTAACTGACAGAGTGGAAAACAGTGCAGGAAGTGTTCAGATTGCTCGTTACGAGCAATCTGAACTCTTCATGCACTGGTCTTCTGAGATTGGTGCGGAAAAACGCGTATCTTAAGAGTAAATGTTAAATATTGACCGAAGGTGTATTCTACAGTATACTGTTATTTACAGTGTTTTGTAGAGCTTGGGAATATATTTATAGGGAAAACTATAATGGACGAAACACCTTAATCGGAATACATTGATCTAAAGAATAAAGAAAATCAGGATCCTTTAAAACATGTATTTGAAAATATGCACAAAAAAATAAAGCAGTTTCAAATTATCTCAACGTCTCGTTGCCCATGCGGTTCATTTTGTCAGTTGTTTGTTTTTGTCGTTGGAATTTCTTCTTAATTGATTTCGTTTTGTTTTAATCGCCATCTTGAATTTTGAACTGAACAATATGAGTTATTTCAATGGGTCCAATAAACTTCTAAATAGTGAACGGTCACGTGGTAATATCTGGAGAAGGCGATTATTCCTTCTTTTTTTGTTAGTGATTTTTGGTAGTAATATAACCATTACATTGTGAATGTGATATCTCCCAGATTAGTGACATTTTCGTTTTTATTAGTATTTTTGTTATTTCCACTGTATTGTGATAAAGTGGTCAATCCTTGTAAGGTTCAAGATAACCGAGACTCCAACACATCATACATCAAGAGACAACGAATTGAATACTACTGACATGATAATGCACTGAATTTCAGTACCAGTGATAAAAGATACAGGTTCATTTTGCATATCAGTTTGTTGATTGTCATTATTTCATTGTAGTTTTTGTAATTAGGGAGTAACGAGTTGTTCATCCACATTGGTTTGACATAATTCGTTCCCTGTATATTCACTGTAAAACTCATCTGATGACTCGTTTTTTTTATTTATACTCATTTTGTTCAAATCGGTTGCAAAAACATTTCATAGCTTATATGGCTTTTCTCGGGTATGTTTCCTGGATAGAACCAATACTGGAAGTTGTTGCCGGGTGGCAGTCAACATTTAGTATATTACAATGTGATTGTCCTTAACGGAAATACTTTATAATTATAACTTTATTTTGTATCGATACATATTATCTTTTGCTAATGTAAAAAGTGTCAATACTGTGATGTTAGTCTATCTGTAATCAGTTGATGTTATAATTGAGAGAAATTGAGATATGTTTTAAAGAAAATGTCAGCTTAAGATATTTACTTCAAACGGCTCCTGGAACAAATTATCGATCTCTGGCCTGACATGTGTATAATGTCACATCCTCAATACAAAATGAGTGTTTTTCATTTTCTTGATCATTATTGTGACACCATACATAGTAATGGCGAAGGATCCAGTGTTTGATGGGCTCCATTGATTGTAATTAACGACACTTTTTTTTGTTTTGAATCTTTAATGAAAACTGTTTTTCTATTAGACAGTCTTGTTTAGTTTTTGTTTTTTTTCAAAATGGTGTATTAATACCATATCAACGTATCATGTTAAATAACATGTTACCAGGGTATATGCATATATGGCATCTAGCTTCACTAAGATTTAATCTATCGTCAGAGTACGTCGGTCAAGGTAATCTTCCCTCTTTATCTGTATGTACACACAAAAACACACGCACGTGCGGATAACCATTCTTATTCACTTTGCTCAAACGAAAACAAATCATTTATTTTCTTTCAAAGCAAACTCAGGGAATTAAAGGGAACAAGTCAGAATATAATATTGTCATTTGCATTGCGGTTTAAACATATTTTTACAGTAGAAAAGCACAAAGCGATCTGTCAAACATCCTGTAAATAAGAGGATCTGCCACAGCTTATACATGTACCATGGAGGTTCTATTCGTACGAAGCACTCTTGTCCTGCTATGGCTATCTGTCAATATACAAACTAAAATAAATTAAAAATGTCTATCATCTGGCAGAAAGTCTATACCAACTTTCAAATATAATTACTTCATAAACGCAATATCGACCTCAATTAACTGTATAAACAGTTTAAAATACTACATAAACACCATATTTCTTTTTTTTTCACTTTACTTTGACATCTTTTGGGTGGGGTTGGGTGATCTTACGAAAATATGTATAAATAACGTAACTATTCGCAGATACGATGACCTAGAATAAAGAGGGGCCTACACATGTATCATTTATAAACCGACTGTATCTAACGAGCTGGCTCGTGTTCTATACTATTGATTGACCATTACAAGTATATCATTCATTTGCTTTGAATCTAAAATAAACACAAAAATACTGTCAACAATAACCTTGTTGGATTTTGTAAAATCATTTTCCATTTGTGGTCATAAACCTATTTACAGCACACACATAACATAAGGTATACATGTTATACTTATAACTTAACAGTTAACTTAGCATAATAAACAAGGCCATTGACATATTTAACAAGACTATGTAAACTTACTCAAAAAGTGATTTATACGTTGCTACGCGTCTGTTTGTACAAACTGTTCAGTTCAAACGGATAAAATAATTTTTCATACTTTTTATTATGTTGAAAACCCGGATGCATACAGTGTTGCTCATGACTTATGCCCCTTTTCGACTTAACAATATAACAACATATAAGTATCACTACATATGTAATTCGTGAGTTCAACTCATCCTACAGTTTAAAGGATACTTGCTAGATATCGTCAACATCAAGCGACGTGCCCATATTTTTGAGACGTTCTTATCCAAATGTTTTTTCTTGAATTATGCAAATGTGTAGACCCGACAATATGCCAAGCCCGGTTAGTTCAGTCGGTAGCGTTTCTTACGACTATCAATCCAGAAATCGAGAGTTGGAATCCCCGTTCTGCCAAGTTTGCTTGATTATTGATTTACGATATTGCATCTCATTGTCATTCATCTCTCGCCGCTGACTCAAGTGGGAAAGTTATCGACGGCATACACATGGTCCTAAACATGAAAACAAATAAACAAAACAATTTACTACATTTCACCTCCTCATACAGTTTACATTCTCATCACCAACAACGGGATGTTGTGCATCTCCTACAGTCTACCTGCGTGTATTTTCGAGACGTTCTGACCTTATTGCGACGCATGTTCCATTTGTACTTACAATATAATATTTTTATTTTAAATTTCAACCAACAAGACCATTCAATTACCCCTTGATGTGTGTATGAGGGTCGGGATGAGCCATCACTCTGTTCACCTTTTATAAGAAACAAAACTATTTTTTAAAATCATTTTTATTTTTTTTACATAATCTAGTAAAGCAGCGTTTTTTTTTTATTTTTGTCATTCTGCACGTTAATGTTTCTCTTTAGAAATGGTTTAAGGAGGAATATACCTTTTAAATTATTTTCGAAATCAGTGGAACATTTGGTATGTAATGAAACCAGAAGTAATTTCCAATTTTAATATACTTTTTTTTTCTGCGGTAAATATAACACTTCTTTACCTATGACGTCGTAAACATGGCCATGTTTGGTGTTTTTGACGTCCCGATTTATAGCAGCAAAATCGCGTATTTGTCGACCTCAGTCAATTTATACCGAATGAACAGAATCGAAACACATATCACCACGTAAAATTTAACGGATATATGAATTTACATATGCACTAAATACGACGAACGCTAAGTTCTGAAAATATTAGCGAAAAACGGAAATTATCAATTTCTCGAGTTTTTCGAAAAAAATACTTCAAATCAAAATTACCAAAAAACAAACAGAGCGATTTTGGAATAATATCTATGTGATTTCTAACAATATACCTCACAGTGATTGTGAGATTTTTAGGACAATTGACAAACTAGATTTTTTTTTATTTTTAATTATTTAACCCCACCCTACGTCAAAAAACGACGTCAACATATTGCATAATTCTACGCGTTTTCCATAAGATTTTCGTCGGTTGATTAAGGTTAAATTTTTTTCTAAATCAGTGGTATAATTAGTATATTATGAAACTAGAAGTAATTTCCAATGTGAATATGTATTTTCTGCAGCGGTCAATAGAATATATATTTAAATGTGACGTCGTAATTTAATACTAAATACATTTCTGATACTGTGAACATACAGCATAGTCAATAAAACCATAATATAACCATCTTATGTCATTTTTACTAATTACTTTAAATCAGTTTACGAAATTGAAAATATGTAACCTTTAAATAATTAAAATATTTGCACTTTAACGAAATTTCAAACCATTGCAGAAGCGTTGTTTCGGAACCTCTCTAATTTTATCAACATTTACTATATTGACAAATATCATTATATGGACTATTATTACAATATATGAGTTTGTATAATTTCTACACAAATGATTTTTTTCTAAAATTCGGTACTGGAACTATTGTAACTCTGTATCTTTAGTTATACAGCACATACACGCGCACCTCATCTCATAAGATATTTAGGTTTTACTTTTTTTGCGTCTGTCCGCGTCTGAGCCCTACCAGTATTTCTCAATTTAAAGTGTTTTGTTTTATTAACTCTTTTTCAAGTCAGTTTTGTATTAAAGTTACTAATTGCGATTAAGTTCTGTTACTTTTAACTTGGTACTTGCGAGTGATGTGTTTGTTTGTTTTTGTTTGTTTTAACAGTATTTCAATAATATAATGGCGGATAGCGCACCCAATCATCGTCCCTTGGATCACTGTATATCATTGACTACTTTCCCATATTTAGAAACGGGAGACTAATCTCCGTTGAATAAATTTCATATTTGAAGAGCAGAGACGGTGACTTTACTAGAAGTACGGAAATTTAGTCTAGGCACTGAACACACATTTGGAAATGGATGTCTTCCTCTGCAAATGTAAACTGGTCTAATAAACCACCTAGATGCATAATATATATATTAATAAATATTAATGGGCTTTTATCAATCAAAGTATCAAAACTAAGACGAAATTCTGGTTACTAGTTCATTCATGCGCTATTATATTTTTCTACATTGAGCAAAGCCAATTCACGCCATATTCTAAAATGCCAGGCAATAAAGATTAATCCGTTTGTCTGGACTTTGAAATTTTCTTTCAATTTTGTGTAAGCTAGGGTCGTGTGTTCAGCTCAGATCGGTCCAAACTGTGTGTAAAAACGGGAGTCAGTTATTTGCGGAAGAACTGTTGTTCTACTCAGTGTCACAAAATGTCACCAGTAGAGTATACTGGTCGTACATAGCTCTTGTAAGTTATCAGGTACACCCAAATATATTGTTCGAGTTGAAACAATTTCACAATAGTCATGATATATTCATTTAACACGTAAAAGCGTGCACATTTTAAGTGGCCGCCAGAGAGGCAGTGTCATAAGTTTAGTTTTGTGCTAATGCATGTAAACGTATGGGTATATCTTCCTTACACGGCAAAAGTGTACAAGGGGCCTCTCTTGTAGATTCAATACTGCAGATTTAGCCGCGTTTGTCACGGATTGAACGGGGGAAATAGGGATTTGGGCGTAATGTTTGCTATAAAACCCATTGTCTTCTAGCTCTCGCCGGAATAGTCGATAGTACGTTGTTGGAACAGAGATTGGACGGCAAACTCACAGGCAAAATGTGCCTAAGCCATCCAGGATCTAAGCCATCCAGGATCTAAGCCATCCAGGATATAAGCCTCCCGGAGTGGAGCTAAGCCTTTAGGGTGTGTAAGCCCTTCAGGTGATTCTACACGAGAATCAACATAACGTTTACGAGCGGTGGAGACGGTCCCCGTACCTGCGCAACAGGGCCAGGTCATAGTATCGACACCCCGGGACACGAGGTGGGCCCGTTATCAGTCCTCACTGGAGGAACGTCATCCACAACCTCATTGGAGGTTAACCATCATTAGATCACGTCATCAACCCTTATAGAAGGCATTTGATGACAATCACCCATTGAATTCGCGCATCATCATCTTCATGAGCTCTCGCGCATCACAGTTATCGCGCTAGATCATAGATCAACATTGGTTTAGCTTTAACAACATTTTAGTGTCTTATAAATTAAGTATTTAGAACAATACTAAGAACGTCTTAAACGTTCATAAGAACATTCTTTTCATATTTCATTTGTGTATTCGCTTGTTTTTTTTATATATAATTGTATATATATTGAACATATTTTTAAAGTTGTATTAAACTTATGTAAATGTATTCTCCGTCATTGATTCTTTCGTGAGTTAGCCCAACACTAAGGTCATCCTGTGACAACTGGTTTTCAGAGTAGTGGGATTTTGGGCGACTACGAAGGGAAAGAATCAATAAGTGATCTTTATTATGATATACTAAATCTCTACTTATTATTTTAGAATTGTGTACCACCCTCTGATCCATCAAGGCGACTGTCGACGATCACGGCCAAAGCTTGGAAGACAAGTCAAGACACGACAAGGGTAGGGTGAGTCCAAACTTTTGTTTTGTCCGTTCTTTCCTTGGCGCGAGGTCGCAGTGGTCTACACGAGTGGGTCTGAGGCACTTTTTGCTAAATAATTTGTTTTACCTCCCTTGATATACCAATAGTATCCAATCAGGTTGGCGAACAAGACGTTCTACTCATGTTGTGACACTCGAGTAAACTTATATTGATGGGGGAGTAAATAAATATGTTCATGTCATACACATTTCTATGATTGTTTAAGGTTTATGTCTAATATCAAATATAGATATTTTATGTAGTGTATATGTTTGTGGAAGCTAGATACTATCTATACATAACCGTTAGTAGTTAGCGCTAGTACAAATGTGTATGTAACTTGTCCTATGATGATGCCCAGGTATTTACTGAGGACACAGTGACTTGCCAGTAGTAGTTAGTTGAGTAGGATTATTAGTGACGTGTGTATTGTAATATTGTAGTGTGTAGTCCACAATGTCTATAACCATGACGTCCATAAAGGATCTTACGGAAATGGGTAAGGAGTTAGGGTATGCTGGAGAGGAGCTTAGAACCTTTGTTAAAGACGAACAGGCTAGGGAAAGGGAATTTAGACTTAAGGAAAGAGAATTAGCAAAGCAGGAAAGAGATGAAGAAAGTAGATTAGCTAAAGAGAAGCTAGAAGCTGATAAAGATAGGTTAGAAGTAGAAAGTAGATTAGCTAAAGAGAAGGTAGAATTAGAAAGTAGACTAGCCACAGAGAAGTTAGAATTAGAAGGTAGGTTAGCTAAAGAGAAGCGAGATGATGAAAGTAGATTAGTAAGGGAGAAGCAAGCGTTAGAACATGAGAGGTTCGAAACAGATGGTAGACTAGCTAAGGCTAATGCAATGATGGAGAGGGAGCAAAAAGAGTATGAGCATAAGTTAGCTTTAGAGTTGGAAGCGGCTAAGGCACATAGTAAGGATAGTAAATCTGAAGAGAAAGGTAGTTATTCTGGGAAGTTAAAAGGTTCTAAGTTACCATACTTTGATGCTGACCACGATAACATGGACAGTTACTTGTTACGGTTCGAGCGTTATGCTGAGTTACAGGAATGAACCAAAGCTAAGTGGGCAGTTCATTTAAGTGCGTTATTGAGAGGCAAGGCCTTAGAAGTATTTTCTCGATTGCCTAGTGTAGATGCTCTTGACTATGACAAGTTAAAGGATGCTCTTTTAAAGAGATTTGAGTTAACTGAAGAAGGTTTTAGAAAGCGGTTTAGAGCTTGTCTGCCTGAGAAAGGCGAATCATTTATTCAGTTTATTAGTAGGTCTAGAAATTACTTAGATAGGTGGTTAGAGTTAGGGAAGGTAGCGCAGACTTATCAGGGCCTCATAGATTTCTTGTTGCGGGACCAGCTATTCAATGTTTGTAGTAGAGATCTGTTCTTATTTCTAAAAGAAAGAAAACTAACTAGTGTAGATGAAATGGCAACACAAGCAGATCAGTTTGCCGAGGCTAGAGGTGGAGCTCATAATGTAGTGTCGAAAGACAGAACTTTTAGGGATAGGCAAGGGAATGATCATAGTCATAAACAAAAAGGCCAGAGTGGAAACTATAGAGGTGGAGGTAGTTCGATGGGTACTAGAGGAGGTAGCAATAGTGGTAACATAGGGAGACCTTTTATTCGTTGTCGTCACTGTAATGGGAATCATGCTTCACATGAGTGTAGGAAAGCGGTAAACGTGTCCGCTGTCTTAGACAATTTTAGTGACAATAGTAGAGTGAACAACCATGGAGGGAGTCGGAACCAAGGTTTTAACAACCCATGGAATTTCGGTAGAAGTAGAGGTGGTCAAAACCGAGGTAGAGGTAGAGGTAGTAATAGTCCGGTTATTAAAACCGAGAGTAGTAGCTGTTGTGTTAAAGCGGATGGTGCAATGGCGAAGATCGGAACATGTCTCTTTCCGTACGCAAATCTTCCAACGGCAGATGGTAGAGTGAATGGCACGGACGTAACTGTAATGAGGGATACAGGGTGTACAGGTGTGGTAGTTAGGCGTAGTTTAGTTACGGATGACCAGTTGGTAGGTAAACAGGCACCGTGTATGTTGTTAAATAAGTCGGTAGAACACGTGCCAATAGCGAGAATAGATGTAGATACACCTTTCTTTAAAGGGACTACAGAGGCACTATGTATGGACGACCCGATGTATGATATAACGATAGGGAACATAGAAGGTTCAGTACTTCCGGTAATGTCCGATTTTAGAAGTAGCATAAGTAATGCAGTAGAGACTAGAGCGCAGGTTCAGAAGCAAGCTCAGGCTTATAGAAAATTAAAGGTTCCTGCAGCCATAGGTGACATATCCAAAGCGGAGTTTATAGAAGCACAAACTCAAGACGAGTCGTTAAAGCCTTATAAAGTGAAGGCCAAGGATGGTGTAGTGAAGAAGTATAAAGGGTCCGGTAGTTGTAAGTTTGTACATAAGAATAGGTTATTGTACAGAGAATTTGAAGATAGTGGTAGTAGACAGTTTCACCAATTAGTGGTACCTACCCAGTATAGAACGACAGTGCTTAAGGTAGCTCATGAGTCAATTATGGTCATTTAGGCGTAAAGAAAACGTCAGATAGAGTATTGGCAGAATTTTATTGGCCAGGCGTTAGTGGAGATGTAACTAGGTATTGTAGGTCCTGCGATGTATGCCAAAGGACAGTACCAAAAGGTTGAGTGACCAAAGTACATTTAGGTCAGATGCCACTGATAGATATACCATTTAAGCGGGTAGCCGTAGACATAGTGGGACCAATTTTTCCAGTGTCGGATAGGAAAAATAGGTACATTTTAACCATGGTCGACTATGCAACTAGGTATCCGGAGGCAGTGGCATTGCCCTCAATTGAAACTGAGAGAGTAGCGGAGGCATTAGTTGATATATTCAGTAGGCTAGGTGTACCAGAGGAAATGCTGACTGATTGTGGGTCACAGTTTACGTCAGAACTTATGGCTGAAGTAAGCAGGTTATTGTCTTTGCGTCAAATCATGACAACACCATATCACCCTATGTGTAACGGGTTAGTCGAACGATTTAACGGGACGTTAAAGCAAATGTTACGGCGTATGTGTACAGAGAGACCCAAAGATTGGGACAAGTATCTCAATGCTTTGTTGTTTGCATTTAGAGAGGTTCCACAAGAAAGTTTAGGGTTTTCTCCGTTTGAGTTATTGTACGGAAGGTCAGTTAGAGGTCCCATGAGGATTCTTAGAGAGATGTGGGCAGATGAAGTAGATAGCGATGAGGTTAAGACTACATATCAGTATGTTTTAGATCTTAAGGAGAAACTAGAGGAGACTTGTAAGATAGCTCAAAGTCAGTTAGTTAAGGCAAGTACCAAGTATAAACGGTACTATGACCAGAAAGCTAGAGCTAGGAAGTTTAAGATAGGTGACCAGGTGTTACTGTTACTCCCGACCGACAATAACAAGTTGTTATTACAATGGAAAGGTCCGTTTTACGTTACAGGGATAGTGAACACTATGGATTACCGTATCGAGATAAACGGAAAGTTAAAGACCTTTCATGCGAATATGCTGAAAGAGTATATCAGTAGAACCGATAATGTGCAACAAGGGTTATTAACCGTAGTTAATGTTGCAGTTATTGAGGATAGTGAGGAAGACAGTAGTGAGGACACTAGTCCCATGTATTTTCCCACTAGTGTAGGTAGGGAGACAGCAGCCGATGTAGACATATCGGACATGCTTAGTGTAGAGCAGCAACGAAAGGTTGGTAGTTTACTCTCGGAGTTCAGTGATGTCTTGTCCGAAAAACCGGGGCAGACAGATGGAGTGCAACATGATATTGTCCTCACATCAGGGGAACCAATTAGAATTAAGGGGTATCCCATTCCATTTCACTCCCGATCAATTGTTGATGAGGAGGTGAAAGACATGTTGAAATTGGGTGTCATCGAACCTTCAAACGCCCCATTTTCATCCCCAGTCGTACTTATTAAGAAGAAAGATGGGTCAATTCGATTCTGCATCGATTTTAGGCAGATCAATAAACGTACCATCTTTGATGCCGAGCCAATGACTAATATTGAGGAGGTATTCTCTAAACTTGCGGGATATTCGTATTTCTCCAAGTTAGACCTCAGTAAAGGTTATTGGCAAGTCCCACTTTCAGACCGAGCTAAAGAGATGACCTCCTTCGAAACTTCGGAAGGACTTTTTAAGTTCAAGGTCATGCCCTTTGGGCTCGTCAACGCCCCAGCAACATTCTGTAGGTTGATGAGGAAGGTCCTGAAGGATTTGTCCAACTCAGACAGTTTTGTAGATGACATCCTGGTGTTTACAACAACATTTGACGACCATATTAATGCTCTACGTAATCTGTTGGAACGGCTACGCCGGTTTAAACTGACTGCAAAACCTAGCAAATGTCACATAGGTTACGCAGATATAGAGTGTCTGGGTCATGTTGTCGGGAGGGACCAGAAATTGAAACCCAACCCCGACAAGGTCAAGGCAATTCAGGAAGCACCAAGACCCGAGACAAAGAAACAAGTTAGGTCATTTTTAGGGTTGGCGGGTTTTTACAGGAAGTTTATTCCAAACTTTTCGGCTATAGCTGCACCTTTGTCAGACTTAACAAAGAAAGGTCAACCCAATAGTATAACTTGGGGGGAAAGCCAGGAGCGAGCTTTTGTATCTTTAAAGGGGAGTCTGGTCAAAACCCCAATACTAAAATTACCTGAACTTGACCAGGAGTTTATCCTCAGAACGGATGCCTCCGATATCGGGGTGGGTGCAGTCCTACTGCAAGAGCAAGATGGGTGTAGTCTCCCCGTGGCTTACGCAAGTCGGAAACTATTACCCCGGGAATGTAACTACTCTGTTATCGAAAGGGAGTGTCTTGCAGTAGTGTGGGGTGTCAGTAAATTCCACCGGTATGTTTTTGGTAAGGAATTTGTCTTGGAGACTGACCACCAACCGTTAGCTTATATGAATAAAGCAAAGGTAGCTAACAGTAGGTTAATGAGGTGGGCACTGACTCTGCAGCCTTACCGGATGAAAATTAAAGCGATCCGAGGAAAGGACAATATTGGGGCAGACTATTTAAGTCGCCGCACATAATCACCGGTTTAATATAATAGTGTATTGCAGTGTAGTGTACAATTGTAAAATAGTGTTGAAATTGTAATTACATATTATAGTTAGATTATAACTGCAGTGGATGAGCGATCAGCTTGTACGTTTTGACTGGTCAGTTGCTAAGAAGAATTAATAGTTTCTTAACGTGTTAATATTAATTATCATTTTGTTGAATTTTAAAAAGTGTAGCACTTTCTTTAAGTGGGGAGATGTTGTCACAAAATGTCACCAGTAGAGTATACTGGTCGTACATAGCTCTTGTAAGTTATCAGGTACACCCAAATATATTGTTCGAGTTGAAACAATTTCACAATAGTCATGATATATTCATTTAACACGTAAAAGCGTGCACATTTTAAGTGGCCGCCAGAGAGGCAGTGTCATAAGTTTAGTTTTGTGCTAATGCATGTAAACGTATGGGTATATCTTCCTTACACGGCAAAAGTGTACAAGGGGCCTCTCTTGTAGATTCAATACTGCAGATTTAGCCGCGTTTGTCACGGATTGAACGGGGGAAATAGGGATTTGGGCGTAATGTTTGCTATAAAACCCATTGTCTTCTAGCTCTCGCCGGAATAGTCGATAGTACGTTGTTGGAACAGAGATTGGACGGCAAACTCACAGGCAAAATGTGCCTAAGCCATCCAGGATCTAAGCCATCCAGGATCTAAGCCATCCAGGATATAAGCCTCCCGGAGTGGAGCTAAGCCTTTAGGGTGTGTAAGCCCTTCAGGTGATTCTACACGAGAATCAACATAACGTTTACGAGCGGTGGAGACGGTCCCCGTACCTGCGCAACAGGGCCAGGTCATAGTATCGACACCCCGGGACACGAGGTGGGCCCGTTATCAGTCCTCACTGGAGGAACGTCATCCACAACCTCATTGGAGGTTAACCATCATTAGATCACGTCATCAACCCTTATAGAAGGCATTTGATGACAATCACCCATTGAATTCGCGCATCATCATCTTCATGAGCTCTCGCGCATCACAGTTATCGCGCTAGATCATAGATCAACATTGGTTTAGCTTTAACAACATTTTAGTGTCTTATAAATTAAGTATTTAGAACAATACTAAGAACGTCTTAAACGTTCATAAGAACATTCTTTTCATATTTCATTTGTGTATTCGCTTGTTTTTTTTATATATAATTGTATATATATTGAACATATTTTTAAAGTTGTATTAAACTTATGTAAATGTATTCTCCGTCATTGATTCTTTCGTGAGTTAGCCCAACACTAAGGTCATCCTGTGACACTCAGATTCATTTTGAGGTCGTCCTTTACCAACAAAACTGTATATGCCATATGACGTATGTCTTATTATGTTTCACATGCCGCTAAACACTTGATTCCTTGTTTCTTGATATATGTTCATTAGATCATGTGTTACTATTTTCACCTCAGTCCTTTGTTAGTTTACCAGATGATAATTTATAAGTTATTATAAGATTCTCGTTTAATAAGGCTTCTCCAAAATCCTAATGTAAATATGGGTGTTTTTCGTATCAACAAAATAAACATTAATATAGTGTGCAAATGGTATGGAATATATATTAACGTTCAATACGTCAATATTGGCTTGTACCTGTTAGCTTTATAAAAACGTATAATTTCTGAAATATTTGAGATTCAGATAGTAAAACTTGGATAATAATATATTCATATATTGATGCGTTCATAAATATAAATATTGATTCGATGCGTGAATATGAGGAAAATCGATTTCGACATTGCCGTTTGACCTTTTAATGTTTCAACTGATTGACCATTATCATTCAATTACATGTAGATTATTTTGGACGTGCAGACTAATAGTGATAAGAGAATAAACTAGTATTCTTGCGTTTTAACAAACAATGAATATGATGTGTTTTGGACAGTCTCCATGGTGTCAACATAGATATAAAGTATTTTATTCAATTTTACTTTTACTTCAGTAGTAGAGCCGTTTAGTAATTAAAACTGAAAGGACATAAATAAATCTTAAAACTTGCTATCCAATAGTATACGGTGATTTAAAGATATATTTTAATTTATTAACAAATATGTGATTTTTGATAACATTTTAATGAAATTATTGATTCAGTTTTCACACCATTCAAACTTTTGGTTGTCTTGTCAACAACTAAATATTAAAGAGGTTTCGATTTGATACTTGTACGTGTACTGGTACATGTGACTACAAGTACGCGTACAGGTAAACGTATTCAGATTTTTTTTTGGTTTCGAAATAAATCTACGCGTACTTGTACGGGTAAATGTCAACGTCATGATTTATGTATGACCCGAAACAAACATCCGTCTCTGACAAGATTCGAACCCGGGACATTCCAGTCAGTAGTCCGGCGTTCTACGACTGCACCACAAATCCGCCCCTGGATAGCTGGATGGTGTGGGTTTGAGCTTTGGACCTTTGGGTCCGCATTCCGGCGTTCTACTCTTGTACCACGATTCTTCCATTATGGTATAAGCGGCAATGATCAACGATGGTGTCACTTTCGACTCGATATACGCACTGCATTACATCACTTAACTGCCTTTTATATATTTGGCAGGTGCTATTTCTACCGTTTTCTAGGCTGAAAAAACTGATTTTCGACGTGTTGTAAATTTGTTATATTTTATATATGAATTAGTCAAAGCGCCATAGAAACGGTGTCTCAAGAGTTATAAATGATTTAACTTCCTTATACATATATAAGAATCTCCATGCAAGGATGTATTTACGTAATAAAATACGTTTAAAGTGACAGGTTTTCTACTTACGTGTCGCTACAAGTTGTATACTACTAGATAAGAGCGCGAGAAGGCAAAAACTGCTGACGTCATCAATGACGTTAACACAATTTCTATGGCTACACGTACCAGTAAATGTACAAGTATCAAATCGAAACCTCTCTATTTTTTATGTCTTACTCCTTTTCTTTATTAATACATTTGCACCATTTCCATAGTTACATTTATGTTCACAACAGAGTGATAATAACCAAATATGCCGTAATCGTTGAGATCATATACATACAGACTATGTTTAATAATAACTTGGCAAATTAGGTCCCAAAAGTTCTGAAACTGTCACACCTACATGGAGAAGTGCAATAGTGTCTGAAGATAGGACGAGAAGCATACATGATTACAAAAAATAGCATTATGAAACAATATAAGAAACATATTTTTGATAAACTTTCATTTCCAGAATGATACTAGTATGGTAACAGCAAGAGCAACATGGTATATTTTATACAAAAATATACCATAACCTTGTCTGAACAATAGTATAGAAAGGGCAACTAATGCCCAATAGATAATATAAACATGGTATTCAATGTATTGAAGAGGGTGTTTTTTTTTCTAAACTAAACTTCTTCATAATCCTAAGATTTGCTTGATAGAAATAAAACTAAAGACAGCTTAAATGTATATAATGTATTTCGGTATTAAAAACGAAATTTAGTTATAACAAAACTTGTATGATGTTTTTTTAACAAACAGCTGTAGCAGTAAATGATTATTGACGATTTTGTCTATCGGACATTAAAATGATAGGAAAATAACGTGTTCTAACTGCAACAGAAAGCGACAGTAGTACGCGTTCCGTCATGCATTTACATTCTTACTTCAACATCTTAAACTAGATTGGATTATGTTCCTGCATGTTTGCAGATAATGTTTGATTTCAATGTGTGAACCGCTAAGTATCGTTCTTTGGTTGTTAAAAGCAAATTATTCATTTTCTCCAAAAAGTCCAGATAAACAAATTTCAATAGAACACCTTTCACCTACTATGATATCATAAGAATATCTTACAGTTAACAACCAAACTCATTGAATCAATTAAAAATGCATTACTTTTTAACATGGCACTATTAAATGGTCAACAAATCAACATATTGTATTGCTTTTGCGTATACATGAAATAGCAAAATAGTTGAACATTAAAATTAGCCCTTCCAAACAACACATTATTTACATAAAGCAATCACGATGGCAATGAAACAAACTCATAGGGATAGAAAAAAGAAAATGGAAGATGTTGTTTAAATATACTCATCCAGTACCTTACATGAGAAGGTCCGAGGTAAGGTCAATACTAAAACTGTATTGTTTATGAAAGCGTTTAGTATTTTTTATAAAAGTTTGGACACTGTTAAGTATAAAAATATATCTTAAGCTTATAAATAAAACAAGGGATAACTTTCTTGTAAATCTCATTGCAAAAGTGTATTGTCGGGATAAGGTGTATCGTTAATATTTATGTTTTATGTCCTTGTATGAAATCAAAACTAAAAACTAAAGATGCCAGATCGTAAAATAGGTTATGATTAAAAGTAACGTGTAAGGAATCACTCTGCACTTGTATACAATGTTAATAAACAGTAGACAGGACACAGTCAGTTTCGTTCCGTGGTAAACGGGCAATGTCCTTGCTTAATCTACATTGAATAACATGACGACGTACTGAGTGCTATTTTACGCCACAACCTTGGTTAATAATAAGACAGGCTCAGATTGCTTAACTTAAACATTCTTGTCTCTTTTTATCTCGACTATTCCTCGATTAAGTGATATTTTGTAATACCAAATTCGTTGTCGTCGGTTGAATATTTTAGAATAGTCGAGTGCGCTGTTTTCCTGACAGCTTTTGTTCGTATTACAGTTAAATATCGTTTTACATTGTTTGTATTCCTTTTTTATTTCTTTCAAAGTTTAATGTCTTTAAAAGTGTAAGAAAGTTTTCGTGAAAGAAATACACTTTTTTCATTTATTATTTACCGCGATACTAAGTTAAACATACCGTCTTTTACACTGAGTGTCATTTTAAGCTGTCAGTGTCATGAAATAAGACTACTGAAGGACCTTTATTAAAATGCATATTTGTTTTGTCCACATATTTGTTTTGTCGACATATTTGTTTACTTGTACGTATACTATGACTCATGAACTTAAAAAAGCAATTCAGATGATACATATTGTGTGATATACTTTAATTGATGTGTTTATGTTCTTTAGAGTTTTACAGTTTATAAACATAAGAATAGTATATTAAAAGATGTTTATATATTTGTTATACCGGTATGACTGTCAAGTAAAGTGTCATTTGTCGCAAATATAATAGTATCACAGTGTACAAAGCCTGCATATCAGTTTAAGATTGAAAATTAAATAATTATCTTGAACCTTTAAAATTTGTGTCAGTTTACCTTGTATAGTATACAATAGCATATTTTTTATTAAAACAAGTTGATGACATGTTTTGTACAGTTTACTTTGCATAGTACACAATAGCATAACATAAGTTGATGACATGTTTTGTACAGTTTCCTTTGCATAGTATACAATAGCATAACATAGGTTGATGAAATGTTTTGTACAGTGTACTTTGTATAGTATACAATAGCATAACATAAGTGGATATCATGCTTTGCATAGTTTACTTAACTCTACTTGAGAACAAAGAATACAACTTACATACATGTAAAGACATCATTAACTGTTACAAATAAATATGCAGCTCACATATAGTCTAAGCATTAAACATGAAGAATTTTGAAATTATGTATTTGTGTAAGGACTAATTTTTCACCAGTCCTGTTAAGAAGACATACTTAGTAGATAACAGAGATCCGAGTTTTTCCAACATTTCTCTAGTGCCCTGGTTGTAACAATACTATATTTCAAACCAAAAAACACGCCGCAAAATGTTAAAACGAACCAGGAAGACTTCGGGAGTGACTCATATATCTATTCAAATCGTTTTTAATCTTGCTTTGTACTGTAAAGTATAGTGTCGTCTTCTTAATCTTCAAACTAAGTTTGAATGGCGTTAAGAAATATGCCATATTCATTGACGTGGTTGGTGAAATAAGTTTCCCATTCAACTGATATTGTGGCACCAACTTCTAAAAAAACACACCTATAATTACATGTAAACAAAGAATCAGATACTAAAACAGTATTCTCTTGAGTAGTAAAATCATATCACACTGAGTGTTGTTTTATGAGAGGCATCGGATCGAGCCGGGGACCGAACCCTCAACCTGTTGACCGCTCACGCCAAAGGTTACGGGTTCGATCCCAAGCTCGATCCGATGCCTCTCATAAAACAACACTCAGTACTGGTTCTACCCAGAAAACGGACTCGAGAGCGGTTAATATAAGCTCTGAGCTAAAATAAATTAGTATAAAAAAAATCATGTCAGTGCAATTTAACTTAACATGCATTTGCTTTGCATCCACATCAACATCTACTGTTCTTCTAAACGTTTAGTGCCGGTACCGATTAGTTCAGTCGGTTACGCGTCTGGCTATCAATCCAGGGGTCGTGAGGTCCTCCGCCCGGCAACAGTCTCCGTGATGATTGATATATGACATTGTGTCTCATTATCATTCGTCTCACACCACTGATTCAAGTTGGATAGTTATCAGTTACTTGCGGAGATGGGGTGTGCTCGAATACTGGTTAATCCCAGGAAACAGTGGTTAGGTTAAATGATCGTCTGTTAGCTCTCGACGTCATAGAAATGACGCTAAATATTCAATAAATCAATCTAAACGTTTAGCACTTATTTCATATCAAACGCAGCTAGATATTGAACATGAACCTGCAGTTGATGTCTGCCTCATATATCCCGCCTTTTTAACCGCAGACGAAATGTACAAATGGCTTACGTTAGCATAAGTAACTGTACAAGTACATGTAACACTGGACAGATTGTCGTAAATAAAAAAAAGCGTCTCACAGCATGACGAAAAAGTTACTTGCATTACATCACATTTCAACAAAGTCATATTTGTAAAAAAATTGATACGAAATATAAAACATTTTTAGACTAAGTGGTGGAACTAGTGCCTGTATCGATCAATTGTATATCGCATTAATATAAAAATTTAATTTTAATAATAAAAGATATAAATCGACTTTTAATTTAATTTACAGCTCTTTAAAATTGTGCTTGCTACAGTTTAAAAGTACATAAACATACTTATACATGATATTTTCAAACTAAAGTCCCCCCCCCCCCACCCCCCACTTTTTTGTTATATTCAAATTAACTGTCCAAAGAAACTGTTTTGACGGGGCAAAATTGTAAAAGATTACAAGTGACAAAGTTAAATATCTCTATACATACCTCCATAATATCCATACGTATACTATCTTCCACACATCTGTAATAAATTCCACTACGTTTGATACTTGGACTTTTCTCTTTAGTGTCGTATCCTGAAGTTGCTTCTGCAAAGACGCCAAGTACACATATCAACGGAATCGATCTTACTTTTGATATATATTTAGATAAGTTTATTTTTGTTACAATATACATATGTGATGCTGTCTTTGTCAAGAAGTTACACACCTGGTGGCGATTACTTTCATTTACACTGTCTTATTTTATTATGTAAATACTTGAGGTACAACGAGGCTATCTGAACTGATATACCAGAATTCATCCTTCTATTGATGTTTTTTTCTACTGTTCTTTCCAAATTGGCAATGTCTGTTTTAACCCCTTTGAATTAGTGTATAACCTTGAATATAATAATACATGTAAGCCTATGCATTTGACTAAGGATTATCTACCACATGAAGTAGAATACGAAGATTGCATGTTTTACAGCTGTATACTGGACACATTGTATCTATATCAATACGACATTCAATACATTTTGAAAATGGATTGATGTTATGGTTTCTACGCAGTCACTTCGATTAAAAACTTATTTTTAAATAAAGCGCTTGAACAACTGTTGACCATTTTTTTCTTTCTCGTTCAACTTAAAAGTTAAACATCTTTGCGTTTTACAAATACAGTCAGATGCAATTCACCACGTTTATTGTAAACACTTATAAACGAATATGTTTATTTGTACAAAAAGATTTAATTGTACTTTCCAAAGCATATGAAAGCCTGGACTTTTGTCATATTTACTTTGATGCTTGTTGTTCATACCTAATAGATATAGTGTAGCGTTACATCTGGAATATGACAAAAGTCCATGAACTTTTGAGACACCCTTCGTAGAGAGGATAAGCTTTTCTAACTGCTTCATGCTTTCAATTTTCTTCGGAAATTCAAAGAGAAAGAAGGGGAAGAAAATGCATTAAGGGCACAAAACCGTAAATACTTTCTAGAGCCTGTTAGTATGCCAATCTCATGACTTTTATGGCACATAGTTTCATACCAATTACCTGAAATATACAACGGTTAAAGACAGTGAACCTGTGATGTAAAACAAAAGATCAACGATAACTATGACATACGCAGGCGACAAAACATGACCCGGTCAAGGTCGTCTGCATCTAACATTGCTTTGTTTACATAATGACGTCCACCAGGCTAATATACATGCTATGGTAACAGTTCTGATGCTCCAGAAGATTAACAATACAAAACCATTATTAGATATTGTGTACCATGTGACCCAACTTATCCATATCTGCTGGGCTCATGGTCTAGTACCAGTGCAGCAGACCGTGAATCAGAATGACGTGGGTGTGATGCCTAGCCAAAACATTTGTGGTGCCCTTGGGCATGACAGTTAATTCTCATACTCTATGTAATGCTTATTACAGGGAAAAAACGAGCGAGAGGTGTTCAAATACTTTCTATTACAATTGATGAAACAAAATAAATTTGAAACCAAAACTAACTTAATTCTGTTTACAATTCCTCGCCCAGTGTCATCCCTAGAGTCATGGACGCGTAGCGGGTGACGGGGGTTATCATTCAATAGAACAAAACTCATCTGCAACGTCATCTTCACTTTGATGGTCTCACAAAAGCTTGTAAACAATTTCATTACGATATTGTACGTAAGATTTTCAACCCACGTAAAATACTCTTAGATTTCTGTTGAGCCGGTGTAACATTAAATTTTGACCCCGTTGAAAAATGAACCCAAGGATCATTTTTCAATGTTGAAAATGGACCCGGGTCACATTTCAACATTAAATTCTGATCAAAACAGTCGTTGAAAACTGATCAGTGCTAAACTTTGATCAGACATGGGGTCATTTTTTTAAAGGTTTGTTAAATATATGCAAAACATCACATTACTGATGTCGCATGTTATAACAATTGAACATAAGATATGGTTAGCTTTTCAATCGGCATTAAATACACAACATCCATCTATTATCCATGTATAACACATGACACAAAATGCCAAATACTATTTTGATTTCAATTAATAAAAGTTTCTTTTAAAAGGAACGGCTTGCGTAATTACGTAATTATCGTAATTATCAGTATTTTGCAGGTAAACGACACTTTATTTGGTGTAAGAGCACTTCAATTGTTGGAGAGAGGCAACCTGAGGGAAGTGTGTATGGGAAGGGCGTCCCTCTCCCGCTGGTAGCGGTAATTCTACTTCCGCTATTTTGATACGGGGAACCGCTCCGAAACTTGAATGTTTAATATCTTAAACACTAACTGCCGAATTCTACTCATGTCTTAGAAAATATGGTTGTTTTCTATACCAAGATTTTCTTTTTTACTTTTAAGCATTACTATTTAAACATGCGCACGCGCACGCACGCACGCACTTATTTAAAAGCGAATCTCGAACGAGTATCAAACCCAGTACACCGCGAGTCAAGACATAAAGGATCAAATCATACATTCTAGTGAGTTTTACGGGGGAGGGGTATGATAAGTATTAACTGCATTTTTTTTTATATTTTAAAACGCTTTTATTAAGGAAACACACACACAGACACACAATAAACTTAAGATTAAACATAAGATGTATTAAAAAGTGAATTCTAATCGAATTTCACTCCCATTACTACGAACAGAGACGTAGAGGAGAGTGTCCCCCAAAACTCATTCAATTTTGGGTAGGTGGTGTGTGTATACCAGTGCCCGCCTAGCTTGGTCAAAGTAAACCTGCAGGTCTAGAAATTTTGATGGTGGCTCTGACGTACTCTGTTATATTTGTTTTAATGTTAATGACCAACGGTGCATTATCAGGGGCTTTGTGTGTATTTTTCTATGTAAAACATATATCACTTACTTTTATTTTTCTGGGAAAAGTGCAGGCCTCAAGGTAAAATTTACAAATTGATTGAGTGTAATGGGTTTAATGCCACTTCAACAGTTTCAGTTATATAATTGCGGTCAGTAATCCTAACGGTTTTACAGGAATTCTGTACCAGTAATAATCGGTCTTTGCAAGTAGTTGACAACTTTTCCACTTGAAACAGAGGCGGAGGACATTTTGTCACAAAAAACGAACCCGTCGGGAATCGAATCTGGGACCTCAGAATTGACAAGCATGTACGCTACCATTGTACTACCCGGGCAGGTTCACATTCACAGTTCAAAGTACAAGAAGGAAATAGGTACAATGCTATTTCATTTCCCCCGACTGTATAGCTGTGGAATGTTTTGGACTTCAGCAGCCAATTGTATAAACGTTGGTTTAATTTTAACTCTTGCTTATCTTATATTAAAAAAACTAATATTTAAATACCGGATATCATTTATATTAATGTGTTTAACCTTTGGTTAAAGATAACCCAGGCCTGATTAAATTATAATCAGCGTTTATATGAAACCCTTGAGAAGTCAATGTCACCTATAAATAAAAAAATGTGCATCCAGTCCTGAATTACTTTCTTCAGAAAATCGAGATTGGAATCTAAACTTTTAGTAATATGGCATTGCATCTGCAGTGCTTCATGTAGATTTTAAGGGTTAAATATCTAGTTTGTGGTGATCTTGACTTTAAACAAGAGGGTCAAGTTGGCCAAATGTCATTTAATTGATTATATAATGACCCATGGTTGTTACGATCGGTTGCTATGATTACAAATGGTTACTATAGCAATAAGTGATAATAACAAAAAAAAAATAATTTTCTAACTGGCATTGACAAAATCCATGCGAACCAATTAATTTAATCATATAGTTTAAACTTATTTATTTTATTTTGATTGTGAAACCAATTCTTACAACTTAGTCAAATCACGCTCGAGGTATTCCTGGTTAGAACCAATACTAAGCATATGCGGATAAAGCGTCTTGCTCAAGTACATCAACTGCTGTGACGGAGGACCGAACTCACGACCCTCCGATCATGGGTTAGGTGCACTACCACTGGACTATGCGCTCCACAGTTTGTTTGTGGTAAAATATATTTTATTTCTATTTATCATATAGAAATTCAGTTGGGCAACAAGGTCTTCCAACATTAATTTCGGCCTTCTCTGTGGGTCAGATGAGGGTTAAATATGAAAAATATACAAATTCAGAAAAGGGGGATAATTGTTGTCAAAATCACTATCAGGGGTATGGAACATAGCTTGGTGACTATATTTGATAACACGAGGGCGTTACTGTAGTTCCAAATCAATCGCATATGAGGTTACTGAGATACGTCCATGATATAAAGTTGCACGGAAAACTTTAACCAGTCGAATAATAGCCGTAAATTGCATTTCATTCAACCAAGAGTTGATTAACTTGATTCTTTGATAACCCTGAAGACTTGGTGAAGTTTCAAATCAATTAAGTAGGTGGTTACTGAGATATTTGCATGATAGTAGCTTGCATGCAAAATCAAAAGTAAGACGCCGATGCCCGGGTAACAAAGAGAGAGAGGCAGACGGAGATAGAGAGAGAGAGAGTGTTGAGGTAGGAATGCTTCACATCGCATTGTTAATTTGTGAAACAACAACCACACTAACGAAAGGCAATTCCAACAAACACCATTCCGATACCACACGTGTTATCACCAATGAAACAACGAATGTAAAGCATACCGACCAATTTAATATATATATATTGTATACTAACATGTTCCGGTTATAATTCACACTTTATATCCACGAGATCATCCAAATGTAAAATAGCAATGTTTAATGTTGAAATGTGGTTCTGCCGACTTGTCGGTCAGTTTCCAACTGTTGGTGATCAGATTTTAACGAGGGTCAAGATTTCAACTGTGTGAGGGTCATTAAATAACGGTCGGGGTCAGTTTTCAATGTTAAAAATGGATCACTCATCCCCATGGGTCATTTTTCAACGGGGTCAAAATTTAATGTTACACCGGCAAAATTGCGTTACATGGGATAAATAACGAACGATGCCCAATCTAATATCTCCTGAAAGTTGCGTTGCGGGGACTAAAAGCAAGTGTATTCGATAACTTTGCAGAAACCAGAGGAGATGGTATGATAAGACGGGGAAATGACGAGTAGCCAACACTTCCCTCTGTTTAAGGCTTAAGGGAGTAATTCGCCATCATTTAATTCCCAGTGCTATCGGTCGCCACACAATTAAAAATGAAGGTGTGACAGCTAACTGTAAAACAGTCAACCATTAAACATGTAGTATCGTGCCATTGGTGTTTATTAAATATACCATAGCCTATTTTGATAAACGTATTAATGTTTATTTTTCAAACTATTAAAAGGTATTAAAGTGACAATAAATAATGTTCCAACGTGACATTTACCCATGAAGCTTGTACATTACACCATTTAAACGTCAGGTAAGACTTTAAATATCGTAACATGTTTGTTATATTTGCAAATGAGAGGAGATTTAGAGAAGTCAAATTAAAAAAACGGCTTTAGCAATTTTATGATAATTGTATCCCTTTTTTGGTAATGAAGAGATTATGTGTAAAACGTAAGCTACAAAAACAATAAGTTGGGATATATAAACCCAATAAGTTATAGTTAGTGCACATCTTGATCCATCGTCGGATACCCTCGGGTGTCAATTTCATCACTCTTTACCATCACAGAATGGAGGGTACCGTGGATATTCGACAATGATCCTAATACGAATGAGGAAAATTAATTTCAAATTTATTTTTTTTTTGTATAATATATTTACTTTAAAAATCATGGCTTACAGACATGTAAGCGTTATAATTAGGAAATGTAAGCTTTTTTTAAGCTGGGCTATCCTTAAGATTGTGAAAACAGAATTATTGCACCATCATCCGTTGTAAAAAGAGAACTAGACGATGATAAAATTATATCAACAGATTATACTTAAATGATAGCATTTATGCCTCTGTGAAGAGGTTTCAGATTTTCGAAATGATTTTGAAGTATGACCACTCTAAACATATCTTTAACCGTGAAGTCGTTGACTACCGGTAGTTCAAATATGGGATTATGTAGAGCACTGTTAAGTTTAGCCGCAATTATGAAATGACATGTGTAAGGACCATTCAGCTGATAAGAAAAGTAGATTCTTCTTTTATAGAGAGTGAATCAATTGACAAAGCCAATCTTCCTTGGTGATAATGTAAGCTTGCACATATAGCCCATGATAGTATCTTCTTTCGGAAAATTACATTACATAGAATGCATGAGCCAAATGTTACTTAAACTATACGATATCGAAACTACGATGAGTGCATACGATTCAAGTAACTTCGGAGGATAATTTCATTAAGGCAAACAAGACGCGCAGCACAAGTTACTTCAAAAGATACATGTCAATTATAATAATTTTTCTAGTGCTAAGATAGAGTCCTCTGAGAAGCTGGCTAGAGAAGAATTAATGAAAGCAAACTATAATAACAGTAGTCTAGGAAGAAAAATGTTGAAAGTGATGAATGTAAAAGAGTTCCACGGTGAGACTGACGCCTCCCTCACCTAGTTCCAGGCAAGACAGGCAGTGCACGACCGATACTTCTTAAACTAAAAAACAAGAGGGAGAAGTCCACGATAATGAAGGTACGATCGGGTATGAAAACAGCAAGACAAGGTTTCGTTGACGATGTCACCAGACTGAATATAAGCCTCATATCCAGAATAAGTGACAACAACAGGATGGACTCCTCTTGGTACTTCAATAGATCTGTTTATGGCAAAACAACTTCCGATAGACTAAGATACAAGTTTGACCTGTATGATAATATTGACTCTGTGATATTAAAATAATTTTATCAACAACTTTGACATTGACAGTATAAACTGTGAAATTATAACACGTTTTTTGCTTTTTTCGCAATGGATTTCTTTTTTGCTTCATAATTATATTCTAGATAACAAATTACACCATGAACATTCAGAACTACTGGATTAATTACATACATTTATGTGTGTGTGTGTGTGTGTGTGTGTGTGTGTGTGTGTGTAAGTACAAGTGACATAGGACCATCTTACTGCAGAAACAGACAGTTTCATGAAAATAATTAGTTTCTGTAAATAACACCATTCTGGTGAATTAAACATTTATTTACTAATATGAATAGGATTATATTTCATATTAGTGCTTTTATAGTGAAAATTGCCAGTGTTGTTTTTTTTTTACTTTTTCTTTATTAAATAAATACTCTAAGTGGATACCAGAAAAACATGTGATAAGAAATCGATCATTGATTTAAAATTTTATTTTTTTCTAAATCATTATAAGTTATAAACAGTAAATAAACAGAAGAAAACCATTGACTTAAGTAACACCCAAAGATGTCAACTTCAGACAAATAGTAACATATATATAATTTAGTTTTTGCAGAACAAAGGAAACAACTAATGACAACATATTTTAAAACCCAAGATATTTATACCTTTAATTATCTGACACAAACTATCCATGATTCCAGATTTTAAGTTAAAAAAAACAAAACAACATGAGTAAATAAATATTTACCCATCTGGATCAATTATAGACATATTTAAAATGTGTCAAAAAGCTTTTTGTACAAATACTTTCATTTTGTATTGCATATTGATGATGCAATATAGTTGTTTCCACATCAACTTGTTTTCAAGTCTGATGTTATCCCCCCCCCACCCCCCTCACTTCCACACAGTATTTTTCTCTTTCTCTCTCTGGCATGAATGTGATTGTGATCTTTTCTCAATATATCAAGTGTCTTTTTAAATCCTATTTTTATGACTCTAAATAGTTATCATGAGTGAAATAAAGATAAAAGATTTGTTCGTATTAGGTGGAGAAGTGACTGTTATTTTAGCTCTTATAAATCTAATGCTAGAGGAGTAGCTATAATGATCAATACCAATTTTGATTATAAAGTTCACAAATCCATGTCTGACCCTAATGGCAACTACCTGATATTAGATATATCAGTAGATTCTAAAAGGTTCACTTTAGTTTCTTTATATGGGCCAAATACTGATGACCCGAAGTTTTATGAAAATATACAAAACGCATTTGAGGACTTTAGTAGTGAACATATTGTATGGTGCGGAGACTTTAATCTTGTTATCAATCAGGAGCTCGACTATCACAATTATAAATTTATCAATAATAAAAAAAATAGAGAAAAATTATTAGAAATTATACAGGAGAAATATTTGATAGACCATTTTAGAGAAACCCATCCTTCAATTAAAAGATACTCATGGAGGAGACGTCAACCATTCCATTAAGATGGACTAGATTTCTTTCTAATTTCTGAATATTTTTACATTGTATAGAAAGCTGTACTATAGAAAATAGCTATAGATCCGATCTTTCAGCTGTAAAACTTGTTTTATGTTTTAATACATTTGTAAATGGCAAACCCCGGTGGAAACATAACAATTCTCTACTCAAAGATTTGATATATTTAGAGACGATAAAAGAAAAAAATAAAGAGGTCAATCAACAATATGCTCTACCAGTTTATGACATAGATAATATTGAGACTATCCCAAACAATGAAATTCAGTTTACGGTTAATGACCAGCTGTTTCTAGAAACACTTATGATGGAAATAAGACGGAAATCTATTTCGTATTCAAGCTATGTAAAAAATTCAAGATAAAAAAGAGATAAAAAGTTTACAACAAATTACCGACCTTAAAAAAAATCTAAATTCAGAAAAAAATATTAGAATTAGAAACACTTCAGTGTCAATTAAAAAATAAAAAATTAAATGGAGCGGTTATTAGATCAAGGGCAACAAATATTACAGATGGGGAAAAGCCAACAAAATACCAATTGTGCTTTAGAATCACATAATTATTTAAACAAAATAATAACTTAATTGCAAAAACCTGATGGATCAGTCTTAACTGGTCAAAATGATATATTAAAAGAAACACAGAACTTTAATAAACCACTTTATAGCAGTAGAGATAACCAGTTAATAGATATTGATCTAAGTGAAACTTTAAAACATTCTAATATACCAAAGCTTGTAAATCTGAAATCAAATAAATTAGAAGGTCAACTTTCATATTCAGAATTGTCTGCCTCATTAAAAAATATGGTTTACAACCGCAGCCCAGGAAGTAGTGTAATTTTACAAGGTTTTTAGGGGGTAAATTGGACATTTTTTCCTTTGAGCTCTTAACCACAGCTATAAAATAGGAGAGTTATTTATAACATCGAGACAAGCTGTCGTAACTCTTATATCAAAATAAAATAAAAAAAGAAACTTTTTAAAAAACTATCGCCCAATAACCCTATTAAATACTTTGTACAAAATGGCTTCAGCCTCTGTAGCCAATAAAATGAAAACTGTACTATCTTACCTTATAAATAGTAATCAAACTGGATTTTTAACAGGTCGTTATATAGGTGAAAATACAAGATTATCATATGACATAATGCATTATTTAGAGGAAAATCATATACCAGGAATACTGCTTCTTGTTGACTCTGAAAAAGCATTTGATTCTTTATCTTGGTCATTTACACAAAAAGTGTTAAGGTTTTTAATTTTTGTCCTTCAATACAATCCAGGATCAATCTTTTATTATTAAAACTCAGAATCAGCAATCAATCAAGGAGGCAATCTATCGTCCTTCATCAACATTGAACGCGGTTGTAGGCAAGGTGATCCCCTGTCCCCCTATATATTTATACTCTGTGCGGAAATATTAGCTATTAGAATCAGAAATAGTAAAAATATTAAAGGGATTAAAATAGATAATACGGAATACAAACTAAAACAATTTGCAGATGATACAACTTCCTTTTTAGATGGGTCTGAAACATCACTAAATGAAACACTGAGTGAGCTGGATTTTTTTGCAAACATTTTAGGATTACAAGTACATTTTGAAAAAACACAAGCTGTTTGATTAGGGGCAAATAAGTATATCACTCAAACAATAAAAACAAAATGGAAATTAACCTGGGGAAAAACTAGATTTAAATTGCTAGGGATTAACTTTGACACAGATCTATTAAAAATGAATGATTTAAATTACCAGGATAACATAATTGCTATGAAAATAATATAATGGGTTGGCAACGTAGGTACTTGACTCTTATTGGTAAAATTACAGTTATTAAGTCTCTACTATTACCTGCCTTTAATCACCTCTTATTATCATTACCAAATCCAATGGATAAAGTTATAAAGAAATTAGCGACATTTGTAACAATTTCGTTTGGCACGGAAAACCCAGAATCAAACATACTGTATTGTGTAAAGATTATGTAGATGGTTGTCTGAAAATGACTAATATGTTTGCATATATAACAGCATTAAAAGCAACATGGCTTAGGAGACTTATTTTAGAAAAAACAATTATGCTAGCCTAGCTAAAAACATTTTAAATTTAACAAAAGTTTCTGTCTGTAGAAGTATGTATGTAAAAGAAATCTTATCAAGTATAACAAACACTTTTTGGACAGATGTTTTAAAATCACACATTGAATTTGAAAGGCTCATCAACTTATTAACGATTAAACCATCTTATCAGCACCAATATTTTACAATGAAGATATAAAAATAGGAAACCAAGCTTATTTTGTAAAAAACTGGTATGAAAAGGGAATACATTTGATCAACGACATTACAAAAGATGACGGACATTTATATTCTATTCAAGAATTGAAATCTATATACAGTATTAATATAAACTTTCTACAATACCACAGTATCATTACTGCAATTCAAAATTTAAAAAAAAAATAATAATAAAAGCAAATAATAAGCTTCAAAGTCCGATTATACCTAACCCTGTCATAATATACATGAACAAGAAAAAGGTATTCAAGATATATATTTTATATTTAATCATAACAATGATATTTCTGGTGGAAAAACATCATGGAATAAAACATATAATTTTAACGAAGCAATTTGGAAAACAGTGTTTTCATGGCCATATTTGATAACAAAAGATACAACATTACAGTGGTTTCAATCACGGATCCATCATAATATACTGGCAACAAACAATTTTCTACATAAGATAAAACTACTGGATAGCCCACTGTGTTCATTTTGCTCATCTACCACCGAGACAATCTAACATTTATTGTGGGAATGTAAAGAAACCCAAAAAATATTACACATTTTGCAAGACAGGATGTCCATAAAAATATCCTATTTCGATTAGAACAAAAACCTTTTTTTTTTTAATGTATGATAAGAATATAAATAAAATAATCTAGCTCATTCAGTTAGAGACAAAATATTACATATACTATTGTAGATGCTCAAAACTTATTTAAATTTTAAAACACTCCAGCTCAGACTTCAACTTTTATATAAAACATACACAGAAATAACTATCACTGAAAACAAATACAATATATTTTTGAAAACTTGGGAATTGTTTCATGACATATATAAAGACACTTTTGATGTACATGCTTGTTTGAAAACAAAAGCTTCAAGCCAGAGAACCCCCTCCCATATACCCCCCCCCCCCCCCTTTTCAGTTATCTCCCAGATACATTATCGTATAAAGGATAGTAATTACAATATAATATTTACTAGGTTTAACTACCAGTTTAAACAGTACATGAAAGCAATGTGTGAATATTGAATGAAAGTGAGAACATATACAATTTCAATCGTTACTATTTCTCTTTTATATGTGCACTTATTATAAGCTGTATGAGGGGATGTTCCTCCTTGACCCCTCATACAGCATGAGACGTGGAGAATAAATGGGACTCCACTTTGGAGTCTGAAACTGAAAAAAAAACAAAAACAAAAGAACAACAACATATTAGTCACTGACTATGCAAATATTCAACAAATACACAGCATACATGCGGAAACCTAATTTCGTTTCTAAATTTAAAAAGGCCATAACTCTTGTAAATTATTGAAAGTTACCATGGTTTTGTAAATTCGTCGTCATATATGACGAAAGACGTGACTATTATGCAGCTTTCAGCAGTTTTTATCGATAAGGATATCTCAATCTGTATAAATATCAAGATTCAAAAAGATAAAAAGGCAGTCTCTTCTATGGCCTCACATAAAGCTAACGGGGTTAAATACGGTATGATGTGCTAAAGGGAAGAAATTTGTCCCCAAAAATTTTGAAGACAGGTGGCATAAATTAACGGTATATTGTTTTTAGGAGCAAGAAAACGTGAAATTATAGCCTAAGGATACATATATATTTGTTTAGTATTTATGTTACTGTATACGGTATTTCACCGGATAACAACGTTTTAAAAAACTCATTATGTGGAAAAATATGCTTTGGTGTTTGAAGTGCCTTGCCTACATATGTACATCATATATTTCGGATTGTAATACGAGATTAATATAACCTTATCGATCTGCAAATTTGTGAGTGAACCACATTTTACAATTGTCATGTGTACCTTTAAAACCACGTGTTACTATAATGTTCTTGTATGAGCACGAAAGTCGGGAGAATGGAATAGGTTTAATTACAAAGTGACAGTTAAACAAATCAGAGAAAGCGAAACAATAAAAGGAAGATATTTATGACTTTTGAACAACTTTTTCTTAAAAGAAAATTTATTAGGAAAAAAAGGATTAATGCGTAAATAAAATGAATATGGACCACAGATTTGTATTTATAAAGATAATTTGTTTCAGTATAAGAAAGTTGTGTTTTACTTTAGTATGGTTTTAGATTTAACTGAAAAGAATGATTCAAGTTTCATAAATTGTACAGATGATTATGATAATCTCTGAAACAATCGGTTACCAATTACGGTATTCCTACCCACACGTCGTTTAAGTTTAGATTTATTGTCTTGTAACATTGGCATATTTAAATGACTTATACTATTTTTATCTTGTGATTCAAACATGAAACACTTGTGACTCGCATTGTATGTTTTAAAAATGTCCTTAAACCTATAATAATAGTCAATAAATTACTCATTTGTCTATTCACAGGTCGAGTCTTCCTTGTTCGTAATCATATAAAACTTGAAGATAAGAGATAAGTAGAGCCCTACTGCACGATTCTCATACAACGTTCATTGTTCCATAAATCATGAAACTGAATACTCTAGCCCAGATCTAAATTCGTATACCGGCTCGTATAATACCCTGGGTAGTAAGTCTGCAATTTGTCATCATTCAGATAGCAGCGGTATGCTTATAATACCACGTATGTCTATAATAGCACTTCAATAATAATAAAAAAATACTTGAAAATGTCGTTGTTGTGTTTGAATTGTTTTTTAATGCGTTTATTGCATTTATTTATTGCTTACATAATTTTAAAGCCAGACGTTAAGCAGTATATCTGTTAAGACTCTGAGAAAGAATGGCACTTACGACCGAATCTGATCTTACAATGCAGAACGAGTAAAAACAGAGACATTCCACTGTAAGTTCGTTTGGCATGCGTATTCTTAAGGAACGTCTTAAATATTAGGTAGATTGCACTCGATTTGCTTTAAATGTAATACGAATTTCTTTATGTGGCTTATAAGACATGAACTGGGAAGAAATTCTAGTCGTCTAATTGAAATTGTGTTCGGCCACGAGTAGTGGCTATGTCAACCCACTTCAAGCGTGAATGTTAACGTTATTTGACTGAAATCGTCGCATTATACATTTATATTTTAATAGATAAATTATCATGTAATAACTAAATTTCATTAACAAAACATGGAATAAATATAATACATTTAATACAGATAACGCTAGAAAGGGATACTTTATGTTTGCGTTTTACAATGACTACGAATAGTATCATGTGTAACATGAACCACCTATACCCACCATATATATTGTGACTTTTTGAAAATAATATTACTTATCTCTGTATAATATAACAGGAAGTTAAATAATTATGTACATGCAGTTGATGAATGACCTATCTATATTGAGTATTAACTATATTAATCGATTATTTGAAGCACACCCATATTCTGAAATAAATCTTAATTTTTATGAGTTATATGTTAGAAGTCAACGTGGGAAAACCTTTAAACAGTGATTTTCGTGTGAACATGAGTGACGGCAAGAATAGGATCACTGTGGTTCATGCATGTCGTAGGAATCGACAATACGTTAGACTCAGTTTAACTGAAACAACATGGTGCGCCGGCGCCGCAAGATTAAATAACTATATGTGACTGCTCACTGTTTAACAATGTGTCATGGCGTTTTAATGTAATACGCCTTATCAAACACAACGTTATTTATGGAATTCAGTTCTATTGATGTTGGAAAACTACAGAATGGATCGTAGATTATCTTAAGACGACATCTTGGTATAGTTGGTCAAAAGGGATTTATTGAAACATTGAAACAGGCGTGTATATATAACACGTAGAGTAGTGCTCCCGCGAAACATGTTGCGATATGATTTTGTTTATAGATCCGGTATAGCCGATGTATTCGCATAAAGTGAGTTGACTGACAAAATGCTGAATGCATGATTTCAAATTGTACATGTTACTTCAATATTTATATGAGTATGTCACAAACTTGTAAACGGTTGTTAATCCAGTAAACAATACATTTATATCAGGTATGAATAGGGTACTTAATAACCAATATAATATTTTATCAAAATGGCATATAATTTACCAATATAAAATATTAAATCTAAATGGTAAATCGTTAGAAACAGATGCAATAATATTATATCATCGCCTTACTTGTATGTAATATATCACACTTATGCCTCGACCGAAAACTCCCGCATTTATATTTACATTTTTGACATTATTTTAACTTTAATTCTATCAAATTGTATTGATATGATTTGCCTCATTTAACTTTATTTCATTCCTCATGTTAGCTTTTAAATTATAGTTATCATTAAAAGATTTAAAGCTGGTGCAAAGAAAATCCATTATCAATATAAATACAAGGTATGTGAATCCGGTGTAACATTAAATTTTGACCCCAAGGGTCATTTTTCAATGTTGAAAATTGATCCGGGTCACATTTTAACATTAAATTCTTATCAAAACAGTCGTTGAAAACTGATCAGTGTTAAATTTTGATCAGACATCGGGTCTTTTTTTAACGGTTTGTTAAATATAAGCAAAACATCACATGACTGATGTCGAATGTTGAAACGATTAAAAATAAGCATGGTCAGCTTTCCAATCGACATTAAATACCCAACACCCATCTATTTTCCATGTATAAAACACAAAAATGCCAGATACTGTTATAACTTCAATTACTAAAATTTCCTTTTAAAAGAACGGCTTGCTTTTTCGAGTAACTTAGCATAATTATAAATATTTTGTAGGTAAACGATACTTTAATGAGCGTAAGAATTACTGAGGAGAGGTTAACTGGGGTAGTGTATGTGAAGGGTGTCTCTCTCCCGCTGGTGGCGGTAGTTTTACTTATTCCCAGTATTGGGATACGAGGAATCGCTCCGAAACTTGAATGTTTGATATCTTAGACATTTAACAGCTGAATTCTACTCATTTCTTAGAAAATATGGTAGTTATCTACGCCAATGTTTTTTTTTACTTTTAAGCGTTATTGTTTAAACACACAACCACTTAGATATATTTAAAAGCGAATCTCTAACGCGTATCAAACCCAGTTCACTGCGAGTCAAGACGTAAAGGATCTTATCATGCATTCTAGTGAGTTTTATGGGGGAGGGGTATGATTATTATTTACTCCAATAGCTGTTTTACATTAAAACGCTATTATTAAGGAAACACACACGCAGACACACAATAAACTTAAGACTAAACTATAGATATATTAAAACGTAAATCTTAATAGAGTTTCACTCCCGGTTTCTTAAACACGATGTTTGATTCTACAAATATATTACAAAACATTATGAGAAATTCAGCTGTGTTGTAAAAATTTTAAACGGACCTGTACATTTCTCTAATAAATCATTTGTATTTTTTATAATAGTTTTTGCCTCATGGCTATCAACTGAGCAAGGGGATCCGCATACCATTTTCAAGATAAAAATGTGCATGTTAATGGAGTTTCATTTTAATATATAAATACATCAATCCAAACATTTTTAGTATCTTCGTCAAAATAACAAAAGAAAAAGATTATTTTTGATTTACCGCTAGAAAAATTGTTAAAGTTTGGTTGCGGAAACAATCAATTTTAGCACTTTTGACTAATTATAGGGCCATTACTCTAAAGATAAAGGTCAGAATCTTGGCCTAGATTTGATAGATATTCACACTTTGTGTAAGTTTGCTTCAGTTCTGATAAAGAATACTTTAGTTATTGAGCGGAAACAGGCAATTTTAACATTTTTGACTAATTAAAGGGCCATAACTCTAAAGATAATAGTCCTTATTGAATGGTTATCGAACTTGGCTCAGATGTTATAGAGATGCTTGAGTTCTGATAAATAATACTCTAGTTATTGAGCGGAATTGGTATATTTTAGCATTTTTGACTAATTAAAGTGTCATAGCTCTGAAGATAATGGTCCGTATTGGTTATCAAACTTGGCCTAGATGTTATACAGATGCACACTTTGTGTAAGTTTGGATCAGTTCTAATAAAGATTACTCTAGTTACTGAGAGGAAACCAATGCCACGCAGGTGTGGTACTACCCAAAAATGTGTCTTAACCCATTACTCCATAAGCATTTTCTTCCAAATTGAAAGCTTTATTACACCATATATCAGCAATGGGTGAATTATGTTTATATTTACTGACAGAGTGGCAAACAGTGTAGGACGTGTTCAGATTGCTTGTTACCAGAAATCTGAACTCTGTCTGCACTACTGTAATTGGTGCTAGGAAAACGTGTATCTACGGTGTAGAGAGTTAATAGTGAGATGGACAATGAAAGCAAATAAAAATGAAATGTGTTTGAATGTGTTAACACAAAGTGATTTTAAATGCCATTTACGTCTGAAAACGGATGAAACATTATGAACATTAGCATCAAAAGCAAACAAGATTTTGATTTGTAGTCATGGGCAGGAAGGTAAGTGTGATGTAGACAATTATGTAGAAAGATGATTTATAAATAAAACGAACAATCACATGTATGGTTGAATTCCTTGTTGTGTTTAAGCCGATGACATTTTGCCACTCTGAGGTGACACAATGGTCAATTGAAACGAACTGACCTATAGCAAGGTCACGAGAGCTAAGCTCTCGCCAAACTGTCAGTGGAATGGTTTCCCCATCTTCTGACAAAGTAATTGTACGTATATTGGTATTGATGCTAGAGGATGCTAGAATTTCTTCACGTGGACATTTTTGTACAGATATGTTTAGTGAGATTGAAATGTTACTGATTAAGTGCTATGAAATAAGTGGTACCTGGCTTTTATATGAGATAGCTGATATATTGATACAAGTTACCAAAAATTAAAGGCATTTATTTGTAAAATAAATATATAACAAGACATTCAGAGAATAGCTTTAACATCAGTGTTTCGGCTCTGTTACAACTTATAGAACAGTATCCAATAAATCTGTAACATGTAACATCAGAAAAACAAAATAGGCATACCTCATCAACAAAACCATCTTTAATATCAGCTAAATATTGGTTATGTTTTTCTTACTCATTCATAAATATTCACAAATTTTTCTAAAGCAGTTAGCTATGTAAAGGTATGTATGATAAGAGACAAAAAGTAATGGGATTTAAGGGAATTGTCATGATTGAAGCCTTATGACACAAGTCAATTATTTATATGTTGAAGTGGAGATCAAGTTGTCCAAAGTTTCCAATGTTGGCCAGTAAAAACTTCTTAGTTTAACAATGAAAAACAATGCATACTGTAGCTTAACGTGAGGGAATTCGATATACTTCCACCCCAATATTACGGGGAAAGAGTGATTGTATGTTTCTTTGCTAAATTGTCATTTGTGAAAATGACATATAATTTAACTATTGTTCACTTATTTATGGTTAATGAACTTTTTTCAAACATAAGTATGTATTTTAAGAACAGATACATAATTTTATACATGAAAGTTGCAAAACTGAAATATATTTTTGAATTAGCTTTTGTCGACACCTGAAATGTGAACTGGTCATATTGTCTGTAAGAGTGAATCTGGAATGAAAAGTGAAAGCAATTGCAATAAATTGTTGAAACCGAATATAGTTTTTTAATTGCTTACCTTTACTACCTGTCCTTTTACAGACATCACAGTTTTACTGGTGAGGTTTTAGCTTCGCCAAGTGTCTTCCCTAGGGAAATTGGCAATATTAGGCGTCTTGCTTGTTACTTTGTATCCCTCTGGACTGCAACTGCTGGTGCCGTGTACATTCTTGACGAAGATGAAAGAAGGATTTTCTGTTTTTGTTTTAGGATAAAGTTCCTTATCATTAAATATTTTCCTTCAGTAATCAGGTGATGTCTCGATGAATCACTGAATATTGCCAGCATGGCACAGCTCTAGTCTGCAACACTAAAATTCGGAATGCTTCCGTCTTCCCTTGCATTGGAGTACTTGGCTGTATGGTCCAATTTGATGACCTTGACTGTAAGGTGGCCAACTTGGTATAGAACAGCCTTTGCTGATGACGTAAACGATGCCAAAGGTTTCCGTGACATCCTGGAAGAAAATTAGAAATGCAGATCTGTCGAAGTTGTGAATATGTTTCCTCAAACTGCAAATAAGGGATACATTGTAATACAGTGTGTTTTTCTATCTCTTATCAAAGCCCAAATTGTATTTTACAAAGATTATTAGTACAGTGACCTTGACCGGTAGATCAAAATTTCATGAAAATGAAGTTATAAGGTGACAAACTCTTTTTGCTACAGTATTGTAAATCAACATGTTAATGTCAAAACTACATGCTAGGTGATGGAGGGATGCAGATTGTATTGAAGCAAGTGAAAATGATAGTGTGACAAACTGAATAACATTTATACCTTAACACCTAAAGTGTCAGCAATTTAAACAAAATAATTGATATACCGATAAAGAAGAATAATGAAGCATTCATCCCATACATATTGCTGCTGTAAGTTGCAATATAACAGTTTAAGAAAGTGGATGGAGTGGCGTTGAGTGCTTTCAACTATAAGTTTTATATTAATTGATGTGTGCATGATTGGAAAATAAATAGTACAGTCATGTTAAACAATTGCAACAATTGGTTTATTGTCAGAATAGTAAGACTCCAATGTAGAGCAAGTGAAAGCCTGAGATATGTTTTTAATGTAAAGGTCGTCTAAACAAGAGCTATAGTCAGTTGTAACTTTCAACATAGCTTGGTGCATGCCATGTGTTTTGAGGACATTGCTAAGAGCAGGCTGACAATTGTAGTCAATGTTTGTATTCCCCATGACAATGATGGGGAGTTCAGTTTCTAAGAGCAGCAGTAAATCTTGTAAATAGTTTACTAAGTTTGAAAGAGTTGCTGTTTGTGGACTACAATACAAGAACACAAGCTGAAAATATGTATTTCTGTATAGATACCTGACAATGGCTGTATTTATTCCTCGAATAATGCTACTTTGTATGTCATGCAATTCGATCCTTGAAAATATAACAGTTCCTTTGAAATGCCTTATGTTACAGGGAGCTGTATTATCAAATCAATAAGCGACAGAACCTGGTATTTGATAATCTTCCGGGTGATCTGTTTGCATTAATCGACTCTCTGTAATGGCAATAACATTTGTCTGCAACATGTTCGTATCAGCTAACAAATACTTCATATGCTTATGTAGCGATATGCTGTTGTGATATATGATTTTAAGCTCAGAGGAATGGTTAGCTAGCAATGGAATGCAAGGGAAGAGAGTTGCTTCTGCTCGCAAACGTGCCATCTCTGTACATACAGATAATGAAACTGAGATTTTATTCTCATTCAAATGGAGAATGTGAACACCGTGTATATTCTGAACTCTACTCAAACCAACATAGTGCATATGGTCTTGTTTTCTTTTCCCAAAATGCAAAACTGCTATTGCCATGGTACTGCCCTGCGACTTATGTATCGTTTTCGCTGCTGCTAGTCTCAAAGGGAATTGCCGTTTTTAACAGTAAACTTGCGTGTTTTCACAAAGATAGGTGTCCATGCACGAGAAATACTGTTATTGTATAAATGCAAATACTTCATCTGGTAATATGTCCAATGTTACTGTCTTTGAAAGACACCAACACAATGCTGCACCTTTTAGATTCAAAAACTCTGAAATCAAGTTTTTCGATAACACATGGTGCTCCATTTGTTAACCCATCCTGAACATCATCATTGACACACACCTCAGCAGGCAAATTTTCAGCCAAATGCAGTTCCTGAAATAGTCCCATAGTTTTAGCAGGATCAGTTGGAATTTGACTTTTGACATTTGCTGCAATGTTGTTTCTGATAAATCTCCAGACAGGGAATCTATGTTTTGAACAACACAATTAAAGTCTTTTTCAACTGCATTGAAGGCAGTGTCATTGTAAGAATTAACCTCAGCATTTGTGGTGTACAAGTGTGTTATGCCTGTCAATGAATCACTTTGCACTGGAGTTACACGCATTCTAAAAGTTTCCATATCATTCATAGTAGGATTTCCCTCACGCAGCCTGTTTAGCAATTCAGCAAAGCGCCTGTTATCTTTCTGAGGCATGATTTAAGTGAGTTCAAACAATTGAAAGTAATCTTTCCATAAACTGCTTGCTAATGAACAATATCCTTCTGTCAGGTCATCAAAAATCCAACCATCGAGAACAGGCTTTAATTGGAAAAGGTCCCCAATAGCAACAATCAATACTCACTCCTTCAAAGGATCGAGAAGATGCGAATATTTCTTGTAAACGTAGGTTAATGTAATTAAACATTCAGTTCCCAACCATGGAAATTTCATCAATAAACACAATTTTCAAGCTGGGAAATTTTACTCGCATTACATCCAATTGTTGAGCATCTAATGGTTTGTACTTAAAACTTTGATTTGCAGGAATATTAAATAAAGAGTGAATGGCGCTACCACCAATATTGTGAGCAGCTTTACCTGTAGGTGCACAAAGAACAACCCGTATATTGTCAGGATATTTGTTTTGAGAAGAAACGGGTAACAGCCTGGTGCAAAGCAGTTGTGAGAACACCTTTTCCTACACCAGCACCACCACTAAGGAAACAATGTATGGGAGTGTCTGCGGTTTTCGAGGTATGCAGGACATGATAGTAGAAACGAAGATGGCCATGATTTAAAGACCTTGCCAAGTTCATATAATTGTCAAGTGACATGGTCTTGGTAACGTTGTCTGATGAACTCAATTGTATTTTGGCTATACCTAGATCAAGAGCAAGGTCATAGACGTGCTCAGTCTGAGCAGGGTCAAAACATCCAAACATCTCAATTGATTCACAATGGTCTTGACTATCCTCTGCCTCTGTATGTTGAATTTGTAGTGAAACAATATTAGTCCCTTTCTGTATTAGATCATTATCTTCAATAACTTATATTTCCTCTCCATTAACTTCATAACTTAGTTCGTTTGCTGCCAACGTCTCTGCATGAATTGCATAGCTTTCTTCGAAAGTCAAACAGGTTCCAATCAAGTCTTTTAATTCATCTCGCCATGGCAGGAATAACATCAGCTGCTCACGGAAGTAATTTTCTGGATCAGCATCTTTGTTATACCGGAGATACCTAATTATCTTTTCAGTCCTCCTCCTCCTAATCACGATACCACCTTTAATTGTAAATTCCATCTCAAATAGGTATTCTGTTGCTTCTCCTCTAGCAAGCAGTTGCTGCGCTGAATTGTCCCTCGAATCAGCTGTAAGAAAATTATCGAGGGTATCCTCATCCACATCATTTTCTAACTCTGGCAGAGTAAACAGAAACAGATGTTAGATTTTTCTCTCTTCAGGGCAAAATTATAGAAAACTTTGACATGAAATCTGCTAAACAAATACAGTTCAATTCCATGGGTCTTCTTTGATATCGCTTGATGTTATTGTCGGACTCATACCTCAACATGTGTTAAGAAATTTGTTCCCAAAAAACTTGCTGCTTCAAATCTGAATGCCCTCTACTGGCTTCTTTTGAAGCTTCATATAATAGATTAGACATTCCTCTTTGTTCTTTGGATATATAGAAGACAATGTAAGCAGAACAAGCATATCCATCAACTATGAACTGGACAACAAAACTGGACTGGACGTTTCCAAAATTTTGTCATAATTGGATGGTGCTTCCTTCTTAAGATTTTCATCATCGTTGGGAAACAATACTTTTGTTTCTGATATTGGTGGTAAAGGAAATCCAAAACGACAAATAGGTTTTCCCCTTTTCCGATATGTACGGGCATGTCTGTGTGTTTGGTAATTTACTAAGACTAGAATGTCAGCGTTTCTTGCGCATGTTGAGTGAAAATGTATGAAATTTTCCAAAACTGTCTCAGAGCTGCGGCCATATTTTGTTGCATCCTCGACCGACACTAACATATGAATGTGTGGTGATCCTCTTTGCTGAAATACTACTCTATTCACTTTCCCTAATGGTGCTATTTCACCTTTCAAAAGTTGATGAATATGTTTAATCTGTTGTCGAAGTAGCGTGCACATGTGACAGGATCTGCCTTAATCAGTTCACATTTCTCCACCCAGGTAAGGGAACTGATCTCTGCATCTGAGTAGTTTTTTCTCTTCACAAGTTTGCCCAAAATTTGTAACTAGTAAATCCATCTAGTTTCTGCAGCGGACATGGAACAAAACCATGTTGGTATACCTAATTGTCTTATCATAGCAAACACATCTTTCTTTGCATTCTCCCAGTAGGCAGGAACTCCTCTCAAGGTGCGCAAGACTCTATAGCCTTCATTTAATCTAACAATAGAATCAAAGGATTAAGTTATTAATGACTTCACCAATTGTAGCTTTTTTCTCATTATTGATGCATTTCCTCATTGTTAAACCCACTTTATCCTGAAGTTGCTTTATTTGCAAATACTTTAATTTAAAGAATATGTTTGGAATACAATATGCTGCTCTTCGATCAACACTTCTCATTTCCCATCTTGAAATATCACTGTAATAAACCGGTATTTTTCTGTTCTTATAACAAGGCCGTTCTTGTCCACAATGTATGGTTGGAAATGAAAGGATCTCTGCATTGGTGTCTTGATAAAGACCTAAAAGCAGCTGATTTTCACCTGGAGCAAAGGAAAAAAGTGCTAAGCTGCGGACATCAGTTGGATGTACAAGGGTGTCTGTATTGCCTGCGAGACGGTCTTCAAAACAATTGACCCCATTCCAACCATCTGATTCATCACCAGTATTGTCTGTGTTTTGACCCAATGAACAGCTCTCAACAGCCACCTCAGTTGATTCCGATATGTTCACATACAGATATTACACTATTTTTTTCAAAAATTCTCATCATTCTAATAGTTTATCATAGGTTCTCATTTGCATATTCAATTTATTTGGTTCTTGTTCTCATTTGCATATATTCATTTGGTTCGTATAGCTCATGTTCTCATTCGCATTAAAGTTCATGTTCTCATTGGCATAGCGCTATTTTTCTCAAACATTCTCATCATTCTAATAGTTTCTCATAGGTTCTCATTTGCATATTCAATTTCATTTTGTTCTTGTTCTCATTTGCATATATTCATTTGGTTCACATAGATCATGTTCTCATTCGCATAAAAGTTCATGTTCTCATATGCATCAAATAAGTAAGTCACTTGGTTCACATAGTTTTGTAACACATAACCATTAAATAGTTTTATTTTAGTAGGAACTATTGACAGATATCTTTATGGTTATTAGGAATTTGAGTAAATACTTCTCACACAGGAAGTGGTCTTAACAAATATGTGTTTAAATGATCATAGAAATATATTTATCTATATATAAAGGTAAATATCCAATAAGTTAAATACCATTACGTGTAATGTTAACTTATGCTAGCATGCTTACCTTTCTATGTGACTGTTCAATGTTGCTGTATGCCTTCTTGGCAAAAGAAGCTATGCGTCTTGATCAGAGCACAACCAACAGATTGTCTAACCTGTAAAAGAAAAGAAACACATGGAGAGACTGCAGTGTATAAGAATGAAAAGTATATTGTCATTGGTGCTAGACGATAAACAGAATCAGCTTTTCAGAACCAATCCAAAATAGTTTTATATAAGCAGGAACAATTGACAGTTATCTTAATGGTGAGTAATAATTTTAATACAACTGGAAAGTTGATTCTGTTTATCGTCTAGCACCAATGACAATTACCACTTGTGCAAGTTTGTTATCATTTCAAACAAGAAAATATCGGTGTAACCGATGGATGCTCCCCAAGTGAGTGTTTGACTGTACCGGCTACTTGGTTGAAAAATACCAAACTGCATAGCAGGAACAATATGTGGCTCTGCACTTCACAGAACTCATTCGCAAATCATTGAACCGGAACAAAATGACAATATACGCAGATCCTAGCTATTTTTACAAAATTAAAACCAGAGGCTGTAGCAAAACAGCGTCATGACGACAATCTGCACATCTCCACTTGGTAATGATGCTTCCTAGCAAGTTTCATAAAATTCCAACCAGACGTTGTATAAAAAAAGAGCGGACAAGAATTTGGTCACAGACAGAATGAAAAGGTCATAACTACGTGAAAAATCATCGAACCGGAACACAAACATAGCAAGTTTTATAAAATTCCAACCTGAGTTTGTTTAGAAATAGCGCGGACAATAATTTGATCAAAGACTCAATGAAAGGGCTATAACTCCGTGAAAAATCATCGAACCGGAACACAAAGACAATATGCACATCTGCACTTGGTAATGATGCATCCTAGCAAGTTTCATAAAATACCAACCAGAGGCTGTAGAGAAATAGCCCGGACAAGAACTTGGGGTCCCACGCACGGACAAAGCTGCTATATGCTTCCCCCCTTTGGGGGAGCATAATAAATCTGAAGAAGACATTCTATCAGAGCAAAATTGAACAAAAAGAATTACCTCTTCTACAATTAATGCTGTAGCTCATGACTTTTTTCCACCGTTTTAGTGAACATGCAACAAATAATCATGATTAAGATCGACATACTGCATTGTTCACAACTGTATCTGCGTATATGACACATTAAAAATTGGTGAATACGCATCCAATTTATATTATGTACGTATCAAATACTCATACGCAACACGTTTTACGCTAAAATAATTTCCTATACGCGTAATTTATTTACAGTAATTTTTACCGCTTATAATAGTAAACCAGTCTGTGTAATCATTTTACAGTTCCATTGACATAATTGATAAGAAAATGACAAATTTCTTCACCTTAATTAAGGCATTTCTATATAAGAAAATGGCAAATTTCTTCACCTTAATTAACGTTTGAACTTTTTTAAAAAGTATTTTAAAGTTATGAGCACATTTCTTATACAAAAATATGATCAATGAGCTATATGTGTGCATATAAACACGATCTCAAACGCTTTAGAATTGTAAAAAAGATGCCCAAGTTGTTAAGCGTGACAAACACGTTTTAAAATATTTTTAAATCGCCGAAGATTCACACTTAGCCTCGAACTAAAGTATGCAAGTGTGCGCATACGTCACTTCCGCTTCCCGTTTCCTGTTAAAAGTTGGCTTTCATTTTACACGAGGGAATGTATCTGATGAAAGAACGACAACAGCTCGGTCTAACTGTTTGGAACAATTTAATAGCCTGTGTTATATGTGTAATGGACGTGAAGCTCAGCCGACTGAAAGAGATCGTCGTGACATGACAGGTATGCAGTACGCTAGACACGAAAACGTGTAGATTTTTTTCTAATATTATTACGATTTTAATTAGTTACCTGTTTTCGATCACGTAGAATCGCCATTAGATAGATCAGTACAAAAGAATGTCGACACTCATTGCTTGTATAAAATGTTTAAATAATTATCTACCAAAAAATAACAAATACATGTATATTACCTTCGCTAGATCACGTTGTCAGACACAAAAATGGCGTAACCAGATTTCGATCACCTGACTTGATGAAATGTGTCAAATCAAAATGACATGAGGCTATAGAAGTGCATTATACATGAAATTAAAACACTGATGTAAAATATTTTTTAAATGTTTTGTAAACTTTATTCGTGCACCTTTACATACATATCCTCACATAACAAACCATTTCAACTATTAACTTGTTTTCATTCTACATTTAAACTGTGGTCCTGTAATGATTTTAAACACATTTTTTTACAAATTTCTATAAGAGGGTTACTCTTCCGTAACCGCTTTAATTTCTGACATGAGCAGTCATCATGTTTCGACACTTTTTGTCCTTGCATCAGTTTTAAGCAGACGTGGTTGATTGTAGTGATCGAAAACAGGTTACTGCACAATACAACTCACCTTTTTATTATCTTATTCGTAAACATTTCAATATCAACCTGGATAGAGACCAGTTACCAAATTGAAATTTCTCAGTTGTGCATCCCTAGTGGTCCTGAGTAGGACCTGTTTTAACTGTTTCAAAATTAAAGATTTACAGGTGAATAGATACCGAGAGAAAGAAGGAAAATATGTTAATAGTGTGTTATTTGTATATTCCCAGTAATAATGTAATTCAGATTTCCTTATTTAGTTTCATGAACTTTAATAAGTACATTTTTTGTCTCTAAAAAATTTAGAGGGCTATGATATTAACAAATTCCTTGTTCCAAATTCCAACTGAGCTAACCTGCCATATTTTAATTTCTTCTTACAAACTACTATAACTTATCATATGTTATATATATTTATCTTTTAATAAAATTACTTAATGTAATAGATTTAATTCCTATCATCTCATTATTGTTTTTATTAAAGAAACATATATTTTTCAGTTGTCTTGAAATTATATACCGGAACACGTTCTCTGCATACAATTGTGAGGGCCAGCAGACCTATCACTGATGAATCCAATATGGTGAATATGAAATTCAATGTTTGTTTGTTTTCAAGAAAAATGAGTTATATTTTATTTATTTATTATTTCATTATTCACAGAGAAGCAACAATCTACTTCACTGCAGTTACGGTTCATGGCATGGATTCAGAATTGTGCAAAATGTAATAGTTTTTTTTACAGTAAGTGTATTTTGAAACTTCCACTGACTTTATTTTAAAAAAAAAACAACTTTTTTTTTTAGAATTTGTCCCGTTCCCAGGATCAAATAGTGCAACTAATATACATACATGTATATATGAAAAATGTATCGCTATAGCGTTTTCGAATCTTATGATCTTATTGCAAAGTTACTTAAATAATATAAGCTGGTTAGTAGCACAGTGAATATAATGTTGGAGAGTTTGAATGTTTGGTCCGAAGCTTACCAATATCCTCTAAAAGATCAGTACTGGTGCTGCCCTGAAGATTGACTCAAGAGTAATTCTTAGTTTACTTCTAAATTAGAATAAACTGAATTGTATTAAGAAAAACTGCCTCTTTATACGATCATTTGAAGATACGACTGAAGAATATGTTGTTGTTCAGCTGAGATGTGTGATAGTGAATTATGAATGGTATGTTGTACACTTTGTTTGAATATTTAGCATCATTCTATGCCACCGACGGCTAACACAGATGATCAATTTACCTTATCACTATTTCCTGTTATCCTTAAAGGTTAATCAGTTTTGATTCATTGAATATTTAGTGTCATTTTTATGCTATCGAAGGCTAACAAACAATCAGTTAACCTAACCACTGTTTCCTGGAATCCTGAAAGGTTAACCAGTTACGCGTACTCGAGTACACCCCATTTCAACAACTACCTGATAACTTTCCCACTGGAATCAGCGGCGAGATACGAATAATAACGAGACACAATGTGGTATATCAATCATCATGGAGACTCGCCAGGCTGGAATTAGAACTCACGACCCCTGAATTTATAATCAGACGCGTTACTAACTGAGCTAATCGGACCCGGCTGGTTAATCAGTACTCGGACACACCCATCTATGTAAGTGAGAGATGAATGACAATTAGTTGTAGTGTTGTATATTAATCATTACATGGGGATTCAAACTCATGCCCCCTGGATTGATAGTCAGGCGGGCTACCATTTGAGCTGACCAGACATGGTCCTGGTTGTATGATGAAAATAAAGTTATTTTTATTGTTAATGTTTTATGATTTTTTTTTATATTAGACTTATGTATATAAGAACCAAATACATTATGACCATTATTACATAATGGAAAAAGATAATTGAGTTCATTGTTGTATTGAGCAAACTCCCATATACGTACATGGATAAATGTTAAGAGTTTTGACAATTCAAGAGTCATAACTCTATTACAAATTGCATTTATCTAATTCGGTTCATTCATAATCATGTCCTACATGAAGACTAAACGATAACTAACTGCAGGCATACACACTGTAAAAGTTATCAGACTGAATTAAACCTTGCTACCATATCTTGTTATATATATTGGCATATTTTTGTTTTTTGTGTGTGGACACATAAAATACTGTTGCAATATGTTCGCACTCTATGCTGTTCGCTTCTCGGTCAATAATTTCTTCGGGCGGCCAGTAATGCATTTAATAGATTGTCAACAGGTTTGATCCCAGGCTCAACCTGATGGCATTAAAACAACACTCAATCATTGTTTCTTCCAGGATATGGACATGAAGAATATTTGATTCCCCCCCCCCCCCCCCCCACACACACACACCTAAGCCATAAAATTGTATTGTACCAGTTATTCACAAAGGTCTGCTTGTTAGCGATGCCACACTGTAGTATCATGATGCAGACATACAGCATGATACCCCATCAGTATTTATTACTCTTACTTTAGTCTTTGCTATAATGGGTTTGAACCCATGACATTTCGCATGCGGGACACATTTTAGCTAGTTTACTGTTGCAGTATATAATTATTATAAGTCATGAAGCATAATCTAAATATATAAAGAGAACCAGTCATAATTTGTTCTATAAAAGATAATTTTAAAAAAAATGATGCTATGGTACCATGGTATGTTAAGAACATAGTATTACACTTCTTCCTATGAAATGTTGAAAGCTAAACTTATTATCTAAATTTATTATCTCAAGTGCTCAACATAATATGTATATAATAATTATTATGTGGTATTCTACATATTCAATAGACATATGTTGTGATGGCAAGATATAATATATTGAGCCCTCAACGTATAAAGTGAGAAGTTTGAACTAATAAGTTAGGAGCTGATCATAATTAGTCCGTATCAAGTGGTAACAGTGTGAGATATTGAAATAAGTACAATCTTGAGATAATAAATAAAGAATTTGACATTATAAGTCTAACGCACAAGATAATAAGTCTAGAGCTTGAAATAATAAATTATAAGCTGAGAGCCCAAGACAGTAAGTCAAAGTCTAGAGATAATAAGCCGAGATATGGAGATAATTCAAAATATTTAGATATCAAGTGGAGATAATATGTCAAGGGCTCAACATAATAAATAACTTGACATAAGTCAATTTTGTAATATAATAAGCTGAGGGCTGGATATAACAAGTTGAGCGGTTGAGATAATAATTGAAGAACTCGACTTAACTCAGTATCTTGTCAAGTACAAAAAAAGTATGTGTGTGTCCTAAATACACTTACATAAGGTTCACAGCCATTGCCAATTATATTTGTTTAATTACTACGACTATGTGTTGAAAATTGCATTTATCTTTACACTTGCATATACCATAGGGATATTCCAAGGTGCCAGACTACTAGCCAGTTATAGTGTTATTTGAAAGCAAACAGTGCTGTTACATTCCATAATTAAGGACATCCTACTGTAAAAGCCTCCAGGAAAATGTCTTGAAATCTACTGCAGCTATTGCAATGACGTATCACGGACAGTTACTAAAATACAACCACATGCTTCCAAAGGCTGTAATCAAACAATATAACATTGGCTCTTGAGTCATATACTAACAATTCAGGAACATGATCTTTAACTGCTTAAAGGAAAGAAACATACAATTACATAGACTGTGAACTTAGCTAGTAATTATAAATTTGACTGTTCCTGTGTAACCAGTAGTAATCTTACAAATAGCTTTCAGGAATAATTGAGAAGTTTCTGTTTAGCAGAATAAGTGTAATTCTCTTTAAAAAAACAATTAATTTTTACACATGGTTCATTGAAAGTATCGATATACGGAATGTAGAAGACCAAGACTTGAAACCATGCTTTGAATAACACGTCTTGATCTTTAAAGTATTATCATTTTTATTTTATCAAAATTATGAAGACAAAAATTATCATATAACTATATTTCTTTTTTTTTTTTCTTTTTTTTTTTTTCTTTTTTATATCCCTTAACATAGAATTATACTGAGATGGAAAAGCAAGTGGTTGGGGTTTTGTAAAAGCTTGCGTATTAGTTTAAATTTTTTTTATTTAACTTCGATTGTGAAACAAGTTCTTACAACTTAGACAAGTCTTATTTGGTAGAACCAGTGCAAAGCATATGCGCAAAAAGTGTCTTGCTCAATGACACTACCCATAGCTGTAGTGGAGGATCGAACCCACGACCCTCCAACATGAGTTCGGTGCTCTACCACTGGACCACGCGATGTACTTCTGATTACAAAATGTGTATACTGCAATTAAAGAAAACAACCATTTAAGTACAAGATAGCAGTAGCATATGAAGTCTGAATGATAAATTTGTCAAATAATCTGCTTGCTATTTTATCAACATTTAGTCAGAAGACGCCAGTTTCCTATCCTTCTATATATGTCATTGCCTTAAGCTAGAGTGTGTGAGTACAAACCCTGTCTCAAGTAAGAATATGTAACTAAATTATTCAGAATTGAAATTACTCTTCTTTATGAAGGAGCTTTGGTGTACATAAGAATCCCATAGTTTTGTCAAGTATTGCTGGTTACCGACGCTGATGAATGTAACACTATAGCATATATGATGAAGTCATTCTTACAAGTACAAGCTAAATTAGTGAAATCATTTTTTAAATGGATATACATCAGTCTATAATCGATTTAATCCATCTCAATCTAACTAATTACTCTCAATACATGTTTATATGAATATAAACCTCCAAATACACTTTATCTGAAACATCATATTTACAAAACTTTTAACATAAAAAGTTTTCTATAACTTGGGTGTCTTGTTAGTTTTAGAATGAAACGAGTTTAAAAATGTCACCATTTTGTCCTAGATGGCCAAACATGTGAGAAATTAATTTATTTAATTTAGCATGTATGTAGCAAAATCACCAAGAACCGACAACTCACAAGGGTAGAATACAATAATACACAAAGTAAAATTTACAATTTTAATTTTACATGAATAAAATTACGAATATACAATTAAACAATATATACAAATTAAAGATAATTACTCAACACAAAAAACAGCTGGTTTAAAAAATGTATTTTGGTGGTATTAATACTTTTATTTTCACACAGCTCTATCTCCTACACGTACGTAACCTACATCGCGCTCCAAACTGCTTATATCATTCAAATGTTTATAAAAATGCACTAGATACTTCCCGCGTCCGGATATCGTAGATTTAGCGTCACTCGTCCCTTGCGATGGTGGCTATATAAGCTGGGTTATCTCCCCTAGAACTCTATACTGAGTATATGGCTTTACGTCGCCTAGTACCGACTATCGACCGTATTCCGACGTCAGGAACGTCAAGTCGTCCATATGACGAATATGTGGGTTGCTGTCCTACGACGGTACTTCAACCAGCTGACTTCCTGTCTCGTCTTCACGTCGTTAACGTAGCGGACACATTCCTCGCTTACGTCTAAAAACGGCTACAATATATATATAAACTCAAGATTTACTAGTTACTCGAATATGTAATGACATGGCGTCTATTACTTACCATCTATTAATTCCATGGTATTTTATCAATTTATGATCACAGTGCATTCATTTCTAACCATCTAATAGTTTCATTGTAGATTTATCAACATATTATAACAGTTCATTCAATCTTTACTATCTTACAGTTTCATGGTATATTTATCAACATATGATAACATTTCATTCAACTCTTACTATCTGCAGTTTCATGGCAGTTTAAACAACATCTCATATACGACTCTCCGTCAATTTCAACATAGCAATTATATCTCTACATAGCTTCTCATTTATAATATGAACAATTACAGATCAATTCTGTACCTATTCACTTTGTGAATATCAGAATAAGCATCAATAAAATTTAACTACACATATCAATCAATTCTAACATGGTTAATCTCAAATACTTCATCGTAAACTCAATATCAACAGCTCAAAATACGTTCTCAGATTCCTCGGTCTTTATTCTAATAAAACGCTTCTCAATACCGTGTATGTGTATTAAATTACATACATTACCATCGGACTGGATATGAACATTTTATACAACTTTACTTGGATCTGATTATGTCAAAAATATATATATCAGACATTTAAATATAACATAATATAAAATTCACATACCCATATGTCTTTATGTACTGGAACAGTAACATGTTCAATATTTTCGTCACAACTAAACCCAAAGATGATTCTGCTAACATTGTTTCCATAACAGAGTCAGCATTTATAGCAAAACCGTCCACATACCTTAGTGAATTTCGTGTAAATTATGAAACAACAAACACTCAAATCATCGTACGATGTGAATTTTACGCTATTAGGCAAATGTAAACCTAACTTAGTTTTAAGACAAATAAACCCGTTTTATTATTCTAACTTTCTTAATACTTAATGGAATTTGATGAACTAAACTTCAAAATGATTTATTCTTTAATCAAAGAATACAAGTGTACATATACCTTAAAAACGTTGCTCCTATCGAGCTACCAATACGTTTTAACAATTCCACGCTACCTGACCTAAATATAGCCTATATCCCTACAATGGACACGTACTAGCTGACACTACTAAATTAGGCCACAACAACTTAAATATTTTGTTACAATGTGTCCCTTTAACAATTGTTTAGACTAACCAATAATTTCAAGCTGATTGTTTTTACATTTTATTAGTATTTACCAATGAACTGAAATAATAATATCATAAAAAAGAGATCCTTATACATATAGCTCACCTAAAACTGTGAGGATTTTATCATGATAACAGTTTTCAAACTGATTGGTTTAATATCAAGTGGGATTTTATGCCATCGAGGGCTATCAAACGATCAGTTAACTTAACCACACTTCCCTTGGATCCTGAAAGGTTAACCAGTACTTGAGCACACTCCATCTCCACAAGTAACCGATAACGTTCTCACTTGAATCAGCTCTGAGAGACAAATGATAATGAGATGCAATATCATACATCAATCATCAAGGAGACATTTACAGAGTGGGGATTCGAACTCACGACTCCTGGATTAATAGTTGGACACGCTACCAACTACGCTAATCGGGCCCGGCTCTTCAAATAAAGCTTTATATTGATACCAAGGGCAGGGTCAAATATAATGCAGGGTTTCTGATTTGAATAAACCTTACAGAGGTGCAAGCTATACAAAATAATGTCATGTACAAATTTTGTGGTTACATATTATACATGCAACACATCTGTTATTTTACTAGATAACTATATATACTAATCACATATGGCACAGAAGTGCAAGAAACCCATGGGCTATTGTACTTGTTTAGTTTATATTTATTTATTTTAGCTTGATTGCGATGAAAGCTCAGAGCTTAAATGAACCTCTCTCGAGTCCGCTTCCTGGGTAGAACCAGTACTGAGTGTTGATTTATTAGAGGCATCGGGTTGAGCTTGAGATCGAACCCGCAACCTCTGGCGTGAGCGGCCAACACTATCCATTAGACTACCAACCCGCTTGTTATTATACTTGTTTAATAACTCTACTATTCAGTCATTGCTTGGCTTTTATCGTATAACTCTGCACTCGTACCTAAATACTGAGCAACATTTAAACTTGCCCAAACATAATATAAATGACATTGATTTGTCATGGTAAAATGGTTTTATTTGGTGGAATTACATAAAACACTGACTGGTGATCAGACGTTATTGCACGGTTTAAGCGGTGCTTTCAACAATATTTCAGTCATCGCAACCGCGTCTACACCAGACAGTATTCAAAGTGCTGTCATGCTGGAGTATCAATTTGCAGACACATTGTATGATAACCTACCCTACTTGTCTCGATATACTGACCCTATTAGTTTCATTTTTTGAAAATCAAGTATTTGGTACAACACGGTCAGGAATCGAACCGATGACCTTCCGCATGTGAAGCAGATGCTCTACCACTATATCACTCTATGGTTAAGAGGTGATATGAAAAATGAATGGTAAATGTGACATTTATCTTAATTATATGATAAAAAGGAACTTGAATTTAACATACTTTTTTATTGATTTATAATTTACTACTGTCTCGCCACAGAGCTAGCTTCTGTGGCAACATCAGCAGAGCGTTGCACAAAGTAGATGTGGGTTCAAATCATCGTTGAGATCACTTATTTGTCATTGTAAATGTTCCAGTCCCACCACAAGGTAATATATAAATTGAAACAAATACTATGATGCTCGACACATAATAAATTCGACAATTAACAAGCACTTGTGTTACCAGATCCTTTTATGTAGTACAGAACAGGTGGGGTTTTTTTTGGTTACAAGTAAAAATAATATGACAAACGGTAAGCAAGTGATCAGAAAAGCTCTTGAGCCTGTGGCCTCCATGAGATCAAAATCATCCACAATAACATTTAACAGTCATCATTTATTCCGTTTCCTTCGTTCAGTCTTATGGAAATAAGATCATTGCAATGTCAACACCCTTTCCCTCGACGTATTAAAGTCCTGATTTAGCGGCTGCTCTCTCGATAGACTGTCAGTAGCGATGATAAAACCTGTTTTTATCTGTGTCCAAAGTTTTGAACTGTAGTGCAAGGATGACAATTATATGGTGATGCACATTACTAGAAGAAAAGGCAACCAAGTATATGTCCCTTTCGTGCAGACTCAGAATCTGTCCATGATATTCTTCACACAAACTCAGAATCTGTTCATGATATTCTTCACACAAAATACCTAGTCACTGATGTTTCCAAAGTCAGTCACTGTCAATAACTGGCATGCCTTTTACTCTTGTCAATATCATTTTTCCAAGCTGAGGTCAGTTATGTAACGCGTAACTGTAAGTAAAGCGGTGAAACTACCCGATACGAAATTGTAGTGGTAGGAAACCTCCAACAACTCTCTCTCTGTTTACCGGCTTTTAGCCTAATAAAACAATGCGTGGATGGACAGCTTCTTTATAACATAATAATAATAATTTGGACATCTGACGTGCTTTTCATCTCGATTGATATAGAATAAAATACGCCAAAGGCACTTGCAATTAAATATCGCACTGGCTTCGAACACAGACAAGAAAAAAAGACGTACTGTAGACGTCCATTTCCTTATGACAACAGTGCAAACACAATATTCGCTCTGCATTTAAATATTTAACTATATATCCATATGCTTTTGCTGAAATTTAAAATGTTACGTGCATCTAAAAGTCATAAATTGCGTATAGAAAATACTTACACGGGACTTTACAGTTTCTGGAAGTGTTGATATTCTTTTGCGCATGCGCGAATATAATATCCTGTTACGTCATACAGACAAATTACATATTTTATATATAAATGACGGATGGGGAACCCATTGCCAGTATTCTGAAAACACGTACCAATAATTCAGTAAAAATATCAATATATTTTATTTACCAAAGCCGCGGAAAGGTTTATATTGAACAGAAATCATCATCAATTGCATATTTAAGCAAAGTTAAATGGGATATTAGTTTGTTAATCATTCGTGGATAGGTTGCTTTAAGGCATTTCTGTTTTATTTTTCGATATTTTTATATGAAATATGCAAAATGACGATTTTAATAGTAAACCAGTCTGTGTAATCGATATATAATGTCGCTAAGAAATACTTGATTTATCATTTGAAGGCGACACTAAAATCCGACCAGGATGCCAATTTTAAAGGGTACCGCATGTCAGAATATAAATCGCTATTTATCGTTAAATAGACATGTAAATAACACAAAAATAAACAAAATTTTAATTGAACGAAATTTATCCAAAAAAAAAATGATATAAAATATCATGATTTCAAGCGTTTCCTTAACATTATGGGCGCCGCAATTTTATAGCTCTTTTATGTTGGAGGTATTCGGTGACGTCATAGCCGCACTTCCGTTGTTCTCGGGCAAATGTTATTGTGTCGTTAGTGTCTACTATCTACTGAAACTCTTATGTATATACACAAATTTACGTAAACAGTTTATAAATAGATATACAGTGCATTAGTGAACACCAAAGGAAGACAATTAAACGCGAAAACGATTCTGAATTGAAAGACATAACCCATAAACATTGTTTTCTTCAGCGGAATAAGTGATGTGTATCCTCGATTCACAGTCAAAACGACCCCAGACCAAAACAATAATTGACCATGTTGACATTTAATCTTGATAATAATTGAACCTTTGTGTTTGCTTACTCGCGCGTGAGTGATACCTTCATGAAGACATCCGCTCGAGCTGGTGACGCCATGCGCAAAACGCCTATACACTTTGGGGTAGGACCTAAGATGCAGAATGAAGCGTACCAATGTGTTGTCGTACCACTACCCAGGCATACAATTTCTGATGATTTCAGGACGAAAATTACCATATATGACATATACATATATATATATATATTTGCAGGACTGCACTTGACAATCTGGAAAATGTATTACTCCCACTATATGACCACATACACTAACAATCAGCTTCCGAAACAGTTGGGTCTACTCTGCTTCTGTCTTTACATCTGATATGTAAAGTAAATTATAAGCTTTATTTAAATGTAGACATTGTTTTGAGACATATTTGTAATAAGATGAGTTCGAACATGTATAATGAGTAAATAAAACAGGTTTTTTCTGTTTCATTTTTTGTTTTATGAAAATAAAAGGATAGAAGACTTTGAACAAAATTAAATGGCTAACTGTTCTGTTGTGTTCTAGACAATGGACATTTATATGAGTACACATGGTAAGGCACAAATATTCATGGAACCTGACATTATACAGACGGTTTGTATCCCTTCTAAATCACTTTCAAAGAGAGGTGTTAATTAGCCTTAATCTTCAGGAATGTTTACACAGGTCAGATGTGAATGAATTGATTTACAGCAGACCATTTCCTCCATCCCCAACACCCATGAAAATTTGTAAATACATTCAGTTATCAGATCATGAAACAAGTTTCAACCAGTATAGAAATATTCATGCTGAATGATATAAAAACTTAATTTTCAAATTATGAACTACTTAAATCATTAATTAAATACTGTATTTTGACCTTTACATTAATTAAACTGTCAACAAATTTATATTAAAACAGGTGTAGTCAGACATATCTCAATTATTATCCGAGATAGGCATGTAATCTCTATGTACGCTAGTGTTGCTGTTAGATAGGACGTGCTCCTAACCTCGTTCTGGTGTAGATATGCATATTCATGAGAAAATATTAAGAATGGTCTATTTGTATAGCGATACACCCAAGCTATATAAGAGTACACAGCCTCTGTTATGCGCAAAACTAGGTCAAACTTGTTTGTAAACACTGGTTGAATGGAAAACAAAATTAAATATAAGAGGTAAAAATATATAACGCACAAATATATCACCACTTTGTAAAAGCTATTTACCCATGCAACTTTGCATATATAACTCTTTGCGAGCAATTTTCTCACCACCCATCTTTTATATAGCACATGGATCATCAAGCTACGAAACTAGCTTTCTCATCCACATCATATCCACTATTGTTAATGCAGCAGTTAAGGAGAAAGTTGTACCACTCCCAAAACAGGTACAGAAGCTCCAAGAGCAAGTTACTAACATGACTGCTAAAATGAACCAAATGGAAATAGACCAGGACAACACTGATCAAGAAAGTATGTGAATCAACAGATAACAAGGTAATTGAAGTGGTAAAAAAAGAGTGGTTAAAAAATCAGTATGAAAGACATTGACAGATCACATAGACATGAGAAGTCTCTTTATCCCCAATTCCCCCCAAGACCACAATGCCAAACCAAGAGACATAATTGTTAAATTCCAAAGCTACAGTGCTAAAATTACTTTCATGAAAGGTAGGAAAACATTAAGAAAGAACAAGGAAACAATGTTGATCAATGAACAGATGACTCCTTTTAGAAGGGAACTAGCCTGCAGTGTAGAAAACTCAAGAAGAGTAGCCAGCATTTGGACTTGATGGTACTACCTTTGTTAAAACTGACATAGAAGGCAAACATATCAGGATACAGACCCACAGTGACCTCTACAAATATGGATACAAGCCCACTGAGGCTTAGACTGAGTTATCCTAACATTACAACACTTAATAGTGATGTGTTGATATAATCTATTCCAATGGTAGGTACTATTAATATTGTATAACTCTTTTGACCAATTGTCGTTACTTGTCACTTCTAATATATCATGAAATGATCATTTAGAAACGATTTGCGATCTCTTATATGAAATATGATTATTATGACATGAACACAAATCTAATTTATCCAAATGTTGACAGAAATACTCTCCTTTATGTTATCTACAATTGTAATCATGTACACATGGAACCATCACACTGTCATTGCATTCACCTAGATTCACTACACAACTGTCATCATATGCATAAAGCTACAGCTGTATTGGTCTAACTTGCCTTTGGTTCAGAACCATACACATGAACACAACTGTATATACCTAATGTCATTATATTATATACCTTTCCTAGTCTGATTGCAGTCATATTGAATATAACATGTTATGTCAACATTATGACATACTAACAAAACTTAAGCATGTTTATCAATTGACATACTTATTTACATTTAGGTCATTTACAATTCAATCCCTGTGTCTGTAGAACCATTGCATACTGTTATTACCTATTTTTGGAATCTTTGCATTGATCTTATCTGACTTGTATGTACAGCTATGTTGGTCCCACTTGCCCATGGTTCAGTAGCAGGCGCATGTATCCAATTGTGAAAGCTTCATAAAGCATCCTGTGATCACACCTCTCCTTTCCTGTTGCTGTCTATCTACCCCTTTCCGCTTTATTTCCACTCACATATTTATTTTATTTTTGTTAAGTAATTTAAGTTATATACGGCAAGTATTGATCAATGCTTGTATACACAACTATCAGTAGTTGGGGAGTCGCATTCGCCGCAGCCTAAATACATACCCAATCAGCTACATCTGTATTCCCAACGATCAAGATACTTGCACATATTTGTTACTTTCATCTCAAGCGCTGCTTATAAACCGTTTGTCTTGCAATTAATTTGCTTTCTTTGCGTTTGTAACACCATTGTATAGTCCTTGCAAGATATTCAGAAGAGAGACTATATAAGCTAGAAATAGCTTTCTTTTCAATTATATTGTTATGTATCGCTGTTTATTTGAATATATATATATATATATATATATATATATATATATATATATATATATATGTAATATGTTGAAAACAAATAAATATTGTTTAAACTAATTAAAACACTTGCAAGACAAAATTCCATCTGACAACGGGCAATAAAAACATGTGTTTATATGGCTTCAAAATTACACGTGGTCGTAACCAGATCGGGAATACAATACCCGTGAATGTGCCTTTGGCAATGATTATAAATTATATAATTAGCTATTTCAATAAAAGAACGAACATATTATGTCCCTTTTTCTTTAAATGGACAAATAGGTATAATGGTAAAACTATAAGTGCAGAAAATATAACAAAAGATAAAACATTTATTCATTTACATACTCACTTAATAAACATAATTTGTTATCACTTTATATTCATATTATGTAAATGTTTGTAACATGATAAACGTTTTATATATGGTGTATAAAAGACATAAAAATATATACGTCGTTCGTTACTCAATTTGCCGGCGGTTTACCAGTTAGGTGAATAGCCCATATTTGAAATACTCGCACAGGAGGTCAACCTAAAGTATGGTTGCATTCTTACAATTGCTTAATCACCGGTCGTGGAGGATTAAGAGCCTTTCTTATTTTTTTTACATATTTCAAAACTACTACTACTGTTGACTTTTATATTTTTCAAATGTTATAAAAATCGGACTGCTAGCAAGGGTTATCTTTAAATTCGCAACAAAAAATCATTGAAAATGATCCGAATATTAATATTTTATATGACACCAGGGACCAGTCTTATACAGAGAGAGCCCTCTGGTCTGCTGCTTAACCATTTGCTATCTGTTGCTTAGTATTAAAAGTAATATTTGTAAAACCACGTGTTTGTTTCTTAGTATTGCCATAGTTGTACAATATAATGGCAACGTAGAAGATGCTATAATACAATGGTTAATGTTATGACTGGATACGGACGGGCTCTGTGTCTTAATTGTACAAATGTATATAGTCATTGATTAGGCTAATAAAAAAATGTATCTTAGAAAGTTATAAGATAAATACTTGTGTCATAAAAATGTAATTACGTCACACGTCCGACCACATGGTGTATGTGTCTTTCATTAATTTAAACTCACTTTATGCCCAATATGTGGGTGGGACTACACTGGATTGATCAATATGTAGGCGGTATTTGCTTGCATCAGGGACTTGGCTACAATATAATTTAGTCACTGATTCATTTCTAATTGGAAAATCACCAGTTTGAATAGAAGAATAAAAACAATTGATATTTTCATGAATATTTTTTATTTAAATGCGATTTGTGGATTATACTGATTTCTCAGCAATTTATTTAAAAACCAAACAACAAGCATTATCTATGTCCTACAGTTTACACCATCAGCTAGGTACAGTACATCCCTGACCTCGCACTCAAGTTCAATGGAGCGGAAATCCAGCCCTTGATGCATCCCGCCTATATTTCCGTTACTCCAACCCAGTACGTAACCCGATTTTCACTGTTTCACTAACCAGGGACTTGACTATCAGGGAATGTCATCCTTCAGTATGTATTAACATAAAAACAAAATAACAACAATAGTAGCAACAAAGTTTAGAAAATAAAATCAGTTTGACTATGGAATTTGGCTTATGTCCTCCGATTGACGCAGTTAAAAAGATGCATTTTGATTAGTATCAGATCACATGCACGTATCGCTGCTGGCACTACGGGAGAATGAAATTTTACCTTCACATATTTATGTACGTATATATATATATATATATATATATATAATGTATATATATATTATCATAAAAGATTGCTATAACACGTTTATGTTACAATCGTGTCCATATATAAATAATAATTATGACATAACGGTACATTTATTAGTACGGTCCTTAACTACTTTTATAATGGACCGTTGGCATTGACAACTTGGTAGTCTGAATTTGCGGGCAACTTCCGGTACGCTAGTCTGGTTTTCAGCCTGTCTTGGATGAATAATCTTTTGAGATATCGCCTCAACGAAGAACAACAATGCATATGACATTTGGTGGACAATGACTAACCCAGTGGCACGATCGTTCATTTACAAACGCCGACATTGTATACTGAAACAAATACTGCCGAGAGTGGTGTTTGCTGACCGTTACCGTTATCCATTCAAAGTATAGATTTCTGAGATTTGATTGTAACTCTACAAAACGATTTCATAAATACACGGCGAGTTCCAAAATCACCACAGGAAACTGTCTATACTTTGAACGATTCGTCATCGTTGATCAACGCCTGATCGCCGATCTGGACGTTGTTGTGATTGTTACGTAGGTTGTACGTTTTCCTTACGTATCTGCACGCCATCCATAACGACGACACCATTCCCAATATTCCGAATGCCGCCCCAAAAACTGCAAATATGACCACCTGCGTTGATTGGCCTTCACCTGTAACGATTAAAACAAAGATAGTACCAAACGCTGTTCAGAAAAATGAAACATCATATATCAATAGATAAACGAAAGGACATAATATATAAGGATAGGAAACTATCTCTCTGCTAACTGATGATTAATATCACGCGAAGAATTAATATGTTGTTAAATTAATCATTCACATTTCTCAGGCAACTGATTTTTTTCACTGGCCACGTTATATAGAGATTTCAATTATTCAAAGAAATAATTTTGATTTGTATTTCTGAGATGAAACGAGATTTCGCGAGATTTTGCGTGAATACGTGAGCGTTCATAACATCTCAATCAGTTGCTTTTTTTCTATAGAGCTCTTTGAAAAAATATAAAGTGTAAGTTCCAGTGGTTTTTTTTTTATTTCGCATGGAGAGCACTGAAGTAATGTAACATGGTAACGAGTGGCGAGTACTACTTTTATTGTTTATGAGTGACATTTAATTGATATTTCAATGAAACCAATGATTATATATTTATATTTATATTTATAATTATATTTTATGATTGAAAACATTATATATACCCCTTCATAATTCCACTTCATTGAACAGTGGAATTTTCAAAAATAATTCGCAGTGACTTAAATTAATCCATCAAAAATACAACGTTAACCTTTCTGCCTTTCTCTCTCATCGGTTTTATTTTTTAACTTCCTTCGTACATTTTAGAGAGAAAAAAATCAGCTATACAATCTGGTGAGCGATACACTGCAACTATCACTACTGTAGTATGAATAGTTTGAATTTGAAAGCGATGATATTCAATTTTCATCCCAAGCCAAGAGTATTTCAAAGAGTATCCTCTATTGATTCTATATGATAAAGAAGGCGTCACCTATATTTTCGGGGCTGGTTAAATCGTTAACATACGCAAGCATTGATTTGAAGTGTAGTGGACCGGGACGTTTTATTTACATTCTACCGCTCCGAATGATGTTGTATGGTGTTTAGCGTCGCTTTCAACAATTTTTCAGTCATATTGCGACGGTGTCTACTTGAGACAGTTTTCTAAGCGCTGTCACACTGGAGTATCATGCCGCAGACACATGGTATGATTACCCACCCAGTCACATTATACTGACATCGGGCAACCAGACCTAGAACTCTCTTCTAAATAATGAGTCAAGCGAGGAAGCTTCTAGTACCATTTTAAAGTCTTTGGTAAGACCCGGCCGGGGACTGAACCCACGACCTTCCGCATGCGAGGCGGACGCTCTACCACTAGACCACGCCGCGGTCTTAATGCTCAGAATGATTTTATTTCCAGTGGTTGGCTGAAGTAGGTTGAACGCTTGGTAGTTATTATTTCCCTTCTACCTCTAGGTTATACATGTTCTTGTTGAAGTTTCACATTATAAACCGGAAAACTAATCAAAATGGGTCTAGGTGGTAGACAAACGTCTATTATTATAAAGTACGATAGTGCAGAGGGTTTCATTCGACCAGGCGCCGAGGTAATACAACTTTTTGTGAACGTGATCGAGTTATCGGTCCCATGGACGGAGGTTCGTGGGTTCGATCATCCACCACGGTTATGTGTGGTGTCCTTGAGCAAGAATTTTTCCATATGCTTGGTACTGGTTCTACCCAAGAAAACTTCGAGCGTGTTTTGTCTAAGCTGTAGCAACTTGTTTCACAATAAACGTAAAATAAATCAGTTAAAACTAAATACTTTTCATGTTAAACTAAAAAAAAATCGTATTCAAACATAGTGTCTTGAATCTATATAAAACACTATTAAAGTGCAAACTCTCGACTCGACCTCGAAATTGACAGTATCAATGCAGGTATTAGTTGTGTTCTTTTAGTTGAGCATGGAATTTGAGTTGAGCGTGCAACAAAATATATAACATCGAACCCTGAATTCCCTATCTAAAAATAACTTGAGGGTGGTTGTTGTTGGTGGTGGTTTATATTGTTTATATTTGACCCGTTTCAAGGGAGCGGATGGGGGAGCAAACGCCGGATTTAGAGCCGGCCCTGATTGTTTGTCAATTTAATTATCTATATGTGTTAATTTTCCTGTGACCCCCGCCCCGCCCCATATACCACCCCTACGTTTGCTAGTGCTTCGGCTTTGAACAAAACAATAGTAATAGAAACTATAGTCTAGTAGTGAATGCATTATGCAAAGCAACTAGCTAGTGTTTAACAGACAGATAGCAGACGGCGCAATACGACACTTGATCAATGAATAATGCAATGTCATAGTTTTTGTTTTCTTTTGTATATATTTATGGCAATGATTATACAAACATGGATTACATGCGTGATGGGAAATATATACAGACACTTTCGGTTTCGATGAATTAATTTATAAACACGCTATCTATTCTTAACGTTTTTTTGTTTTTGTTTTTTTTTAATGGGGTTTAACGCCATTTTCAACACATTTCAGGTTATATATGGCATATCCAGTTTTACTGGTGGAGGAAGACCTCAAACTGAGTCAGACTGAGTAGAACCACCGTCCTTCCGCAAGTAACTGGAAACTTTCTCACATAAAGTTTTTGGAGCGAGCGGGACTCGAACCTACGACCATAGCGGTGAGAGGTAAATGATCTTGAGACGGCGCCTTAGACCACTCGGCCACGGAGGACCCTTATTCTTAACGTGAAACATAGATTAATTTCTCGCTTTCGCATAATACAATGAAAATAAATAACTGTATAAATACTCGTATGAATGGTTTGTTTGAGTATTAAGTGTCATTTTGCTGTTAACAGACGATCAGTTAATCTAATCACCCCTTCCTAGTATCCTAAAGGTTTAACCAGTACTCCAGTAACTGCTAACTTCCCCACTTGAATCAGCGGTGAGAGACGCATGACAATAAAACGCAATGCTGTCTATCAATCATCACGGAGAATGTGGTCGGGTGGGACTTCGAACTCACGACCCTTTTATTGATAGTCGAAAGCGTTACCGACTGAGCTAACCAGGCACGGCTCGAGGGAGCTGGGACACTCACACAAATATGGCAAGTTCCATAGGCGTAGTGGCCGTGGTGACCCTGTTATACTGTGATAGGCAGGTAGGGGGGGAGCTTAGTATTGGTTTCCACAACATTTGGAATAAAGAAGTTGTCATTATATTCATGTGGTATTATTGGAGTGTTGGGACGGAGGAGGAGGAGGGTAGCAATTCTTTGGCCGTTTTAAACCAAGATTAGTTCCAAATATTTTAAACCCCTCCTCTTTCTCCAGTTGTTATTATTATATCATATCAATACTAACCCCCCACCAATTTTAAAACACTTGTTTCCTGTTTTCACCAGTTACAATAATAATTGAATCGCAATAGATTATTATATTTATTACTTACATCACTAAAGATTGCCAAAGCATATAATTAGCACGTACACTAACCGCAGTTAGAAATGTGCGCACACTTTGTACGGAGAAAAAAAACTGTAAGATTCAGTCATGTGCATGTACTGTAGTCTACCTAACGTGCATGTACTGTGGTATACTTAACGTGCATGTTCTGTGGACTACGTAACGTTCATGTACTGTGTTCTACTTAACGTGCATGTACTGTGGACTACATAACGTGCATGTACTGTGGTCTACTTAACGTGCATGTACTGTGGACTACGTAACGTGCATGTACTGTGGTTTACGTAACGTGCATGTAATGTTGTCTATGTAACGTGCATGTACCGTGGTGTACGTTTCGTGGATGTGCTGTGGTCTACTTAACGTGCATGTACTGTGGTCTACTTAACGTGCATATACTGTGGTCTATTAAACGAGCATGAACTGTGGTCTACTTAACGTGCACTTAACTGGAATGCATGTCTGCTTGTGACAAACTTTGGTGTTTAATACGTTGTTGTATAAGGTTTGTTGGTTTGTTTTAATGTGTAGCGTCATGTGTATGTTATTCACGGCTAGCATAACCATTCTCTCCTGATATCCTGAGCGGTTAACCAGTACTCAAGCACATCCATCTCCGCAAGTAACTGAAAACTTTCCCACATGAATCAGCGAAGAGAGACCAATGAGAATGAGGTGCAATGTCGTAAACCAATAATCAAGGAGACTGTTGGATTGATAGTCAGAGACGCTATCGACTGAGCTAACATAAGCTAAAGAATGGGAGTTAACGCCATTTTCAACACATTTCAGAATGGCATATCCAGTTTTATTGGTGGGAGAAAACCTCATAAAGGATACGAGTAGAACCATTGTCCTGCCGCAAGTAGGCCTAACTGGCAAACTTTTTCGCATAAAATGTTTGGTCCGAGCGGGACTCGAACCTTCGACCTCAGCCGGTTGAGAGTGCTACGGAGCATCCTTCCAGGCAAAGAAACAAAAGAAGGAAACCGTATTTTTGCTAACTAGTAGCAATTTCATAGTTTTACAACTATTACCATAAGTGGTTTAGTGGTTTAGTGGTTAATTTATACGGATTATGTTATATGTTTACCCGTAGAATCTCACATGAATACATTAGAGCACCTTCTTATTCATGTTAGTGTATGAAATAGATGTAATGTAATACTATCTACTTAAAAAACAGAGAACATTATCTCATGAAAAGTGAAGAGCACGAATATGGTCAGCTGATCTGACATAGTCACGAGAGATTGATTGATTGATTGATTATTTAGCGTCGTTTTAATGCCATCGAGGGCTAACAGTCGATCAGTTAACTTAACTACTGTTTCCTGGGACAAACCAGTACTCGAGCACACCACATCTCCGCAAGTAACTGATAATTTTCCCACTTAAATCAGTGGTGAGAGACGAATGATAATGAGACACAATGTCGTATATCAATCATCACGGAGACTGTTGCCGGGCGGGGGATTCGAACTCACGACCCCTGAATTGATAGTCAGACGCGTAACAGACTGAGCTAATCGGGCCTGGCTAATCACGACAGATGACGCATTTTAACATAATCAACAATTTACTGTATATAGAATTCATTGCAGTAAATGTGACAAGTTACTTGATGAAACCGTTGATAAAGCTCTGTCTTGGGATGAAGATGTTGGTAAAGTCATCAAAAACATGCAATTCATTATTATAACTTTAAAAACACTAGTATCAATTGGTAAATACTAATAACATTAATTTACATGCGTATAAGTGCATGTATAAAATGTAAAAAAATAAATTGGTTGTCAAATGTTAAAGGGGATATTTCAGGATTTTTCAAAATTCTAAAATTAGCTAAAACATTTTATTCCAGTAAACCATGTCTATAGAAACCCACTGACCTCGTATTGCCATAAGGATATATATTTAAACTTCCCAAAATAATACACTGAAAGGGATGTCCTGACTTGGTCTACGCGACTACGTTAGAATCAAATAGATTTTCTGCTTAAAATTACAACTTATATTTAAACGTAGTAAAACTGTCACGTAATTTCTTATGATTTTAATTTGATCCGTTACACCGAATTACATGTTATTATAATTGTTTATCTTAGAAACAATCCAAATGACAATGCAAAGGTCGCCATTCATTACTTAAGTGTTGTCTTTTTTTTAAATGTGGATTTCGTTATAGTCAATTTTAACATTTTGAAAAATCCCGGTATATATTCCCTAAACCGGACTTAACTTAACTTAAAGTTATCATCATCACATGTTATTTTTACTTGAGCATTAGAACACTGGTGTGCGTGCGTGCGTGCGGATTTGTGTAAATCATTATATATATGACGATGTAGGTGTCAAATAAAAGATATGTTTTATATTATATAGATATTTATATAACATAAAACTATGCCACTGAAATACTATCTATAAATGTTAAAGTCATATTGACTGAAATAAGGTGCCGTAATAGTGTCAATTATAAGTCTGTCGCCGCTGAGATCGTGCACTCGAGCCGAGCGTCGGTACAAAATTTTTGTGTGAGAAAAGTGTGGGGTTACTTGTGGAAAGTCACTGGTTATTTATACTCTGATATATATCCATAATACACAATGGAAAGAACGTTATACTCCAATTATAAAAAAAATGTAAACATACCTCCAATTTCTCTCCGGCCTATGTTTCTGATCTACAATAAATAAAAAAACGTGTTAAATAAAAACAAAAAAATGCCTTATTTAACATTTCCATCGCATACTGTTTAGTTGACAATACTGTGAAAACATCAAGTTAAACAATTACATTTACAACTTTTATAAACTTTCCATAGCAAACTAAATCAGTCGAAACAAGTCTACACGAATACTGTTTAAAGGCGTGTCATGATCCGAGAATGGGCGGTTAAGTACCAGTCGGTTGTAAACACTGCACCCCAACCAAGAACATAGTCGGTTATTTGAGGTCTTTCTCTGCAGAGCCCAGGTAAAGACCCTGTCCTGCAGGAACACCTTGCTGGTAAAAGCCCTGCTAAAAGACGTATGCACCAGGGAGCATGCTGCTGTTATTGCTGACGTATTGTCCCACTCCTGATTTTTTTTGTATGGCAATTCTCGCGAGATCCCACAACCCCAATAGAATATGGAAATAGAATGTATAAAAAAAACACAATATCCGATATTACCCGGCAAGAGGTACCACTATACTCAGAGACAAGATCTGGCGTGAAATAAAACTTCCACATTTCCAAGGCACCGCGGTGACGTTGATGTGGTAAGAGTCCGGCACTCTAGCCCCGCGGTCCTTCCGGACTGGGAGAGACAGGCCGACAAATAACTGCTGCATTAGTTTATTTGTTAGAACAACTTGAGCTTTAGTGTTTCGGAAGTCAACGGTTCGAGTCCCGGGTACGAGTCCCGTAACGGAAGCCCCCTCACCCCACTTGATTTTGTATAAGCGAAACAATATTCGTAAAATTATATTACTGTATTGATGATGGAATTATAAATGTTTACAAATGTAGTTATCTTTTGTTGAAATATGCGCTGGAACAAGTTCAACTCCTGATTATGTTCACAGACGGCCACTTGACATAATGACCATCTTTTTTCACGAGAAGCGTTACTCATCGAATGACTCCAATCTGTACCCTGGTAGCCAAAGCAAACTATTCAGACGTGAAAAAAAATACCAGAACGGGTATTTAAAAGAAAACAAGAAAAAACTCACCTCGCTATCAGAATCACTTTTTTTATCCGCACCCACAACCATAGCCACAGCCCACTGCAAAATCATCGAGAATACAACCTTCCTCATAGTGTTTAGATCCATTTTGTTTTAGTAAAACCTTGTTTGGTTGCTCATAAAATAATCCCGGTTTGCTTTCAGTCAGCTGAGTTTTGTTGACAAACAATGTGACGTCACGTGTGATAACGTAATTTTGGGAAAACAACATGTGTAAAGATCTATTTATAGCAACTTTAAAACTTTTACTTAATTGACATCCGCGTGTCATCGTCTGTTTTTAATACAACATATGTCATTCGTTATAAATACGAAGATTGTGTAAGATGAACGTGGTGTATTTTCCTTTGTGTTGGCATGCCTACAGCAGGAGAGTTTTGTGGTGGGGGAGGGGCGGCGGGGGAATTGGACAGCGCCCCACTCATGGTTCAGGTTGTGTTGAAAAAAAGGCAGTCGATCGTCTCTGGATCCGTTAGATGATAAGTATTTTTTTGCAAAAGAAGTAGATCAAAACAAAACAGATCCAAAAGTTCCTACTTGTTTATTCCCCAATGTACTGGCGGATCCAGGGAGAAGGGCAGGAAGTATTGGAAGAATTAACCATTTTTGATTAGATATAGATAACTTCCAGTGGTATATACAATCTTCCAGTGGTATATACAATCTTCCAGTGGTTAATACAACGAAAAAAGAAGTTAACCGATCACTTATTTTGTGGCGTTTTCTTTGTAAATGTAAGCAAACCAACAAAATTTAACGCACTAAAAACAATATCAAACATGTTTAAAACAGTCATTCTTTTTTTAGATGTTCTCAAAATATTTAGTGAAAAAATAATCGGAAAATGTCACAAAATCAGTAACAGCGCGACAACAACACGTCATCCACTTGCGGATCTACTCTTTAAAATCCCTACCCACTAAACTTCCATATTTTATTAAAATTCACTATATTTCTACTGAACTGAAACATGTGTGCCCGTTCAGATTTTTTTCTTCCGCCCTCTAAGTCTGCTCCCTCTACACCGAAATCCTGGATCCGCCACTGACCCACTCCACCTCGTGAACACAATATATACTTGTATCTCTGAAGAGAATGTGAAAACATACAGAGAAATAAGAAGTAAATATATTAATGTTTAACGATCTTATACACAGAAACATAACATATGGAGTTTTTCATCTCTTCTCCAATTAACAAACAATAAAGAAATAATAACTTTTAGTACATTTCTTTCAAGACGTTCCATAATAAACAACCAATAAGTGTTCATCCTCCATTGATATTGATTTTTTTTATAATAACATAAGACGTTCTGACTCGAAATGTGATTAAGAGCCATGTTGATTTTGAACTTTTTGATTGTTAAAACCTGTACATTGATTTATCACGTATGTTTTATATGATACAGTTTTTCAATAAAATGTTTTTTTCCTTCTTCTTTTTTTCTTCTTCTTCTTCTCTCCTCCTTCTTCTTTTTCTTCCTTCTTCTTCTTCTTCTTCTTCTTCTTCTTCTTCTTCTTCTTCTTCTTTTACTTCTTCTTTTTCTTCTTCTTCTTCTTCCTTCTTCTTCTTCTTCTTCTTCTTCTTTTTCTTTTTCTTCTTCTTCTCTGAAGATATGCCTGCTGCTGTGGAATTTATACCCATTTCTGAATCACGTCACACTCAAGTTGAACAACATTCTGTTGTTGGGGAGCTGGTTGTTGTGTCACGGGAATGGGTTATACGAAGTGTACTTACCCAGGGTGTTCCCGAGTTAATGCCTTTATGCTATGGGGTAACATTTATCAACTAATTGTTACTAATCGATTATTTTCAATTCAAAATATGTTTTAATACCGATAAAGCCCGTGTGGTTCCGGCTAAGAATAGAATCACTGTCGAGCTCTGCAGAGGAGTAGGACTCCTTTGAATGGGTGTCATGTTTATTTTATCAATTGTTATGTTCATTATTGTGGTTAACTTTCCAACCCTTATGTGGTTCCAGGGAGCCATATGAGGGCAAGAATACGATTACTATGGCTCATGCATGTCGTACATGTAAGAAGTGACAATTTGAGAAAATTGATAAAATTTTAGCAGTTATGCAGGTATCAAGGTTCTAGATTCATTCTGCATATCCATTTGTTGATATGTTTTTTTATCTGTATGTTAATTGGTTTGTTGTTGTTTTTTACATGTAGAATGAACCTGGCATCTTCCTTCCTGTTCGCGTCGAATAACCTATGTGTTGGTCCGCCGTAAAACCTCATTCATTCTTTCATTCATTCATTAATATTGATAAGATGTGTGTGTTGATTTGCTTGAAATGTTAAATAAAACAGGTGGCCGGTTAGATATTTTGTATCGCAAGTATATCCTGGTCCGCATACTTGTATTGCCTCTGATTGTAATTGTGATTTTAAGGTTTATATAGTCCCTGTGCCAAAATGTCTAAGTAAAACCCCCAGGGTCGACACTATAGAGTATGAACTATGACGTGTTCGTGGTTGTCTTGCTAGTTAAGTAATGCTTTTAGATGAGTTTTTGTACAGACATTTACAGAGGGCAGGAATACACACCGGTCACTGTCATAATGCTCACACGACGAACGATAATTTTATTTATCGTCACCGGTTTCTCGCATGGGCGACGCCTCCCGAAGAGAATGAGTAATTTAAGATGTTTGGAGGATAGTGCAGAGATCTAGAAGACACTTGCGTAGTATCTCTGGTTCTTTTACATGCCCAGTGTAAAGTACCGATACATGCATTCGGAACTCCTCAGGCACTGCTCGCACTTTTGCGCTTCCGTAGGTTTGATTTGGAGAATTGAGCGAGGTGTTCCGAATGAGATACATGGGACCTCCATGTTTTGTTTAAGTCACATCCGAAAGTCTAATAAGTATTTGTAGCTGGAGGAACGGGGGATCAAACCTGCGACCCCTGGGTTCTCATTCCAATGACACAACCACTTGTCATTTATCCGTTTAAATGCATATGATAAAGTCAAACACACTTTATCTGTAGGCGGGGTTAGTCGATAAGTGAACGGAGCTTATTTGCATCAACGATTGGAACTTCATCAATGTGAAGAAATAAAAACACACTGGAATTTTCATAAACCCTTTTATTGGTATTTAAAAGGCAATGTTATTAAATAATTATACATGCAGAGTGAATTAATAAAACGAAACATTATACACAATATGTGCCATATATATATATATAATATTTTATCAGAAAAAGACGAATTTCACCTTAAATGAAATCCAACTGACCTTAATTAACTAAATATATAAAATCAAGAGGAAGAAAATGAAGGAGAAAAGTGTCTCACACTTCGTTGTAAACTTTTACAAAAGTTCTATTTCATGAAGTAAGTTTATTAGGACTGCTATATAAGTTGCTATATTTGTTACCAAATGTAATAAGTATTGTATCAGTAATGAAAGTTTTAGACTGAAATGAAATGACAGTCTCAACTGTTTAATTTACTGATTGTAAATAATCTTATATCTTATACGTATTTATTCACATCTTTACAATTGTAGGTGTACATTACCCGTCAATCAACAGCAATATCTGCGTTTCTAAACATGATCGAAACTCTGAAGAAATTCACAAAACGTTTTCCCCTAAATGACATCGCCTTGACACTACCTTCAATAAAAAAAATTGTAACGCGATTCAGATAAAATTTCTGAATAGTTGAAACAAACACATCGTTTTAATCGGACTTCTTCGGCTAGGATCTTAGTTTTATAACTGATGTTGCTTCAACCATGTGTAGCTAATGTGTTCGTGGATTTTGAAAAATCAAAAATTGTTTTGAATTTATTCGTATTTATCTTCAAAATATATGCCACCACCATTGGAAGTGTGTCTGTCTTAGCATTCAAATATCACCCTCTGACTTATTTTTGTGCACAGATTGTCAGTTATTTGTCATTTAGAAAAGCAATCTCCGCTAATGGACATAGCAACAACTCATTCCTGTTTTGTAGTCACAGAAAATATAAATGTATTAAAGATGCTATGGTGTGTGCCTCATGGAAGATTGATTTGTTCAAACTAGTTATCTCGTTAAATAGACTTTATTATTATTTTTATTATAATTATTATTATTATTATTATTATTATTATTATTATTATTATTATTATGAGTATTATTATAGTAAGCTCAGAAGCAACCTTTATGCAGATATTTTTATCTATCGGCCACATTACTAGAGTCAAAGCAATCAATGTCATGGGGACACACGACAATGTTGAAATTAATTAACTCTGCACATATCAAATGTTTTTATATATAACTCTATAACCGCATTGAGATAGCAGTTTCCGTTTGTTGCTCTAAAGTTTCTTTTTGAAAGACAGAAAACAGTTTTGATCAATTTTCGCTTAACAATATTTTCGAAAAGTGTATAATTTTTATATAGATCTGCATGATGCATATTGCGATATCCCAATATGTGTACTGACAGTAACTTTTGCGTTTTGTTTAGAAAAAGACATAAATTATTTAATTAAATGGTTAAAGGGACATCATTGTTCGCATGTTCTTGTTCACATATAACAAAAGGTGCATCATAAAGTTTTTTATCGGTATGTTCCGAAAAGTATCAAAGCAAATATCAATTGTCATTTTTAAGCATATCTACTCATATTTTTAATAGCCAGTCAATAGAATTAATTTTTTATAAGTTTCTTAAACATGAAGATTCAGACAAGGGCATTTGGCCGAGGTCAATGTTTTCATAGGTTTGTGCGATCATAGGAAAAAAATGATTGAATGAGTGCACTTGAGTAAAATGAATTTTCAACAGTGTCCCTTTAACATGAAAGAATAAATGCATCGTTTTTTGTTTGTTTTAGTGATGAGTTGTTTCATGAATTATTAAAACAAATGAATAGAAGTTGTGGAAAACAATGGTGTCGTAAATGAGTAAAATCTTCTCGTATTGCTTTATCATCTTCATTCAACGCTTGCTTTAAAAGAAACGACTTTGCCTGTGGAACATGTCAGCACATCGAAGGTTTGTCGTTAAGCAAAGCTGGACAATTACTCGCGTCTCACTAGCGCACCAGAGATCTCCTGGGGGTGGGGGTGGGGGGGGGGGGGGGAGGGTAATCCCTTCAAATGGTGCAGCCACAGATCTGTGAACGCACCCGATAAATAATATCCAGAACACGATCGCACCATCTAACTTGAAAAAGGAGACATTTTTCGTTTTAATTGGCACAACTACTAAGTCACCTGGGAAGCGCTCCCCGTTCTGACAAACAGAAGGCAATTTACGAAGTCTTTCGATAGTATTTAATACACTTCATAAAACGGGTAGTATTCTCGCAATGGACCAACACTGCCACAAAGCATTGGATAAGCTCACCACTTACCCATGTTTTTAACATCAAAGCCGGGAAAATTCTCGTTGTAAAACACAACCGAGGTCGCTCTCGTCATTTACACATAGCCGCAATAGTGGGAGCTTTATAGCCTTTATCCAACAAATCCATAACACCAGGAGCACTCTCGTTTCTTTTGGGTTTCTTTATTTGAATGGGATTTAACGCCATTTTCAACACATGACAGGTTATATATGACATATCTAGTTTTACTAGTGGGGGAAGACTTAGAATGAATTTAAGTGGACCACCGTTCTTCCGCAAGTAACTGTAAAACTGTCTCGAACCAACGATCTCAAAGGTGTAAAGTTAGTAGCCGTGAAACGACAGTGCTTTAGATTACTCGGCTATAGAGAATACTCGTCCTCGTTTTAAACTAACACCGGTGAATCTGTAAACACTTGTCGTTTAACTCAACTGAAAAGAAAAAAAACTCGCGTTTTTTTTTGTTTAAGCAGCTGCGATAGTAGGAGTCCACTCGGATTTAACAATCACAAGCGCATGTCCTCCTAACCAGTAAAACTGTAAACCATGAGAGCATTTGCTTCTAGCCAATACAAGCGCAATACAGTGAATTTACTAGCGGTTTATCAACACAGCCAGGATTTAAACCCCTGTCTACAGTATAAGATGATATAATCAGGCAAATAATATGTGTTAAGGTTCTCTTTTATTTTTTATCGGAACTCTCAGAAACGTATATACGCTTTATAAATAGTTAATAATGTAAAATAAATAATGAATACAGTTGATGTACGTTCAAAACATGGCTCAAGCAGAGAGTTCGTTTCAGCAGAAAATCATGGCATTTTTTATACACAAACTGCTTCTCAAATATAACAAAAACACACGTCTTCTATGTTGAAATCTCAGAAATTTTTTATCACATTTCGACCATATATGGCAGCGTTCCAGACAATACATAGTATAAAACTCAACAAAACAAAACATAACAATGCTTATGTACAGCAACGGCAGCACGCTTTTACTCGAGAACAAATACTATAAACAATGTTGTATGCCAAGTTTCATGGCAATCCAGTTTGCATAGTTATTTTTATTTAACAAAGCACTATGTTACAAAGAAATGTATTGTGAGTGTTAACAATGGAGTGTAAGGTAGCTAATAGCTTGTATAAGTGGTGAGACACGAATGTTAATGAGACACATTGTCGTATATCAATCATCACGGAGACTGTTGCCGGATTGGGATTCGAATTCACGACCCCTGGATTGATAGACAGACTGAGCTTATCGGGCCCGGCAGTACATGAAAGAAAAATAAAAAAAGATGTATCCCATTACTTAGGAGAATAAAATGAAGTAAAAAGAATAATATATAATCCAAGAGGTTTAATTTCTTTCAGTGTACATATATAACTTCCGATATAATGTAGCAAAGATTCAATTCCCCCAACTGACTAGTTTCATTTAAATTTAAAATTGACGCAAAACAAAACATTCAGAATGTTAAAAAAAATCAATAATATTATTCACACAAAAATGATCATAAAACTAAGAAACGCGATTCTTTTAAATAAAAAAAAACTGTTTCAATTAGTTCATGACTTCCCCACGGAATTTTTATTCTGTGTAGATATTCAACACGAAACACACCTTCTCGGCATTTTTTTGTGTTTTAACACAATAAGTTTATACAAAATTTGAAATTGACGGTTATCTGACTGGATAAAGAATAAAGTTGAACTTTACTCGAATTGTATGTATTACGCAGTTTACAGCGGTGCTGTCAAAATAATTAATCGTACCCAGTATTTTCTACACTTCATTGTGACATTAAATAGGTGTTGGGGTTGAGTGGAATTCAGTGTATAACTCACGGTGTGAAAACACGCGGCCATGCGTTATTTTTAGATGTAAAGTAACGTACAAACATAACGTATTAATAACCTGATTGTAGTGTCCGTAACACCGTGACAAAAAACACAGTAACTGGTTACACAGATATGTAGAGAGTTACAGATTTGTCTACAGCAGTATGAACCATGCAATTATTGATATACAACGTGATCATATTTGTTACTAAATGGAAAATATATGATTGTCCGTTTTTGTGTATAATCTGATTATCATATGTCCGTACCAAAGTGAAAGTACGTGATCGTAACCTGCGTCATTTCTAATGGCGTGCTACATTGTGCCGGGCAAAGATACTGTACACAACCAGTGACTTAACTAATGTAATTAAGTCACCGACACAATATAAAAAATAAACGCGACAAATGCGTATTTTAAGCTCATATAATCTCATATGGACCTGGTGTCAGTTCAATCACCATTCAAACACTTAAGTCTTAACTGTGTTTTGACTGGATACTTATTTATTTTATGATAGGTTTAAAACTACACTATGAATCTGTATTGGATCCAGTCTAAAAATGCGTGAGCACCTTGATTAGTTTAAATGTTGATGTCCGTAAGTATTTACCTGACAGTCATTAATCTTTGACAATATGTTCGGGCGTTTAAACGAGTCACTCGTGAATGCTCATTTAGAAATGTGTTGATATTGGTTTATCAACAGTAATATCCCTATTTACGTTCGGACACTGAAAATTAATTTACGGAATATTCTTGAGTGCCGGGTAAATGTTTACGAACAAAAGTTAGTCAACAAATGATGGTAAGATATAAAATGTTTCTGTTGTTGTTATTTATATATTTTAAGAGGGAAAAAACACGTATCAATATTCAAAATAAGTTACTCTTAACTCGCAGATCTAATTCAAGAAGAAAATATGCAAATTATATGTAATAAAATGTGTAACAATTTTAACAAGGTAACAAAACAAACAGTAAATATAGTGTAAATTGTGCTTGGACATATATACATGTTTTTTTTTAATCTCTCTCATTGTCTGCTAATACAAAGACTACTTCTTCACACTGGATACGTGACTATAGCCGTTTTATCAAAAGATTAGCATGGAAATGTAAAACAGATCAAACATAATTTGCTGACCGTGTAATATAGTAAAAACACAAACTATTTTCCAAATTATATTATAGACATGTATATGCATATTTACATTTGATAATTATCTATAACATTTAAGTTTGGAACTATCGACTTGTTTATGTCTAGAAGACATACACATGTGATCATATGAATAGTGCAACACGTTTGAAGTGGTCTTATCATCGACACATTTTGTGTTAGATTTACAGTAAACCTTCGATGGCTCGAACACAACGGGATTGGACAAAACAGTTCGAGTTAAAAGTTGTTCGAGATAAGTATTGTTCAGCGTCATACCATACATGTACATGTATATGCATCGGGATAGGAATTCGGCCGGAACCAGATAAGTGATTCGAGCTATATGTGGTATTCTAGCCATCCGTGTTCGAGCCAACAAAGTTCTACTGTATATGACATTCAACTTCATTTATGGAATAAGTTTGATATGTTGATAAAAACATTACAGAGAGCTGAAACATGACCACACCCTTCTGCCTATTATTGTAGTTGATTTATATGCATTCTTTATATGACGTTATATGTGTTTATATGGCAATACATATGTTTTAAAATTAACTAATTTGCACAACTGAAATTGAGTTCTGTCATGTGGGAATACTGCGAGTTTCTTTTTATAATAAAAAGGCTCAGGGAAAATTGAAGTAATCGATTCTAGTCAATATGTTATAGATAGAAAGAGACACAGCACAGAATTCAGAGAAGGCAAACCTGGAATTTTAAATAGATACATTAAGGCGAGAGTTACCAAACTGAGTTCAGTCAGGAGGGATAACTGCGATTTTTTTAAAATAAAGAAATCGACGTCAATATGTTAAAGACATTTCTAGCTTATTCTAATACTCACATCAGTATTATCTCCCTTGAATACTCCTGACGAAGAAGTCAGAAGTAAAAATATTGTTCTCCTTTTCTTCTTATCTTAGGACATTATATTGAAGTGATTTGTTTTCCCTACCATGTGTTAATTGGTCAGTGATGTAGAAATCACCACTGAAATGTTGATATTGATACCAGACTTCCAGCAAATTTTGTGTCCCTTAAGAATTGATGATTCGAAATAAACACATTAAATTTAACTGGTCAATGTATGATTGTTTTCTTTATTATTGTATATATTGAATGAATGAATAGGGTTTTACGGCGTACCAACACATAATAGGTTATTCGACGCCAACAGGAAGGAACATTCAAGTTCACTCTACATGTACAAAAACAACTAACCAATATACAGATTCAAAAAAATACATCAACAAATGAATATGCAGAATGAACCTAGAACCTTGATACAGGCAGAACTGCAGAGTTTCAGCAAATTCTATCGTTTTACTCAAATTTTCGCTTCCTACGACATGCATGAGCCACAGTGATCCTATTCTTGCCATCACTCATGGCTCCCTGGAACCACACAGGTGTTGATAATTTAACCACAATAGTGAACATGACAAAAAATGATAAAATGAACATGACACCCATTCGGAGCATTCCTACCCCTCTGCAGAGATCGACAGTGATTCTATCTGAACCGGAACCACACGGGCTTGTATATCTTGAATCAGTGATAAATTTGAGCCAGACACATGCTGCAGATTTTGTTGTTTTTTTTTCACTGTGAACTGGACATAACTGTTAGAATGGAGCTCAATAGAAAATGTAATAGTGCCGCGAGACGTGTAAGACGCTATTTCTAAAAGAGTTTTAATGTGCAAAAGTTAAGACGCTATATTTCTTAAGGGCCATACCAAGAAAGAGCACCTGCTCAGTAATATGTTATATTAAGACTGACAACATCAAGACAATACTCTGTAATGTGCGATATCAAGGAGAGATTTAAGGTGTAAAAGTAACTCTGTAAAATGCATTTTCAAGGCAGATTGATTTGTAACGTTATTTATCGAGACAGAATTCTCGGAAAGCTGCTTTATTAAGACAGCTAACACTGTAAAGTGCTATAACAAGAAATGTTTCAAGGTGTAAAAGATAAGACGACACACTCAGTAAGTGCTATATGAAGACAGAGTACACTGTTCTGTGCTATTTTAAGAATAGTTTCAAGGTGCTAACTGTACGACGCACTCAGTAATGTGCTAGAGTAAGACAGAGTACACTGGCAAGTGTAATAACAAGAACTGTTTCAAGGTGTAAAAGATAAGACGACACACTCAGTAATGTGCTATATTAAGACAATGCACTACATGTACGTTAAGTGATATATCAATATAGAATACGCTTGGTGGGTAAACTGTTTAAAAATACATAGATTCCTTACATTCTTGTGATATATGAGTACATGAAGAGAAGAAAAAGCATTATAATATATAATAGATCTATACTTAATCAAAACACGTGAAAGTTTTGCCAAATTAAATATCAAGCATGTCTGTAATTATACAATATGTGACATTGTGGTAGATTTATAATACAATATACCCAATCTAATTCTACATTTTGCAAGTTATATAACATACGTCTAAGTTGTGTCTTCAACTAAAAACTCAATCATGTATCATTATATGTGCATGTAGATATATATGTGTATTTGATAATATCATTGTAGGTTAAATATAAAATACTCTAAATCCAACAAGAGGATAAAATTCTTAACTTTAATAGCTAGATAAATTAAAGTAACATTTATTTCGAATTCGAATTTCGATATGTGTGCTCCTATAAATTATGGACTTGCAATACAAAAATTCAAACCTGTGGTTTAACATTTGTTTACATTAATTTAAAAAAGTGTCCATTTTTGTTAATTAACACACATATTACGTCACACTTTAAATCCTCGGCAGCATCCATAAACAATGCCGTAATTTACAAGACCGGTATTCACATATCGAACACACACCATTCGTTGATTTAGCCTGCACCGGCATGTCAGCGTTCTCCAAGTCGGTGTTGGAGTACGAAATACTAAGGAGTATTATTCACACCTGAACTCTATTAATCTCATTGTTGACGTCAGTTTAACATCAAATTACATACACCAAAAAAATTCACGTTCGCGACGGCACGAATAAATCCGAGTACATTTCTACCGCATATCCCCAGCAGCTTGTACGCCACTATTCGTGGGAATAATGATCAGAAACGTATATGTGCAGCACTCGATATATTGAGCAAAACTAAATACGTGGCTGAATTTACGTCCATCGTTGAACACGTCGATGGTCTACTAACACGTGCAATAAGGCAAGAAATAAAAGTAACGTCACGTGTCTCATTACTGAAATAGAAGTAGCAGCGTTGCAATTGTCCTTTTCACAAAAACACAACATGCCATGGGAAGGTCTTGACTCTTCTATACACACTGGACTCTTTCGCATGTTTATCTCCAGCTGATCTGAGCACGTGCGCTGGAAGTAGGTTATACCTGCGAAAATAAAAATAAACAAATATATAGAAGAAGTCCCACCATTGATTTTTGTTCTTTATTCTATAGTTAATAACAAAAATATGAAGGCTTGTCATTAATAGAGAAACCCAAATGAAAGAAGTGAAACTTACATCTTACTGTTTGTCAAACTCACCAAAATATGATGAGAAAAGTTAGGGTCATGTGTCGTATATGAGATTTTTTTCTGTTTAGTGTGTGCACTGTTGACAAAGTGAAAAACCATGTATTCATACCCAAATTTCAAAGCATCATGTTTTTGTCTAAATTCACAATTCAAACATGACAATGCTGTCAAATTATTCAAAATACATCAATAATGCCATTCAAATAAAAAAAGAGCATTAAAATAAGGAAAATGCATTTTTGAAGAAGAAGAAACAAGGATTATTTATAACCGCCATTATGCGACTATCCCACTGAAGTACTACCCCACTGAAGTACTTCCTTTTTTCCAATGGTTGTACTATGCCTAACTAAAAAGGAGACAACTCTTACTGGCTTACATGATCCTCTTTTGTTTGAACATTTAGTTTCAGTTGTATGCCGTTGAGGGTTAACAGACGATCAACTAACCTATCTACTCTTTCCAGGGATCCTGGAAGGTAAATCAGTACTCGAGCACTCTCGTCGTGTGAGAAAGTAAGCTTGCGGAACGCTGCGGCAAATTACTTATATTCATACGGAGTAAATGTTCCAAAGGGAAACAAATCAGTTAGATTTATAAATGAGAAATCATATTTGTTTCCCTTAATTCGTAAAATTTCCGCCGAGGTGTCCATTTTGGACAAACCTAACATCATTGTGTGAAGAATATGGGCAAAATTGATTTCAACATTTCTGTCTGTCGAACATTTCTGTTTGCAGAACATTTCTGTTTGTCGAATATTTCTGTTTGTAGAACATTTCTGTCCGTCGAACATTTCTGTCTGTGAACATTTCTGTATGCCGAACATATCTGTCTGAACAACATATCTGTCTGAAGGACATTTTTGTATGTCGAACATTTCTGTATGCCGAACATTTCTGTATGCTGAAAATTTCTGTATGTTAAACATTTCTGTCTGTAGAACATTTCTGTATACCAAAGATTTATGTTTGTCGAACATTTCTGTATGTCAAACATTTCTGTATGCCTAACATTTCTATCTGTGGAACATTTCTGTATGTAGAACATTTCTGTATGCCGAACATTTTTGTCTGTCGAACATTTCTGTTTGTAGAACATTTCTGTATGTTGAACATATGTCTTTAGAACTTTTCTGTATGCCGATCATTTATGTATGCCGATCATTTCTGTCTGTAGAACATTTCTGTATGCCGAACATTTCTGTATGTCAAACATGAATAAATCAATTTCAACAGTTGTCTGAGTTTCTATTTATAAGCGTTCTGACATTACATTGATATATTGCATATTCCTTTATAACACCACATGCCTATATCTACAACCTGTCCATGGCAACACTTGTGTATCGCGTATTCCTTTAGAACACCACATGTCTATATCTACAACCTGTCCATGGCTACACTTGTATATCGCGTATTCCTTTAGAACAACACATGTCAATATTTACAACCTGTCAATGGCTACACTTGTATATCGCGTATTCCTTTAGAACAACACATGTCTATATCTACAACCTGTCCATGGCTACACTTGTATACTGTGTGATACCTGAGAACACCACGCCTCTTTCTACAAGCTGCCAGGGGCTACATTTGTATACTGTGTGTTACTTTAGTAAACCACGTTTCTTTGTACAAGCTGTCCATGGCTATACTTGTATACTGTGTGTTACTTGAGAACATCACGCCTCTTTCTACAAGCTGCCAGGGGCTTCATTTGTATATTGTGATACTTTAGAACACCGCGCCTCTTTCTACAAGCTGTCAGAGTCTATATTTGTATACAGTGTGTGACATTAGAACGCCACGATTTTTTCTACAAGCTGTCAGAGGCTACATTTGTATACAGTGTATTACATTAGAACACCGCGCCACTTTCTACAAGCTGTCAGAGGCTACATTTGTATACAGTGTATTACATTAGAACACCACGCCTCTTTCTACAAGCTGTCAGAGGTTACATTTGTATACTGTGTGTTACATTAGAATACAGCTCCTCTTTCTATAAGCTGTCAGAGGCTACATTTGTATACAGAGTGTTACATTAGAACATCACAGCTGTCAGAGGCTACACTTGTATACTGTGTGTTACTTAAGAACACCACGCCTCTTTCTACAAGCTGTCAGAGGTTACATTTGTATACTGTGTGTTACATTAGAACACCACGCCTCTTTCTACAAGCTGTCAGAGGTTACATTTGTATACTGTGTGTTACATTAGAACACCACGCCTCTTTCTACAAGCTGTCAGAGGTTACATTTGTATACTGTATGTTACATTAGATTACCACGCCTCTTTCTACAAGCTGTCAGAGACTACATTTGTATACAGTGTACTTATTCCTCCGTTACTAATACAAATACCAATGCATTAAACTACAATCACTCATTACGAGTTAGCTTTTACGGCACGGTAAATTGCTCACAGTCACAATTAGCAACAAATGTAATAAAACAGAAATAAACAAATAAGCAGCAGTTTAATCAATAAAATAAAATCAGATATGTAATAAACCAAAGCGAACGACAGCATCTGATTTCTCAGACACAACTACCACAAGTCACGTTTTATTGCCATTTGCCAAGCGTTTGCTAATGTATTTGTGTTAATATAGGTGTTGTCTATTTAGTTTACAGTTCGTTTTTCACACATGATGATGCTGCTGATGATAATGATGATGATGATGATGAAAGTGGTGGTGGTGGTGGTGGTGGTGGTGGTGATGATGATGATGATGATGATGATGATGATGATGATGATGATGATGATGATGATGATGATGATGATTATGATGATGATGATGATGATGATGATGATGATGATGATGATGATGATGATGATGATGATGATGATGATCATGATGATTTATGATTATGGGGACGATAAGTAAGACGTATGTATCGGACTGAGGTTGTGGTAGTGGTGCATGCTGGTTTTGATGGTAGTGGAGGTAGTGGTGACGATGATGGTGATAGTTATGATGATGAACATGGTGATGATCATCATCATATAACTATACATGTCACATTTATGCAACATTAATTTGCCTTAACGATCATGTGTATATATTTTATATGATAATTCATGTATTACCTAATTTATGCAACTACTCACCATGATACAGAAAAAAGGAATAAACGTTTCTGTTTAACATTATTTAAACAAGACAAATAGTATACCCCCAGACTGTTTATGGTTAAGCTGTTATACTAAGAGAGTTAAGGAACGAAAGCAGAGTAGCTTAATGGCAAGAATGTTTGAATGAACAACAAAAGTGCTTATTTGTTTCAATATTAATCATGCCAGCGACGGTTAGCAGACGATCAGTTTACCTGGAAGGTTAACTAGTTTATCTATCTTCGAATGTAATTAATAACTTTCCCACTTGAATCAGCGGTGAAAGACGAATGGCAATGAGATGCAATGCCTATATAATTCATCACGGCATGGAGACAGTAACCGGGTGGGGATTCGAACTCACGACACCTGGAGCGCTAACGACTGAGATAACCGGGTTCGGCGAAGAAAAAAAAGTCTGCTTGCGTAAAAAGTACAATGCGCAGTTTAAAGAAGAAGAATTGATCTTTTCAGATCACTTCTGCAAAGGACAAGAAAAAAAAATCGGACAGAGTACACGTAGTTGCCTCATTCATCATATGAACATCTGTGTGTTCGTAAAAGTCAGAGATCAGCTCGGTATTTTACGTACGAGGAGAGTTGTACGGAAAACGCCGAGTGATAAATCTAAAGTGATGTTTTGATAGCTTATGATACTCCTATAACAGAAATTATGTGATAACTGTATAGTGAGAAGAAAATGTTTAGCTAACAAATGTTTCGGTATTTTGAATATACACTTTACCACTAAGAGTCGTCCGTGTCCATTTGACGCAGTACTCCTTACACCCTCTAACCTTCACATTCGGGTGTGTGCTGTTGAAAGGGTCGCCACAATAGTGGTCTGCGCGGTCCGCCGTACATTCGTAGCATCGTATCACCTCCTTGCCAGCCACTGAAATGTCAAAATAGGAAAGAGAAATTATTTTAATAAAGTTTACGCAAACACCAGACATTAATGTCTACAATCGCTTTTATTCAACGAACTCAGTGCCAAATACACGCGTCGGCAACAGATGGCTTCCAATTATCTCCAAGAAACAAATCAACTAGATTGATGAGCTTCACAAACAGCTGAAAGTGGATAAATATAAACAGGCAAGTAAAACAAATTAAAGTGCAGCTTAATTAACAACAGTAATAATCAACAATGGTGCGGGATACATATCCAATAAAATCATAGACGAAGAAACTCAACGCGAGAATTGCTTGACATTTGATGGTGAGATTCAATCCTAAAGAAATACAAAAAAACATGATCGCATTGTGGGTGATTTTTATGATTGTTTTAACGATTTAAGGAAATTTACTATTACTAAATTACTATTAATTAATTCGCTGTTTCATAATGAAATTACATAATGCTTTGCACTGTTCACTTTTTTTAACTCATAAATGGTAATTTAATATTTTTGATTTATAGAATACTTAAGAAATATTGCAGTGAGGCAAATATCAAGACTGAAAGCTGATAAGAAAATGAACAATTGTAAACACCCAACATGAACTCCTGAGTCCGCGTCCGATATCTCTAAAAAATATATGCTGTTCTTAGTTTAAACTTTTTTCTTTTATTTCGATTGTAATACAAGTTCATACAACTTAGGCAAATCACGCTTGAATTCTTCCTGGAGGGAACCAGCACTAAGCACATGCCGCAGCGGATAAAGTGTCTTGCTCAAGGATACCATACATATCCGTGGTGGAGGATCGAACCCATGAATATCCATTCAAGATCCGATGCTCTACCACTAAACCATGCACTCAACAAAGTTATGTTCTTTGGCACATGTCCAATAGTCCATTAATACTGTAGTACATAATGAATGTGTTAATGAACTATTCTTTATAGATATCGTGCATGTGAGTAAGTTGTATATTATACTTTATACGTTTATAAAGCGTAAATACGAGTGAAATGCAGTGTGGTGAAAATAATAGTGTGACGAAATGTAACCATTTTGGCAATATGCCGTAAACGCAAGATAAATTCATTCATTCATTTAACAATTAATTAATTGATTTACGCATTAATTGATTAATTCATTCATTCATTCGTTCATTCAAATTCATTCATTAATTCATGCATTCATTCATTCATTCATTCATTCATTCATTCATTCATTCATTCATTCATTTATTTATTTATTTATTTATTTATTTATTTATTTATTTATTCATTTATTTATTTATTTATTTATTCGTTCGTTAGATCGCTCGTTCGTTCGTTCGTTAAATCATCAGTATGCCCATCCATTCTTTCTTACTTTCGTTCGTTTGTTCACTCGATCGTTCATTCATTCATTTATTCGTTCATTCGCTGACTCACACATTCACACACACACACACACACTCATTGGTTCGAGATAAACAAGTAGTTTACTCTTTACAAAGACACATATTGTCCTGCCAACATGTCATGTAGATAGTATATGTCCACACTCAGTGAGATTATATGTTTATATGTGTACAACCGTCACTTACCATAGTAACATGGCATGAACGTATGGGGCGCTACAATAAGAAATTACAAACATATATATTCAAACCCTACCGGAGATTAAAATAGTCAAATTGAGTCGATTTAACTGGAATTGAGTCAAATCAACTCAACTAAAGCTGCTATGCATGTTCTGTCCAGTGTAGTCAAGTCGGTTTAAAAACACGGCCGTTTCAGTTTTTTAAAACCGACTCAATATATGCAAACAAGAAAATGTTGATGCAAAGCATCAAATTATAAGATAGACACAACAGCTACAGTAACAATTGCCGCATACGCAGTTAAAAGTTGGTTTGATATTTGATATTTACAGGCGTAACTCTTCACATTGGAGGTTAGAGTTAGGGTTAGCGTACGAATGATAAATATTAAATATAGAAAGACGAATATTAAACTCACTTCAGTCTGCCTGCCGCATATATTATGCAAATTACATATACTCGATTAATGTACAGATACCCGTAGTCTTGTTTTTCCTGTTTAACCGAGTTGAAGTTTAATCATATTTCAATAATTGGCAATCTCAAATAAACCGCTGAGCCGCATGTTAACAAAAAAAAATGATTTATAAAACTTTCTACGAATCAGAGGCAATAATATCTTTATTAGGATTTTATTCCATGTATAAGAAATTTACATTACTCCGGCGTTACGTATCTGATTGCAGATATGTTTTTTTTTTTAAATAAACAAATCTGGACCTGTCATAACTTCTTGACAATTGTTAGTTATAAGTAACAAACAAAAGTATGAATAATGAATGAATAAGGTTTTACGGCGTACCAACACATTATAGGTTATTCGACGCCAACAGGAAGGAAGGTTCCAGGCTCACTCTTCATGTACAAAAACAACAAATTAACATACAGATTTAAAAAAAAAATACACCAACAAATGAATATGCAGAATGAACCTAGAACCTTGATACCTAAAGAACTGCAGAATTTTAGCAAATTATATCGTATTACTCAAATTGTCGCTTCTTACGACATGCATGAGTCACAGTGGTCCTATTCTTGCCATCACTCATATGGCTCCCTGAAACCACACAGGAGTTGGTAAGTAACAAACAAAAACAAATATGTAGAATATAGCTTAATGATTATGTGTCACCAATTTGTTGAACATATATATGTATATCAAATGATAATTAAAAAAAAGTATGTGTGTTATGTAACTTCTCTGTAATTTGTGAGAGTATCGTAACCCGCTTAGTATAAGGCAATAAACATATATATGTAATACTGAATAAACTATTGAATTGAATTGAATTGAATTGAATATTTTCCAGTTTGAAAAGATCAGCAAACTATTTTAACAAACCACATGTTTTTGTTTGCTTATTTATAATCACTAATACATTGCTATTATAAAATAAAATCATACTAATAATATATCGAATTTAAACTTGAAAAGTATAAGAAACATATTTTTGTTGGTTTTGAATCTTATTTCACATTAATACTAATTATTACAGGCATAGCACCACCATTGTAAACATAAAATGCTTCCGCATAATGGCGGTTATGATGGCGGTAATAAATAATCCTTGTTTCTTTTCTTTGAAAATGCATTTTCCTTTTTGTAATATTCATTTTTTTAATGGCATTATAGATGTAATATGACCATTTTCGTGTTTGAATTGTGAATTTTGAAAAAAAATGATGCTAGGAAAAACGTAATTTCTGACGATTACTTTTACTTTGACAGTAGAGTACACACTGAACAGAAATAAAACTATATTATATGCTACAAAGGACTTGTATAGAAGGATAGGAAATTGCATCTCCTGACTAAATGTTGATGAAACAGCACGCGAAGGATTTATGATTTGCAAATTCATCATTCATAATCCACAGGCAACTTATTTCTTAGACATTAACTGTAAGTTGTATGTAATCTTACATGTTTAAACATGTTTCGATCATGCAAAATGATCTTGAATTTAAGATATTGAGGTTTGAAGGAAAGTTTATCGTAATTTGTCGTTATTTTAGCTGCAGTATACAAATTTTGTAATTTGTAATCACAAGTCCTTCAACAATTTTAAACACAAATTTCCGGGAATGGTATTGTTTCAATAAAAAAATCATTCTGCAGTGTAAGAATTTTGATCTGTGTTCCTGAGATGAATGGTTGTTAAGATAATTGAAAACGAGATGTTGCGAGATTTTGCGTGAATACGCGAGCGTTCAAAAAATCTCAACCAGTTGCCTTTCCTTCTCTATATAATTCCATGATGCTACATGACCCCTTAGTTTTTTCCTTTGGTAGTGCAAAGACTGGCAAACAATAAAATGCAAGTTCCACTTTCTTTTGAGGAATGAATGACAACAATGCATTTTTTTTTATTTACAATAGAATAAAGAACAAAAAATAAATGATGGGGCTTATACCTTCTTAAAGGGTTGTGGAAAAGAAGGCCAAAAACGAAACGACATCTAGCGGAATGTGACATACATTCATAACCTCTATAATAGATATTTCATTGCGCAGACGAAAAACCTTTGCTGCAGCACCAGCATCTCGTTATTTCTTACTGTCTATCACAATTTGCCGGATACGCTGCGGCGCTCATCAAGAAACCATAAAGTGTTATATACGTTATACAGACACGTAGAATGCGTTATTACCGGTGCCACTATAAATACACATTTGCTGGCATTCTGATCATCCTGCAACTGCTGATTAGATCATACCATTCCGTGTTAGTGCTCATCAAGACTCACAGAACTATTATCTCCCTCCTGTAGACGGCGAAAGTAGAAGTAACAAATAAAGTTTCCTTTTTTCTTCTTTCTTTTCTGGGCTTAATATTGGAGTGACGTATATGCATGCAAACCTGACTTAAGCATTCAGACATGGGAATGAGCAAAAGTTGCCTTTTTAAGACAGGTTATTGCTTAATACAGGTTAATTTGCTCTGAAAGCATAGAAATAAGAATAAGCAAATGTGGCTGCGTAATATAGGTGACCGCTAACACAGGTTTGACTGTATTACTGCCATCTTTTGATCTCATCGTGAGTGTATTGTTAACATAGTATCACTCTGGTAATTGATAGGTATCACAAAACCATTGAATTAAAAAAATACTCGCGAAATTATTTTTTTAATATTTTGAAACAATTAAGAATTTTAGCCCAGACACATGCTCTAGAATTTGTTTGTCACTGTCTTACACAACTGAGCCCTATTGGAAATATAGCAGTCGAGTGAGGTATTAACTTCCAGAGCATTCGGCTAACTTTTGTATTATTTGTTCAATATGGATTCAAATCGATGTTTGTGATCTCTGACTATTTTGTTTAAACAACAACTTGTATTTGTTTAATTGAAACTTATTTTTGTTAAAATATTAATATACTGTGTATCTTTATATATGATTGTCGACTAACCTCTGAGTTTCTTACTTGATTGAAAATTTTTAAATATTTTGTACGTGATATAAAACCACCTACTAGTTATCCTTTCTTCGAGAAGAAACTTTTATATACAGTCAAACCTGTCTTAAGCAGCCAGTGGAGGGATGAAGCAAAAGCGACATTTTAAGACAGGTTGTTGCTTAATACAGGTTAATTTGCTCTGAATACATAGAATTGGGAAAAAGCAAATATGGCTGCTTAAGACAGGTGGCTGCTTAATAGAGGTGGCCGCTTACACAGGTTTGAATGTATGTGTAAAAAGGTTCACGTTCTTTACAATAACTACAACAAATGAGTAAAAATTATTTTCAATATTATATATTCTCTGATCATTTACTGTGATGACATTTAAATATTAGTTAAAATTATTTTGTCATTAAGTTAATATGCATTACATGTTTTATATACATATTCATATTCTCAACCCACCCTCTTCCTTAGCTCTTATGTCAATCTGGGGAAAGAGGCGTGGTTATTATCGCAGTGTAGGTGTTGCTAGAATGCAAGGGGACTGATAACCAATCTTTCCCTATTTGGTCCGGTACATAGCATTAAGTTTGAGCACGTTGATTGGTCAGTTGCTTCAGGAAAAGTTTGAATGACGTCACAATTTAGTAAGCGTATAGTAGCTATGAATGTTGGGACAGGCATGAATTTCCCTCCTGTTTTGATCGGGGATGACCTGATTCTAAGAGATCAAAATATGAGGATTTGGGATAGACTACTGATAACATGGAGATAAAGATAAAGGTTGTACAGGTAAGAAAAACTCATTGAATATAAATTAAGTGGAATAGCATAAGCCAATACTTCACGTAACGGGTTACTATTATTGTTATTATAGTCAGTTCATACAGGTGAATCCGCCTTATCTAGTCATATTTATACATGTTATTTGTGTCAATTGATTTTTTTGATTTTTCACTGATTATTTTCCTTTTCATGTTTAATTATTTATGAAAAAAAGTACGTTTCCGAATTTCAGTAATAATTATTTTAAAGTTTGTTTTATTAATGTTTTTAAACACATTTTTAAAATAGCCAAAAATAACGTTTTCTGATTTCGACTACTTCTAGTTTGCTGTTTCATTTTACCCTGGGTTATATGATGGCCCCAGGTATTGGAAAATATATTAAGATCAGTTTTACAATTTTATAAGATTTGATCGTTTAAAGATTGATTCAATTCATTAAAAAAACTATTCATTACTAATTGAAAAACTATCCACTACTCCACTTCCTTTTTTAATTTCGGATAAGCACATTGTGGAGGTAGAAATTTGCAGCTCGGTTAAATTCAAAATAAAATTTAGTACCCACACCCACCTACACCCACATAAATCATGTTCTGCTGCTGTTTTATTTTACAATTTCAGAAACGGACGTTAGTCTTCACCAAGTTTTAATAGAAAGTTCAGACACATAAAACAATTTCACTCTGTCACGGCAATATACCAATATCTCTTTTGAATATCTCATTTGATTAATTTAGATACGTTTCATTTGCTGTAACTACATATACTTGCAAATGGTCAATTTAAATAATTTAATAATATTGAAACATGTCTGTATTATTATTTCTCTGATAAATATTGTATTATTTTATTCTCATTAATTAACTTAAGCCTTGTCCTAGATATTTACCATAAAAGTAATCAAAGTTTATATTGATCTTACGTAGTTTTCTTTTATAATATATTTAAGATGTATACAACAGTAACATCTCGTGGTATACTGTTTAAAAAACAGACAAACAATTTAAATCAATTTCAATCTTGAAAATTTACAATGAACAATGGCCTGAAAGTAAATCATTTAACGTTGGCAAAATAGCAGAATGAAAAATTTATTCTGTTATTCTGATGTTCTGCTGGCAAAATGAAAATAAATGAAGTTGGCTCATATATTATAACAGAAACATATTCGGTTAATAAAACTAAGTATATGTCAATCTGGCAACTTCCGCGGAATCCATGGATTCGAGTCTGACGAATGTATTGACCACAAAAATCTTGTATAACCAGCGTCAATACCGAAGGATGACGGAGTCAGCCGATGTACGATTGTGACATATTCTTCACTCGTGTGCAGTATCAGTTGATTTATAAACAGTGGTATGATTACACTAACGGCAAATATTCAGAACATTCTCAAACATCTGCTATTGTACGTACTACAGAGCATGTGGAAACAAAACATATTTATTTCGAACGTACTTGATGTGATGTGTTTCGGTTTTGCAACAGGTGCATCAAATAGCTATGGAGAATTACCACTGACTCGAGGGCTTATGAAACCAAATGGTCTGTAGTACATTAAGCGAGTATTTATTTTAAATATTGCAATGAGATATAAAAGAGTAATGGAGCATGGTCCGATTAACAGGAAATCAAAGCTATTATAATATACGTTTGGTGCCAATTTATATTCTATTTTGTGTGTATCTCTAAATGTGTCTTGTCAGTGGGAAATTATTATTCTGTACCTATTAACAGATATATAAATGTGCATTCATCGCCATAACTGTCTAGAGGTTTCCATGCATGGGCAGTCCGGTATCATTTCTGCCTGCGGCATTATACGCCAGTGTGATAGTGCTTATAAGACACCATTGCGTTACAATGGTGATGAAAGTAATTATAACTTCAACTACTACTATTACTACTACTACTACTACTACTACTACTTATACCACCACCACCACAACCACTACCACTACCACTACACAACTACCATTAACACTACTACGACTACTACTACTACTACTACTACTACTACTACTATTACTACTACTACTATTACTACTACTACTACTACTACTACTACTACTACTACTACTACTACTACTACATCTACTACTACTACTACTACTACTACATCTACTACTACTACTACTATTACTACTACTACTACTACTACTACTACTACTACTACTACTACTACTACTACTACTACTACTACTACTACTACTTATACTACTACTACTACTACTACTACTACTACTACTACTACTACTTCTACTACTACTACTTCACCTAATAGTAATGTAAGTGTATATATAATCTTGCAGGAGAGCAACATATGTCAGCTATTCAGCTAACTCAGTCGGTATAGTACATTTGCTCAGCCAGGGAAAGGTCTCGAGGATGAATCCCAGACTGGCTGCATATGTTTATATCCTGAAGCATTGCCGTCCAACGGGGGAGTGAGAAGTACATTTACAAGATTCTATATAGACCGTTTAACGCTAAAAACATACGACCAAGTCAATCTTCCATGAGGCCCTTAAGATATGACTAGGCTATTGTTTGAAAGCAGCGTATAACACTATCCTAAACGTGTTACCAAATAAGAAACAGGGACAGAGTCAGACGCCAACAACGCAAGTTAACTATGTTACCATTTTCATCCAAGAAGCCGGTTTTGCCTGCATGAAGTAGTGGAATAGTGGAAATTCTGGAACAATTACACTAGAAATATATTTCTCATTTTGACATGTGTATACCATATGCCTGCACATTTCTGTTACCATGCAGACAACTTCTTAATATCGATTTATGACATATAAATCAGGAGAGAATAATTAAATTGATTTCAATATATTTACCTATCTCTGAGTGTATTATTTGGAATTTTAGTAGCAATATGTAAGTATCCATCATCGCATATGCTGATACACGTATTTTCTAATTTTCATCATCCCACACAGTGGTATGTATATGTTCCAATTATCGCACACAGTGCCACATATAGTTGTAAATAAATATGTTTCAAGTGTCACATATAGTTGTATAATTATAAATACTTTTCCAGTGTCACATATAGTTGTATATAAATACTTATCCAGTGTCACATATAGTTGTATATATACTTTTCCTGTGTAACATATAGATGTATATATACTTTTCCAGTGTCACATATATTTGTATATATACTTTCTCGGTGTCATAAAAAAGTATGTTCTCCCTGTATACCAAATAGTGATGTATGCAAGTTCCCCGGTAAACCATATATTAGTATATGCATGTTCCCCAGTATACCATATAGTGGTATATGCATGTTCCCCAGTATACCATATAGTGGTATATGCATGTTCCCCAGTTAACCATATAGTGGTACATGCTTGTTCCCCCAGTATACCATTTAGTAGTATATGCATGTTCCCCAAGTATACCATATAGTGGTATATGCATGTTCCTGAGTATACCATATAATGGTATATGTATGTTCCCAAGTATACCATAAAAAGTATAGTGGTATATGTTTGTTCCCCATTATCCCATGAAGTGGTATATGTATGTTCATCAGTATACCAAATAGTGGTAAATGCATGTTCCCAATTATACCACATAATATTATATGTATGTTCCCCAGTATACCATAAAGTGGTATATGCATGTTCCCAAGTATACCATATAGTGGTATATGTATGTTCCCCATTATACCATGAAGTGGTATATGTATGTTCATCAGTATACCATATAGTGGCAAATGTATGTTCTCCATTATACCACATAATAGTATATGCAGGTTCCCCAGTATGCCATGAAGTGGTATATGCATGTTCCCCAGTATACCATATAGTGATATATGCATGTTTCTCAGGATACCATTTATTGGTACATGCATGTTCCCCAGTATACCATATAGTGATATATGCATGTTCACTCAGTATACCATATAGTGGTATATGCATGTTCCCCAGTATACCATATATTGGTATATGCATGTTCCCCTAGTATACCATATAGTGGTATATGCATGTTCCCCATATAGTGGTATATGCTTGTTCCCCTAGTATACCATATAGTGGTATATGCATGTTCCCCATATAGTGGTATATGCTTGTTCCCCTAGTATACCATATAGTGGTATATAAATGTTCCCCCAGTATACCATATAGTAATACCAAACCCAATCCTCGGCCACCCCATAATTGTCAGCACTCCTTGGTCCACCGAAGCAGATAATGTTTTTTTGTGGTTTGATTTTTAATCCTCTATAATCGCTTATATCATGTTCTGTAAAATTATATATATTAATTTTACTCATATTGAATAAATCGTTATACAGGCAATCGCTTTTGAACAAAAGCTTTTTCTCAGACAGTAGTATATATAATATATCTATGTTATCTGCGAGGCTATTTTTGTACCATTCTCTGAAACTGGGAACAAAAACACATATCTCATATATCGGAATATATCGATTGTAAGAAGGAACTGCAGTCTCTCAAATATTTACTGAATGGCTTCTCAACCGCAGGATCATGGGATGAAACAAAACACAGTTCATTACGATGTTTTATGGCCTCGCTTTCCAAGGATTAACCAATTAAGTGGACAGAAACCAGCATACTTCTGCTTTCATTTAGAGCCAGAACTGCCGACTAATGCAAATCTACATACTTAATGTGTCCGCGTAGAATTTGTGGGCATTAATTAGCAGTGAAATTGCCGTAGTGAGAACTATTATGGTAATGGGATTTCTGAGAAGGAAATGCTGGCTGGCTATTATGGGTGTTGTAAGTCTAAATATATATCTCTCAAGATATAATAATCGTGATAATAATAATAATGATACTAATAATGATGATTATAATGCTGATGAATCTGATGATGATTATGAATCTGATGATGATGATGAGATGATGATGATAATAATAATAATAACAATGCCTATGATGATGATGATTCAGTTTCACTTAGCCGAATTTTCCCTGAGGTCCCGAACAACGATTTCTTTTCTATTGTCACATACTTTTCGGTGTAATAAACCCATGACATATTTTTACATTATCACTTCCGATTCACAGCTCGGCGTTTTCCGTATAACTCGGCTCTCGTACGTAAATTGCCGAAGTACTTTCGGATTTGCCCGAATATATAAATGACGTCAATTTATCGACGTTAAATGACGTTATTTTGAGACGTTACGTCATACGATGACACACGGAAACAAATATGCTCGATTTTTTCTCGTTCCTTATAACGAAAATCTGTTAAAAATGATAAAAGTAGGGTCTATATTTTTCCTGAGTTATGTGATAAAACAAATCCTCGCATAATAGATCTATATGTTTTCAACTCGTTTAATAAATTCAATAATAAATAAGCAATCATGAAAGGTCCTTTATATAAGACCACCTTAAGGACCAGTCAAAAGAGGTCAAATGGCGGGATGGTCTAGTCATTGAATTGCAGTAACACTCACGCTACATTGTTCATTAATTTTATCAAAGTTGCATGTAACTATAACAGTTGCTTGATGTATACTATACATGTATTCTGTATGCATTGTATTAATAATAACAACAATAATAGTGTGTGTGTTTTCTAAAACCTTACTAACGGCCGCCCTGACATTGAGACCGCCTCTCTATTACGGGTATGACAGATCACTTAAGATCGAATTTAATTATAGGTACAAATTGGGAACAAAAAACACACAAAAATTTAAAAACACTATTTTTAGCTTTATCTATAATTATAGTTTTGATTTTTTATCTACGATTGGAGACCAGGATATGCATTGTAAATATATGGTTGCATACCAGGGCCTGTATTTTTATGTTGACCTCCGACTTCAACCTGTTTTAATGTGGATTTAAGCTCGGTGATTTTTTTTAAATATTGATCAGTGATTGCTGACCCGGGTCTGCATTACGATTGCTGAGAGCCGATTTCAAGCAGAAACTCAATAACAACACGCTGACGCAGTTTTCACACAGCACCATTGTTTAATGAATAAAATAATACCATAAAAGCCCAGCTAGTCTAGACTGGTTTTAAACGCACTCGGTAAACAAAACCAGGTCAGTATAATTTGACCGAGTATCGACATATATAATTCATCGTGCGCTCTATACTCGAAACCATGGTAATGAAACGAACTTCTAGCACGTCTAGAAATCTTTTTTTTTGGAATAGCAAACTTTCACAGAAAAAATGAAACAAAAAGACGATGACGTAGCTGACCTTCTTCAAATTCCCGTGTTTGAGCTTAATCAGGCCTCACCCATATCGCCGATATATATTTTTTTTTAGCAGTAAAACTGCAGTTTTATATCTAGCATCATATATCACGGATACTCTGTTCAATAACTTACATTGTATTTTATCTCTTTAGTGTAAAATTATTTAGATGATGTCCTACTTTCTTAGCCAATGAAATCGCTCCTTTTTTTCAAAATAGAACGTTCCATTCCATGAAAAATAGAACGTTCTTTTTTCACCCCGTGCAACGTTTACGTTACATAAGAGGCTACTACGCCGCATTAACAATGATAACTTCACACGATAAACCGGTCCTTCCTGTTATTTTTGTGCACGTGGTCCAACAGAGAGATTTTCATATTATTATTTCGTTTTTAAATCAAAGATATAACCAAAACGAGCGGCATTCTTTTTAAGTTTAAAGCGGACATGTGTTTTTGAATGGGAATATGACCGTTTCCTCAAATATTCGAGAATAGTGACGGTGTGAACCATTCTTAAATTGAAAACAGCTCAATTTATTACTTCGGAAGTATTAATGGGACTACTTTAAGTGTTTTACATTTGTTTTATGTATCAATATACGAAATTATATTAGTAAAATTACAAGTTGATGTTATAAGGCTGCTATACGCCAAATAAGCTTAGTACTAGCATAAGTAGGTACCTCGTATATTGTACACTAATAAATCGGTGTATTGTGTCATTTAGCGGTATTATAATAACATGAAATAATACTACTATCCAACTATTTCAGAGTTGTTTTTAAGTTGTATCGTTGTTTACACTTCACAAATAAAACATTATCGTCCATCTAACTACTTTGTATGACATATCGCACCTGTTCTTCATGTAATACATGTACACTATTTTTTTACATTGTACTATTCGTTTATTAGCCTCCGATAGCATAAACTGACGCTAAATATTCAAACAAAACATTGTTCTAATAATCTTTCTTTTAGCTGTTAAGAGATGAAGATTATAATTATATATTAGCCACACTGAGGCAAACGGAGACACTTGCCTCCAGTAGGATTTGTGGAGTTTCACATGTTAATTAGGGTTTTTGTAAAAATAATAAAGTTTTTTGCAAAAAGTGAAAATATAATAGAATAACTACTTCAACATGTCCGATACCTAAACACAACATGTATACTTCTACACCACAGGAGCGCAAGAGAGATTGAGATTTTGTCGTTGCTTTAAATTGATATATTTTTCAAGTGTATTAGTTGAATACCGGTAACAGTTTCAAGAAAAAAAATAAAAAGGTATGAAATAAATGTATTATTATTTTTATATTTTTTTTAGCATTGACTCCGGATTGAACATACGACATCCTGAGTGACAGTCAAAGGAGTACACCATTAGACCACTTTGGATCCTAATTATAGTAATAGAGTTACCTCTTTCAAAGCTGTTAGGTCATGAAAGGGGCGTCATTCTTGTTGACCGGAACTAGAACTAATTCATACGTTATGTATACGTTTTATGTTATGCAAATCGTTGTAACCGACTAAACGTTTTTGCTTGTGAATATAAAATACCCCGAAATGTGTAAGTTGTATCCATACGTTTTGGCGGTTACCTAGTATTACGAATAGCTTAATTTTGAAATCCTCATTGATTTGAGGTCAACCCATCCAGTGGGATATGATTGTCAAATTTTGAAATCCTCATTAATTTGAGGTCAATCCATCCAATGGGATGTGGTTGTCCTACGATCGCTACAATCACCGGTCGTGGAGGATTGAGCGTCTTTTATTGTCTTCTCTCCATCCTTCTTATGTCTAATAACATAACTTTCTTTGCTTGTGTTTGAATAAACCGGTATGAGTTCGAATTTAATATGGATATCATATTTGATAACTGATTTTTCAATCACTATTAGTACTGCGTTCTGTTTTCAGATTTTTCTGATTAAAATTTCGTTCTTTGCAATAAGAATAATTATTTATTGTTTATATACATCAATAAAGCATTACTTTCTTTTCAAAATAATAAGTTTACAAAGTCAGATAAAAGATTCAAAGCGGATTGTTTTATGACAATTGGATTGTTTTTTATGCATTTATCTATCATAACTAAATGAACTCCAACATTCAATTTAACATGTATTGTTGCTTTATAGTGTATACGTTACAACAAGTGAAAAGCATTTTGATAACGTTACAAGGTTGACTCTCATCAATGTTTGTTAGACTTGATGAGTACTTATTAAAGATTTGTAGATGAAATTTTGCACTTTTTAAGTTGTGTAGTATTTGCTCAGAAATTTGCAGAGCTTAAGCTTATACACGTATTGTTTCAAAACATCTCTAATACAAATGCTTAACCTGCCAGATGTTTAATGATATTCTACTATATAACTAACTACTTTATATTGCACAAGTTCAATTTAATTCACTCAAAATATTGAGTGAGTTGAAGTGAACTTGTGTAATATGGTTACTTCCCCGATGAAGATTTTTGAATGACAATTTTAATATTGAGTGAATTTAATTGAGCTTGTGTTATATGGTTACTTCCCTGAGGAAGATTTTTTAATGAAAATACTTTATATTAAATTGTGAAAACTGATTTCAATTACATGTATATTGTTCTGCACGTCTACAAATGCATATATGTACAAGTTATCTTAATGTCTGGTAGCCATTGAGTTGTTCACTAATTTAACATATTCTGATAGTTTCCTCAGCGATACTTTTAAATGCTAAAACATCACACTTACTGATTATGTTGCAAGTTATATTGTATCATTAAGTACAGAGGTGTTTTGACTGTATGTGATAACTTAACTGTGAAGTATTTCAAATAATAATTAAAAGAGAAACTCAAATTAAATTGTTTGGGGGGGATTTAGGTTTGAACATTTTTATTAATCACGATAATACAGCCCTTGAGATTTAAACTACACAAACAAACTATCTGGATTTAGTGGGCACTGTTTGTTACCCCACACTTCCAACAGATAGTAAGACACTCAATGGCTATTAGAAATTTCTAAATGTATATATAATTGTCATGAACTATTTGGTATCAATATTTCTGTTTTTGTACAACTAAATTGAAATAAAAGTTACAATAAAAAAAAATTCGTTCTTCAACCTAAAGCTTTTTGTTCTGTAAATTCCCGTATTAGTTTCTCAAAATTTACTATCTTTCATTCTGGAGTATGCTTGCTCATGTTCTATATACTTGCACCGATACAAAACCATCCATATTTCTTACCTTTCGCTTATTTTCGGTATAGTACCCTGTACCTCAGGTTGCAACCCCCTCCCCAATAATTAAAACGCTCCCACACCCATGAATATAAATTATTATGACCACAATGAATAAAAAACAATATGTGTTGTACTAACAACCACGTTAATTGTCGCACCTACGATAAATGTCGCAACCGACGTTATATGTCAGATGAAGAAGGTAAAATTAAACTTTAAATGTCTTTTTCTCCTTTTTTTCAGGGCTTGTATTGCAGTGATTTATTTTTTCCTACCATGTGTTTGTTAAATGCTCAGTTTTTTAGAAATCACCACTGAAAATTGTTATGCTGATACCAGATATCAAGGCAATTCATTGTCATTTTAGAATTATTGGTTCGAACCGCATCGTGGGCAAATAGTTCCCATCTTTTATTTCTGCAAATTGATAGGTATCACAAAACCATTGAAGTAGAAAAACACTTGGTCAATGTAAACTGTTTTTCCTTTATGATTTTAGATCTTGAACCAGTGAAGAAATTGACCCAAGACACATCCTGCAATTTTTTTTCGTTGTGTTTTGGACATACATGCTACAATTGAGCCCTATGAGAAATGTAACAGTGGTGTGAGATGTCAAGGTTGCAAACCCATCTGCCGCCAAATATCGCACGTTTAATACGCTATGGCATAGCACCACATTGGGAAAAGGTGGGGTAGTCGCATATTGGCGTTTATCAATAATCAAAAACTTAATAACATCCCTCAAATAGTTGAATATAAGTAGTATTTCATGTAATTAGAATACCGCTGAATGACACAATGTATGTAGCGTACAATATACGAGACACCTACTTATGCTACGTACTAAGCAAATGTTGGTGTTTAGCAGCTTTATAACCGTATTTTTAACGATATAACTTGTTGTATTGATATATAACACAAATATAAAACACATAAAGTTGTCCCAGAATTGCTTCCGAAGTGATAAATGGATCTGTAATTTACTTTTTTTTCAATCTGAAAGTGGTTCATTTCGTCATTTTTCTCGAATGTTTGAGGAAACGGTCATGTTCCCATTCAAAAACACATTCTCGCTTGAAACTTAAATACAATGTTGCTCGTATCGGCTATATCTTTGATTTAAAAACGAAATAATAATACGAAAATAAAGGGGGTTTGCCACCTCATTGCCCAACCGCGTGCACAAAAATAACAGTAAGTACCGTTTTATCGTGTGTAGTTATCACCAAAAATTCGGCGTAGTAGCCGCTTATGTAATGTATACGTTGGACAGGGTGATTTTGAACTAACTTCTGAAGTTGCAATGACAATGCTACACTTGTTTTTACTACGGTGGCGAATCCACGTGACCTTATGCTTAAAGTCGAAGGAAAAGTGCCCGTTTCTGGTAACATTTTTGCAGATTACTTTCATAAAATTAATATTTCATGAAAAATCACATACAATGACGAACACAGTCTTTGTAAAAAAGATGAACATTCGGTGCTACTAACTGGCCATGCAAAACTCATATTTTTGCAAATTTTGTAACGGCGTATTTTAAATATTATCACATCTTTTCAACTGAGCAAAATACGTCGTAGCACTTTTCCATCGCAACTTAGTCAGTTTAGTTTAAACTTAGTTATTGTACTTCAATCATGAAACAATTTATGCTCAAAGTCGTCCTTGGCAGAACCAGTACTAAGCATATGCGAAAAGAAAGTGTCTGGCACTCATAGCCGTGACGGGGGATCGAACCCACGACTCTCCGATCATGGAAATGATGCTCTACCACTGGACCACGCGCTCCACTTAATAGCACTGATAGGATCATTTCCATACAAAGACAGTTTTCATCTGTGTTTAGTGAATTTCATGAAATGTTAAGAAAGTGATTAGCAAAAATGTTACCTGTAGCGGACAACAATTAGATGTTTTCCTACTTTCTCAGCTAATGAAATCGCTCAGGGACCTTGTCAAGTGGAGATGGTAAACATACAAAATAGGGACTTTGTTATGTGGAGATGGTATATAAGCTCAAGAGGAACCTTGTCCAGTGGAGATAGTATACATACATAAATTGGGGACCTTATTATGTGAAGATGGTATATAAACTAAATAGGGACCTTGTTATATGGAGATGGTATATAAACTCAATATGGACATTGTCTAGTGGAGATTGTATACACACATACCAGGGACATTGTCAAGTGAAGATGGTTTATATATTTGCCAAGTGGATAGGGCATGTATACACACTTGTAATAAACATGTAAATTGTACTCACTTCCAATACACTCTTCTTCTCCCGCGTTGACACCAATGGCCATCATGAAAACTGAAAAATAATAATAAATCAACGTTGAATAGTCTTGGTGAATTGGCTGATTGGCAAACAATATACGAAGTCACCACAGTCTCATATAAAATGGCGGAAAAGTAGAATTCCGGGAAACATGCCTTTCTTTTATGTCATCCATTATACCTCTAATAAGCCTATACCTCCAGGTGTGCTACTTGATTAAAACGAAACATTTCATAGAAATATGGCACCCCAACTTAAAAATTCGCCTATGCCTTATTTTTTTTTAATGTGGATATTCAACAGCTCATATATGTCTAGGCTATTAGCAGGAAACCTTTAAATTCAGCATGTTTTTTATATATGGACCATGCTATGGGCATAGCAAAAAAACATTTAACTGAAAGCAATGATTGCATGCCGTTTGTAGAGAATTAACATATTATTACTTTATTTAGTAAAGGTAAGCAAGGGCCGGAGCTGTCTTAGCCACCGTGTCATCGAAATACAGACAAAGAGAGACACACTAAAATAACGATTCGAACTTTGTCAATCATAAACACATTAGTTAGATCAAACTACGTGTAGAATCCTCTTTATAACCTTACCTTTCTCTCTATCCCTCCTTTAAACCTTTCCTTTTACCTAACCGTTCTTACTAAAGTTAATGTTTCGTTTTATTCTTGTGTAACAGCGTGAAAAGAAAGGATTACAATGAAACTTTTATAATGTACCATTTATGCCATGTTTTATCTCTGTATCAATTATTTATGGGAAGAGCCGTAACAAATGATATTAAGCACTTGTGGCTCGACCCTTGTACACATTGCGGCAATAAAATATGTTTAAATCAGATCTAAATCTAGTTAGTCTACTAGAAAATATTTCCTCCATTCTTCAGATACATGTGAGGGTTTGTTAGGGATTTTTGCATATGCCATATGGACATCTTTATTTTTTGCATATATGCTACATAGGCAAAATATTTTATTGGCATATGCCATATCAGGTTATTGATTTTTTCCATATGCTATTCGAAAATAGAATTAAAATTTTAATATTTTTTTTCCTATTTTGAGTCTTTTTATCTATTTTGATCTATTTTCAAGTATCAACACTTATTAGCTTTGATGATCTTTAATGCAGTTTGACCATTTTCCTACTCAAAATTAGGGATATACATACAATAAGAGACTCACAATCTTAAACTTTATTTTCTCCATATAGAAGAAAGTATTTTTTTCGCATATGCCATATGAGGTCATTTATATTTTGCATATGCCATTATTATGACGTAATGTCTATCTCTTCTTTTACGGTTTTCTATGTAGCTTCTAACCGGCTTAGTTGTTGATCTATTTCCTCGTTTCTAGAGCAGTTTAATAAGCTTAGGAAGTAGGTCTACATCTACTGACGATTATGACATCCTTTATCAAATGGAATGTTCTATTTTGAAAAATCTGAGCGATTTAATTGGCCGAGAAAGCCGGACAACAAGGAAGATAGATCAAACTGCGACTGTGTCCAAGTATAGCCTAACATGTCACCCCTCTACAGGCCTACTTAGTATACGACTGCTTGTTAACAGGCAATGCAGAGGAGCTTTAATATTGTCAACAGAATGTTGTCCGCTTACGATAAAATTTGCGAGTTCGATCTCCAGCTCTACCCAATGCCGCTCAAAAACAACACTCAGTTCCGGTTCTACCATTATCTACATAATATACAGCTTTTATATGTAATTTGCCACACACACCCATGTCCAAACAGTTATTTTAGTGGATATTGTCCAAAATACAAAGTTGAAAATCTGAGAAAGCCAGTCATAGGGAGAGACAAGATTTTTTTTTCTCTGTGTACAAAATCTCTTTCTCTCTTTCTCCCCTTACAATCTCTATCTCGTTCACACTGTCACTTTTTCTTTTTCTCACTCAATCACCTACTAAATATTAATGATGATTTGTATACCTTGTCACAAACGTTCCCAGAAAAATTGCTAAATTTATTGTTAAGGCTTATATGAGAAGAAGAAATATTATATATAACCAATGATTTTCCAAGCAGCCAAAAATTATATGTTATTATGATTTTATCGTGTATATACTATTTACATTTTGATGATATTTAATTGTAAGCATAATTTCATGTGAAATAATATAATTATTTATTTGTATATGTGACTTATAGGTCCATAGGGCCGGGTGTGTTGTTTAAAATTCTATATTTGCATATCATGTTACATGTACACATGTCACTAAAATAACATATTTACTTACTCTTCTTTATTTATAATTGTTTATATCAGTATAAACAGGAACTTTGTTCTGTTATACACTGTAAATGTGTTACTTGTAGTGGGAACACTAAATCTGAGTTGGTAGAACTTGTAGCCCAACCCCATCACCCAATATTTATAATCACATATGATTAAACTTTAGTGGGTCTAACTGTGTTTCTACTCAATTATTAACATTGCACAACTTTACACAGTTTAACTTAGATTGCATACATCTACTTAACTAAAAGATGTACACGTACAATACTTTGATACTCGGGATGACTGGGATATGAGTTATAAAAACGGTTTTTATTTTAATCCCCGAAATAGTCAGTAGAAGTATGTCAATTTTCACATTAATGGTGAATGTTTTTAGTGAAAATTAATGACTTTTTAATTGTGATATTACAAAAGTATTATACAGTGACAATATCGGGACTCGTTAAAGGGGCGTTCCGGTCCGAAGTTTTTTTAAAACCGCTTCAATGGAATTGTCAGTTTTAATAAAAGATTAACGGTTAGTTTTATCACGTTAACGTACATTCGCAATAAAGCGGTCTAATCCGAGTTCTACACACTAACCACGTTGCCGTCGATATAAAATAAAAACGTATAACAAAATAACTACGCTAAAGGATTTATTTAATAGCTGGAGTCAATGGTCACTACAATAAAGCACGTGTCACACAGATTGAACACATAACCCTCTGCAATCATGACAGGAGATTTTTAATACAGTCAAACTTGTCTTTAGCAGCCACTCAAGAGTAAGAGCAAATATTACCCATTAAGGCAGGTATTTGCTTAACACAAAAAATCCAACGGTACTTGATTCTAATTTCGAAGTTTCAGTTCTTTATAGTCTTTTTTTAAATAAAAATGTAATGGATATTAACAGATTCAAACAGACCAGTTGGTCACCATCGTGTCAGACCGGAACAGATATGTTTTATACTTTAACTAGCTCACTCCATCATCAGCTACTGAGTATGTATCCCATATTAACTGATATTACATATGCTATTCTCATAATTATACTTACCAAAAAAACAGTACTTTAGCAGCTTTAATACAATAGGCAATTGAGAAAGTGGAGGGTGAATGGACACAGCTATACGATATGCCCAGCTCGGTTTTTGTGCATGTGCATTTATAATGATTTGAGTCCCTCCGCCAAATACACACATGGAAGAACCATTCCATTGGCACAATAGATGATGGACTACGGTTACTATTGTTCTTGGATCGCAGTACTTACATGCACGTGTTATTATTACGCATACAAGTACGGTTAAAGTTTTCGTGGATCGTGGTAATTAAATGCACGTGTTCTTATTACGCATACAAGTACGGTTACAGTTTATTTTTTGGATCACGGTACTTACATGCACGTATTATTATTGTGCATACAAGTAAGGTTAAGGTTTTCGTGGTTCGCGGTACCTACATACACGTGTTATCATTACGCATGCAAGTACGGTAAAGGTTTTTGTGGATAACGGTACTTACATAATCGTGTTATAATTACGCATACATGTACAGTTAAGGTTTTCTTGGATCGCGGTACTTATATACACATGTTATTATTATACATACAAGTACAGTTAAAGTTTTCTTGGATCCCGGTACTTACACACACGTGTTATTATTATGCATACAAGTACTGTTAGGATTTTTGTGGTTCGCAGTACTTACATACACGTGTCATTATTACGAATGCAAGTACGGTGAAGGTTTTTGTGAATTGCGGTACTTACATGCACGTGTTATTATTACACATACAAGTACGGTTAAGGTTTTCATGGATCGTAGTACTTACATGCATGTGTTATTATTATGCATACAAGTACGGTTAGAGTTTTTGTGGTTCGTGGTACTTACACACACGTGTCATTATTACGAATGCAAGTACGGTGAAGGTTTTTGTGAATTGCGGTACTTACATGCACGTGTTAGTATTACACATACAAGTACGGTTAGGGTTTTCATGGATCGTAGTACTTACATGCACATGTTATTATTACGCATAAAAGTACGGTTAAGGTTTTCGTGGTTCGCAGTACTTACATACACGTGTTATTATTACGCATACAAGTACGGTTACGGTATTCTTGGATCTCCAAAATGATTGGTTCAAAGTGCGAGGGTAAATAAAAACATATACAGCATTAGATCGCGGTACTTACATACTCGTGTTAGTATTACACATGAAAGTATGATAACGGTTTTCTTGGAGTTTATGCATAATAATTACACGATATAATCCCCATGAGTTTTAACAAAGAAAATTGGAAAGTGTGCAAATAAGTTGCATTATAAAAAGGATTATCCTAATGGATATTTATCGATATTTGTATTAAATATATTTTAAGAACTTATATTAGGTATACAGTGTTAAAAGATTAAAACGATTAAATAAAAACATTTTTTTAAAAAAATCTCTCACGGTCGAGTCATGGGAGGGTTTAAGTTTCCGGAGTAAATAAGGCGCAACTAATTGTGTCGTGTCGTATTTAGCTGAGTGCTCCTTATACAAACTGTTACAAATTAGATCTTAAGGGTAAACATTATCTTTAAGCAAAGATCTTAAGCGCTGACAGGAGATTAACACATGTCCCATATCTGTTTTCTCTTTTATAAATAGGTACGGACATTATCATTCACTAATCGGTATTCAGATACTTTCTTGATATACATTTCCATGTTTATTACTCTATATACCATTCACCAGTTAGTAAAATGAGAACATTGCCTTCATTCAAATATGCATCGGACGATCTCACATAAATCATGTACAAAGAACTTTGAAAATATGAGACTACGCTTAATCTTTAATTGACATACTTTCCTAAATATCTACTTTCTTAAATGCAAATACATTCTTAAATGCATTCTTTCTTAAATACATAGTTATTCCTAATAGGTTTTTTACGAAAATGCCTACATTCATAAATACCTTTTTTCTCACATGCATATACATGCCTATATATTTATATTATTAAATGCTCATACTTTCATAAATGCCTACTTTTTAATAGTCACACATTAATGTCTGCTATTTCAAAATAATCTCTATAAATGTAAAGCAAGCGGTGGTAGTTGTTGCCAAACAGCAACCGAACTCACCATGGATGGAGTTCACATTTTATATTTCAGAACTTATAACGAAACAGTGTTCTGTCGCATCACATGCTGTGAAATTTTGTTTTGGTTTTCAACTTTTTCCACAGTATTTCAGTTCTATAACAGCGGTCAATGCATCTAATCTTCGTTTCCAGTATCAACTAAGCGGTTAACTAACACTAAACACCTTATCTTTGCAAGTCACAGCACTGTCAACCTACACACATATTCAGAGGAGGAGAAGTTATGGCGCTATAGGACAATGCTTCTAATCATAGATACGGTGGCTGGGTGGGATTCGAACTTAATATCCATGGATCGACAGTCAAATATGTAACCGACTGAGCTAACCGAGACCGACGTTGTGCTATTTGAAGGTTTTTACTTTCCTCTTTCATAATCTTAAGCAGTCTCAGAAGAACAGTAACCTAGCTCCATGTGGACTGATTGCATTGTTTCGATGTTAAAACGTCTTTTTATGCCATCGAGAGCTAACATACGACCCATGTAGACACATCCAATGACACATTCAATGAAATATTCCAGGCGTTATTTTACAAGTTATTCGAGTTAAAAATTCAGACAGATCTCGTTTTCCAACATGGATTCGAATCCCAGCTTCGACATAAGAAGAACGATATGGTCAACCAATCAGAAAGGTGGTTTTATTCTGAATTCTCCAGTTTTTCCACATAAATACCACAATAACGCTGTTAATCACGCCATCGTAAGTGGTTTGCATAAATAGTGCAGCTGATTCATAAGACCTTTCATTGTGTAATTTATAGTAGCTTCCCCCCTCTCAAATTACAAACGGTAAATATTATATTGCTGTCGGTGCTTGTACTTTTGTCAATTCTTTGCAAAGATTGCTATCACAACCAATATATAACCGGGGGTGGGGGGAGGGAAGCAGATCAAATAAACTAATTTCGAGCCATAAAAGCATTCATAACATAAAAACGAAACGTTTCAAAGCCGTGTTAATTACAAAAATACAGACGTCTGGATATGTGCACTTTAATTTAAATGCGAATCTGGGGCGCTTTGGCAGATAGAAGTTAATGTTATCTTTCGGTATTCAAGTAATATAACTCTTCAAAATTGGAGGAACTTAAGGTTAGGGTCATAGATAATTCAAAGTCGAATACCGAAAGGACGCAAGGCAAATACAATCTGTCTGCCGACGGCTTCAATAAACTTTGCAAGTAAAAGATTTTCTTAAAAAGATAAAGACATTCACAAACGTTACTGTGATTTGACGAGGCTTGTTAAAGTTCTTATGATGTTGTAAGTAAGACACTACAAAATGTACATTTTCCCGTAATAATACATTTTAGGCCAGTTAGTTCATTTATTAGAACTTTAGAGAAATGTAAAGGTGTAAGGTTTGTGCAGCTAGTTCCAGATGTATCGGGATCGATATCAGGCATAAACCGATGGTCTCTTGAATAGTGATAAGTATTAGTACCGAGCACGTGGTCCTGTGGTAGAGCATCAAACTCATGATCGGAGGGTCATGGGTTCGATCCTCAGCCACAGCTATGAGTGGTGTTCTTGAGCAAAACATTTTCCCCGCATGTTGAGCACTGGTTCTACACAGGAAGACCTCGAGCGTGATTTGTCTAAGGTGCAATGTCGTCTTGATGTAAATTAAAGAAGTTTAAACTAAACTATTGATACCCAGATATACACTGATTCGAGGGCGATTCACAAAAATAAAGCCACGCGCTTTTTTCACAATCGAGATAAAATAAATAAGTGTACACTATAAGTGATTCATTAACAACGTTAAGCTATCAGACATTAAGGTTTATATATATATATATATATATATATATATATATATATATATATATATATATATATATTCAAACTCTTATAAATCTGGTAGCTCTCATCAATATTATATTGATATTTATACATGCGCACACATACATTTTCTTGTTTGCTTATTCTTGTGTTTGCATTGTATTTAATTAATGCTGTACTTTGTAAAAATGTCGAGGGCCTCGTGGTAGATTGAATTTATTCAACTGAGTTTCTCGTTAATAAAAATCTTTATTATTAATTATTATTATTACTATTATTATTATGTTGTTGTTGCTGCTGATGCTACTGCTGCTGTTGCTGTTGCGGTTGCTGCTGTTGCTGTTGCTGTTGCTGTTGCTGTTGCTGTTGCTGTTGCTGTTGCTGTTGCTGTTGCTGTTGCTGTTGCTGTTGCTGTTGCTGTTGCTGTTGCTGTTGCTGTTGCTGTTGTTGCTGTTGTTGTTGCTGTTGTTGTTGTTGTTGTTGTTGTTGTTGTTGTTGTTGTTGTTGTTGTTGTTGTTGTTGTTGTTGTTGTTGTTGTTGTTGTTGTTGTTGTTGTTGTTGTTGTTGTTGTTGTTGTTGTTGTTGTTGTTGTTGTTGTTGTTGTTGTTGTTGTTGTTGTTGTTTATATTTTCGTGCAGTGATGATGGTTTACAACCACGTTATTAAAGTTGGTATACAGTATTTGGGAATGTCTGTTAACAAATTTTGGAAGGTAGGTATGCATTTAAAAAAAACGGAATTTAGGTACGAAAGTGTGTGCAAATAGAAAGTGGCATTTATAAAAGATGTTCATTTGTTAAATGAAAGTAGATACCCAAAAATGCATGATGCATTTAACGCCCTTTGGCATTTCTGCTTTACATTTCAAATCAGAGAAAGCTGTTCAGTCTGGTTCCAACAACCGTTTTTGACACGTGTTACAATAAACAGAGCTATAAATGAAGAAGTCTAATTTTAGAAGCGATATTGGCTACATTTTATAACAAGATGGCATTGTCCCAATCGATTCAATAAGTTTTATATTGGAAGCGAAATCTTAAATTTGAAGACGGTTATAAATCTGCTTTACCGAGTTTACGAGTATAGGCCGCACTACGCACACAGATATATCTTTAAAACTATTTGTATAAGGAGATAAATAGTGATATTGTATTATAAATTAAGAATGGTATAACTTTTAAGCCTAACGTGGCGATAGTGATTTCGACATTATGCATACTTTGCGTGACACCAAGTTTATATTTGTCACTCTGTGCCAGTGTTAAGACAGCGAAAGTTAAAACAATGATATGAAACACAAAAAGTCAATCAATCAGTCCATCAATCAATCAATCAATCAATAGTACATGCTTAGACCAGGGATTACGGGGAGACATCGCAACCTCATTGAAAGAGCCTGTGTTTGGGGAATGCTGTTATACGCCCTGTTAACATTCTGATACATATGCATCAATGTGATTGTCGAAGTTGCCGTGTTTGTTTTTAGCGAGATCTATACTTGCTTAGTTGTGTTAATGTCAGTAAGGCCTCGATGCCTCGCCGTAGTCGCTACACTGAATGGTGGACAACTGCGAATTTTGCAGGTGATGCATTTAACAAAATTCTTACATTTTCAGAAATGTGTGAATTTGTTCTTTAGAATGGCGTTAAAATATGAAAATTACAAAATGGATCTCTTATTTTACAATGCATATTAAAATGAATTCTTTTCAACCTGCAAGTGACCATTATGAGGTCGCTTTGCTCGTGCCATGAAGCGAGCGGGCTATACTTGAATGCTGAAGACGTCTGCAGTAACCAGATAATCGCCTCTCTATCGTTATTGTTTAACCTTCGTGTAATAAAGTTACTATATGTAACACGGCAGATCAATAATAACTAGCGCCATAGACAAGGCCAGTACCATTCCCAGCGCAACGCCATGTTTAAATTAATCATCATGTATGCTTAACTGTCGACAGTTCCGTTTTGTTATAAATAGACTGATCATGGACATGGTTTCCTATTTGTTTATCTTGATAAACCACAATTCCATTATCCATTAATGCTTCGTATTTCATCATCCGTGTAACTTTGTTCGAAATAGTTT